>CM031697.1:15476496-16676496 GCA_018466805.1 Hippocampus abdominalis
CATGAGACATTTTTCATCATGTTGTCCTCCATCCCAAAGATACAAGTGGACATACTAAAACCAGTGGAGAACTCATCGAGGGTAAGAAATCCATTGCTGTCAGAATCAAGCGTGACAAACACTTTCTCCAACTCGTCCGCACTGAGGTGGGAGCTCGCCGAGCAGCCTCTGTTTTACATGACACAAACAGCTGTTATTGATACGAGCCCAGCCTCAAGGACAATACAACAGTGTAGCTATAACAACTGATAATGCCTCTGCGCAGCAATAACAAACAACAATAATAATAATAATACATGCAGATACCACCTTACAGCGAAACCAAAGATGCTTTCTACCAATCATGTTAAACTGTAATCTGATAACATGATAGATAGGTTGTCCACTGTAGTAACCGCTGTCCATGAGAGGGTTCATTTTAAACACGCCAATGATTTCAATGTATGATTTAACCAGACTGTAGTTATAGTGCATGCCTATGTATGGGGCAACCTCACACTGTAGAACCAACTGGAAAATTCCCAGTTGAGATACAGCAAGGTCCTCAATGATTGACCAGAGGAGCTGACCAGAAATAGAACAAATGTCCCTGTTTGGCTTTCATGATCAACTTATTTTTTTTAAACGGCAAATACATTCTCTCATACTTGCTGCTCTTCATCACACTTAAAAAAGACAAATGGTATTAATCCGAGCAAGAGGAAATTATAGGCCATGGAAAAGATTAAATAGTTCGTAAAACTTTACATTTAGATTGAATAGAAGAAAAACAATTGATGTTGATATAGCATGAAATAGCAGAAATAATTTCAGTCATTAATAGTAAACTGGAGGTTCAAGAAGTTACAAAAAAAAAAAAAGAAAAGGATTAGAATTTTTAATGAACGTCCTATATGAGATCCATCCAACTATAAAAAGAAAATCTATACCACTTGTCCTGATTAGGGTCACCGCTGGAGCCTTCTCCCAGGTGACTGGGTGAGAGGCAGAGTACAGCAGAGAATTTAAATTGGTTTCTTGAACCCCGCGTGAAGTACAGTGAAACTCCTCTACAACGAAACCTACATGGGCGAAAATACCCCCTAGTGTGAAAAAATATTCATGTACTGTATTAAGACCATTCCCACTTTCCTGCCCCCCATACAACGAACCCCCCCCCCCCCCCGTTGCGTTATACAAAATAGTTTTCTCTGCTCTTGCCTCGCGACGAGATTCACTACAACGAAGTCTAATCCAACTGTGACCTCAACTGCTTCGTTCGGAAACGGCAACAGCAACCACCACACTGGTTTACACATGCGCAGTAATCCAGGAAGTATTTGTTATTGTTAGTAGAACGTTGCATTGCCAAAAACGCTACAAAACGGACCTTTGGATGTCAAGCAGCTAAGACAATAAGAGCTCTGACGCTGGAAGAGAGGGCAAAAGTGATCAAAATGAAAGACAGAGGAAGCAAAATAAAAGACATTAAAAAAATTGATGTAAGTGAAAGTGAATGCTGATCGTAAATTTCGCTTTTTTCCCCCTTTTTTATCATTCTACACTGACTATATGAAGTGTCAAATAAGTGTATGCTCATACTTATGCATGACTGGAATAAAAATAAAGAGTACACATACGTTTGCGTGTACTCATACATTTTTGTGTGTGTGTGTTTACATGTGAGATCAAATTTGCTACAGTGAAAAACCCCGTTGTGAAAGATTTCTTGCTGCAAACATGATTTCATTTTAGAGGAGTTTCACTGTACGGCAAAACTGGGACTACATTACATGGGAGGGACTCTTAACTAAAGTTCAAATCCAGTTGAAGTCATGCCACAAACTCATGACAGTGACAGTAAGCGCTCTGTAGCATTTATGGAAGATGAAAAATACAGTCGCACCTCTGTAAGCAGTGTTCTATGAGGATATATTTACACTGCTGCAACTGTTGACATAGGTCGCCCTATTAATCCAGGGTGGGGATAAGAGAAGGGGAATGTAAAGTGTGTTATCCGGGAAGAACACATCCATTACGTCACAGAATCAGTCTCTGAAAGGGGCGGCATAACAAATACATCACGATATTATAGGTAACAGCGCCAAGTGGTGCTCCAAAGCCTCATTAGAAACAGGCTGTGATATCAAAGCTCCACAATCTGTGTTTGTGCCCATGAGTGCTTCATCAATGGATTGGCAACATCTGAGGGCCAAGTAAATCTGCACAATAATACGAGTGGAGAGCTTGGATCACAAAGCATCTATGTTGCTCGCTCTACCCTGTCTTTGCCACCTTCCCCTTTAACTCTTTGTTATACAGCTTTGAATAAAGCACACGTGGTCTCTTCAAGTCTAATTGGGAATCGCTGATGGGAGAACAGATTGTCCATGTGTTGTATATTTGGGTTAAATAAAACATGCCAAAAGAAACAAAGAAATCTGTAACAGAACGTCTATGTTTTATTTAGATCCGGAAAAAGGCAGATTGCCAAATATGATTTTAATAAAACTTTTCAAATGTAACGCTGCTACCACAAAACAATTCATTTGGTCACCTCACCTGCATATCACGCTGGGTGATGAAGCCTTTTTTCTCGATGTCACAGACCTGGAAGAACTCATGCGTTTTCTCCAGGACCGTGTTTTGACCAACATGCCCACTCTCCCGCTTCGGCCACTCATTCTCACGCTTGAGGGGCTCTTCGTTGCTTCCGTGCCCTCGCTGCGCCATCCTGGACCCAGCAGTGGTGTTGGTGAGGGCAGAGGAGACCGTCAAGGCTGCCATCGAAGTCGGTAGCTGTGATGTGACCTCCGCAGTCGTGCTTCACATGAGCCAGGTGCGCAGGAGACAGATCTCAGACGGAGTCTTGCTTCCAGGCTAAAGAGCATCAGACGCTCTCAGCGTTGCAATGCATCATCTCTTAGCAACTGCCTCATTAATTTAACACCCAACACTGGAAAAGAGAAAAAGAGAATATTTACTTCATGTATTCAGTTTCTCTGCAAAATACTGTGCTTTCAATTATTTCTGAATGACAGTAGGTTGAACAATTGATTTCAAAAAAGCGAACCACCTCCCGGTGTTCGAAGATTAAGGTGCCTGAGAACTTTGACAACATTTTAAGGGTCATTCTTCATCTTTTAATCAGTCTCGCAGTATTTGGCTCAATACGAGCAGAGAGTAAAGATCTACCCAGCTGTCAATAAAGGGTTTTTGAAGGAAAATAATGAGGCATTCTTCAAGGGCAAAGTTGGCACCCTGGTCTAGACCCCATTGAGCATCCTTTTTACAGACTCAAGATTTAACTGGAGGTAGAATGAACCACAAACGAGCATCAACAAAACAGTGGCCATAGTGACATCCAAGCAAAGCGTTCATCCAAGTATCAAAAAATGTAATTATTTACAAAAATTTTACTATGCCAAATGCGTTTGATGGTAAGTGCAAAAACTGAAAGTCTCCTCTTTCATTTCATCCAGCGAAGCTGGGGTGATTCTGGGTGTTGTTGGTGTGTGCAGAATGAGGCTTGACGTTGTCGACCTGAAATAAGCAGGGGTGTCCATAAAAAAGATTGCTTTAATGGAAGCATATGTTTCTCTAAAACCTGTATGTAGCTTTCAGCATTAATGATGCCTTCACAGATGTGCAAGTTACACAGCCCTGTACTTTGCGCTGACTGGTAACATTCTGAATAGTTCTTTTCCTTTTCCTCTTTTCCATAATAACAATAACTTCCAGCAGTTTGACAAGGAATTATCTTGTTTTTGTCGGATATGTAGTTGAACATTGGTTGAAAAGGATTTGCAAATCATTGTAATCCATTTTGAATTTTCATTTTATGGAACGTCCCAAATTGATTGGAATTGAGGTTCATCATAATACATCTAAAAGAAAACTACCGTATTCCACCTGCTTGGAAATACTGAGCAATCAATTCAAACACATTTTCCACTGTACAGTTAAAAAATGCATTTGACGTTGCTTTATGTAAATAAATACTGGTGTTTAAATTTGTAAGATTGCCATTTTCTGAGACGATTTTTCTTTGACAAGTAATCCCTAAACTGTAAGAAACTGGTGGTAAAACAGTGATGGTTAAAAAAAAAAAACATCAAAAATCAAAGTGCACTAGTTTGGAAGACTGCCTGCAGGTCAACTGGATCAGTCAGTTTATCAACATCGCATCACAAGATGAATCACATGCATCAAAGACAACAATTGATACACCTCCACAAACTAAAATAGAAGGCAAAATGTGGCCTTTACAAATATACACTGTCAGAGCAGTATTACCTTATCGTTGATTAGATTTTAGGAACATTCGACATGGCATCAGTATGATGCTGAACAATGCTGCAAACTTAAACCACAAAACACCAATAAACATACCAATAACGGTAACTCAAATAGTCATGTTAACATTTTATTAATGTGACTAGTGAGATTTTGTAAGGAGATTTTTTTCATGGGTATGTGGTAGTACTTTTTACTCACTTACTGTTGTCTTTTATTCACCGTACCTGTCACTTAAGACATCTGATACATAAAAATGGACTCACAATTCTGCAACTTCTTGTCACCATAAGCATGCACAAAAGCCACAAAGCCACAGCCCTGAGTCTACAAGCGGAAACAAGAAGAGGAAGTAAACGTTTTCTTCATTAGACCACATTGGCTGTACCAAAGGCGGTATTGTTAAGAAGTCTCTCAGGTTGATGAGAGGCTTCCGTAACACAAACATTTGAAGTGGCAAAATCCTCCAATTCTTATTGAATGTGATTAACACTTGGTGGATCATTTAACTATCGCCTGATATTCTTACCATAATTTCGAAGAAATGTGATAAGGGTGCAACAAAATTAAATTCAGCCGACTGCAGTTTAACTCCACATGAACAACGTAACATTATGGAGTATTTGAACAATACTAAATTGAAACATGCTTGGCATATCTTTGCAGACACACTTTTATATCGCAAAGGAGGAACTCATGTTTTAAAAACTGGCTCTAGACTTGAAGGCGTTTGACATGGAACAGCTGTCAGATAATGGTTGCTTAGTCAAATATGTTCAGAACACAGGCAATAAGCTCCAAGGGCCATGAATCAACTACGTGCACATTTTATTAAAATACTATATAATACTGATTTCTAAGTTGTTGTCTGTGTTTGTTGTCCCACAGTATCACAGCATTATTTTGTGGCTGGAAGGTGACGACAATTAAAGGGCACATTTGTCGCAGCAGTATTGATAATATCCGTTGGTATCCATTGCTTGATTGTTACTAGTGTTTGTTGATGATATTGCAACTGACCTGCCACTAAAATATAGTAACATGTTTAATAGAATGTTTTGCAATTATAATAACATATCAGGAGGCTGCCCTATTGAGGAAGGATGACATCAGCACGTTGCCACATGACTAATTAAAATGTGGAGAAAAGCTTGAGCAAAACAATGGTTTAGTTTCACAATTTCACCATTGGTTAAAACTCACTTCCTTGTCATGCGAAATTGACCTGCGACAGCTGCAGGTCTCTTGACATTGAAGTCGTGTGTGTGTATATATACACTTTTCACGAGTACGCGAGCTAAAACATACACATCTACGTACGTAGTTACCTGGTGCCTTGTTAATTTAGCTCAAAGTCGGTGTTTGAAGATAATAAAAGACTCAGAAGACGTACGTACCACAAGCAAAGCAAGTCAGGTCTCAACTGATTAATTCCATGACTAGGTTGGTGTCAACCTGTTGCGTGCGATGCAGATAAGTGGAGAAAAAAAAGTGTAACAACAGCGCGTGTGGTGGAATTTGACTGACTGCACGCCCGGTGGGCGAACAAAAGGGGCGGGGCTGTTATCAAGGTTACTATAGCAACGCTAATACGGTGTTCCTGGTCCATTACAAAATACTACAGTACTGTAATACAATAAACTAAATGTTTAATAAGCTCTAATGTTTTATCGACAAAAAAACAAACAAAGTAGTACTATTATTAATTGTGTATGAAAAATATATAAAAAGAAGAAGCGACTATTCATACTGTATCTGACTGACACTTTGATTAGGAACACCAGCAAAATGTTAATAATTCGAATATAAGGGCTTGACCAACATTTAAACCTTTACAATACAATGCTGATCTTTTTCTCCCCACACAGTCAGAACGGCTCGTTTTATCATTTTACAGTAATTCACGTTTTATGTGCCTTTCCGTTTTGCCCCTGCAGTTGGGGCATTGAGGCATGGAGCAGTACCCAACAACATCCAGAAGATGGCTGCCTTTGTCTAATTATTACGCGTCTAACTCAAAGTTTCAAAGTATGAGTGTTGGCCCCGGTTTTCCTGGATGGACTGCATTTTCTCCACTTGCTGTTTCCCCTTCCCCAGGTACTTCCTCCTGTATTCCAAAATCATGCATGTTAGGTTCTTTGAAGACTAAAAATGTTGTCTATAAACTATGAATCAAGAGAATTCCCCTAAGTTACATATCGTAAATACGAAATACATATATTGAAATGATATTTAACTGTTCCAAACTTTTGCGTTTCAATGCTGGCAGTTAAAAACACCAAAAAAAAAGGGGGGGGGGGGGTCTGAAACTTCCCCGGGACTCTAATGAATGGATGGATAAAGTGCATTCATGGAGATATTCGCGGCCCGGTAGTCCAGTGGTTAGCGTGGAGTTTGCATGTTCATGGCAGGCTGATTGAGCACTCTGAATTGTCCCTAGGTGTGAGTGTGGCCGTGGATGGTTGTTCGTCTCTGTGTGCCCTGTGATTGGCTGGCAACCGATTCAGGGTGTCCCTTACCTACTGCCCGAAGACTGCTGGAATAGGCTCCAGCACCCCCCGTGACCCTAGTGAGGATAAAGTGGTTCGGAAGATGAATGAATGAATGAATGGGGATATTCAACGTTAAAAAAAAGAGATTCAAGACCATCCATGTTTTAAAAAGGCTTTGATTTGTTGAACTTGTTGTTACTTTTAACCATTTGTTTTTTAATGTTAAAGTTTAAAAGAAACAGTTTGGCTCCCATTGGGGGACTCTGGGTGGTTCGTGTTAGCTGGCAGTTCTTTCGACCCTATCATTCATGAAGCACAGGAGAAACTTAAAACTGACAAGAAAATCTATCAGAATCACACGAAACAGGGCAGCAAAGCAAGAAACACGTCTCAGTGGGAAATAAGCAGAGGAGCAAGTCTCAACACATTGCTCTGGTTTAAGTCTTTGGAAGGACTGACATCACACTTGGAGACATTTATTCTGTTCTGCAATCTCAGAGATGGCTGGGTGTGTGGTTGGAGGTTTTAGAGTCATCTGTGCCGCTGATTTAGAAGTCTTTGCTAGCCTGGCGCATCACGCAATGCGGTTCTAATTAAGTTTTCGCCTGTGGATCTTTTTGGGGACACTTTGGAGTCTCCCTATTCAAAGCCACGTGTGCATGCTGTGTCACTGAGTGAATTTGTTATCATAAATGTAGGCTTACATTGTCATTAGAGGGAAAACAAAACTGGACTTATTATGTTTGCTGCTATCCGCAGTCTTAGGTCACGTCCACAGCCATGGTGAAGCCCCCGCCCCAAGTGTTTTTCATGTTTGTAGAACATTTGCAATTATTCTTGTCAAACAACACCGCAAGTGTGCAACTTTATCCCATCAAAAAAGGTATTTAACAGCAAACCATTCAATGTTTTAGCACTCTTGTTAGTCCTTCTTTTTGCCAACTTCCTTTCCAGCAATGACATGCACGACAAGGCTCATTTCAAAACATATTTGAATGCTTTATTGATTATATTCAAGTTAATGTACAACTATTTAATAGACATACCGTATTTTTCGGATTATACGTCGCTTCGGAGTATAGGTCGCACCAACCATACAATGCATAATAAAGAAGAAAAAAACATAAATAAGTCGCACTGCAGTATAAGTCGCATTTTGGGGGGAAATTTATTTGATAAAATCCAACACCAAGAACATACCTGCCATCTTGAAAGGCAATTTAAAATAAAAATGAAATAGAAAACAACACGCTGAATAAGTGTACGATATGCTAACGTTACATGACGCATAAACGACGAACTGAGAACGTGCCTGGTATGTTCAAGTAACATATTAAGAGTTATTCAGATAACTATAGCATAAAGAACATGCTAACAAGTTCACCAAACCATTAATGTCACTCCAAATCACTAAAGCCAATGGAATCTTCATCCTCTGTGTCACTTTAAAGCAACTCCACCAACTCCGGAGGTAGAAGATGCAGCGCTTCCTCTTCTACGTCGCTTACGTCAGACTCATCGTGGTTTTATCAATACAGGTCTCGAGCGGCCTCTTGCGGTTTAATGTGAAAATACCATGTGAAATTATATAATAATGTGTTCATAATTTCACCCATAAATCGCTCCAGAGTATAAGTCGCACCCCCAGCCAAACTATGAAAAAAACTGTGACTTATAGTCCGAAAAATACGGGATATAGATTATATTATATTCTTTCGCAATGGTGAGAACACAGGGCTCATGTGGGCAGAATGTTCAGTTGCCTTTTAGAGGTATATCTCCAATGTCTGTCAAGACCTTGGTCATCATGAAGCAACCTCAAGGTCTCTGGGTTGTACTCTTTCAGTGACCTCTGCGATGCTTCGTGATGGCCTTTGTCAAACAACTGGACATATTTCCCGTACGTTCTGCAGTTGCCTCGCAGTAGAATACCCATAATTTGGAATGGTTACAATATCATAGTTGAAAATTTTTAATGTGCTGGTATAACACGAGCAACAAAATATTATGTGGGTTTTAAAGCTAACATTCTATGGGAGCTGTGTTTTCCTCATATTTATAGTCCTATACCACAACTTGCTTCCATCCATCATACCTCTATCTGGCCACAGAACAGATGTTAGTCTTGCTCTTTGAGACATTTCCTTTCCATTTGGAATAGGTGTCTGAATAACATCTCAGAATATATTAAAACAAAAAAATCTGCATTTGCCTTTTTTGTCGAAACTTAGTAGATTTTCGGATCCCATCTTTAGCCATTATGCGGTGAATACAATGGAAAAAGTCCAGACATGCTTTGCGTTACCTGCTAGGTTTTTTTTTCACCTTCTTCCCCCTTAAAAAATGACATGAATCACCAATCAGCATTGGTGGCTGTCCAGATATTGGATATAATTCATGAAATATCCCTACCTAAATTCAACCAAGTGTCTTAGCAATGTAGGCTAACCATATGGGTGTCCGACTAAGTATCATAGATTTCTCCATCTTTTTATGTGCGGTCCCTCTCCAAAAGTACTTTTCATTACTTTGATGAACGAGCTGACCAATTTGAATGGTTTTCAAAGGAAGTGGGAAAGTTCTGAAGTCATGCAGTAGCCTGGCTTTCCAAGTCTGATTCCCAAATTTTATGCAACCCAAGCATGATGACAGTATTCCAGCACAAGGAAAGCTATTTGCTCCTCAAAAGAAATGGTTGCAGTTACACCATAAACAATGGTTTGGTTTTATACATGACATCACGGAAAGCTCATGTACTTGCGATTGTTCCATCATAGCGCATCCTTATTGCTTCCATGAATGCTTTAGTTTCCTTGATTTGATTACTGCAGCACTTCTGGGGTACTTCACCTGTATATGGACTCAACAATACATCATTGTACGTACATGCATCAGGATTTTCATTCCTTTTTAAAAACTGGATTAATGCCAGTAGACATGATTACAGCTCCACTCACAGGAATATGAGCACATGTGTTTCCCATTGGCCAATGGTTTCTTCTTCTGGGCACCCTGACCACACTGACTTCCCCATTGTCAAATTGAGCTCAGGCAGTTTTCTGTCTGCATATTGACATCCCTCTTGATCGTGCAAACTGAAAGAGATGAAGTAGTGATGATGCTATGTGGTAATGACCCAATGTCAAATGACACTGGAAAAGTAGAAGAAAAAAATTAGAAATCACATCAGCGTGTCCCGCAATATGTGAGTCTTGCATGTTGAAAACCAATAAGACGTATTTTGCTCCGAAACGGTTGTAAATATTTTGCTTCTGTCTGACACAGCTCAATACAGTACTGCGATTGGCTGGCAACCGGTACAGTACTGTATAATAAAAACGTTTAAAAAAAATACAGGTGGGTAGGTACTACCTACCTACCTGGTAGGTGTATGCAGACAGCTTAGTTCTTCCAAGTTTTACTCTCAAATGTGTGTGCCGTCAAACTATTCTTTCAACATAGTTGTTCTTTGCCTTAAGTGATACAGACAACATCGATTCGAACCCGATGGACTTGAGAGGCATATCTACATATGGTTCAGCTTTAATTTATGCTTTATTTTCAATTACTTTTATCTTTTATGTTACCTCCCTCTTTAAAAGCACCCATGGGCGCAATGCGGAATGTGGGATTCAAAGGAATCCAAAAACGGCAACTCCTTGGCTTATACGCCTTCAAGATAAATGCAGTTTGAAGGAATGCAGTGCAGGTGCTTTTCTCATCAAAACCCTGTTGATGTTAGGTTTGACATCGTCACCCAAAACTCTACCTCTGACACATTTGAAAAGGCAATTAACCGCATTTGATTATGGGGAAAATTCATGATAAATTAATTTGATAATTTCAACAGTGGGGGGCCTGGTGATCCAGTGGTTAGTTAGCATGTCGACCTCACAGTGCAGAGGTCGTGGGTTCATTTGTGGCTCCGGCCTTCCTGTGTGGAGTTTGCATGTGCTCCCTGCGTGGGTTTCTCAGAGTATTCCGGTTTCCTCCCGCATTCCAAAAAACATGCATGACATGCTGATTGAACACTCTAAATTGTCCATCGGTGTGAGTGTGAGCGTGGATGGTCTGTGTGTGCCGTATGATTGGTTGGCAACCGGTTCAGGGTGTCCCCGCCCACTGCCCGAAGACAGCTGGGATTGGCTCTGGCACGCGCCACTATCCTTGTATATATATATATATATATATATATATATATATATATATATATATATTACAAATTCTACATAGGGCGGCCCGGTAGTCCAGTGGTTAGCACGTCGGCTTCACAGTGCAGAGGTACCGGGTTCGATTCCAGCTCCGGCCTCCCTGTGTGGAGTTTGCATGTTCTCCCCGGGCCTGCGTGGGTTTTCTCCGGGTGCTCCGGTTTCCTCCCACATTCCAAAAACATGCATGGCAGGCTGATTGAAGGCTCCAAATTGTCCCTAGGTGTGAGTGTGGGCGTGGATGGTTGTTCGTCTCTGTGTGCCCTGCAATTGGCTGGCAACTGATTCAGGGTGTCCCCCGCCTACTGCCCGAAGACGGCTGGGATAGGCTCCAGCACCCCCCGCGACCCTAGTGAGGATCAAGCGGTTCGGGAAATGGATGGAAATTCTACATATAAAAAATGCATTTATTACATACAGAAAAAAGTAAATAAAATGTGAGTATAAGTAAAAGTGATAAGTATACTTTTTTTTTTATTGTACGACGTACTATCATGGCAGTCACGTTGACTACTAAGCGAACTAAATTTCCGACAGCACTGATTGGACAAGCAATGTAATGTGATCATCTGCAGTAAGTGATGGCCAAGCGGGCGTGTCATAACTAATTGACATGTTGAGTAGGGTGTGTCTTACCCTCCATGGCAGGGACTCTGTAGAACCTTTTGGCCAAACCCCTAGGGTTCGATCGAACCCAGGTTAAGAACCACTGCTCTCGACCCTAAATGAGTTGAGAGTGAATCAACAACACATCTGCTAGTTGCAGTAAAGTAGTACATATTACTTGCCCTCAATTATTCCAACTTTTACCCTTAATCATTTGGGTACGGACAATCAAAAAATAACATTGGGGCAATTGGCTGTTATTACATAACCTATATTTAATAAAATAAAATAAAACATCTTTTTTTTTTTAGATTTGACATGTTATGACACACTCGCAATGAAATAACAATACAGATAAAACGTTTGCTCCCCTGTTACCGTTTTCAAGCTTTATGTGGTCACCACACTGCATAGCGATCATATTTTAATAGACTCAAGTCATTGTATCACTCAACATTAATGATAGGATAAAATGGTCAAAATCTCGACAGTGTATGATGATGGAAATGTCAATTCTCAAATGGTTTTGAGTTCTACTAATACAGTCTGCAGTATATCAGATGTGCAGAGACATCTTTCACTAAGCTAGTGAGTATCAAGCGGCAGCATTTGCTTTCAATGAGTTTTAAATATTGGTTATTCACTTATTGTAGTTTATTTGCTTTGCTGTAAGTATATCATTCGTTGTTCCTTCACATATTGATGCCATATAAGATTTTGAATCAAACAACTGACTGAATTCTTTGAATTTCTTTGCACTTCCTATGTGGTTTTTTTCCTGTGAGAAATGCCACTGGTTTTGTTCTCACCACAGTTGTGCCCAGCAGATTTAGACTGCGGTGAGAAGTGTATCTTCTTGGAGGGATCAAAGATCTAGAGATAGAACTTCATTGCCTGCCCAGTCTATATATGATCCTTTCCAACCCAAGACATCTGCCAAAAAGTGATTTCACATTGGGAAAGTGTGTAGGCTGACGAGTAGCGCATACATAGTGCAGCGGTTTCAGAGGGAGATTTGACCACAGGGTGCGAGATAGCAATGACTTCTAATGGTGGGAATGGGTTACTCTGTTGAATGCGCATTGTATCCACAAAACATCAGAAGGAATGTACGGGGTAGACTGAGCCAACAATTGAAAGGAGGGAAAAAATGGAAAGATGATACCTCAATGTGCTAGCATGACGGCATTTTCTCACTGGGTGGCACTGATGTAAACATCTCCTCTTTCCAGAATACAGACACCACAGTAGTACCAGACGAGAGTAGCGCCAGTCCTGAAGAAGACCTTAGTTAGTTTAAGTCATACTGGGGGGCACATCAGAAAGTGAAGGTTTCACCCAGGCCAAGCGGTGTGTTTTTTTAATCATCTCTCAGATACAAGATGATTTTGGCTGGTTTGTCAAAAGTAACTCATTATCAGGGAGGGGACGTTATAAGGGGTCACTGATTGCATGGTGGTACTGGTACACCCAGATTACTTTTGTGCAGCCAGCATTGGATTGATTCAGATTTGCAGATAGCAATTACAGCAAACGAAAAAAGAAGACCACCATAACGTTATTATGCTTAAAATGCTGAAGTTGTCTAGGTACATTTTGCTTTCAAGTTTCAACCCTACCTTTCTATTTGCTTTCCATTTGGCTTGTTTAGAGTGCACTTCTTTTTTCACTAAACTGACATTTTGAGAATGATGACAATTAATATGGCATTTGGCTATTACTCCGTGTTTTATTGTTTTTTTTTATGTCTTTAGATGCGAATGCTTTACTTATTTATAAGCTTTAGGATCACGGTTGAACCTTTGGGAACATTCGACGTTGACGAGAATACCAGAACAATCTTTATAGTTTCACTAACTTGGAACAATTTGGAGGACCGGACAATGATTGGATTTACCGTTGTTAATTCCCTCTTAAAGCTAAAGATTATTTTCTTAAGTTAAAGGTAGATCAAGTAACAAACCAAGTCAACTTTTAGGCTTTTTTAAAATTTAAAGTAACTATTGTTCTCACAAGTCATTTAAGGGAGCCCCAACCATACATTAAAGCTATTTGACATGGTATACAGCATAGACTTTTGGCCCATTTTGCATGACTCGTTGATGGATAAGTTTAGCAGCGACTAAATGTTATGGTTAAAGGAGCCCTGGTTTTCATTATAGTTGTTTCTTTTTCTTTCCCATACTATCCTTAATATATCTTTCCTGTCAATTCCAGATTTAACCAAGGAGCTTGTAGTTTCGGTGATCGTGGTGCCTCATTAATTTGATTTGTCTGTCTGTCACTCGGTCTTCTACTCATAGCACGCCAAAAATGGCTGTCATACTTAGCAACAATTACAAATTACAAATTAAATCGTAATAAAACATTGTCCATCTTATGGCCAAAGAGGAAAAGCTTCTCATGGAAGTACCACTCTGCATTGTCTGTCTTACTGGGAATGAGTATCCTATTTTCGACAATAAGGTGCAGTTCTTTTCAAAAGATGCAGGAAAGACAAGTTTCAATGTGTGAAGTTAAGTGGGATTTGTCAGAACGATCTCAAAAAAGAAAACGTCACTGCAATTTTATTGTGCTTTGAAATAAATCGAACTCTAGTGAATTTCTTGAACCCACATTCTGGAGCTGTTACAGATGTTCTTATGAATAGATATAGTGTTCGCGCGTGCGGATGTAACTCTGGTAGTTGTTATGGATGGTTTGAACAGATTGCCTGCGTGTCCACACAGATTCACGAAGGCTCTCGCTTCTTGCATTTCCCTCATGGGAATATCAATATGCATTGATGTTACGTGGCTGATTGTAAACTCAATTGTCCGTCTGCATATTTTTACCAAAGAGTTCTGTGCAAAATTATAGAGCAGTTTCAAAATGCTACAAGGCAACAATGTCAATAGCGTGATAACAACTAACTTCAATTCAGGAAATATACAAAAAAAAAAGATATGTCCAATATGGAGGCATATGGGGTATATAATTACAGTATTTCCATTAATATTTACACTTTTAATGTTTATATAGGCGGCCCGGTAGTCCAGTGGTTAGCACGTCGGCTTCACAGTGCAGAGGTACCGGGTTCAATTCCAGCTCCGGCCTCCCTGTGTGGAGTTTGCATGTTCTCCCCGGGCCTGCGTGGGTTTTCTCCGGGTGCTCCGGTTTCCTCCCACATTCCAAAAACATGCATGGCAGGCTGATTATACACTCTAAATTGTCCCTAGGTATGAGTGTGAGAGTGGATGGTTGTTCGTCTCTGTGTGCCCTGCGATTGGCTGGCAACCAATTCAGGGTGTCCCCCGCCTACTGCCCGAAGACGGCCGGGATAGGCTCCAGCACCCCCGCGACCCTAGTGAGGATAAAGCGGTTCGGAAAATGGATGGATGGATGTTTATATACACTGCCTAATAGAATGAAGGAAAATGAATTTTGCGTCATATGCAGCGCACAACTTTCAATGACTTTAGAACAGGCTGAACAGCAGAGGCTTTGTAGCCAAGTAACTAGCAGTGCCTTGCATCTTGACATTGGTACCTGTTAGCTACTAAAAGCATCAGTCAGTAGTGGTACCTCCAAGACGATACAGTTCATCATTAGCTCATATTGTACTAGGCGTCACAATAACATCCATCCATCCAGCCATCCATTTTCAAATCCGTTTATCTTCACGAGGGGTTACGGGGAAGTAGGTGGGTACACCCTAAACATGCAAACTCGACACAAGGCACTGTGAGGCGAAAAATGCATACCAGTCAACTACCGTCACAATAACAACACAACATGCTGTATTTTCCGCACCTAAAAGCAATTCTTTCAAAAGCCCACAGTGCGCCTTATATTCCGATGCAGCTAATATCAATAGCCCGTAACTTTCCCTGTTAGTGTTCCTATGCCATCTAGTGGTGATTATTAGCAGGACGCAATTGTAACCTAAAAGGGTTCTGCCCAACACTAATTGACATGTGCATTCGCCAACACACACTCAAACAGACAACTACTTTGTGAGCTCTGCCATTATGAAACGAAGATAATACCACAAGCATAGTTAACGACTGACTAAAACGAAGGAAGGAGACAAGCAAGAACTCTAAGGATATTAAGCCATTTGTGGATGTGAGCCCATGAGCTTTGTGTGCCTTTTTGTTGAATCAATTGTCTTCATAACCTTTGCCTTTCATTTATTGTTTTTGTACTGACATTTATATGTTTCATATCCGTGTTTGTGACCAGTTCTCATAGCTGTGTTACAGCTGCAGTGGTTGTAAAGGCTCTAGAAAAATAAAGTTGTATTTTATTCCCTTGAGCGTACCACCATCTAGTGGATGCATAGCACAACCGTAGCCACAATTGTATCCTTATAACTCTGTGCGCCCTATATATGACAACAGTTTTAAAATAAGCCATTCATTGAAGGTGCGCCTTACAATCCTAAGCGCCTTATAGTGCAGAAAATACGATCTATTTATAACAATTTCACCATTCACTCTATAGCTACTTTGGCAAGTCTCCTTTTGGAAATTTAGCAGATAGATTTTTTTATTCAAGCATTTCCATGTAGGGTTTTTTATTTCTCATCAGAAATTTGCATTTGTGAGCCAATTTCATTGTGGAATATACTTTCAAATTATATTGTAATCACACTTTCCAGCTCACCCTCAAAAGTACAGTATGTGTAACTTTGAATTATTGACTAAATATATATGTTGAGGGTGGCCCGGTGGTCCAGTGGTTAGCGCGTTGACCTCACAGTGCAGAGGTTGTGGGTTCGATCCTGGCTCCGGCCTTCTTGTGTGGAGTTCGCCGGTTTCCTCCCACATTCCAAAATCATGCATGCACCACTCCAAATTGTCCCAAGGTGTGGGTGGTTGTTCGTCTCTGTGTGCCCTGCGATTGGCTGGCAACCGGTTCAGGGTGTCCCCCACCTAGCCCCCTGCAGCACCCCTGCGACCCTTGTGAGGGTAAAGCGGATCAGATAATGGATGTATGGATGGATATACAATGGCTTGGATGTTTTTGAACTTAGATTCTGCTGACGTTTTGTTCACAGTGCTGCTGTGCTGGCCTCTATACACTTAATCCTTTTGGAGGGATGTAGTACAGGGAACACTTTGGAACTGGCTTCAGACCAGCTCTGGTTTGGCAGAGGCCAACGCCAAGTGTGTGAGGAGATAAACTGAAATGGAATTACTATGCAACGGCTGCCCAGAAGTCTGTTATGACTTAAATATGAAGAAATCATCTGTTTCAGTGGAATCTAGCATTGCCTGAGGATCCACCTTGATCCTGTCCAAGTCCAGATGGAAAGCTGTCTCTGGTTTAGGATGAAGCTGATCAACTTGCTGGGCTATGCCGTAAATGCACCTCTCAGGACTATTGCATCATAATAACTGGGAAAGGCACAATTTATTTATGCAAGACGTGACTGAAATAATTCAAAATCAAACAAGGAACATCTGGCAAAAAAGAAAAAAAAAAAAACCTCGGGTCTAGCTTGATTTGGATTTAGCTAACCAGGTTTACAAACCGTGACCGGAAAGCTGAAATTCAATAAATTATGTACCAGCAATTAAATATTTGAAAGTCTTCAAATATTAACGATATGCCCTGATCTTAATCCACAGGCGGGAAAGGAAAAAAAAACCATCTGAGGAAAAATAAGAAACCTTGAGAAGTGGCCACATATGGTGGGAATCCCCCTTCTGGGATGACCAGGCTGCAATCCGCCAGTCGTCCGCGCCGGCCCCGCGCGAAGGCGGGTCGGTGCGAGGGTGTCAGGGGCAATGGGCAATATTTAACACAAAACATTTTAATGGCAGCCCTAAGAAATTCTCATTTTTAAAAATCCATGCTTGAAAAGAGGCACAAAAAAGAAAAACCCCAAACAAACAACCAGTTTTTTATATACCCAAAATGTTATTATTATTATTTTTTCCATCTGTGCCAAACAGCATCACTGGCCAAACTGTGACAAAATGTGTTTTTGGTACAAAATATGCCGAGTCATGTGGATTCTTCTTTTTGGGATATTTATTGGCAATTTCAAAAGAAATGTTCACAGAAAACATGCTCACAAAAAAAAATAAGCAAAGACATTTTTACCTAAAATATTAACATGATGAACACAGTATTAGGATTCAAACAACATCAGGTGTCCCCTCTTGTGGTTCAGCTGAAAAACATGGATTGCTTGCCTTCAGACAGAGGAAGGTCAAGCATTTCTCAGACTTCAACCTGCTCTGACCCTCTGACATGACTGTGAACTGGCAAACCTTCCTCTTGTGTGGTCATAACGGCCATCCTGCAGTGGACGAGTGACTGCGGTCAGACATCTTCTCTTCAATGGTGCTGGTCAGAGGAAAAAAAAGGTCAGCCAACCTTCATTGTTTTCCTGACATTCAGGAAATAGTGAGCATCCTAGAGCAGGGGTCCCCAACCGCCGGTTAGGGTTAGGTACCGGTCAGCGGGGCATTTGGTACCGGGCCGCACAATAAGAACTTACATTAATTCCGTTGTATTTTTTTTTTTAATATGAAAGATATTTTATTTCGAGGGCGGCCCGGTAGCCCAGTGGTTAGCACGTCGGCTTCACAGTGCAGAGGTACCGGGTTCGATCCCAGCTCCGGCCTCCCTGTGTGGAGTTTGCATGTTCTCCCCGGGCTTGCGTGGGTTTTCTCCGGGTGCTCCGGTTTCCTCCCACATTCCAAAAACATGCATGGCAGGCTCGTTGGGCACTCTAAATTGTCCCTAGGTATGAGTGTGAGTGTGGATGGTTGTTCGTCTCTGTGTGCCCTGCGATTGGCTGGCAACCAATTCAGGGTGTCCCCCGCCTACTGCCCGAAGACTGCTGGGATAGGCTCCAGCACCCCCCGCGACCCTCGTGAGGATGAAGCGGTTCGGAAAATGGATGGATGGATTTTATTTCGAAAAATTACCCGATTCTCCGTTACATCCGTCTGTGTCACTCTCGACGCATGTCAAACCACACTTCTCCGTCACGTGACTGATTATGCTTAAAACAAAACGCCAGAGCTTGCTAAATGAGTAAAATAAACTGCTGGACATCGCAAATGACGACGGCCTTAAAAGTACGTTCGAGACAACAACTCTGCCGGTGTTCTAGGTTCAAGTTATGGCTGAATACTCTGAGATCGCCACAATAGCACTGTTGCTATTTCCGACATGCTACCTGTGTGATGCGGGGGTTTTGTGCAGCAACGGTGACTAAAACAAAATTACAAAGTAGACTCGACATAAAGCACACACTTCAGGTGTCATTGTCTCCTATTACCCTGAGATGGGACCGCCTGGTTGCAGAAAATCAAGCTTGGGGCTCGCACTGATTCAGCATTGTGGTGAGTTGACATTTTCATGCACTTGGAATTTGCGTTGTATCGTATTTTGAAGGCATTAAACATTACCATAGCGATCAGAGTGTTGCGGCCAGATTAGACGCTCCTCGTGTTTATTATTACCTCTCGAAAACACCACAGTGTTCATGCAGCTCTTACCATATTATTTTGTAGTATTTATCCGCCACACCTCAAATGAGGGTCCGTGAAAATATTGTCTGACATAAACCGGTCCGTGGGGCAAAAAAGGTTGGGTACCCCTGTCCTAGAGCATCTTAGAGACTGAGCTTTTTCAGCGGCATTGACTTCTCTTTCAGCAGGCTACAGTTTCTCTTGAACACCAGCCACACGTTTGATTCAGACAGGTCAAGGGTGTATCCAAAGAGCGCTTCCCAGTACCACGTTTTTGATTTTGCAGCGAGTCTTGTAGAGAAAGAGAAGCATATCTGACAAATCAATGACACCCATGTGCTCATTGTAGGTTGGAATCACAGCTGGACATGGCACATCACCTTTCACTTTGGCATCCTTGTCCCAGCGCTTGTGCAGCAGCTTGTCCTCCAGCAAGGTGACTCCAACAGTGTGGTTTTCACGAGCTATGCCGATGTATTCAGGTCAGATCCCTCAGCAGGCTGTAACTGGCGAAGAAGTTGCAAAAGACAACAGACAGTCTTGGCTCAGGGATGGTCTTCCAGAGGGTTGGCACCACTTTGGCTCCCACCAGAGGTTTCTGTTTTTCTCACTTAGAGTGGCATTGAAGAATGTGGAGTCTCCTCGGTAGAGTTGGAGGTCATGGATGATTCCGGAGGTACTGGCTCAACTGTAGATCTTGAAGCTGAAAGGATGTGTTTTTTTTGCGGGGGGATGAACTGATGCAGATATCCTGCTCTGGTGCCTTTGTAAGGAACCATGACTTCATCCACTGAATGCTTGAAAGAACAGTCGATGAGGTTTTGAGGCACTGCCTACGCAACATGTCAAACAGTGGAAGGATCAGGGCTCGTAGCATCTTGCTGGTTGTCATTAAAATGGATGAAACAACATAGCATCTTGAAGCGGTTTCATGGTATGATTTCTGCAATCATGGGGAAACGTGATTCCGATGGCCCGTAGTCTTCAATGGCAGAAAATTCAAAAACTCACATGAAAAGTGGCATTGACAGGAAGCAATGCATGCGTTGATTGTATCTCCCAATTCTTCAGCAAAACAGAGATCGGCCTGGACAATGTGTCCAATCATCTCATCCCTGAAGATTGTTTTCAAGTAAGTGAGAAGTGTCTTCACTTTGTTGTGGAGGTCAAATAATTTTTTTTCTTGAATTGAATTCAATGTTGCCACTTACTGTTGTAAAATAGTTCAAACAAAAAATAATACCGATATTTTAAATGCAAACAGTAAAACGGCCTTTTATTTTAGTTTTCTATCATTCATTCAATCCCTGCAGCATCATTACTTTTTCCCCAATATTTGTACCCTGTGACGTTTAATGTGACACAGTTTATGAATGATTTTTTACTGACAAGCTAAGAGCAGTCATTATATTTATCCATAATCTCGTCACATCTGATTAATGAAATTACCAAGCATGCCACAGTGGACCAATGAAACTGTCCAAGTTTGTCCTCATCCTGAATAGTCATCAACCATTTGCGGTTGGAAAGCGCAATCGTCAGGGGTATGTTGGGGGGTAGCAGGTTGCTTTAAGAGAGAAATTTGGAGAGAAATGCGGAATTCTGTATGAAAGTCAGTGCTGTTTAAGAAGCAATTGAGAGTGAAAAGAAGGATCTTGAGTTGAATTCAATGAGCACAGGGAATGAGTGCCATAAATACAGCCACCTCTGCAATTCGACCTACAGACCTTTCTCTTCTTGGCACATTTGGAAAAAAGACACGATGGAGTGAATATCTTGTACTTGGGGTCACTTGAGAATTTCACATTTTAAATCATAGATGTCAAACTCAGATCCTGGAGGGCCACTGTCCTGCATGTTTTGCAAGTCTCCCTGTTGCAACACACTTGATTCAAATGATCAGATCATCAGCAAGCTCTGCGGAAGCCTGTCATTGAACCTGTTCATTTGAATCAGGCCCTCCAGGGCCTGAGTTTGACACCTATGTTAAATGATTTTTTTTTAAAAACACACTCACATTACATTTTGATGTTAAGTAGGTGGCCACGGAGTATCATCCTGTTGGCTCCGAGTTTGAGATCCCTGTTCTAAAAGTAAGTGGTTGCTCATAAACTGATTGTCTGAGTGTCTTTAAGCATTGTCTTAGGGGTCCTAAGACAATGCTTAAAGACACTCAGACAATCAGTCTGATCCATATGATTTTTTTTTTATATTACATTTGGCTTGATTTTAGGCTTTTTTTTTTTTTTAAATGCACAGAAGTTGTGAAGACAACCACTTTTCAACAACTCGATGTGTTTGTAGATGGTGACCTCACTCTACATACTCGCTGATCAAGTAGCTGAAGAAAACAAAATCGCTTTTGTAGCTCTGAGAGGAAAGCACAGGAGGTGTTTTGGGTTCCATCTCACCATATGTTTCACATTTTTGGTGTTTTGGTTTTGAAATGCACAGACTATTGTCAAAAGAAGATAAGAAGAATCAGCTTTAGCATGAAACCATCAATCAGACTCCCTCTTTCTCAGTGTGTGATGAACTATGCATGAATGTGCAGCCCACATGCTCCATAAATTCTAGATTGTACCTGGATTACAAAATGCTGCTTTCTGAATGCAATCTCTTGTTCTGTGTTGGAGTGGTCAAGAAGATGATGCAGCAGAATAAAACTAACAATCAAAAGGCATTCTTCAATGCTTGCATCAGTATGTAAAGACACCGTTTGTTTGACTGCACACAAATTTGCACACAGTGATATGTTCCACGCTCCCAGTTACTTCTGGATGTTTTTTGTTTTTTTTAAGGTAATGAGATGATGTTCTTAGAGAATAACATATAGTACATTAAGCAGAATAAATATTTCTTTAAAGCAGCCAGTATGCAAGACAATCTAAGGCTGGATTTAAATTACTGGCTTCAAATCGAACAATTCCCTTTTCTTTTTAGTGCTTTCAAGTGGTATAATTTGGAATTGCGTTATGTCAATCAGCGCCGCAGAGTTTATTTACATACTTTATCTGCCAGTATCATTGCAGCATAAATGGACAGATTAGCTACACTACAATGTGAACTCTGGTGCCAGGTGTACACGCCTATGTCAACTACATTCTTGGAAATAACTTCGCAACCTGACATCAAGGATCTATATATATTTTTTTTTAAATAATATTCACAATTACTTGCATTCGATCGAGAATGGCAAATGGCCAGACAGTTTAATAATTACCGATACTGTAAGTTATGACGAATTTGCAATAAAGTTAAGAAGCAAAATGACTGGACTGATATTGCCCTAACGGCTGCAGCTGTAATCAGGTGCTAGTTGAACCATAACATCGGCCGGGACAACGTAAAAAAGAATCGGGCTTGGTGAATAGGAACCAAGATTTATCAGTCAACACAACCACAGGTCACCAGGTTGACTAGCAAACTTTTTTTTCTGTCGGAGGAGTAGCAGCCTCTCCTCCGCTTCTCCTGGTGTAGCCACCCCGTGAGCAAACACGAGGCACGTGACGCGTGTTTCCGTCTGTCGTCAGTGAAACGCGCGAAGGTCCATCAGCACTGACCTGCTTAGTGGAAATTCCGGTGACGAAAACCCACTTCCGTCGATGCCAACTTAGACCGTCAGTTTTTTAAAGGTTGCCGTCATTCATCATTTGCCAGCAAAACGGGTTTCCACCAATGAGGGACTGACAGATCTTAAGTTATAGAGGTGGTAACTCCATCAGTACTGATGGAGTTACCATCTCTATAACTGGTCTAGGTTTCAGAGGGGTGGCCAAAGCAGACTTTAGATGTACACCATTTTTTTGTTTATTTTTTTAAACGTGAGAGACCCCACACACGATAACAACAACAAAAAATCGCCTTGTGAGTTCTTGCTGCTCTTATGGTGTGTGTTGTAGCTAATGACCAACACAGCACACCACACAAACCATATGTCTGTCATAGTTCCAAGACTGCGAAAGGCAAAATGGTGGCATTCAGTCTGCTGGAAAATACAAAGAAGAGTAGTGTAAAAAGAAGACATGCAACAAGACAGACTAACTGCTCTCTTGTCCGGTCTCAAAATTGCGGTTGCAAGCCCTTTTTGTCGTTTTCTTTGTGGTGAATGACTTCGGAAATATGTCTGGCAACCTTACATGCTTTGGGTCACTTCTTAATTGGCTACTCTACCGTTTCACTTCACAATCACGGAGGCTGCAGCTCGGCCGAAGTCAGTGTCGACCACACACATCAGGATTTGCGCTTAGAAATATTGACCTCAAATGAGGTTTAACAATTGTTGTGGGCATCCACCATTTTCCCAGAACAATGGTGAGGACAAATAACCCTGAAAGCATTCCACACCCCAGGATCATCGCTCAGGATAATCTTTCCGAGACATCAGAGAATCACAAAGAAGGGGAAAAAGTTTGAATTTGCCTGGATTAATGGAATGTTAGGACCCTGTTTTTTGTGAGAGGTTCAAATATGAGCATCTACAAAAGTTACTGAAAATGACTACACTAAAGTTTGCTGTTGTGCTTTTTGAATTTCATGTAGTTCCATTCGCATGAAGGGTCCTCGCTGTGTGTCACTTACATTTGTGAGGACTCATCATAAATGTGACAGGCAGTTAGTATATCTCTCAAACCTGTCATCACCCTCTTTTCATTCATCTTTCCATGTCTGAAAATTCCTTGTTTCAACAAGGACTATCTTTGTCATGCTCCCAGTGTAAAAATTGGGGGACGGACTTTGCTAGATATTTTCACAAGCGATCCAGTATTGACTGCACTTTGCAGCTCTTGTATAGGGTTCTGCTTTTCCTGACCTGTCATCCCTCCCATCTCAGACTGCAATTCCCGTGTGTGTGTGTGTGTGTGTGTGTGTGAGAAAATGAACAGATTAATATTTATGCTACGTAGCTGTCGAAATGGGCAAATGTTTGTATTTCATGTCCATGTGAATGGACAGACTGATGTTCACATTTTGTGGGTATGGGACTGTACAGAATTTTACATGTAACAGGGGACAGATACATGCATAAAATGACAAACATAACAATAAGGTAAGGTTGTTTAGTTTAGTTGTATACAGCTCTTACATCTGCAGACCTGTCTGCATTAAACAGCATCTAAAAATGTGTTGATTTTTCAATGGTACTTATTTCAAAACCCCACTGTTAATTTCAACAATATGCAAAAAACAAAATGTTTCATCTCATTGTTCTGTTTTTTTATATAATTGTAGGTGAAGTAATCGCTAATTACATTATATAGGTCGTGCCTCCCCTACAGGAGGCTGCCCTGTTTCACCAACATCTTTCTGCTAAGGATACCCAATGGAGACAAACTTATCGAACTTTGATTCTCAACATGATGAGTACAGCCTGTGTCACAAATGCTGTCATTTGAGGGAATACTGAAAGTCATTTGGGATCATATTTTGCAACTCTGCTGAAGAAATTGGTGGTAAGATTGCAGATATTTTGTCTCAATGGTTCTGACATCAGAGCTGAAGGATTTTGGTTGACGTTTGGAATAGAATGGATTGCTTTCACCAGGATTCATGACTGTCCCCCTCCAAAGTCTTGGCTCCTCTCTGCCTTTGGTTGTGTCGCTGCCTTTACCATCTGTGCAGTTCCTCGGACTCACTGTCCTGATGTGTCCTGCTCTCTACACGGGCTGCAACATGAATTGCTGTCCTTCTGCGCCCATCGAGGACTGACAGCAGCCCCAATAACCCACACTCAACACTCAGGATTATGCCCCACGATATCCCAGTGGTTGCAGCTGGGCTACAGTCATTCTGGAGCTGGAGCAACCCTGGTCCTTATGTACAGTGTATGTTTTCTTTTCATAACACTTGAGCATCCTTTTATTTCTTGAAAGACGAAATATAAATCTCCAGTTCTTTTGCTGATAGCACACCAAGACATGGAGGCATATCGATATTGGCGATGAAAGCATTCCTGGTGCAGTAAATTATTTACAGATTGGTCCATAATGGATTGATATTATTGAGAATGAATTCCATTTTTGTTTTCCTGGGCAAAGAACATAAAATGGGTGTGTTAAGTGAAAAATTGACCTTTATGAAGGAATAGGTCTTTTCTAATGACTTCACCTTTGTTGAAACCAACCAAATACAGAGCTTTCTTTATGTTCAGGGATTCATTTATGAAAGTCACTCAAAGAATCGTATTGATTTTGTTTGCGCAAGCGATGTTTGAAGTAGGTGGAATTCAAGGTTGAAGTATGTTTTTCCTTTCAACTGTTTTCGGTCGATTTGCAGTATCTGGAGAGCAGTTTTTACATTTAGTCGCATTTTTATGGTTCCTTTTTCTTTACGTTGTTACTATTCATGGCAATGGATTTTTGTATCAAAGAGACAAAAACATGACAATGTATTTTTTCCAAATTCATTTGATCTGCCACTTTACTTTAATTCTGAGCCATGTGAATGTGGGAAAGTTAATTCATGCTTTATACTATTTATGGCGAAAGTTCGTGATATGTATAATGTTATAAGTGATATACCTCAAAGATAAATGTTGTGAGTGACTGTTAGGTGATACATGTGTTGGCTATGTAAATACAGATGGTGGAATCAATCTTTTGACTCAGCTTTTCGTAAAGTCTTCTGAATGCACGTTGCAAATTTCCCCAGTGCGGGACAAATAAAGGTTTTCTTATTCTTATTCTTATTCTTGTTGTCGTTAAAAACACACACACACTGGGTATGCCGTGGTCTGTGTTTTATTTTTTATTTTTTGGGGTATAACATTGGTTAGGCACACCACCACCACCACAAATGTCCCTAAAATGATAACTTGGGCCAAAATGTATATTTGTAAACTGTGTTTTACTAAATTATTAACACATCACATTACTAATCCAAATAAAATACAAAAAAGCAGACAACAGCAGCCTCAAACAAGGAAATAGGAACAAAAGAAGACTGAAAGCAGATGACAAAGGAGAGGAAGGTCAAACAGACACAGATGAGCTAAACTGACTAACAGAGGAAATCAGCTAAGCAGAAAAACGGTGTGAGGGGCCAGGTCAAAGAAGCTCTTTAGGAAACAAAAAACAACAACACTTGAGGGACCAGAACAAATGTACCCAACTGCGAGTTGGGAGTACATTCATTTTTGAGTGCGCTGTAAGCAGCCTGGGCGGCCCGGTACTCCAGTGGTTAGCGCGTCGATCTCACAGTGCAGAGGAACCGGTACTGGGTTCGATTCCAGCTCCGGCCTCCCTGTGTGGAGTTTGCATGTTCTCCCGAGCCTGTGTGGGTTTTCTCCGGGTACTCCGGTTTCCTCCCACATTCTAAAAACATGCATGGCAGGCTGATTGAACACTCCAAATTGTCCCTAGGTGTGGGTGTGAGCGCGGATGGTTGTTCGTCTCTGTGTGTCCTGCAATTGGCTGGCAACCGGTTCAGGGTGTCCCCCGCCTACTGCCCAAAGACGGCTGGGATAGGCTCTAGCACTCTCCGTGACCCTTGTGAGGATAAAGCAGATCGAAAAATGGATGGATGGATGTAAGCAGCCTGGACTGCATATTAGAAATACTGATATTGAACTTGAGTTAAACCAAAGCCATCAATCACAACTGGACTGAACTTTTCGACTCAACTCTTTTTGAGTACGTAGGTGTGATTTGCAGGGGCAGAAATGACTATTGCATTTGTTGTATGGGAAGAAAATGTAAATAGATGTGTGTCAGTACCGTAAGCTAAAGTGTGTATTGTGTATTGGCGCTGTGAACTGCATCAGCCTGTGTGAGGTTGTGAAGATGGGATCCAGATGGTTGCATGGTGGAAATTTATGGACGAACAATTGGTTTGTAGTGGGAACGTGTGGGATGGAGCACTGCAACCTCTGTGCGGATTCTATACTGCTATGAGACCCTCTGCCCGGGAGGCCTTTTGATATTCTTAAATTATTTTTCTGGTTTGCTGTGTATTGGAAGAGAAACACTTCTGGTCATGAACTCTACTGAAAATAAAATAAATACTGTTTTCTACAAGCTTTCATGAATGGCGACAGAAGGGGCCCATTTTTGTCTCTCGAGATAAACTTGACAGTAAATTAATCTCAGTACTGTAGTTTATCTTCGACTTGTTTTGCAACACTTATTTCAATAGAACGATTGCCCTCAACAATGGGATATTAAGAGAAATAGAATCATAACAAAAACAATTTGCGGTGAAGCATGCTTGAGAACAAAGACAACAAATTGTAGGCTGTACACTGATCTACACAAATTTCCTGATTGTAAAGTGTCCTTGGGTGTCTTGAAAGGTGCTTATAAATAAAATGTATTATTATTAATAGGAAGACTCCCATTCAGAGCAGTAAATCTCCATCCTTGCCACTCACCTTGTCAATTGTTATGAAAGTTAAGGTAAGACGTTCTCTGTGTTTTAGGTTAATATATTAACAATGCATAATTTCATGAGAACATTTGTCTTGAAATCAGAAATTAACATCCAAATGTAGAGGGTTTGAAGCAATGTAGAACCTTTGAGGTTCTACCTTGAAATGTAGAACCTTTGAGGTTCTACTTTGTCCTGGATAAAAAAATTTATGTTGGTGTTTTCCCAGTGTCAAGGGCGCAAAAGGTGTAGTGTCATCAGTCTCTCCTGAGGGTGGCGCTTATTTTGTCAAAATATGTGTCCAGTGGACAAAAATCAAATGACTCAGCCAGTAGCTAATTGGTTCCCCACAAACCCCCCACACTCACTTTATGAGATTCTACATATGGATGGAGCGTGTTGAATCTGCACAGCCCACCACTTCTAAAGGAGAGGAGTTGCATTAAAAAAAAAAAGAAAAGAAAGAAAGAAAACTGTGATGAGATTAAACATTTCAAGATGTTTGTGTGTTGGTTTGGAGCCCAGATTAAAGAGCCACAGAGGGTATTGCTTTGTCACATCCTGTTGTTTGTTATGGCATGGGGTCGCCTCCATTTTTTTTATTTTATTCTGGCAGTACAGTAGGGGAAGAGATACTTTAACATTCACGCAAAAAGAGAAAAGAAAAACATGAAATTAACATCTGTAGTACTGAATGAAAACCAAATATAACCCGCTTTTCAATATTTTTCACATAGGTCTCTTAGACTAGTCTCAGTCTCACAGGTTTTTAATGTACTTTCTGGCCAGATTTTCACCAGGCTGCTTGGTGATGACTGATTAGTGCAGCTGTCTCATAGCTCTGAGGTCAGGGGTTCAAATCTAGGTCCTGGCCTTCCTGTGTGGAGTGCGCGTCAGGTTCTCCAAGTACTCTGATTTCCTCTCACATTTCAAAAACATGTTTGGTTAACTGGAGACTGGAAAACTATCCTTCGGTCTGAAAGTGAGTGTGTCATCTCCTGTATGTTTGCCCCACAATTGGGGTGTGCGATGTATTCACCTCTTCCCCAAAATCGGCAAGCATTGGCTCCAGCACAGCGACAACCCTAATGAGGAGTGTATAATATAAGCAGTATAGAAAATGGATGAATATTCACTAGCTTCAACTCAATGAATAATACTTTGCCAACAGCACCCACTAACATTTCTAACCATTGTTCCATGACAGATAACCTGGAGAGCGTCTTATGGTGGAAAAACAAACCTGAAGATGAAAAAAATTGGCTTGAGTTGTCAAAATAAGTGTTTAACCGAACAATCACAAAGCAAGCAAAAGAACCTGGCAGAACCAGCTCATTCTAACAGTAATTCCTTTTAACATTCACAGTGGCATTGAAATAATGTACAGGCAGATGCTCAGTGAAAAACTGCATTTGAAACAGTTCGTGGGCCAACTGAATGGTGATGGGATCCCACAAACGTACACAAATAAAATCCATGACAAAAATATTTAAGGGAAAACAAAGGTCTGACAAAGTAAAAACAGAAATCGTTGGCGACAAAAAGCTAGGAAAACTAAACATGAACAGGAATTGCTTGCAAAAGGCAAAATAACAGTAAAACTCACACATACACAAAACCAAAAAAAACCAAGAGTACAAACACGTGTAACCAAAATCAGCAAACATCACTTGAGCCAGTACAGTAAGCAAGTTCAACAATCAGAGTCAGCAACTTAGCAGTCCTTAAATAGTGGGCAAGGCTTTGATTGGGAACAAGGAACAGGTGTTCCGGCTGGAGGGAAACGCCCTTCACTCCAGTGGGATCAAAACAAACACAAACAGGACACGACAGCATTAAACGGAAAAAAAAAACAAAAAACGACAATATAGTTCATAATGTATTTTGTACATGCTGTCATCTGCTATTCACTGAACCACAGCTTGCAATCATTTAAACTAAATGATCGCTGGGAGAAAATTGCTTTAGGATGATAGTTTGCATGATCATCAATGGAGTATTCAAGGTTGATCGACCCACTTATCGCCATTATCCTGATCAGTCTTACATGGAGAGTCTGGAGGTCACACTCAGCCTGTAGTATTCCCAAACCTAAATCCCTGTGATGATTTTCTGACATTCAGACTACTGTTACAAATCTAGTTGTGTCAGTTTTAGGTGGAGGATCATTCCAAATGCAGCACATATTGAAAGGACAGATGTAAGATGAGGAATACACGAAATAGTGATTGTCAAACGCAATGTGTCTTCTTTCAGAAAATTGCTTGAAGCTCTGTACATCCAATTTATCTAAATGTGTGTCAGTTTATATGGTTTGCAACACATGAAAGGATATCCATCCATTATCCAAACCGCTTATCCTCACGAGCGTACACTCTGCCAAAATGGCATAAGCATCATTTTAACGTGAAAATGGAGCACAAATGAAGATATCAACCCCCCAAAATTACACTGTCCCACTCAATAACGGACTTCGAGTGGGATGGAAATTCCTTTTTTGAGAAAGTCCCCACTGTGTCCTCAATAGACAATTACAAAGGGGGTCAGTAAAGCGCAGGCCAAATGTCCGAACCTCATTAATGAGAGCAGTACTCCCCACCATTTGGATTGGTCAAATTTCCACTTCATAATAGTACAGCAGGAATAATAGTGCAGCAGGAAATTGTGAATAGCATGCTGTGTGGAATGTATCAGTTGGAACAGACATGCTTAACAACACCCACCAACAACGGAAGAGAACAAGGGCCTACTGTGTTTACCTCTTGGAATGTGGCTGTTGTCCAGAATCAGGAGACACATTTTTTTCCTGAAGAGGAAATTGAGGGCAGCAAGAAAAACAAAAAGACAACAGCATCAAAATGCAGACTGTAGAGTCTAATACTGGGAGTGTCCAACTCTAAGACACAACAACAGGTTAAAGGGATCTTGTGTGTTTTCGTTTTGTCGTATACAGAAGTTGGAGTGAGAAAGTGACGACTCATCTTTTCAAATCGGAAGTGACTAGCTGTAGTTTACATCACCCATAAGGTATCTGCATGCTTGGAACTGTGAAATATGAGAGACTGGAAACAGTAACTTGTGCTGTACCTGTTACCTTGTTTGTCACTACAAAAGCAGGTACAGCCATGGCAAACCAAGTAGTTTTTTGTAGTGGTAAAAAGGGGATAAATAATTTAAGGCAATCCACAACCGCTTTCCTTATGTTATTCACACTGATCATTTTAGAAGCATGCAGTATTTATGTGACAACTACATACACTGACATTAACTATGCAAGTCACAGTGCTGTGTCATAAACTAAAAACAAAAGCATAAATTGTAAAGAAACCCACCTCCTGAAATATGATTAATGATACTAAATCTCACAAGCTGAGCAAAGACAACATTCACATTGCTTCAAGAAGGCAGTGTGGTCCACTTGAAAGTCAAAATGTTGCCACATTGTCCAAATACTATCAAGCCGGTGTTTATCAACAGTCCAAATATTATCCCCGACATTCGGCGATGTCTGTCTCTACCGGTGTCTACTGGATCGGCCAAAGTGCTGAAAGGATGTACAGTTTAAAGGTCCGTTTCCTTGTTGAAGCCGTATCCTTTGACTTTGCCGGAGATGGGGGTGAAATTCTGTAGCAAATGTCTGCCAAATCCGAGTTGACAATGTAAACACTTGACATGATGGTGCATAACGCACAGCAAGGAAATTCAGCATGACACTGTTTTGCGAGTAAAGTAATTCCATCCGTAATTTCTGAAACATCACTATTGAGCTGCAGTGTCATTGCAGTGTATCACTGCAGACGGGCAATGAAGAGCTTCATATTTCCAAGAAGCTGCTATGACAATGTTGAATACTAAAACGCAGTTTCAAATGTCTACTGATGACAGTCAAGTACAGTGACTTGGAGTGACTTAAGTGTCCATTCTTAGCTGGATGCGATTCAATCCTAGTGTTCAGTATGTTTATGTGAAGAAAAATCAGAAAACCCGTTCTTTTGGTTCTGGGGGGGAAAAAAAGAAAAGTAAAGATGAGTCTCATCGTTAACAATCACATGTGTACATGTAATTACTTCCTGGCATTTATTTCAAATGACAGTAAATGCAACATTCCTAACAGCCCATCCTTGTTTTTCATTGAAAGTATGAAGTGGCTTCCTGTGATGATGATGTATTTTTAGATAATTGGTTGTTATTTGTGTGCAATTGATATGTGTGCAAAAGATGACAACCGAGACCACGTTTTGACAATGTGTATTATTTGGCTGCATGTTCATTGTGTGGGCTGTTTATGATCCTATAATGCACATCTGTTCCGTTAGTTTCCATTGCAAAAGATGAAAAAAAAAAACTATTCCCTGCAGCAGCATTATAAGCTACCTGTAAACCTTTAAATGAACATTTCCTTCTGCGTCTCCTTGTACGTGTATCATCTACAAATACATCAATCTCATCTGACATTCTGTCGTGTGGCTCCACTTAACACTAACAGATTTTTGGCTTGAATGTTGTTGAATACACGAGGTAATGCAAACCAGCAGAACAAAGATACTGTTTCAATAACTTGCCCATTCTGAGGTTGTGTGGTGTCGACGCCATCCTGAAAATATGCGTACCAATGATTTGTCAACAGCACAATGCCTCCTAACAGAGAGCATGGGAGTGTGTTGGCATGGAAAAGAAGGGGAGGATTGGTAAGTGTACATGCAGCTCTTCCCATTGGTATTATTAACCGTCAGTGACTACAGTAGTCACTCTTGACGACATGCTCACTCCAAACTCAAACGGCATGTTTTCACAGCAAAGGTTTCTTGTTGGTTCAACACACCAAAGGCCACACTGAAGCAAAGGGTGCAGTCTGAGCTTGCCATAAAATGCAAAGGCAAATGTTGATGGTACTCACTTGATCTTTAGCAGATAATTTGCAGCCAATAAAACATGTGTCAAAGACATCTGCCTTTAATTTCTGTCATGTAACTGAGTTCATTATTATTTTAGATACACCCATATACTATCCATCACATAGATCATGAGCTACCAGTAGCTATATATGTGTGTGTGTGTGTGTATTTATATATATATATATATATATATATATATATATATATATATATAAATCAGTTTTAGGTGGAGGATCATTCCAAATGATTCCAAAAAATGATCACTGTTTATGTCCAAATGATTTTAAAAAATGATCACTGTATATATATGTATATACAGTAAATATATATATATATATATATATATATATATATATACACAGTGATAATTTTAGAGTTTGAGCCCTGCGAGTCCCAGGGACTCTCTGATCAGAAGAGTATGAGTCCCATTATGCATTTAGAGAGTCCCAAATTTCTAATTCTGAAATGGCTGACTTATTCAATTGCACATGATAATAACACAAACAACAACAATATATATTGATAATAGGTTTATTTTTCTTAAACAAACGCTCCAAAAATTTAAATAATTCAGGCATGCAAGATTTGCTGAGAAATAGGTTCTTATTTCATCCCATGGTTCAGTCTTTTGAGTTCATATGTCCGCAATAAACTTTCGCAACACTTGTTCGCAACACTTGTTCGCAACACTTGTTTTAACGTTACACAACTTGGCAATCGTCTGCTTTCCAACAAGTGAAGGCCGATCTCGCCAATCTCGTCTCGCGAAAACGGAAATCTCGTCACGCGAGATTACTTAACGCGAGATCAGAACAACAATGGCGGTGATTCATACTGCGTTTGTTGCTGGAAAAAAAGATTTTCATGTATACATATTGCATGCCGACAAAGTGTGGGCACCCTTGACTTAAGTGAATTACTTGTACATAGGTTCAATGGTTAAACTGGTTTTTGTGTGACCCATTCAGGGTGGTTTGCTCACATGAGTAGAGGTGTGAATAAAATGACATCCTTACCATACTAGAGTACACGGTGAGAATTAAACATTCCACTAGTTCTACGCAGGACTGGAGAGGAACTCACTCTGCACACTTATGGTCACATTGTTTGAATGAAGATCTATAATCTAACCCTTATTCGGGAATGCAGCAATTTAAAATAGCTTACACATTCCCTAAGACTGCTTATGCTATTTGATCTTATATCAAAAGTACAACTCAAATGTGCTAACAGGATCACGATCACTGTTTATTTGAACAGGTATATCCAGTCTGGGCTCAGCTTGCATCGAAAGCCTCTAGGACAGGCTCCAATCATCCTGGTTGACACACCCATACTCGACATTGGCCAAGCACTAAAGGGTCAGGTGAGCCTTGGCACACATGCATAAGACAGGACTGCCCCCTCAAAATGGAGGTCATATGTTTCAGAAAGTCAAGAAATAGTACGCAGTGAAATTGTGTGTGCCAGGCTGCAATACAATAAAATAATCGGAGACATAGTCACTGTTTCAAGTTTGAATATTTGGTCCTGAAATTTAAAGTATCCTCATATAGCTTGGCTTTATTTTTGTTCATGGAAGTGGTCACAAACATGTTTCCATTATTTTTCTGTGGCTGTTATCTTGTGATAACTCAGCTCATTCAAATGTGGGCCAAATTGCAGCAGAGGCTGGAATGTCATAAGGCAGGTATCCGTGTCATTATGTTTAATTTGGTCTCAAAATGAAAATTAAATAATTTAACACCATCCTTTTCTTTCGCCTCAAGATAGATAGTAGGGGAGGAGACAGAGGCAGGAGACACCTGAATTGATATTTAAAAGATCCCTTGCTGTATCCCTTGTTATGTTCAATCATCTGCTGAACACATTATCCTAGATCAGCTGGTGTTGTCGTCGGCAGCATTTGAAGGAAAATAAATAAAAGGCCTGGAAGTGATATATGAGTACTAGCACTTAGAAAACACAGGTTTACGTTCAAGGTCATCCATCAAACATAATCTCTCTATGTTGAGCATCATGGAAATTAATCTCTATTGTTGCGTTCAAGAGCTGAAGATGTCAAATTGTAGTAGTAAAACACTGGAAACGTTGTGTGAACTACATTATGGGTTGTGTGACTTTTTGATGTTGTGAAGGAGTGCAATATGCATTCTGCACACTGTTGCTGGTAACCTGCCAGTCATCAGTGTGGGTTTACGAAGCAGAGAGTTAGAAATAACAGAGATGGTCCCTTGAGTGATGTGGTTGATTCATGATGCTGGAAATATATTTCTAAAGCTAGGTGTGTGTGTGTGTGTGTGTGTGTGTGTGTGTGTGTGTGTGTGTGTGTGTGTGTGTGTGTGTGTGTGTGTGTGTGTGTGTGTGTGTGACCAAATGATGTTCAGACAAACAGAAACCTGCAAGGTCAACATTACAATTGCCAGACAGCATGCCACAATTGGCACCTCTAATTGGGATTTCATTTCCTTGAAATGACAACAAGGATGTTCACGCGAGCCAGCCACAACATCACACTCATTTATGTTTCCTTTATTCATGTAATAGCTCTCAGTTTTGGTTGATAATGTCATTGCGATAGAAGGAGAAAGTCTAGCTGTAACTAGGAAAGCTCAGGTCAGTAAGAGGTTATAGTACAGTTGTGATATTTAACCATTTTGTTCCACATTCAAAATGCTCAGTAAAAGCAGTTTAACACCACTTTAAACTACAACCACCGGTATATTAAAATATCCGTAAAGGCATTACCTCTCATGTTTTAACTTCAGTTATTCTTACCTGCTGACATTTGCAAACCTTCGGTCCGCTAAACAGCGTCTGTTGCTCATGGTTTTTGTTTATGTTTATCTGGACAGATTGGAACTGGGAAGGTAAATTCCTTGTGTGTTTTACATACTAGGCTAATGAATCTGATTCTAATGTTTAGTATTAAAAGTCTGGAGCAAAATATTGCAGCTAGACTCCTGACAAGGATGAAAAAGTTCTCTCATACTGTATTACCCCAATACTAGAAGCTTGTATTGGCTTCTGATACACTTTAGTTGCAATTTCAAAGGTTTTGTTACTTACTTATAAAATACTACATGATTTAGCACCTTTCTATTGCGATGAACTAGTAGTATTGTATGTTCGTTCGGATTATGCATCGACTGATTGGCTCAATATCTAAGGTGGACAACCTCCTTGTAGGCTATGGAGAATTTTGCATTGACGAACCGGGCGGGCTTTGAGGACCCACTTCTACGAAGGCATCTTCCTGCTACGCTTTGTTTGATAAAATGAACTCTTACACTATTCAAATTGACATTGCACAGCACCAAATTGCGCTAAAATGTTAAGACGACCCCAAAATGTTGTTTATGATAATATGTTCTATGCTCCCTTACGAGTATAAACACAGTACTCTGATTAATATTGCCTTTCTGGAATATGAAGTAAGCATCACAATCTACCAATTTTGATCCATTTCAGGGGGTGGCCATTTTGCCACTTGCTGTCAACGGAAAATGACATCACTCAAGGCTCAGGTAACGACCAACCACGGCTCACCTGTTTTCTGAGTTTGGTCATGTGACGTTTGCAAGCTGAGCTGCTTTCTTTTTCCATACTTTATAAACTGAGCCCATTACTACATCTTTACAAGGATAAAGATATCAAAATTATCCATGGCTTGCATGTTCCATTTTGATATCATTTCACCTGGCACATCACAAAATCTGCTTCATTTATGTCAAGTCAAAAGAAAGCTGCTTTAGAACAGTTTAGGTTTGTATTTTTTGGCTGATTTAGCTCTGAGCGTGTCATGCAAACTATCCAAAGCCTCACTCATATTGGTACTGCTGAGATTTCCATCATGGTCCTCGTTCTTATTTAAGATTCACAGCATCTTTTTACCTTCCCATGTTATGCAGCTTCTATGCGATTCCTTTCCAATTACAGGATAGATTTGTCAAATATTCAAGTGCTTGCCCACGACCACGGCGATCATTTGCACTGTAAGTCTGGTGCCAAATTCAGATGAAGTAGGTCCCATTTGTTTTGACTCCATTAGGAATAAGTAGTCTATGATCGACTAAATAATTGCAAAGAATTAGGATGATTTTGCGGACTGGAACGGATTATCCGGGTCTTGAAGCAATTGGGGGAAATTGCAAAACACTAGTTGGGTGCGACCAGAAAAGGTGTTAATGATTCAGCCTCAACAAAGAACATCACCGCAACTATGGGAAATAAATGCCACACGGACATCAAAAAGGCAGCTACACTTACTGAACACTTGAAACAACCTGCATACACACACGCCAAAGACACAGGTGAACAACTACATACTTGTACGTATCCAACAATAGAAGAAGAAAGACTGGTTAACGAGAATTTCTTGTCATTGTTTTCCCCAAGAAACCAATAATATACAATCAAACCTCGGTTTTCGTCCATAATCCGTTCCAGAAGGCTGTTTGAAAACCGAAATTGTTCGAAAACCGAAACCACGCTCTTTTTAAAATAAAAATGTTTACTGAACACGTCTGCTCACAATGGAAAGCATAGCAACACGAGGAAGCCTCACTTCCGTAAGGAAAGCGAGAGGAGTCAAATGGTCAACATTCAAGTGCGCTCAATTTGTTCGACAACTGAAATTTGTTCGTCATCCGAATTTTTGGTCGAAAACCGAATTGGACGAGAACCGAGACGTTCGAAAACTGTGGTTTGACTCTATTGCTATAATGACAGGAGAAATAACTGCATTGGCAGACAGCAAGGAAGAAATAAGAACTTTGTTCCAAAACAACAAAGAATCAAAGGAACACTGTTATGTAACAAAGAGCTATGTGATACAATAGCAACACACTTAACTATTTGAGAGAACATATTCTAACACAGTTAGTGGACCTACCACACTGAATCTGATCTCTCCGCCAAGAGGTGGACAATTAGTCCATCATTCATCATTCGCCAGAGGCCGGCCAACCAGTCAGACAACTGATGGACTGTGCAGGCCTGAAATAACGACGGACTGATGACGATGGACTGAGAGGCCGACCGGCAGCTGGCGAATGACGAACGAATTGCCCAACTCTCCAAGTGTCCTCTTAAACTCCCGTCACATTGGCAGATATCCACATATGATTACGACATTATTAGAATTGAACCACATAAGGGAAAAAAAGAAACGGGACTGTAGGCAACATGTGAAATCCAACCTTATAAAGTAAAGGATACCCTGTGGGTGCAGCACCTTTGAAATCATATTATGTCTGTTATTTAGGCAAGAAAATTCTAAAAGGACTGGTGGCTATGATCAGACAGTGGATTCACTGCCCGTGCTGCTCAGTTTGATTGCTTGTCTAAATTGGAACTGTTTTCTGCGCAACCCTGCAAAGGGGAAATAAGTGGTTTATTTTTTGTAATGTTTGTATATGTATGTCTTTTGGTTTGGCATGTAGCTACTGTATGTTCATTTTGGATTGAAGTAACCACAAGTCAATATAAAAGAAGGTCTATAAAATGAATGATCCACTACCGTGAACAACTGTCGGATAATTCGCCTTGCTAAAGCCATTGTTCATGTGCAATTTTCTAGATGTTCCCATATTTTCCTCTGATTTCTGTTGCCTCTTTTGCAGTTCTCCATTTTCTTGTATGTAGTCATTTTTGTTTAATAAGTTTTCTCGTTTTGCATTTGTCCCGACTCGGTTCTCTTGTCCTTCTGAGAGTGTTTCCATTTATATTTTCATTGTCTTTTGCAAGCGCTTTTTGCTTACCTCGTTTTATCCTGGTTTGTTGGCCAGAGTCATTATTTGTACTTTGTCGGCCTCACGGCATTTTTCTGCAATTAAATATTTTTGCTTACATCTTCATCTGAGTCGACATTTGTAGAGTTTGATTTCATGTAGCAGGTGGACCTGCTACATGAAATGACTGACTAAAACATCAACTATGAGTTAGTGGTTTAATTTTAATAGAGAATGACTGAGTAAACTGTGTCAAGAAGATTCATATTTTGAATTAAGGTCAAATGTGTTGTGTTCTTTTTCTTCTGAGGTCCCTAAAGACAACTAACTGCTCAGCCTTTGAGCACAGACTAAAAAACACACATGCACAGGGCTCATTTGTTGGTTAAAAGGTCTAAGGAAATCTCAGAACACATCTGCATATCACAGTCCATTGCCTCTATGATAATTAAAATTACTAATTGTTTTTGCTTGTAAGCATTGCATTAATACTGGACTCGTAAATTGTACCCTCCCAAAAATAAAAAACAAATAACTACATAAATAAATAACAGACCTTTTCCTTTTTCATAAAATGTTTTTTAACGAGCAGCCAGTCCATCTATCCGACCATTTTCTGTACCACTTGCTCTCATGGCCTCACTTTTGCCGAGAGGTGGGGTACTGGACTAGTCAACAACCAATCACAGGGCTCAGAACCGCCGTTCACACTCAAATTCAAACATATCTGTAATTTTAGTCTTCAGTTTCCCCAGCATGTATGTTTCGGGTTTGTGGGATGAAACCTTTTTTTTTTTTTTTAACAACAAACACATTTTATTTCAACATGGACATCTTGAACCCAAATCCTCTCCATCTTGGACCCCAATATAATGATAACGTATTAAAAATCGGATTCGTCACAAGCCGGTCATAATATCATTCTCCTTGTTTCATATTTCCCTGTCTCTTCCTGAATACCCGCAGCTAGATAAAGCCTCATGGCTCTGTGCGAAGCCAAAGCCAGCTTTAAGCACCACTTCTCTGTTTTACCACTCTCACGTTTAGTCTTCATCTTTTCCACAAGGATGTGATTTTCCTCCTCAGACGTTATCCCAAACCAGCAATTATCTTTCTGCCAATGCAGTGTCCCTGTAATTCCTTCAAACCATCCACGGTCCAACGACATTCAGGGAGGTCTTCCTCTCGCATGCAAACTAAATGCCTGTGCCCTTTTTTTCCTTGCTCTCTCATTTACCAACACATGTGTATCTTTTACACACTGGTGGATTTTTCCCTTGTGTGGCACTAAGACATTATCATAAAGTTTAGTTTCCATGGTTCCTAAAAAAAACAAAGTTTGGGGATTTAAGGAAATAAGTAGTGGCGACATGGTGAGCGACTGATTGGCACGTCAACCTCACAGTGCAGAGGTGCAGGGTTCGATTCCAGCGCCGGCCTTCCTGTGAGGAATTTGCATGTTCTGCGTGGGGTTTCTTCGGGTACTCCGGTTTCCTCCCACATTCCAAAAACATGCATGACAGGCTAATAGAATACTGTAAGTTGTCCCTAAATGTGATTGTGGAACGAGTGATTGTTCGTCGATGTGTGCCCTGCGATTGGCTGGCAACCAGTTCAGGGTGTGTCCCCCCAATACAGCTGGGATATGCATGTACTTTTTAGGTCGTTTTTACAATAAAATGACGTTTAAAACGAAAATATCAGCATTTAATTACTTATAATAATGAGTATGTAAAGTAAAAAAAGCTCATGAAAACATGGTTTGTGGAGCTCTGGCATGTTTTGTAAAAGCCTTATAATTGTCCACCTTTGAGGATAGCTGATGAGTGACGCCTATACAATTAATTTTTGTAATCTCTGTCAAGACAAATGCCCCGTAACCGAACTATGATTTAGTTGTTGTGCACAGCTCTGTAACATACCTCGCGTATACCGTAATAGGGCTCATGATGGTAAGGTACTAATATTAACCTTTATTTTGAAAGTACAGGCAGAAGTTGCTTCCTGTCATTATCGCTAACTTAGTTGTGGTCAGCGGCTGTTGAGCCGCGGTCGCGCAGCTTCAGAGTGCGGACCGGCTTGTGGAAGGGAAGGCGTGTGAAATCCTAGCGTCGTCACACGTTGAGTAAACGTTGCTGGTGTGTGATTTTCCTCCCCTCTCCTTGGTGAACTTCCAGCTGGATAAAGAGCTCCCCGCCTCTCAGCCAACATGGGTTAGACACGCCGCGACCCGCGGAGCGTCCACTTTGTGCACTTGAATCGAGGATGGGGGGAACCGGACTGGCTTTCGCACAGACATCCTGACAAAGACGGCGACTGAGAGAGAACACGCATTTGGGATTTTGCAGTCTTTGATTCCTCCTTGAAGTTATATTGTTTGGACCCACGTCACGTCACGCGTGTGTGCCAGACGAGAAGAGATGTTTGCAGAATTGCTGTGCAGCGCCGTGGCTCTGGTCCTGTATGTCAACACACTGGGAGCAGATTTCTGCTACGATGACAGGTACCTGCCTGGGCACATGTTTCCCACTGAACACTCAACACTGCATCTTCACGACGAGGCGATTGACTTCGTATTTGAGTACACGGAACATTTTGTTATTCCAACCTAAATGGATGTTTATTGGTCAAAGTGTCTTGAGCCAGCTTAAGTTAGTGAGATTTCGCATTCGTGCCAATAAAATGAGAGGATCGTAGCGTGCATGATGCTGATGTATTCTGTATTACATTCTCCAGAGAGCAGAGTTGCTCCAATATTTCCTTTGCATGGAAATAATTGATCTCTGGAGAAGAAATCACTCCACTGAACAAGTCCCATACTGAGCAAATGTGCAGCCTGCTGGAACTTTTAAGCTTTATGATTTTTCCCCCGATCAACTTAAAGTAGACTGTTTTGTCACTCTTCACTGGAAACTATCATTTTTTGGGGGGGCGAGAAAGAGCACCATTTGATATTTGATGGCTGAGTGGTTGTCACTGCCTCAGGCATATTTATTCCTCATGCACACACACTGTGATGTAGGTCAGTGGCTTCTCTACCTAGTTTATCTTTGCAATACTGCTTTTTAATAGCTCTCATAAAGTGATTAATTATGGAAGGATTTTCATTAGCTTGATCAAACATACATTGGACATAAAAGTGAAAACACTCCTGTTTTTTTTTTTTAAGTTGCAAAAACACTAAGGTAAATAACTGAAAACATGTATTTTTAAATTTAGGGATATAGGCCAGATAGTTGCGCTCCTGGTCACAAGATCAAGCTACAAAATGACTGGATGAATGCAGTTCACCAAAAAAATAAAATAAAATACAAAGTAGTGTATATACAATGAAATGAAAAAGCTGACACTGGAAAATAGAACTGTAGAAAATATAATTTAATTGAAGGATTGGCCCAGCCGTGTCGCGACCTACATCCAGTTGAAAATCTTTGGGGTGATCTGATGAGTAGATGCCCTCGCCGTCTCACAGATTTGGAGCACTTTTGCAAGTCAAAATGTGCCGTGCTGATAGATTCCTATCCAAAAACACAGAATGCTCTCCAAAACCTAAAATGTGCTCAAAGTATTTTCAGAGCGTTGGTCCTTCAACATTCCGCTTTCTGATTCAGTTCACATTACAATTCAAAGGCCACATTAACCCCCCTTTTTTCTTTCTTTTTTAATGTTTTTTTAATGATATACTGTGTTTTATTTTTACATAAAAATGATATTTTAATAGAAGTAAGCTCAATTTCTGCAGTCACTGTAGTTCAGAAAGGTTCGAATCAACCACTCTGTGTGTTTTTGATATAGTTTTCCATGACTAATTTACTTCCAATAAAGCCAGAGGATATTGCTCAGTCAAACAAACAGGGCATTAACCCAATTCACATCAACGACTGCCATGCATGTTTCCTTTACAGTTCTGCTAACTGCTCTTTATATAGAGCACTTCCTACAACAAGGAAAAAAAAATCCCAAAGCAACTTGCTCCGGTTGTGGAGTTTTTCTTTCCCTGTAGTGTATTTGCTTTACTTGCATTCTGGACTTCATAGGCGGATCCTACTCTCCTGTTCAAGACAGATGTTGAATGTCCATAAAGCTGTCAAAGAGTGGTCGCTGAGAGGGTAAAGGTGACTACTGGAGAGATCCAACAGCCTTCAAAGTTTTAGCATGCCAAGACCTGATTAGTCTGCGGAGAGATGTTATTTATTGCTACCTGAGCTGCGATCCAACCCAGTACGTGGCTTCTGACGCAAACCCTACAATCCCAGCCAAGAATTTTTCTATATTTTATTTGATGGGTTCTTATGTTTGATGGGTTATTCTTTGCTTGCTATCTGTCATCCAGCACTATCTGTTTGAAACAGCACATGTTGCGCTCGGGCTCGTAATTAGCAGCAGTCTCCTGTCCCCTCAGGCTCCGCTGGTGGTGAGAGAGCAGCAAAGAAAGGCGGCTGAGCCAGAGCTATCTAATTTGTCAAAATAAAAACTATCCCAGACCCACACAATGATGTAACTTGGTAACGGTGCGCGAGTGCGAGGAGAAGCCTGATGCTGACGTGGAGAAGGCTGCAAATGGGAATGATGACATATTCAACCGCAAGCTCGCAAACAAGCTAGAATTGTATGTCATAAAAAAGGGACACAATTGTGGAGGATTAGGATATCACAATTTGTACATCTACCCTCAAAATAATCAAATACGGATACTTCAATACAATAATGCTAAGTGAAAGACCAGGCAGTGCTTACGTTGCCTCTGGCTATGAAATCAGTGCACTGGTTTCACTCACTTTCTGCTCAAAGTTAAGGTTGTGTGTACTGTATCTGTGTGACTACATTTGTAGTAAAAGACACATTGTAGCTGTACAAGACATCTGTGCATATACTCACCAGATTTCAGTACAGCACTAGAATGCAAAATGAACTTATGGATTTCTTATTTGTCATTCTTCGAAGTGGCAATATTAAAAAATATTTAATTTCGACCGAAGTCACACGGGTATCGCATCAATAGTTGGGATGACTTGTCAGACATTGAGCTGCAGAAATCCTTTACATTCCATTAGGTTGCAGAAAGTAATTTTTTAATCATTAATTATTGTTGACATCAATAAACGTAATACAGTCAAACCTCGGTTTTCGTCCATAATCCGTTCCAGAAGGCTGTTCGAAAACCGAAATTGTTCGAAAACCGAAACCACGCTCTTTTTAAAATAAAAATGTTTATTGAACACGTCTTCTCACAATGGAAAGCAACACGAGGAAGCATCACTTCCTCGTCTACCCGAGGAAGCGTCACTTCCTCGTGTAAGGAAGGCGAGAGGAGTCAAATGGTGCATTCAAGTGCGCGCAGTTTGTTCGAGAACCGAAATTTGTTCGTCATCCGAGGCATAAAAAACTCAAAATTTTGGGTCAAAAACGGAATTGGTCGAGAACCGAGACGTTCGAAAACTGAGGTTTGACTGTACAGTATAAGCAAATTAGCTCCTTTCAGACGTGTGCCTCAAACTGGTTTCCCATCACATTTAATCATTACCCAAGATGTAGTTCTCAGTTTCAGTAAAGTTTGATGACCCCTCATCTGAAAAGATACAAAAGGTGTGCTGTGATTGACACTCCTTTGCACGTTTTTTCGTGCCGTTCACCCTGCGGCTGAGCGCCCCAAAGACTGTAGCCGGGCGCAGGCATGTCCATATTTGGCACTGGTTGCAAAGAACCCGAACGGGTCATAGCCTGCTGTTTTTTCTCGCTGGTATGAATGTAAAGTAGTTTCAGTGGAACCCCTTGGCTTTGCTTATCATGGGGAAGAGGAGACCTATTTGATCAAAAGGTGCAGCACTTGAACGGCAGAGCATAATCTTTGGGGAATTTCTCCTCAGGACTGCGATGTATCACCGAGGCAACAATGACAGCAATCCCCTGTTTGTCGATAAAGATGACAACTCAGTATCCTCAAGGTGCCCTTTAAATATGAGTCATTGATAAATATGAAGCGAAATCATTTCAAAGTCGCCATTACATTGGATGGAACTTTTTCACTTTTTTCTCTTGCCTGGTGTTTAATGTGCATCACTGCTGACCTACAACAATCCAAGGGGACTAGACATAATGTGCAAATTCCTGATTAGAAAATGATCTTCCTTGTTTTTAACCCCACGGATTTCATAGAGGTGCCTGAGCCTGAGAGCCATATTCGTATTTTCATGTACTTTCAGCGCTCTGTCAGGCACAGTTTCAACAGCTCTCCTATGCATGGCAGAGCAAGAACCATATTGATCAATCAACATAATTGATGTGTACAAAGGTTACATTGTGTGTGCAATAAATCTGATTCAAACCAACGTTTTCTCATTGCGTTGGCACTACACACTGCGGTGTGTGTTGGCAGTGACCTTTCTGGAATTCATTTCATTTTTTTTCAGCGAGTCAGCCATCATCTTTGCATGTGGTGTAGCTGTACGATATAACAATCACAGCGCAATATAAAAGCCTCTACTGCACGATATCATCGTTTATGTCGTTATTATAGATTTGAGATTGCTGAGGGAATCCTGTTGCTTTTTTTCCCTCGGCTTAGAAATGCGCTTCTGCTGAACAGAGACGGGCCACGGACACCGTAGAGAATCGCGCTGGTCCAGCAGCAGTTTTGCCAGGCAAATCAACGGTCTGTTTTTCATGAAGATAATTCTGCAAATTATTGAACTACTGCAGTATTTGCTCACCATGTGGAAATGGCTCCACAGCTTCACTACGGTGAATGTGTGAATTCCAGTTGAGCTGTTGAGTATCGTTTTATACCCAGAGCCCCAAGTCTCTTTTGCTTGCAGTCCCACGTCAAGCACCGATGATAGATGTGATGAACTGCACCCTCCACATTTGCTCATGTGATGTGGTGTGAGGTTTAACTGCATGAGGATGTTATGAAGGTTGCAGGCTTGGCACGGTAGCCATGTATGGTGGTCCGACAGTTGTAAGGCACTGAGTTGGTTTTTATGAGTAAAGCTGGAATGAAGCAGAACTTCCACTCACGACAGGGGCTTACCCTTGCTGGTGGCAAATAACAGTTTTTTTTTCTCACGATTAACTCTTGAGGTACCTAGCACGGTCCATTTGAAGCATTACATTTTTTTATTTGGGAATTTCGAGTCCTTCCGCACAATGCATCTTAGAATAGACTAGTCCTCCAAACACTTGTCTGCATCCGTTTCTGTCCCTTCCTTGGCCCCTCCTGTGATGGCAGTGGTCTGTAACTCTATATTGAATGATGGGCTGGTTAGGGTTGTGGTTCTGTTGATGGCCCAAGGGCGGCAACCCAGCAGTCTGAGCATCTCCTCGTTTTTCGCGGTCTGGATTTCTCTCTCTCTCTCCTCCCTGTAATTACTGTTGTGTTTGCATCTCTCTCTCTCTCTCTCTCTCTCTCTCTCTCTCTCTCTCTCTCTCTCTCTCTCTCTCTCTCTCTCTCTCTCTCTTTTCTCTCTCTCTTCTCTCTCTCTCTCTCTCTCTCTCTCCTTCTCTCCATGTCTGTTATGCATCCATCTGAATACCCCCTAAGCCTTCAGGCCTCCGGCTTCATCAACCAGCGTCTGTCTACAGATGGTCCTGTGTGGGTTTTTTTTCGTCCTTCTTAAGCTTAAAGAGAATAGTTTGAAGTGAATGAAGAGGAAGCAAAGGATCCATGATAGCTTTATTTCATTATTTTCTTGCCAGTTTGGAGACATCAGAAGCCGCAGATGTCTTAGACGTCACGCAGATCGTACGCAGTTCATCCATCCATCCGTTTTCTAATTCGCTTTGTGATTTGAAATACATATTCAATTAAAAATGTGTACAGTGCCTAATTCCCCTAAATAAAATGTACATTATTTAGCTACAGGAATTTGATGGATAGTTTTCCCAACTACTGTCCATGCCAGTGTTGAATTCAAGCTTTGACCAATGTTCACCATGGCGACAGTTTTTATTGACGTAAAATTGAGTTAACACGCGGACAGATCATAGGAATACATTTGTGTTTGGCTTTAGATGAGCGTAAGAGGCCTCTCTAGGCACGGGTATCAACCGGCAACTCAGTCAAGTGCTTCCCTCCATTTTTCTCTCAGAATGAGCGCACAAATTTGCTTTCAAATTGCCTTATAATGACAAAAATGGTAAGCAATCTCGTGTGGTCTAATCATTTCACCAAAAATGATCTTTCTACGATATGTTGATCCTGTGGGCGTGATCATCTTTCCGTACACCAGCCTGGAAAGATTCACTCAGACTTTGACCACAAATAGATTGGAGCTCCATTTTCCTAAGCTCCATTTTCCCCCCAAAATTATCACAAGGGTAAAAAATGGTCGCTTTCATCCTCCCTTCAAAATACAAGTTGAGCCACTTCACTTTCCCATCTCTATTTTTAAGGTGATGTTCTAGTGCAGCTATGAAAATATATATTGGTCTGGACTTTTTCTTTATATTCATAATACAAAAATAATGATATATTGATTAGGAAATACAGCAGCACCTCCAAATGATCAGCAAATAAAATCGCTTTTGCGAGCAATGTAAACCCAAAATTGTAAATTATGTTTTCATCAGAAATAATTAAGAATAATTATAAGATAAAACATATATTTTTTGTATAGAATGAACATCACTGAACCCAAGTACATTGTGTGCCTGTGTACTAATGGTACTACAACTACAATTCACAGATATGGCAGCCATGGACATGCTGCATGAAAATGTTGGTAGCAGTTAGGGGATTATGGGTGCACCGTATATTCATAAAATCCATTATGTAGCAGTGTTTTCCACTTACTCAGAGTAGGTCTGATTTGTACAAACTGCTGTGCATGACAGCTGCACAGTCCAACAAAATTTACATCAGAATATTGTCAATTGTCAAGTGCAATACTTAACAATACCAAAACATTTGTCTGCAACCTGCACTTGCACTGTGATTTCGTTTTTGTTTTGTATTGTTTGTTTTTTGGTGTGATTTGAAAGTGAACAAAATATTCTGATGGACAAACAAGGATGCTTTTGAAAAGTGCTTATGACAAATATATTCAAGATCATTGCCGTAGCAAGGAACAACAACTACAAGTACAAATGGATGGACAGAGGCATGCTCTATTAACACTGAAATCAATGAGAAATTGCAATTTGACATGTCATGTGATTAGTTGTATTGAAGTTCAAGCATCTATCAGCTGCTGTACAAATCACCTGAGCCACATCCTAAAGATATTTTGTGAGTTAGCAGTAAGTTAGCTCACAAACAGTGACAGTAATGTAATGTTGTGCATCTAAATTTTGGTAACATCCCATATTCATAATAGTCACATTTCTGACAAGGCATCTTGCTCCCCTGACACCAGTGAATGTTGGTTTGCTCCAGGTCCAGATGGTGATTAGAATCTTCACAAACATGATACAGAATCACAGAGTAGGACTCTGAAGATACCTCAACGAGCTCGCCTTCATTATCAAGGCAAACGACAATCTGTTTCTGCGTGAAGATGAATGTCTGTGGCTGGTTGGAAAGAGTAATTAACATACTTCAACTGATTATTTGTGATGTGCCCCATTGGTGGCCCACGACTTCTGTGTGGCTGAAAGCTGCTCCTGGGCAGCCACCGAGCCCCTAGTGTCTTCAAATCCCTCACTGTGCTTTTGCCCAGCCAGAACAAGCTGCATAAATCAGACGCTCTGTAATCACTCAACTGGTGTGCCGCCAGAAGAGAAACAGGCCTTAATGTGGAACTGGATTGAACTTGCCTGTTGGTGGATTGAAGCGTAAAAGATCAACTCGACTGCACGGTGCACCATGTCAGCCCTAGTCCTCCTTGAGTATTCTTGAGTCTCTTTGCCACGCGTTTTAATTAAAAGCCAACAGATTATCTCTCTTAATACATCATGTGGCGTTAGGAGCGCACATGTACAGTGTTGTACACAGACAGACTTGCACACAGTGATAATAATCGCCTTAAATGGGAATAAAATGCAATGCTGGGCTGGATCATCCAACAAGTAAATCCTTCACATGGTCAGAATAGCACAGCGGACATTCAAAGCGGCTACTCAATAATGCGAGAAAAGCTTTCTCGCTGCCAAGGAATACAGTGTGTGAAGATGACGCCTCTAATGTGCTCTTTGACCAACAAAATGAGATTAGTGGGATTTATATCCAATAATGTGAGACATCTGTTTCATCAGATCAGTGCATTTCCTTAGGGAAACGTGACTGGTAAATACAGTACTGGCTATAGGTTATTCTGCCATTATCAGACCTCCAGACTGGGTCTAAGCACTTCGTAGGTCTAGACGTGGGTTTGTGTTTTCAACGCTAATGCGGGTTGATGGCTCTTAAACTGTGGCCACTCTCAGGCTCTTGGCCCTCTTCATATTAATAGGATTAACAAATCTGTGGATGAGTGGGGCACACAGTGTAAACAGCGATCCCTGAGCTGTCAAAAATCCAAACCTACTTGCCTCTCCCAAATCTAAATAAGGTGCTATAGATTGCCTATTTTCATTAAGGAAGCAAGAAGACTAGTGGGCATCAATGATCCTCTCCTTCTCGGGGGCCGACCGCTCAAACAAAGAGCAGTGGCTGGTTTCATTAAGGTTATGACACAAGTCGGCCAGTTCAGCTGTGATGCATTTGTCCCTTGTAAGGGGAAAGGATTGTGTGGTCCCGCTGTTCCCCCTGGACTCAAAGAATGAGCAAATCAAACATTGGCTCTGGGACGGAAGCTAGACCTCAGTGCCCTCAGTTTGAATGGAGGTTTGCGAACTAAATCTGTCAGAACCAATTTAGTGAACTTGTTAAGGAGATACGTGCTCTGGTTTGTATTTTTCGAACTGGGCAGACAGAAGAAGAAGAAGAAGAGCAGAAGATTCAATGTTCAGTAAGCTAACATCATTCAATGTTTCCTACTCACTGTGTGTGTGCTAGTTCATCTAGCTTGGGTGGTATTTTGTTGATGGCTGTAAAGATGATGCCATCGTCAAAGACTGTTTACATGCAATCAATAACCCTTTCAAAGTTATATTAGCATTATTCAGGTTTTGAAAGGCCATGTAAAACCCACAAAAACCTGAATATGCTCATGTTTGGGTTTTCAAAAGCCCAGCTAAGACTCCTGTGTTACCGTATTTTCCGCACTGTTAGGCACACCTAAAAGCATGACATTTTCTCAAAAGATGACAGTGCCACTTATAATCCGATGCGCCTTATATATGGATGAATATTCAGATTTATTGGACATAGTATTTTAAGTTTTGTTTTTATTTAATTAAGTTTTGTAAAATGCTTTTCTTTGTTCCAGCTGCAGTGGTTTTGAACGCTCTATATAAATAAAGCTGTATTGTGTTGTATTCCCTTTAAGGTAACTAGATCGAGTGGATGCATAATGCAAATGCAGCCACTATTGTAGTTTCTCTTCTCTGAGCCTTATGATGCGGTATGCCCTAAATATGAAAACATCTTTAAAATAGGTAATTCATTGAAGCCTTATACTCAAAGCGCCCTATAGTGTGGAAAATACGGTACTCCTTTTAAACCCGAATATTTGGTCACATAATACCTCCTTTGAAAGGAACATTGGTTCGTATTCTGCACATGTTCTTTGCGCAGGGAATCATGGTCTTTTGCATACAGGAAGTACTTGTATGCAAGGGTTCTGGCGCTCAAGCCACCAGAAACACACACGCAGAGAGAAACCAACATGGTTAAACAGAACCATACTTTTGAAGCGAGGAGTAAACGCACTAATATTGTGTTAAGTCACATGAATATATTGTTTTTTTGTTGTTTTTTTATTGACAGAAGGTAGTAAGAAGGGAAAATGATGCCGATTTGTGTCATGACGTCTGCGCATAGCGGTTTAGATCGAGATATTCCAACAGATAACAATTATCATGTATAAGGTAGTAACTGTGCGGCGGCCCGGTAGCCCAGTGGTTAGCACGTCAGCTTCACAGTGCAGAGGTACCAGGTTCAATTCCAGCTCCGGCCTCCCTGTGTGGAGTTTGCATGTTCTCCCCGGGCCTGCGTGGGTTTTCTCCGGGTGCTCCGGTTTCCTCCCACATTCCAAAAACATGCATCCAAAAACACGCACGGCAGGCTGATTGGACACTCTAAATTGTCCCTGGACGTGAGTGTGAGCGTGGATGGTTGTTCGTCTCTGTGTGCCCTGCGATTGGCTGGCAACCAATTCAGGGTGTTCCCCCGCCTACTGCCCGAAGACAGCTGGGATAGGCTCCAGCACCCCCCGCGACCCTAGTGAGGATAAAGCGGTTCGGAAAAATGGATGGATGGATGGTAGTAACTGTCAGCTCAGCTCATGTTTCAGAAACTGGAATTTTAGACCTTAAACCAACCATTGACGGCATCTAAATGAAGTCAATGCATCAAGATGCCTCTTGACAACAGTCAGGGTGGATTGCCATCTTGGAAATACAAAGTAAAGACATTGAGGTCTTTGAAGCTTGAGTTAATTATGTAAATTGTGAGCAATCGAGAGTATTGCTCTTTGATTTGTTATGATTATCAATTGTAAAGCTCGATCATGGTTTCCGTAGCAGTGGATTTTTCCAAACTAACCATGTTTAGATAATTTGTGCTGTCGTATATTTAATGCTGTCTCACTCTGCCCTTTCCTTTCACAGTATTTGGGCTTTAGATTGCTGCTCCATTTGCTCTTAGATCTGTTCTGGTTTTCATGAAATGATTATATTATTGCAACTAGAGCAGAAGTGGACGGTTCAAAACATTTTTAGTTTATTTGTTGGCCAATAAACAACTGATCAAATGGAAGCCTGAATTGTGTGTGTGTGTGTGTGAAAATCAGAGAAGTGGAACATTTCCCAATCTATGTTCGACTGTTTCCTGTGATTGAAACCCGTGAATTTCGTGAGTTGTGCATCAAAATGTGTGTGACACCTAACAGCCTGAAGTAAACCACTCTCGGGGACACTCCGATATTACTTTGTCGTGCATAAGGTGACTCCAATTCACAGTTCTCCTCAGAAGGCTTATCACTTCATGATGTTTCGATATAAAATAACAATATACTTGTACATGGTATACATGTTTTTCTTGGGATTTTTGCTTTTTACTGAACACTGGGGAGCTAAATGTTTCCCTCTTTTTTTGGATACGTTTTAATTAGTCCAAAGTCAGAATTCTTGTTGTAGCAGGTGATTTCAGGATCTTATCAGCTATGCAATAGATCAATTTCGGGGATAAGTTGGCAAGTTCTCATGAGGCAGATGTGTGTAAGAGTGCTCCAGATGGTAAATAAATCCACTCCTGTTGTATTGTATTTCACAGATGAAGCCAACTTTCTCACTCACTCTCTTGCTTGTGCACTGTCATTGGGAATAAAATCACAGTGGAGGTAGATTGATGGATTCTTGATGGTTTACAGGGCTGCTTTCACTGGTTTATTTTGGCTGAGCGCTGACCCCAAGTGTCTCCGGCCGCGTTGTTTCTCTTCATCACTGACCTCCCTATGTCAGTTTCCCCTCCAGCTATTCCTCCAAGTGAGCGCTTCCTCTCGGCTACCTAGATGGATACACACAATTTGTGCGAGTTTATTTTGATTTGACAAGGAACGGGTAACGAGAAAATGACTGTTATTCCTCTACCGGCCCCTTAAGGCCGAGGAGCGAAGAGAGCTCTGACAGAATAATGAGGATCTTGAATCCCCCAAATAAAATTCTAATTGGAGGTCCAAAGGAAAACATTACTTTGAGAAATTGATTTATGGACCAAAGTGAAAGGGTGCGAGAAGTTGAATTCACATGTGAGGTTGTGGCTGTCATTTACCTCAACCTACTCTGACTGTGAACTCCAGATGCGAAAAGGTTTACACCACCAACCTGATGTGATGTTTGGAAGGCCTTAAATCTCACCGGTTGCCCCAGGCCTCGAAACATATCCAAAAATTACAACAGAGCCATGTAGTTCATCAGCACCGATTACAAAGCTGAGTTTTTGTTTTAATTATGAAGTAGCGAGAAGGGTCTAAAGACTTGTGGCCTTTATTTTCTTGAGGAGTGCAGAGCTCCTGACCCTCACTTTGAGCAATATCACATTATCATAAAAATGCTGCTCCAAGAATTTCTTTCGTTTTTTTTCTTTTAAACCTTATTGGGCAAGATACGATTACAGTACATCTCTTTTCTTATAAGACGGATTGTCCCACGATACGACTAAAATAATTACGACACAGAGAACAGTTCATTAGGTTTAACTGCGCTTTCAGCTTCCAACCTCGGGTGCTCATGTACTCCCATTTGCTCATTGTACCCATCACTCCTCTTGACTGACGCCGTTGATGATTCTGCCCCATGCCAATTGATGCAGGTACATTCTGTGCAGACTCCCTCGGGACATAGCTCTGTTGTTTTCGAATAAATAGATCTCCACTGGGATTTTGATCGCGTCACATCCTGAATTGAACATCTTTCAGCTCTTATTATTAATGCTCCTTGCGGCTACCATTCCTCAGCAGCTGGTCTTTGAAGATTTATTGATTTCTTTTCAACAAAATAATAAGCTGCCATATTTTTCCACGTGACAGTTGAGATGACTAGCCCTTATTAGGATTCCATTTCTTTCTTCCTGCCACCGCGATAAACCCCAATTCATTCATCCATTCAAAGAGATGCAAATCAAAAATAAAAACAAATTATGTTATGAAGGTCTTTAACAGAAACATCACATTTATATGTGATTTGTACATGATTAGGAGATGTCTACTTACACAAGTGAATACTATACATCCATCCATCCATCCATTTTCCGAACCGCTTCATCCTCACTAGGGTCGCGGGGGGTGCTGGAGCCTATCCCAGCTGTCTTCGGGCAGTAGGCGGGGGACACCCTGAATTGGTTGCCAGCCAATCGCAGGGCACACAGAGACGAACAACCATCCACGCTCACACTCACACCTAGGGACAATTTAGAGTGCCCAACGAGCCTGCCATGCATGTTTTTGGAATGTGGGAGGAAACCGGAGCACCCGGAGAAAACCCACGCAAGCCCGGGGAGAACATGCAAACCCCACACAGGGAGGCCGGAGCTGGGATCGAACCCGGTACCTCCGCACTGTGAAGCCGACGTGCTAACCACTGGACTACCGGGCCGCCCTGAATACTATACAGTGTCACCAAATTTTATGGTGCATGACCAATGTAGTATAGAAGCCCCAAAAATCGCGAGTACAGGTGTCACTTTGTAAGTCAAAAGTAATAAATCATATGGTTGAAATCATGGTTGATAGTACCAATAGGACATTGATCGATTAGATGTGGTGGGCCGAGAAGGTCATTTATGGCTAACTGTATAATGTTTTCACTGAACTTTCACAGACACCATCTCGGCAATTTACAATTACAGCTTTAAATATCTCACACATCTAGATTTACTTGGGCTGGGGCTACTCGCCCTATTTTCTAGTCCTGGCATCATATCACCCAAAGCAGATGGATGGACGGTGCATGGCAACAGCACATATGGCTCCTCCATCAACAGAGAATGACCCCCCCGACTCTCTAAGTTATTAATACAAAAACATTTTCCCAAAACTCTAAGTAACAGATTTTCTCAGATAACTTCTGTGTAACTCATAATTGACTTAACTTCGATGTAACTGATAATTGGCTTACACCAGCTGCCTCCCGTATAAGCCAATTATTAGTTTTATTTTTAATTGTTGTGGAAATTTTTCAGAACAGGCTACTGCTCTGTATTGACTTTTAACACCATGCTAAAGTAACTAAACTAAGTGTACTGTATGTTATGATCACATGTCTCCTATAAATATTCCCACTGTCACTCTTCTAGTTCTTTGCTCTTTTCGAATGTTCTGCACATCTTTCATGAATGCAATACAACTACAAATGACATGTTTTTTCATTTATTCATTTTATTCATATTCATTTTTTTCACTAATTTTAAATACAGTTTTAGGGGTTGGGTTCGAACATGAACGAGATGTTGGTGCAGCGCCTTGCAGGTGACCCACATGAGATTCCCTTATTAACAGAGTGGCTGTGTCAGCACTTACTGTATAGGAGGAGACTTGTGACCATAACATATAATTGTTTACAGTTACCTGGAACGAAATGTGCGAAATAACCTTGGGACTCACCAGTCAGCAATAGCCTGTTACGGTGAATTTCCATCACAAACCTTTTCATCCTCAGTGGAGTGTTCTAATTCACAACCATGCTGTGTTATTGTTTGGGGAGGATTTCATTGTCAAGAATGTAAAGACAACAACAAAAGAACTACGCAATTTCCATCGTCATGGCAAATTCAAATGTTGCGCCAATACCAGCTGCATTTAATAAAGAGAGGATGGAATTAAGAGTAATTGTAGTACAGTCAACCTAGCTAGAGTCTCTGCAGAGAGAATAGTTAGATGCCACTCCCCACCCCTCAAAATGTTTAACATTGCCTTTGTTAAAAATTCAAAACCAAAATATTTACCAAACTCTGATCCAAAAGCACATGAATATAATTTCACCATAACCCTTAAAATAAATAAATGACCGATGATTTCATTTAAAAGTAAATGCTTTGGAAGAGCGAGGATGCTGGCTTGTATGCTGTTGCTTTACAGCCTTTAAAAACAGCCATTACGGCCATTGTGTAACATCAGTGGTGCATAGATACTCCCATTTTTCAAAATACAGAGCAAATGACTCTTTATCTTTAGTTTGATAGTTACTGTACCTTAAATTTAGCTGCTTGTCTTGACCAGCTCGTCAGTTGTTAACTTCCACGAACACAACAGTGATCCAGATCTTTCTCTTTATCATCTTGAGATGTTTACCACCGTTATCTCTCTGACATAAACTGTTGGACCTTGACGGGATTGTTGTTGAATGTGCTGCGTTTCTCTGTCAAACCAGCCGGCTATCAGCTCGAATAGAATAGAGCACAACTTTGTCAAGATGCACACCAAGTATGAAAATCTGTTAAATAATAAATAGAATAAATAATAAATCAATGTCAGGTTGCCGATGGGTTGTTTGTTTAATTTAATTTATATGAATAGTTTGCGCTTTGGAGATCCTTTACATGTTGTTTCATAAACATTCATAAAGGTACAGCCCTACCATATCGAATTGAATCGGAATCCCACTAAATCAAATCAAAATATTCCACTAGAAAATGTATCATTCTTGAAAGTATCAAGATACACAGTCAAAACTGAATTATTTCAATTAGGTGTATTCTTAAAAGGACAACCACCAAGGACGGCAAAATGACCGTACCAACAAGCAGCTGGTAATTGATTTGTTAACTCTCTCATTCATATGATGAAATGAAATGGCAAGTATGGTCCTGAGGCCTTGCGCAGCAAAGGGAGGAATGATGACCAATCAATACTCCATCACATAGCTATCACGCCACCATGTCTTTTTATTAAACCAGCCAGACCTGTCACTCCATTATACCTGGAATATTATAACAAAATATATATGACACCGTGTCATTTTTACACATACTTTTTTTTTAAGTGTATGTGGTCATCCCTTTTTGATTACCTGACAGGGAGCATGAAATGTGACACAAATTCTAACAAAGGTTCTTGGTTATGGAGGAGTCACAACGATAGATTAGAGACATCACAGGATTGTGCTTCATTCTTTCCGGATTTTACCAAGACAATCTTAAAAGATAATCAATTCCGATGTGCTGTTCTGACTGCAATATTACATGAAAGTTGAAAAAAATATGGACCATGCGTCCAGTAGCTTCGCCAAATACGAGGATATGCTTGGGGCAACCCTAAATAATTTGTTACTTCAACATGAATAATACAAGTACAGCAGACTAATGGAGTGGCAGTGCTGCACGGTAGCCTCTCCGGATGGGGACTCTGACGTTGAAGCATGGCGAGAGATTTCATTAATCTGTTTACATGGACCTAATACCACCGTGCAGTGCAACGTTTGGCAGTAGTGCCTTCTAACTTAGAATCTGGCAGCCAAGAATTGGGGGTAGGTCAATTGCACTTTTCATGTCGTAAAATTCATAGAAAAGTAATACTGTGGCGATTTCTTTTTTTCTTTGTGAAGGACGGGAAAAATTTAAAAAGGTAATAACACACTTAGCACATCATAAAAATGAATAATCACACCTTCAGCTGTGGCATAAAGCCCTTTCTTACATGCTCTCTTTCCTTTAAGCCTGAGAAGCAAAGCCCAAAATGATGGTGAAGAGTCGAAAACAGTGATTGTCAAAATGCTGTACGGGTGCCACTTGCGGTACGCCAAAGTGTCACTGCCCAAGTACAGTTCTGATGTATTTAACTTAAATTGAACATATATGTTTAATTTCCATAGTACTGATTGTGTTTTTCTCCAGTTTTCTTCCCATTACAACACAGCTAAGTAAGTAGAAGTGTAGTTGGCAATTGCTCAAAATGTGATACCTTAGGGGTTGCAGATTTGATAACCAGTCTCACTGTGGCCCTTCAAAGAATCCTCACACCAGAAACTCCCATACATGGTCCAAGAAACTCCCGTAGATGTTCCAGATACTGCATACTCAGTCTGTACTGCATATGAGTTGTATGCCCGTCATTAATCATCAGCCAATGAGTGAATGAGGTTGCGTTGTAAAATCACTGAGTAAATTGGAGACAGAAAAAATGTTAGGAAAGATTTGTTTTCCCCATTTATGGCCATCAAAACTAGAGCGGGGCAATTTACTGTCTGAAAAAGTTGCAAACACAATGTGTTTGTGGGCGCTGAAGTTATTTCCTGATGATGGAGATGACCTGTATTCACTTCTTACTCCCCGTTTAGCTTACCTCCAGGCATGTGCAAGAAAACAAAAATAATTCTTATTTTTAAAGTCTTTGCATGATGGATGGGTTTGATTTACTCAAATGAACCGCTGTTAATCAATTACTTGACAATTAATTGATGCTTTGAGAATGTTAATATGAAGAGGCAAAGTTTGGTTTGCAAATGTTTCAAGATTAAAAATGTGATCCTTCGGTGTGGCTGAAGTTGCTAAACTGACTGCTACGAGACTGCATTTTGCCCCCTTACCTCTTGCATGCTAAAAGGCTGACTTTTACCTTTTACGATTTGGCATTTGAAAGAAACAAGTTTTAGCTGGGAGCCGCAGACTCTGCTGCTTTTACTTATTGAGGTACTGTGAGTGTGTAGGTTGAGTTACTTCGGTGTATAAGGGGTCTCTGAAGGAAGGAATGTTCCAGTTTAATTCAATTTATTATACTCATTACGATCCCTCAAAAGGAAATTCAACTTACATTGCGGTATATCTTCTATTGTTCTGTCGTTCAAGGAAAATTTTACATTCACATCCCAACTGGTCGGCAGACTGTCCATTGGTACCCTGACGACTTCAGCAAGGCTGAAAAAGTGGCTAGTAAAAAAAGTCATAATAACAAAAAAAAAAAAAATGGATGACTTCACCCCTGTGCCATAAATCGGTGATCACACTAAAGTTTGGCCGCTACATTGCCAAAAAAAAAAATGAATTGAAGGTTTCTATGGCTCCTTTGGAAGGAGGCTAAAATAAATCTTTCCTCCCATTCTGAATTCAGCGGCTTACTCCATTTCAAACAACCCTGTAAATCTTTCCTCTGTGAAGGTCCAACCTTCTCTGAACTTTGCTATCAGGGATCTGACATTCAGGCAGGTTTGCATGATGAAACACGCAATACTTTGTTCACAACTGCGCACAGCTGTGTAGAACATGACCTCTTCCCAAGTTTCCTTCTTTTTTAACATGCTCTGCAGTCAGTGGTCTCCTGTGTCATCATTAATCACACCGGGTGGGCAATTAGGCGCATCTGTGATTAAAAGTTTTAAATGGTGCGATGTTGGGGACGGACGGGCACCTCTATTCTCTGCTTCACACTGAATGTTAAAACACCTTGAAGAGAGATTGAAATGATGCAAACAGATTCTCAGAACAATGATTCTCTGTGTAATTTTCCAAATGTGCCACAAATATCTCAAAGCAATGTTGCCATATGGGTGAACTCATATCCCGTGACACACAGAAAATTGTCAGTCCAGGGCTGGGTTTACAGATACCAAATTGCATGTTCACTCTCATAAATTGTTTTCCCAAAATCTCAAATAGTGGGCGCTTAAATTGTGTTTACTCATTTATGAGATTGTCTGCGATGTTGGCAACAGCTGTAAAAGTGGTGGAGAGTTTGGTCAATTTCAGAATTTTTCACAAATCGCTGCTATTGGTCAATCTCTGTATTATTAATTAAAATAATGTTTAGAAAATTACTTGCTGTCTTTGACAAGGCAATATTAATGCCTGAACAAACATGCCAGTTTTTGGGGTTTCGGGATACGTAATAATTTTGGAGAGGTAGATGCCCAAAAAATTAAATATGACGTTTGAACGAGTGGAAGAGGCAAACAAACATATTATTGAGTTATATCCCAAAAATGTTTGTTTCCGACAATTTTAGGGAAGCCAGTTATTGCTTTAACGCGATGTTTTGTTTGATTTAACTTGCCCGATTGTGTGGCACCGTATCTGAAAAATCCTCCATGACATTGTGTTTAAAACTGGAGTTAGACCACCTGAAATACTGATCTGGGAGGCCAACACCATTGTAATAGGGCATTTAAAATGGCCAAGATATACGGGAATGCACAGTTGAAAGGAGTTTTGCCAGAGGCGAACTGGCATGAATCTGTCTTGTGACTGGCTCGGCGTCAGATTTTCCATCACTCAGAAACTCTAGTATTACATTGCTGAATAGAAGATATGTCATGATAATATTTATTTCTGGCATTGAAAAAAAATTCCACAAGGGGAAAAATTCTCTCTATGGCCTTACAAAAAAAAATGGCTGACAAAATTGTCAGCAGTATGCATACATGCTGCGCATGCCTTTCAGAAGTGGGATTTAAAGATTAAAACAAATCAGCAATCACAATTCGTCTCCGATTTGATAGATCCTGTTTTGCGGACTAAATTCACCTGTTTCCACATATTCCTGCCAGAATGTGTAAAATTACTCATGTGGCAATTTGGCAGATGCAATCCTGAGTAGTCTCAGTTCATAGAGCGGTTTCCAGATATTTTAATCAGCAATCAAGTTTTTTTTCTTGTTTTTGAATGCACGAATCTTGAATGAGGCCCATATTTGTCTTTTGCTACTATATAGTCCGGTAAAACAAAGGACAGAGAAATACACAGAAAGTGCCGTTTCACATTTTATTCATCACTAATGTGTTGAAAACATGTATTGACTAAAAACATGTATATTCTTTCAGTATTTTCTTTTTTCAGAAGACATTTTACCTGCCACTGTGTAAACTGATTTGACACAGGGAATTTCTGTCCTTTCAAACAACCCCAGCACTTAATGCTGTTTTGTCTAGCCCTGGCCCCTGCTGAGTGTGCTTTTCACTTTTTTGGGCTGACACGTTCTAGTTAGAAGTGTAGTCTGCTCCAGGAAGTGCGCATGGTTTGCAGCAAGTAATGAATGAAAATGCTCTGTCAACCAAGCACTAAATGGAAAGATTATTCTCATCATTATCTCCTACTTTTTGTGAGCCAAATTTTACTATTTGAAGGAGCCAAAAAGAGATTTTCAGCGGTGCATGACCCCACCGCTACAGAAATAATTACTGAAATCACTGTGTGGTATGCAATTTATAAAGTTCTCAACAGAGCAAATGAAAATAACGTAGATAGCAAAAGAAAACCCACAAAGTTCCTGCAGTGACTTATCCCATACCAGGAGAGTTGCTCATCTTTCATTCTCGCATGCTTCGCTATACTTGTTTATCGTGCAGGAAACCAGTGAATTTTTCATCAATACTTACTCCCTGGTGACCTAATCTATTTTCACGTGTGAATTTCCATGCTGGATCCCCTTAAGCTGAAACAAAACCAAAAAAATGCTTAATAATGATTCTTAGAATTGAAGATCATCTGACTTTCCAGTTTTAATAGCGGGAAAGGCAGACTGGTTGCTCGAAAGTCTTCTGGGTGATGAACGTTGTGTCGATCGGGCGATAAGATCAATTACAATATATGCTAAGCATCCCTATTGATGTGATATACTAATCTCCGGGTAGAATCTTTTCCTTGTGAAAGCGCTGTATAAATCAGGATGTATTGTATCGTATTGTCATGATTCCGCAACATGCAACTCAATTCAACTTCAAGAGCTTGTAAACCATGTACAGTTTAGGTAAGTACAAAAACATTTTTCCCCCCTAATTATTTTAACATTTTTATTACAGGTCTAGTATGTACTGCTATGCATTGTGTTGTCTGTTGGAAATGTATTTGTTTTGTGCTGGGTCTATGTCGCTAGATTATTGACACACCGTAACAGTATTCAAATGTTGCTGTTTGTGAATTACTTTGGGTTTGCCGCTGCATACTGCCAGTGCTCCTATGCCAGAGTGCTGGTTTAGGCATAGTGTTGATAACAACCCTGACTATTTCAATATTTTACAATAGTTCAGAACAAATACATGGAAATGTTAAAAAAAACTAAGCTTTTCGTTTCATAGAGTTGTAAAGATTTCAGTTTTTTTTGTTTGTCTTTTTTTGTAATGAAGATGCCTTCATTACAAAAAAAGACAAATTTAAAAAAACGGCATTGATTATAGTTTAAATTTCCCTTTTGTAAATTTCAGTTGTAATGTTTGTCTTATACATGTCAACAGCAATATCGTTCATGTGTGACACACATGTACCAAACTGTCCCTACCGTGTAAAAGTTAACATTGACTCCTGTCATATCTTAATCACTCAACCTTTGACAATAAAGAATGGTTGCATTTAGGTAGTTCCACCTACACTGAAAAAAATAGTAGTCAAATCTCGGTTTTCGAACGTCTCGGTTCTCGACCAATTCGGTTTTCGGCCAAAAATTTCGAGTTTTTTATACCTCGGATGACGAACAAATTTCGGTTCTCGAACAAACTGAGCGCACTTGCACCATTTGTCTCCTCTCGCCTTCCTTACACGAGGAAGTGACACTTCCAAGGGTAGACGAGGAAGTGACGCTTCCTCGTGTTGCTTTCCATTGTGAGCAGACGTGTTCAGTAAACATTTTTATTTTAAAAAGAGCGTGGTTTCAGTTTTCGAACAGACTTCTGGAACGGATTATGGACGAAAACCGAGGTTTGACTGTATGTTGAATTTACTCTATTTTATTTTGTGAAGTGGTTGCAAATAATAGAAGCATCTGGATTTCGATACATTTAAAAATATATAGTCTACAAAAAAAGAGGATTGAGATCCAGGTGATTTTATTTTTGTCCAACCACTTGACGAATAAAATTCATCACAAAGCAGTTGGTGCTTCTGCTATGCTAGTTAAGCCACAGCAGTTTTTCCTCGCTGCATCTTCATCCACGCACTGTTGTAATTCAGTCAACTCATTAAATAAAAGCCCCTCCCCCATCCCCGTTCCACATTCATATTACTGTTTCAGCTGATTCGGGGTGGAATAAGATTTGTAAACAGAGGAGTTTGTGGTTTATATGTCACGGTGCAGTGGATTGTTCCTGAAGGGCACGTGCGGGTGGGTGGCCATAAACTTAACAGAGGCCTGGTTTGATTGCTCGAAGCATCCTCCAGTCCCTTACCAGACTGCTGTGGTAGACATAGACCAGCCACCCACCCCCTCATGATGACCCATAAATCTGTTCCTGTCTGCAGAGGGATTATGGACCGAGTAGACTAATCTCCTTCTGTGCATTTACATGCAGCCACGATCCTTGAAATCTTCTGGCCATTGTTCCAAGAAGTCTCACTATTGTTTGCAGTCGCAAGCCGCATTTTGCCCATCATTTCTGCACAGTGCAAAGACAAGAAAACGCTAACAAGAGTATTTGGCTATTTTATTTGTGATACTTGAGAAGGAACGGCGCTTGGAAGAGGCCACCTGTAATAACAAATGACTCCCCAGTGTGTCGGAAACATCCAAAAGCAGCACTGTCGGTGATTTTGTCTTGATTTATGAATACGCCGCAAATGCCGGAGGGTTACGCTTGAAACGTAGCCTGAGGTGTTGCAGAGTGAAAAAATAAGGATCTGAAGGGCTTTCTGGTCAATTACATCCAGCAGCACATACTGGATATATTTGAGGGCCAATATCTAACACCCAAATGACTTCTTTTCTTTATCTGCCGGTACATTTTGCTTGAGCGTAGCGCAGCTGGGATTTGTTTGACCATACCTGACATTTTTAGCCTCTGTGGTGTGAAAAGGTTTGCAAAGCTGTATGAAATTATTTTTCAAGAAGAGGCAAAAAATTAAATATGAACTGAAATCATTAACCCCAGACTGTTTTCAATATACTATGAACAATGTCAATTGGATTGTGACTAATGGACTGTTATTTTTGTTCAGTAAACGCCATCCTGATTGTAAAGTGTCCTTGGGTGTTTTGAAAGGCGCTTTTAAATAAAATGTATTATTATTATTATCCTAAAAAGAAACATGCAAATGATTATAGAAATGTTGTCACACAAATTCGATTCTGTAATTGTCGTTGTAATTCCCAGTCTAACTGGAGCAAGATAATTAGCCAACTACAAATGACGGAACCAGTAACTTTTGATAACCATTTAATAATTAATGTTGTGCATTTCTTTTGTAGTAACAACAGTTAAAACAAGGGTCTGAGTTAAAGTCTGTCTACCATCACAGTCAGTCATTAACATTTAAGTTTGAAATTGTTGTCACGCATGATATGAGGATCTGAATGTCATCTTTATAACCGCCATTTCAATTAAACTAAAACCTGATGCGATAATAACCAATTTCGGTCTTTTAAGGTGTCAGTATTGATTTATATATTTGCAACCGTTGTAATGATTCATTTTACAGGTAATTTGTTTTCAATATTAGCAAAAAATAGGGCTCCTCGCGAGGATAAGCAGCTCAGATAAGCAGCTCAGATAATAGATGGATTAGAAATTCATTTATTTTCTGTTAAATTTTGAATTAAGTATTATTATTTGACAATGTAACTTTTTCTTCTGATAAACTAACAATGTGTACTTCCAGATAGGGGACATATCTTGAAACACACTGCATGGTATGTGATATGATGAAATAAAATCCAGGATGCTTGTGCTCGTGTGTTCTTCTTTTTGGCCCTTGTGTGTATCTTGAGTGTCCATGCTGTCTGAACTCTGCTGGACCAGCCGTCTGGTGAATTGTTAATCTATGGCTTGGTTTGGCTGTCCATTCACAGTTGGAAAGTCATTTTTCAAGTTCATTTTATCACTTGGTACGGAGACAGGCAGTCATACCAATCACAGTTTATTTTTTGTTTTGTTTTTTTCCAGCCTTGTGTGAGAAAATGTTTGACGAAGACCTGTCCTCATCTGTGTTCGCACCCCCCCACACCCCCACCCCGAACATGACCTATTGCATTGCAACATTCTGCATAGAAACCCTCTCACTTATTCGGGCCGCTTGCAGCCATCCTTCCTCGAATGAAACAAGCTGCTGGAGGCTGATCATATCAGTGTTGACTGATGCGTTGTGACAGTTGTGTGATATAACCTGCTGGACAAGCAGGTCAGGGGTTGTGCATGGATTGTCTGACTAATGGCATCAACAGCATGCAGCCACTCAGACTTACCGGCATCGGCTGTTAAGTGTTGATTATAAATACTTTTTGTAAGCGTCAACGGTCAACCTAAGACATGACCGAGATGACGTAAGTTCTCTCTTCTTCCTTCCGTTTTCTCCTGGTTTGTGATCTATGAGGATTGTGGAAGGTCAGCTGCTCTTCTCCGGTGACCTCAATTCCTTAAGGAAAGGTTTCCTGAGATGCTGCACACTCCCTGCCCCCTTCTGGCAGCTGACCTGGAAACAGCTCCGAGTGCAGCTGAGTCTGTGACATAAGTTGTTTGTAGAAACCTCCAATGAGGGGCTTGAAGTGTCCATCCTCCACCCACCCCCTTTGCTTTTTGATCCGATGAAGGACACAGCTCCATCTGTTTCCTGCTCCAGAGTGCTGCGGCGTTCCCAGTCGTATCAGATGAAGAGAAATGACAAACGGACGGATGCGTCACTCCTTTATTCTACTGTTTTGACAAGTGGTTCGGCTTGAGCGAGAGCTCTGGAAATATTGGCATGTTTGCTAAAGCACATGGAATGCGGATGTGAGTAAAGCATTCAAGCAGATCAATGGTCACAAACAATTGACATATTCTCTCACGGCGTTTGAGTTTATGAGTCTGTCATAACCCATCAATAACCAGTCCCATCTGAAATTGTTTGAAATTGCAAACACTCTGCTGGCTGCATGCAGGACTGTCCATCCTTTTCCACTAGTGTGCCAGCAATCGCCGGGCTCAGGCCTCTTGTCTTCGTCCAGCACCTGTCAATGCCATTGTCCTCCAATGCCGACAAACACAGCTACGCAGACGTGCTCCGGGCGACCTTTTCAATGGCACTCTTCCTTCAACGCAGACGCTTTTGTTACACGGGCCTTTCTTTCCTGATTTCGGGGCAATCACCAAGGAGGCATCCATCTTCCATTTGAGGGAGGCGTGGTGCTGTGGGCTTGCTTGGTGTGATAATGGACCACACATGGTTGTGCTCGAGATGCTCACTGGGGCCAGGGCCTCGATGCGTGGGCTCAAGCCTGAGCTTTGCCCACTCAAAATGCTCTTCTTCTCAGCCTTTTGTCTAGGGCCATTCACTTAAACTAAGCTCTGCTGGGGTCTTTGTCCTCCTATCTAGGGGCCTAGTGCCTCTGTTTTCTTGACAGCATCTACAATCTGCCACCAACAAGAACTCAGAAAAAAATAATTGAATGAGGGGCAGATGCTTTTTTCTTTTTAATTTTGCAAGTTTTACGGGATGATCCTATGCATAAAACATACTGTAGTTCCTCATTATTACTCCTACCAATTATGATGAACCACTTTTCATTGTAAAATGCAACTTTGAGGATTGCTGATTTTGTTAAAAAAAAAAACCAATTAAAAATTAAACAACCAAGTTAACTGTCGCAAGTAAAGCAAACGTCTTAACATTGACAATTTGGGACAATGCCCTGTGATTGACTCGCGACTAGTTCAGGTTGTCAACCACGGTCAGCCAATATTTGCTCCAGCACACCTGCGACCTGAGTGACCCTAAGTGGTACAAACACAGGTACTTCTTTCAGTTGCATCAGTGTCATCTGCTCCATAAATAAAGAATATCAATAAACCACGATTACACGTGCAATTACACTGACGTACCTTATAGATAACAGCTACAAATTATTGTTGGTACAAATCGTTAACACTGAGTATTATGTCAAAACAACAATTTTGGTCTTGTTCTCAAAGGCACACTTGAGGTTGTTGCTTGGCGCTCATTTGGCTTGGCGCTATTTCTCCAGACCCACCGACCTTACTGGCACTGGGTATTCTAGGATTTATAACTATTACTATTAATTAGCATGTATATAATAAATTAACATTGTATAACTTAATAGAGATCTTAAATTGATCGAACAAAATAAACATGAACTGGAAAAGGTTTCTGGTGAGGACATAGTTGTACAAAATGGAACGCACACTAATTGCTACATCTTGAGTAGACCTCACTGTTAACGTGATGTCATCTTTACTGGACGTCTCCATGAATTGAAGAGAAAAAAAAGCGGCACCTCATTTTTCCCATTATAAATCCCCCAAGGATCTCAACAATAAAAAGAGCTCTCACTGTGCATGTCCATAGTGGTTAATTAACCTTTACCACAAAGCACAGGAATCAGTCAAAATCATTCGCCAGCCTCTCACCAAAAAAATTAAATAAATCCTCCCATGCCCTTAATGTCGGGATTATTTAATACACGCTGTAAATGCAAACATTGTAAATATGTAATCAGCAAATCTTAATATTTTGTCTTTTTTGTTTTGTCTCAGTCCTTATGATGTTTGGCACACATCAAGGCCCATCCTCTTTTTTTTTCTTACTTGATGTTTGAGGTCAACCTAATTTAAAAAAAAAAAAAAATCTTTAAAAATGTATAAATCCTCTGTAATGGCATGACCAGCCTGACACTTGAGAAATGCTGTTCTGGATTTTACTGATTGTATTGGATTTGAGATAGTGTGATGCAACTCTCATACTGATTGGACTCCTGTTAGACAGACAGATGCGTCTTAAACTTTTAGACCTGCACCAGTAATGTATAACATTCATCGGTTAATGGGCCTCAAAAGTAATCTGCGCCACGTGGCCCTTTAATGTGCCAACCGACAATACAGATTGGGAGAATATAAAGACTATCGTCTTCCATTGATTTAATAGGTGCTTTGAAAAAAATAGTTTTGTAGCGTAGTGTTTCTGTTTTATACATCCCAGTCACCGCACTGCCAGTGCTATGTAGTTTTAACAAAACACATGTGCTTTTTCTACTACGGACCCACTGGTCATTTGTGTGTGAGCCTTGCAAAGTATTCAACCAGTTTTTCCTTGTACTGTATCATGTTTTTGCCAACAATGTTCTCTGAAATATAACTCTAATTATGCACAACTTTTACAATCCTCATTCATCGCAAAAATCATTTTCCCTTACTCGACAACACAATCTGTCAAAAGTACAATTTTGTGACTCACAAAGCAACAGTTGATAATGAAAAAGCCCAATTTTGTTTGATCACTGAACAGAAGGTTTCTGTTTCCAGCCGTCTGACCCGCCAGCCATAGCAAGTTGATTCATCATTACTCTTCCAAATGCTATGCCAAGAAGTCGTTGGACCTGGACAAGAATGAAATAATTTCAAAATACATTTCATAATTTTCGTAATCTCTGACAGGTTTGTCACTAATCATACTCTAAAATATATTTCCCAGTGTCTTATCTTTGAGGTGAATAGTACATTTCTTATAGCTGCCCATGACTTAATTTATGCAAGCTAAATCTTATTGTTTCCACATTAAGGTACCATAGAACCGTAGATAACTGGAGTAAGCACACAAAAATCAATAACTGTTCACTTTATCCTGTTGATATTGAACTTTTAGATCAAAGGCATGAGCAGTAAATAAAAAACTCATTACCAGAAAATTATGTATTAATAGCATTAGACAATGATTTGCTGTTTAAAGTAAAAAAAAGAAAATCAAATCACACTTATAGACGAATTGATAATTGATTTGGGAATGGAATCTTGCGATGGTATTGTGAAAAAAAATAAGAGTAAAAACTCCAAACTCAATTAGCCACGGCGAGAGTAATTCACAGTCAATTTGCAATCCTACATTTTAGAGTCCATCCATCCATTTTCCGAACCGCTTCATCCTCACTAGGGTCGCGGGGGGTGTGGAGCCATCCCATTTAGGCGGGGACACCCTGAATTGGTTGCCAGCCAATCGCAGACATTTTAGAGTGAATGTTGAAAATCATTTGCTTTAGATAAGATGGTGTGACTTGGCTGCTGTAAGATTCGACACGCAAAAATGGTTCTCTTTGCAAAGATGCTAATTAGTTCCTCAGGGGAAATGAAACCCATTTAAAACATGAAAAAGCTGTTTGGCTTCCTTGTGGATCTCGTGTTTATTCCAGTCCTGTGGGAATACAGGTTCTGAGCGTTCCTTGCATTAACAGAAGGATTCCAATAAACAGAAATGAGTTTATAGTATTCCAAACAGTGGACAGTGTTCATTTTTTGGACAGATATCTTTCATTCTTATATTGGTACAGTGTTATCGCAATGCTTGCCTTTTTTTAAATCTTACCGATCCGTCATCCCTCTTTGAAATATAAACATGATATTATAATTGTGCCCTAACCTGACTTGAGTTCAAATCAGTCCGGTGTATCTCGGAGCAAGCAGGAGTTAATGAGGCAGCAATATTGGGCCTCAGTGGTGCATTAGTCCAGTCTGTCGCAGAAGGCCCTAAAGGAAGACCAGAGGTCCATCAGCAGCTCTCCACACACTCATTGGCGGGCAGGCCACATGTGCCTTCAATTAAAGGGCTGGAAGTGGAGCCCAAATGGGGATGTTTAAAGGAGTGAGCCAGGCTTTCGAGTGACACAAGAACACTGGCCTGTTGTGATAGTATCTAATGAGATCACTCAGAGCTGCATCCTTGAATGCTGCCATTCATTAATGCGATGCTTCTTTGTATATGCATGCGTGTCTCATTTCATTAAATAAGCTTTCACGCTGTGTTCTGCTGGAGGCTCTGTGGTGGCAAGGGGCAAGCTAACAGAGATCTGCTCTTAATATAGCTAATGGTGGGATGACTGAGGAATAGGCTTTCCAAGAGCCCTTTTGCGTTGTCCGGTGTGGTTTAGGGTGGCCTTTATTGTATTGGTCGTTGCCCGTGTTTCATGTCTGATTGCCCATGGCTTTTAGAAATTAGCCTCAAACCATACACTGCTAGGAGTCAGGCACCCGATTTTTATTCTGCACCAAGATAGCTTCTTCATCTTGAAACCGAAGCGGATTATTGCCATTAAAATGATGTTTCAAATGTCGAACATATAAGATTGCGCATGCACTTTAGATGTCTTCTCTTTTCCGCTCCACTGGCATTCTCAAATATTCTTTGGGCACTCAAGCCGCCCCCCCATGCAAGAAACATCAGTGAGAAACTGCCCTCTGCTGATGTGCTGTGATTTAAGCTCATCCTTCAGTCTTGCCTTGAGTCCCCTTACGGTAAAAGCTTTGGGAATCAGGATGACAAAAAGGCTGGACTAAGCAATCCATTCACTTATTTGTAGCCCCTTTGTAATGACATTCCATCCCACCCTACTCCTCCCTCCATCTTGTGGGGGTTGCCTGTTGAATTGTTCAGTCAAACCAGAATACATTAACAGCACAGTGATGGGCCTGCAAGAAAAAGTTGCTAGAACACAGTGCAGTACATGCTTCCTTCACACTGATGTCCCTTGCCATCAGAAAGACAAGCGTTCCAAATACGTGAGGAGGAACAAATCAGACAAATCTATTACCGTGCACTCGAAAAGGTCAGACCAAGACAAAAAGCCCTCCTGTTGTGAGAGGGCTGATTGTTTAGTGGCACCTCTAACAGAGCCGGGAGTACGAACCAAAGCATTAGACATGGGTCAGACTGAGGGTACACATAAAGGTAGAACACACTGGGAACAAAAGGATTCTTCATGTTGGTCCGTGAGGTTTATTTAATAAGTTCAATTTGCTTCCATTTTCCATTGAAATGTTCAAAATAACTAGTTGAGACTGAGAAATTTGAATTAGTTACGTTTCCCAAGGAGGTCATGTCTTATCGCTTCATTACTCGGTAGGATTTCGCAAACAAAAAATATGTATAATTACGATGCGGATCTGGATGCAGGTGTTTAGTGTGATCTCGTCTGTACTTTGTATCTGTGATGACAGCGGCACAACCCGGGATTATGAGTATCGGTCTCTATCCGTTGATTGCGCAGTAAATAGCAGCGATCAATTCTGGAATGAACTAACTTTGAAAACTACTGAACAAAGAGACGTTGTCAGTGGACACTATTCTTTGTCCGTTAAATCTTCAATTTGTTAAATCTGAAATCCGTTAAATCCGGGTCCATTAAAACCCTTGTGTTACAATTTGTACAATTTTTGTAGATTTTTGCGTATTGCGTATTGTCATCTTTAAATCAAAGACAAAGCATAAAAACTGTGTGATATGAAATATTCCAATTCATGTTTATTTATATATATATATATATATATATATATATATATCCATCCATCCATCCATTTTCCGAACCGCTTGATCCTCACTAGGGTCGCGGGGGGTGCTGGAGCCTATCCCAGCAGTCTTCGGGCAGTAGGCGGGGGACACCCTGAATTGGTTGCCAGCCAATCGCAGGGCACACAGAGACGAACAACCATCCACGCTCACACTCACACCTAGGGACAATTTAGAGTGCCCAACGAGCCTGCCATGCATGTTTTTGGAATGTGGGAGGAAACCGGAGCACCCGGAGAAAACCCACGCAAGCCCGGGGAGAACATGCAAACTCCACACAGGGAGGCCGGAGCTGGGATCGAACCCGGTACCTCTGCACTGTGAAGCCGACGTGCTAACCACTGGGCTACCGGGCCGCCCTATATATATATATATATATATATATATATATATATATATATATATATATATATATATATATATTATATACTGTATATATGTTTTGTCATAGCACAGTACCACTTTTATTGTCCATAGAGGGCAAAAAAATAGGAAAAAAATAGAAAAAAATAAGAACTATATGTGTATATATAGCGCTGATGCCACTGAACATCTCGAGTGGTTGAAAGTAAAATAAATATTCATTAATAATACATTTTACATTTTTTGTAAAACTGTATGTTGCGTTATTTAAACTTATTTACTACCTGCAAAATTATGTAAGTCATAATGCAACATTGCGTCAAATTATATCTTCAGAAGTAACAGGCAGTTGTTGACGCCAAGGGTTGGTGTGTGAATGCTAGTCGGATTGAAATTCAGTTTTGAAAAGAATGTGGCCCTTTTGGGTAAACACGCCAAACCCACATACTTTTTCCACATGGACCATCAATCTGTATATATGTTTGATATGATATATACATTTATAGAATATGGAAACTATATACAGTGGACCCCGCAAAGAGCGGGGGATAGGGACTAAGATGGCCCACAAAATTGCAAAAATCTGCATATAATTAACGTCTGTTAGAAATGCACTGAAAAAGAATCTGCAGTATGTACAGTACATATATTTTTTAACCCCACGAAATTCTTGTACAAGCACATAAACCGCCTGCAAGCGGTTTTCATGAAAAATTCCCCCACTCCAAAAAAAACAAAAAATTATAAAAGTAAAGTAAATGTTTTAAAAAAATCTGAATCCATGGTTGTCAAACCGCAAGTATTTTGGGGTCTACTTGTCCTGTAGATCTGGGTAAGTAAAATAAGTGCATCTGTGTCCTGACTTTTTCTTTTCTCTTACTCAAACCACAAAATGAAACACTGACAAAAGAAAAGATTATAAGGCTGCTCAGCCAAGAATGTTTGGTATCACTGTTCTGCCTAGTCTGTGTAATATCCCACTCAGTTGGCTTCCATGCTGGCAGCATAGGTTCAATTCCCTTTCACTCTGGTGAGAATGCGAGTGTGAGAGGCTTGTTGTCTCGAAATGTGCCCAGCGATTGACTGGTGACCAGTCCACGTCAGTGTAGTCTGCCTTTTCACTGAAGTCAGCTCGGATAAGCTCCCAACTCCCTGCAGCATAGTAGAAGATAAGCAGTACCGATGGACAGCTTCTTTAAGAACCTTGAAGGGAATTAAAAACAGCCCATGATTTACAGGTTTTATTGAAGCATCAGCTTTGCAGCCTGAAATAAATTTAATTATCAATCCATCCGTTATCTGCACCGCTTATCCTCAGTGTCGCGGGTGTGCTGGAGCCTCTTCCAGCAGTAGGCGTGGTATACCCTGAACTGGTTGCCACCCAATCGCAGGGCGTAATTATTATTGTAATTTTCTAAGTAGATCTTTAGATATACTTTAAGTTAACCACTTGAGAGGTGGGCTCAGAGCTTTGTGTTTGTTGTGGACAACACAAACAGCAGCCTTGTTAGACCTGAGAGTTATGTGTGTTCATATCCAGTTCACCTTTTTGAACAGGCAAACAGTTCTGGGTTCTTACAGAGCGGGGGGTGCAGCTGTTGTTCCATAATTACTTTAAAGGATGGAGGTGTTTGTGAGATTGGCCTGCAGGAGTGCCATTGAAAATGCGCGCGTGGGTTCGTTTGTGCGCGTGTGCTCTCCTTTGCTTTGCCATGCATGGAGCTGTCGACTGATTTATTGGATGCAATAATCAGTGTATATATCACCTGCCTCCGCTCTGCACAGATCACCACTGCAATTGCGTCCTACATCTAAAACCATTCGTAAATTTCGATACTTCTGAAAATAAATGATCAATTTATCCTTTTAAAGATGTAACCTTGGACAGCGATCAAGGATAATGTTAATATTCATCTTTACCTTCATTCCGGAAAATGTGCAACAACAGTGTGAGAAGTCACCAAATGCAATGCAAAAGTTGTCTCATGAATGCAGATTTTTGTGGATCTAATATTAGGAAATGTGATTATTGTTTTAAGGGCAGTGTAGTCATGCATGAGAAGTCTGTTTCACGTTTTGACGTTTCTGTTTTTAAAGAGTGCAGTGGATTTAAGGCCTCTGCTGGACATCAGCGAATCAATCATGGTTTGTGTCCCAGGCAACACTGCACCATGGGATGCAATGCTGGACTGCCAAGATTAAATGCTGCTCTGCCAGACTGGTTGGTCCGATTTTTGCTGGCTAGCTTTTAGGCAAATGATCAGCATTCATGCCGTGGTCCTTTATGGTACCAGTGCCTGCTCGGGGATGCCAGGCAGCAGCCCCAGACTTTGTGTCTCTGTATCCCAGTGTTTTTGTGTCTACTGTGCCATGAAATGTGCGTGAGTGGATCTTTGTCTGATCGTGCCAGTGTTGCAATGCAAATATCTAGGAGGGAATGATTCTCTTAGACTTGCACATGTAAGGGTGTGGACAGATTGGGCGCAGTAAAAAAACAACAAAAAAACTGATGATCAATGTGTTTTTGCAAAAATACAAAGTTCTCACATCAACTATACATATAAAAATAAATGGTGAACAGAGTCACTGACAGAGGTTGTCCCTAAACTATTCCCAGAAAGATTGGCATAGAATTGTTCCAAATATTTTAGTAAAATGAAAACTTGAGATTTAGGTGCTACTTCTGATTAACAACAGTACAGTATTTATTTGTGTATCTTGTGTAAATTATACTATATATTTTTACTAAATTATACTATATATATATACTGTAAATATGTATAAATGTATAAATTATATAAAATAAAATAAAATATTTCAACACTAAGTGAATTAAAAAAAAACATGTTTGTTATTACTCGAGTTTTTTTCCCTCCCCCCTCTCTTTTTAATACAGATGTACACTATTGTTGACAATTGGATTATTTATTTCTTTATTTTATTAGATTTTTTTCTTGGGAGCGGGAGGTCTCATTGTGGTGTATTTTTGTTGCCACTAATGTAACACCCAACTGGTCCCTCATTGTGTTCTCACTTGCCCTCTGCCACATTCATTCATTGGTTTCTACATGTTACCGCTCTGGTATGCCAAACATTCTTGACATTCTGACACTCAAGTTATCAGTTACTGTTTAATCAACACAGAAATTCACTTTTGAACATGAGCCCTAACTCATTTGGAACAGAACCTGTGCACGGTCTTTTCTCTTTGGCTTAGCTTGTCTGACAATATTATCTTTCATGATTTGGTTTGGCAACATTAGTTTTGGCTCCATCAATTCCCTGGCTTTTAAAGCTAACATTGAGCGTCTCAAACGGCGTGTTCCTTCTGTTTTGGTCATAAATCGTCCAGTTTTGTCATCTAGTAGAGTAAAGTGCAATACGTGTATCTGTATCGAATTGTGTGATCACGGGATGTGTCACAGGTTGAGAGCCACGATGCACAGTGCATTTTCCGAAACAATGGAGCCTATCAAGTTGTTTGCCAGCCAATCGCAGGGCACACAGAGACGAACAACCATCCACGCTTTTCCAGTCAGCCTGCCATGCATGTTTTTGGAATTGGGAGGAAACCGGAGCACCCGGAGAAAACCCACGCAAGCCCGGGGAGAACAGCACAGGGACGGAGCTGGGATGTTTCACGTGCACTGGACTCCAGCCCTACTCGTTACCCCCAATGATTGATTCAGACATTTTAAAAAAAACTAAAAGCAAATGTTCAAATTGCTCAAACTGATTCAAAACACGCAAGAATAAATGCTGGACAGTTGCAAAAGGCTACTTTGTGTGTCACAATATGCCAGTTACAGATGTGGTAATATTGCGCAGGAGCAATATTATAATGAACATGCATACACCTGTACTGTAAGGGAATGATGAATCGCAATGTGTGTGTGTGTGTGTGTGTGTATATATATTGAGATTCATCATTCTCTTACAGTACAGATGCATGCAAGGAAAAGGGTTGCAACAACACAAAGGGCATCCAGAAGATTAAATTCAAGTGGCAAATGGAAAAAGACCATTCGCATTAATGGCCTGCTTACATGTGTATGGGAAGAAACATTAGACAAAAGAACTTTCCGCAAACACTCAAATAATGGGCTGACACTCTGGCCATCTAAAAATTCCATTGTGCCCGCCCTCTTTCAAATATTAAAGATAGGTGATGACAGAGTCACAGTTGGCAGACCCTATGAATGCTTTCCCCCAAACTCCAACCATATGCTGACTTTGGAGAAACAGTACATTTTAATTTCTATTTCCAGGCGGCACCACGGATTGGTGGTTAGTACAGTCGAGAGGTTCTGTGTTCAGCTCAGGCCTTTCTGTGTGAAGGCCTTTCTAAGTGTTTTGTCCTGGGGATTCCAGTATTCCTCAAATCTCACATCCCCAAAACATGCATTCCGGATTACGGAAACTCAAAAGACAAAAGTGCTCACATGTTGGAATGTGACTGTGAAGGGTTGTTTGTCTATACGTGATTCATTGGTGACCAGTCCAGGATGTTCTTTGTCCACCTTCTACTTGACCCAAAAGCAGCAGGAATTGATTCCATCTCATATGTGATCCTATTTGGATGGATAATCTATTGCTATGCCCATTGTGAAATCCAGCAGAGGAAAACTATGTGTTATGGTTGCACAAGTCTTGTCATTAAGCTTTTAGTTCACCATGCTCTTAGGGTAAGTCTTCAAGTATTTTTGCAAAGGCTAAATTAGTTTGTTCCAATTTTCGGACTGTTTTTTTTTTTTAAGCGTTGGCTTAAATGTTGACAAAGTTATGTAGATATGTTGTGATTGCAAAAAAGAGCGTCAGGATTGGAGAACAACAGTCTGGATGCTTCTCTTAGTGTGCGTTATTGTTGGTCACGTCGTGTCTAACAATAATGAGCTGAGAAAATGTTTGAAACATTTGAAGGTTTACCACACAATCTCACTTATCGTGAAATGCATTTGTTTGCTATTTTCAACCACAGAAGGTGTATATGGGAGCATAATCGTTGATGTTGTGTTTTTCTTTGCATTTGACAGTACTTTAGTATAACTTGTACATGCAGGTCTCAAAGGCAGCTGGACTTCTTCCTGGTCCACATATCATTAGCTGAAATGAGAAAGAAGCCTTATGTAACACATTTCTTCATATCAACCTGTACGGATTCAGGCTTGTCCCAATGTGTTTTATACTTTGATTTAATGTGATTGTCTAAGACTGTGACAGATATAGATAGCCACAAAATCTATCCAAGTGAATTGTTGCATGGTTGAATGTTGTACGCAACAAGGGAATGACACATTTGGATGAGCAATTTATGAAGATGGAAGTTGCATATACTGTGTGTTGTTTTGCTTGGCTCTTCACTCGTTAGAGGTCTTCTTCCTGTGGAGGTCTCTGAACAGCCACTTCGTTGGACAAAGAATGTGTTCCTTGCTGGGAAAAGGTTTGAAGTGCACAGAGAACTTCTTCCAGTCTCTGGCTTGTAGCTGAAAGTCAGTGGCTTCCACCAACCGGGCCTTTTTAGGATAGAAGCGCACAACCTGATGATCAATTCTCGCTTAGCTTTGTGTTTCATTGCAAAGTGTTGCGCGTGTATTCCATCCATCAGAGATGTTACTGTTGGTTACGAGGTTACAACCGTGCTCTTCTTTATGTTCTGTTCTGTCAGACACAGGTGCTTGCCAGTGCAATATAAAATAAAGAGCCAATCTAAGAAATGTGCCTCATGCAAACTGACTGAGGAAGCCAAAGCTATAAACACAATTGGGCTTGGACAGACTGGCATGGGCTTTTGTCTTTACTTTGTTGCCAGAAAATGCAGTGAGGTTTTGCGGCAATACATAACTCAGTGGCTCCTCCGTGTTGTGCAATGGAAAAAGACCACGGTTGACTGAAAAGTCTTTAAGATGTCATTGAAGCGTGATGTCTCGTATGTGAGCATCTTGCAGCGAAATGAAAGTTTTTCTTGACAAATGGGCTGAAGAAAATACGTTGGCATATATTAGTCATCGAGTGGAGTAGCGTGCTTTTATGTCTTCTGGTGGAAGGCTGGAGCCTCGACATTCAATCTCTCCTGACTAATTCTACGCCCCTTTCCAACATCGGGAAGTGCGGTGGTATTAACTTCCTTTTGATCCATCATCAAGTAGCTGTTTCTACTTAGTTAACTTAAGAGTGCGTGTGCTTTGATGGATATGGCAATTGCTGCAGCTTTCAGAAACCTCCTGGTATTGTAATGTGGCCAGAAGATGTGCCGTTTGTGGCCAAAATGACGATGTTTAAGATCGCCAGGGTGGAGGAGAATTGTTTTTTTTTTATTTTTTTTTTATGTGTGTGATTGCTCGATTGTGTGTTCTTAAGTACATATCAAGTAGATATAAATGTCATTTTGTTGTGAAAAATGTCTCCAAAATAAAAGTGTAATTCACAACATCATGATTCAATCAAAGTGATATTTTCTTGAATCACCTTTTTGGGGGAATAGTTTTTGAGCATAGTAACTAATCCGTTTGTATCCGGCTTAAATGATGTGAGAGCATTAACTATGTACAACCCTATGTTGTTCATCCACTATTTCCGAATAAAATGGGGCTAATTGGCATATTGTTGCAATTTTTTTTTTTTTGCACCCAGCTCACTTTGAGCTAATTGTTAATTGTGAGGGTCTCCGGTGCACATTACAAGCCTGATCACGTGCTCTTGGCTTGTTCTTACTTGCCGTCTCCTCTCATTGTAACGCCTCTGTTATTAGCTGTAGATCACTCTCTTTCCTTTGAGGAGGCTCATGCCGATGGCCTTGAAATCATCTGTGCTGCCATATTCCAGCAAAGCAGAGGTCACCTGTCAGACACCGCACTGTTGGTCAGCGACGATGGAATAAACATGGAAGGACTCCTGCTGGGTGAAATGCTCCTTCCTGTTCGCATCCCCTGACCCCTGCTGACTGCCCCTCACCCTTTCCAGCCCACTGACGCTCACACAGCTTGTGGCTGATGTACCAGTGTTCAGTCAGGTCAAAGAGGTTCATCCCGAAGAGAAGAAAAGTCAAACTGGCTCCTTATTTAGCATCCCTGCCTGCTGAGAGCAGCTCAAAGTACATGTTTGGGTTTACCCTTTTGTTTCGAATTGCCTTCCATTCTGTATATCATTCTGTAATGCCACCATTGCAGCTTTTTAAACATGTAATCCTCTGCATTTGGCAGGAAAATAACTGTTGACCATCACCACATCATCTTCTCTTATAAAACTGATTCCTCTCATTGTGGCATTCCCCTACTGCGTGACTGTCTTGGTTTGAGGTCATGGGTGTGGCACTCTTGCCAAATCCCAAAGTGCACTGCTATAAGTGCTGTGACCGCAATGGCAAAAGTTGTCTAGAATTTGAGGCTCAGCCTTGGTGAATTGATGTTTGTGAAAGCTTCCTGACCCACACTCCCTCAGCGGTGAGAACATGCTTCATTTCTTTTGATTGTCATTAGTTTGCAGTGCATCCTTGGAGAATCCACAGGAAGATCCATTTAACAGTTTTCAGGACGATATAAATGAAACTTGTCAGGTCAGTCAAGTTGGCTAGCAGTGAAGCAGTTTGACTTTAATTGAACTGACATAAATGTCAAGGTTCAGCACTGCATTTAATGTAAATGTAATCTACCCATCCACAGTGTGGACCACCTCATGTGTTTTAGCACAAAGTTGATTTTGAACATTTTTTTCTCTCTCTCTCTGTTTCTCTCCAGCCGCGCAATCAAGACCAATCAGGACCTGCTTTCAGAAACACCCTGGACAAATATCTTCTATGATGACTTCTGGGGCACCCTGCTCACACACAGTGGGAGCCACAAATCTTACCGCCCCCTCTGCACCCTCTCCTTCCGCCTCAATCATGCTGCTGGTGGGCTGGATCCCTGGGGGTACCACCTGGTGAATGTGGCCCTCCACGGGGCGGTGACTGGCCTTTTTACACGGCTGGCTCACCTGCTGCTTGGAGGAGGCTTATGGAGCCTTGTAGCCGGCCTGCTCTTCGCCTCCCACCCCATCCACACCGAGGCGGTGGCGGGTGTCGTGGGCCGAGCCGATGAAGGAGCTGCCTTGTTCTTCTTGCTGTCCCTGCTATGTTACATTCGTTACGGTAAGCTGCAGGGCAAAGCTGGACCACTGCGGCTTGTGGCTTGGTTCCTTGGCAGTCTGGGCTGTGCTGCATGCAGCATGCTGTGGAAGGAGCTGGGAGTGACCGTGCTGGCCTTATCGGCGCTCTATGACGTCTGCGTCTTGCACAGGCTCAAACTGCGACAGATTGTCATACTTCTGTATAAGGTAAACGTGTTCTCCCTTGTTCAACGGTTTACCCGCAACGTCTGATTTCACGTACACGTAGTCCAAACAAACTACATCTGTATAGGTATAAAACAGAATTGGGGGGGAAAAAAATTCTTACGCTTTATCATATTGTTTTCTCTTAAGTTACAGAACAACCGTCAAATATTATTATTTATTATCCTTTGTCCGAGCACTTCATACGATAATATGACAATAGGGACTTTTTGTTTTACCCAAAGCAGTTTCCTTGCCGAGTTTCAGCGTAAAAGTAATTTGTGGCAACAGACTGGTCAATTACGAATTTGACTCCAATGTGTCTAATTTTGCTTTGTGATATTTTTTTGGTTTAGTGTTCCTGGACACCCTGAATTGGTTGCCAGCCAATCGCAGGGCACACAGAGACGAACAACCATCCACGCTCACACTCATACCTAGGGACAATTTAGAGTGCACAATCAGCCTGCCATGCATGTTTTTGGAACGTGGGAGGAAACCGGAGCACCCGGAGAAAACCCACGCAGGCCCGGGGAGATCAGTCATCAAACTCCACAATTATACAAAGGGAGGCCGGAGCATTAAACTGGATTTGAACCCGGTACCTCAGCACTGTGAAGCCGACGTGCTAACCACTGGACTACCGGGCCGCCCTATTATTATATCAGTTATATAATATATATATATATATATATATAGTGTTTGCCAAAGATGATGGGCTAGTGAAAAAGAAATTATATTCTGAATCGCCTGAGCCTCATGTCATTATATATTATCACTGCAACACCTGTCAGAAATATTTACCGTTGTATGTCTGGGTCTGGACTTTAGGACAGCCATGCTTTGCTGCGCATCGTAACAAAATGCAGCGAGACGTGTGCAGAAATGGCACAAAGGTGTTCTTGAGGAGCCAGCAAACAGTAAATGTGCAAATCTGGCATGCACAAGCAAAGAATAAAAAATGTAATGCACCAAGCAGAGATTATCATTGAGGAGATATTTGAGCTGGAAACCAATCAACATTCTTTGTTTCAGGGCTTTAGGCAAGATGCTCCCAGCTGGCAATTCGTGATTGAAATGCTTTCTGACTTTGTCCTCAGGAGGGTGTTCTACTTTTTATCACACAAACCCGTTTTTTTTTTTTTTGGTTTTTATTATTTTTAGTTGCCAGGCACTCAAAGATGTTTTTTAAACCTTACTTGGAAGAAAAAGATGCCTGCAGTTTAAGTGCTTGAGGTCATTTAATTTTTTTATTTGCCATTGTGATTCAATCATTTGACAAGGTCCCCCGAGACAAATTGAGCTCCTAAATTTCACCTTACTGGCTTACTGCACTAATATTGACTTTTGAGTTGGACTGAAAGATTGTTTCCCAGTTGGGAGCGTTTCCACTTAAAGCACTGCCACGAGAGCCTGTGAGACAGCTATGACTCGCTATGACTGTTTTCACCTTGGCTGTGCGTGTCATCGTGTCTGAATTTGATTTGGTGCCAACTCACTGGCAACTTGAACAAAAGACAAATGGTGTGTGTAATATTATTACAGTATAGAGGAAAAGTGAGGTTACAGCTCAACTTTGCATTGAGATAAGTCAGGAACTGTGTAGCTTGTCAAATACAGTACTTTTGGAAACAACTGCTTCTCATTCTGTATAGCAAGAACTGTAAATTGTGAGAAATGTCTTAAAGTTTGGCTTGACACTGACATTTGTCATTACGAAAACATGTTATTTAAACATGTTATTTCACTTCATCAGGAGATGATATAAAAAGAAGTCTAACCAGAGAGCTGTCATCATCGCTAACGTGGCTTTTTTGACTGCCTGTCTGCTCCCATGTAAGCCAGTAACTTCTCAAAGCAAATGTATCAATGAGAAAAGTGCATCGTAACATTTATGACCTGTACTAAGATTCACTACAGCCCATTTTTTTGCCTCCTGAGTGGCTTGAACTTTTTTTTTTTTTTGTTCTTGTCAGACTGCAGCATCTGGATGTGTGCGTGACTGACACACCGCAGTGATTTCGAGCTGTCTTTTATTACACTGCTCCTCACTCAGCTGAAGTAGTTTGCGACTTCACTCTGGGAATGGTAGAAGGGGTCTTCTTATCTGATTATGTCGCCCAGTCAATTACAGGAGTGGTTTATATCGGCCGCAAATCTTTTATTGGACTATTCTAGCTTCTGCAATTGAAATATTTCGGATCCTCATTCGATAGCCCCTTTCGCGTTGTATCCCACAGCCATTGTCTCCCCACCCTCACCTTGTAAGTGACCTGTGTGAAAGGGAATCACTCAAATCTGGAATGAGATTGTGAACCTCAACACTCAGGTCTCCATCTGAAAATAAACACAATAAAATGCTGTTTCACCAAATTTTATTTTAAAACCAACTCAGCTCTACTGATTCCAAAATAATAATCAAAAAACATACCAGAACCCTTAATATTGTAGAAACAGAACAAGATACTGTAGTTCACTTCTTATTTACTAGATTACCTTATTATCAGAATATGATGGTTTATTTTTATATCTAAGAATAAGATGTTTTTTGTGTACGTTGCAACATCAATGTAAACTAACCTTTTTGATAAAGTGCCTCCTACATCTGAACAATATTCTCTTTTGTGGAACCAAAAAATATCCAGTATTAAAGTATTAAAGTATTAAATTTGTAAATGTTCACATGAAATTAACCCGCTGCCGTGATTGTTCTGTGTAAATAACAACTCTGTCACAGGAAAAAAAAATTCCAAAGGCTTGCATAATCTTTTTCAAAAATATTAGCTTGGCTACATAGTCTGGCAGCAACACAATTTTCTGTGTGCTCCACGATAATAAGTAATTGTCTGAGCAAGAGATTTATGAATGAGTTTTAGAATAAATAAGGCAGCAGCAGCTTTTTGGTCTTTCACACTCCCTTGTACAGGAGCAACCGCTGATTCATTTATTCAGGTTTGTTGCTGTTTCCGATGCCACGGCAACGGCCGAGACACTCCAACAAATAGTCGTGTTCCCGTGATATTTCACTCGCTAAGGCAAACGTCTTGTCAAGATGATCTCTTCTTGCAAAATCCAAAATGTTTCCACAGAAACGAACGCATTGCTTCATTTTATTAATCTCCTCCTTCCTCGCTGCCATGATCTATGTTAATCTATTAAAATCTATGTTGCCTGCATGAGGTAACACCCCGGCGCTGACCGAAGATGATGTGCCGAGCAAAAAACAAGTAGGCTACAAGTTTATTCAAAATGATTCAAATCGTAATAAAAAAATAAATGGGCATTGGGAATTTGGGGTGTCAAATTATTTTGTTAATTATATTGATTCAATCGATAACAAACTTCCAAAAATGATGTTGTGTTGTTGTGTGGCCAGCATCGATGTAGCTGCAGTGCAGGACAGACACATCGATACGTCGCTATTAGTTGCCCATCCCAAACGTAAAGTAAAACCTAATCCCTGACAGTCCGATAAGGTGCAATTTAATTGTTATTAATTGTCTCGAATTAACTCTTGTGATTTACCGCAAGCGGTCTTGCTGTTGCCTGCGTCAGGCTTCAGCTTGCGTCGGTTTCTCTGCTCCACGTGTGCTGTCTATATGTGTCATTAAATCAAGCTTATGTGCTTGTTTGCTTGATAAAAGCTTAGCCATGTGACCAAGACTTTATAGCATCTGAACGTGCCGTAGTTGATGTTTGTCCACAATCTATGTGGAAAAACAGGCATTTACTCCACTATTTCCTGTCTACCAAAATGCGTTCCAAGCGATGCTCTTTCCCATTGCATATTGGAATCAATTTAGTTTTATTTGATTAGGATGGTCGAATGCAACGTAGTCGAAACATACACTGTGATGATGGGTATATAATTCTGAGTAAACATTTCTACAATTTTAGGGGTTTTTTTTCTGTTGTGTTGCAACTTCATATTCAGTCACAGAGGTTTTTTGTTGTATTTTCCAACATTGTCGTTTATTCTTTGTGTCACCCCAGTGAGGCGCAGTACATACACCTGAGGCGCTGACATTCCTGTGATGAACTATGATGAGAACTCTTTGAAAACATAATATAGGAAATCTGATGCTTTGGAAAGTATAACCTGGATGAAGAACAATGATGTCGGTGATGTCATGTCAGCAGAAAAATCTATTAGCGCAACTCACCATTTATCATCAGGAAAGTGGAGAGGTTGGGCTGAGGACACTTTTGTCTGCCTCCTGACCCAAAATAATGTCAAAATCTGGGCCCAGACCCAGCTGGTCTTCAGTGAATGTCAAACTGACATGCTTTATCTTTTCACACCTCTCGTTTTCTGTTCACACTTTGGCTGTAAGTACAAGGTCACTGCTTGAGGCATGTGTGTGCGTGAATTTATGTGTCTGATCGGGAACAGACAAGAGGTTACCTGAACTGTGGAGGACTGCAGTCACTTTCACACTGGCTTTCTGGTAAATTGGCTCATCAGAGGCCAACATTGTGAGGAAAATAGGCCTCCGAAGTCCATGGAAACTTGCACAAAAACTAAGAGTCCCTCATGAGAATTTAAATCAGTAGGAGTCAAAGGATTAGCACTGTATGCATGCATTTTACATTTTATTTTAGATTTGGGGCTTACTGACTCTTACAACAAGGACCTCAACAAGGGGTGTTATGAGAGAAGAAAAACACCAGGTGTTCCGAAACATAATCAGACTCATATTTTTATATATATATATATGGTCCGTGCTCCTTGCAAATGAAAAGAAGAGGCCACAAAAAACAACTGACGTGACATGTCCACAAACTACAAGATCCCCACACAATGTTTTGGATGAGGTAAAAGGAAGTACAGCCCACAAAGGCATTCGATTCTTACCTGAGGCTCCACAGATGCTCTTTCATGCTCTGGTAGCTTCTACCAGTGTGATAGATTGGGCTCAGCAAGCGACCCCTGCCCTCAGCCACCTGCTTACTACATGGAGACACACTCCACTGCTTCTGTTGGTGAGAGCGAGATGGAAACTCATAAATGGCAAATACAAAAGTGGACTTTGCTTGCGCCGAGTGGATATGGAAGTAAGTCTCTTTCCACTGAGTTAATCCTGAATTATTTCCACTGGCAATGGATAGAAGGGCTCTTTGGACCTGTGGATGTCATGGCTCTGATGCGAGCACGACCACTGCAATGGAAAGTGGTTTGAGCTTGCCAATGCGCTCGACTTTGCCACTTGGAATCGAAGGTCATAATTGAAGACAAAAGAATGAAATATCAAAGGAAAACAATACAAGGTTTGGAGTCATTGACATTGTTGCAGCTGTGGTCTTTTTCAAGCCAGCCTGTCTGAGAATCGATCACACTGGGTGATGTGAGTCCTCAGTCACAGAATGACAGAATGGAACATCCCTCATCATCAATGCCCCACAGCACCAATCCACTGTTTGTTATCCATAAACTTTGAATCAAGGCACTTGTTTGTTGGATGCAACGGGATTCTTCACTTCTAAAATGTTTGAATGTGGATTCTCCCAATTGATGCTTCACTGGGCGTGTCCTACTTGGGATGGTCCCCTGTTGTTAAAGGTAAAACGTCATCAACAAACAAGTACGGTTGCCTCAATTTGCAGATTACCGGAGGACTGAGAAGCTCTTTATAATTGACAAATCTGAAATGTGTTCACATTCACTGCGTGAATGCTGCTTCCCGGCAGTGGTTTTATCTGCATTGTTGACTCTCGCGGTAAATTAGTGGCGAAATAAACGGAAGCAGGTACTTGACATACTCAAGAAATGAAATGTCTACGACTTAACGCTCCGAACATTCCAAAAGCCCTTTTCACACCGCAAGGCACAGCGTTCTGTTGAAGAGCGTTGGAATTAGACAGGAACCTCCATTAGGAGGGAAGCTGGCAGACTGATTTGGTGCTATTTTCGAGGCCTTAATTACACATAATGGCATGCGGACAATGGAAGAAGCCTCAATAAATGTGGCGTCTCAATGTCCCGAGCTTAGGGGCACACCAGAGATGACATACAGGCATGTTGAAGAAGAAACTGCTCCCTGCTCAGCCTGAAATGTAACTCGAGATGGTTCTGGTGGAACTGTAGCTCGCAACCGAGATTAAACTGTCCAAGTTCTCATCAAGCCATTAATAAAGATACAACATTCCCTTATTTTTTGCCTGCTGCTCCTTATTAGAGTGAGCATCTTTGAATGAGGACCAATGAAAGATACATCGTGTTGCACTATGATCTATTACTTGATCGAAATTCTAAACGAGTGGCAAAAGTCTCCCTTTTTGCTCCCACGTAAGCTGCTACATAAACAACCGGGGTGTTTTTGCGCAATCACGTGACCATTTCGCACTGATTGAGTGCAGTGTGAAAGGGACTTAAGGATTCAAATCCATTACGTTCCAAACATTTTGTTTGCGTGGTGCTGTTGTTAGCAAGTTAGACTTGTTCTTCATGTGGACTTATATTTGTTTTTGGCTTGTTGTTGAATGTGACTGAGTACATAAAATGTTTGGGGTTTTTTTCCCCACTCTCACATTTACCAAGACTGACGTCTATGATCTCTCGCGGTGGTTCGCAACCTTTTTTTGTCTTGTGTACCCCTTAGCCTTTTTGTCATAGCATTGCTAACTCTTCACCTATATGTGTTGATTCTCCAAAAATAACTGACTATTAAATCAAAAATTATTTTATTTTGTCTCCTAAATGTAATTTAATTCTCTGTCTCTTCTTTGTAACTCAAAATATAAAATACATCTGCTTTTGTTAGATATCACTAATACCTTTTACAACAAAAGAACTGGAGTTCCTTCGAATAAGTCCCCTTCGGGAAATTCAACTTTAAATACTGTATCAGAAACAAAATGCAAAGCAAAAATAATCACACACACCCCTACAGCAGTTTTACCTTCGTTTCATCTGTCATCTGAGCTTGGTGCGCCTGTGCCACAGGTTATTTTCTCCTTGAGGGGGTGGGGAACAAGTTTGAGCTTCCAAATAAGATTTTATTGACCGGTTTATAAAATCACTGAGAATATTTACGTATCTTGGCTTCAATGCACTTGATTAAGCCTACCCTGCTCTAATAAGTGTAATTGTATTGAATGTTAATTGTATTTTCGAAATAGAAACTGAATCAAAATCCGTAGCACTAGCCAAAATGACACAAAGTCCAGCTTTAGAGCTCCACATCCACCATATCAATGCAGAGCTCAGATCAAATCATTTCAACGAAAGTATAGCTGCATACAATGTTCTTTTATTTGGGGTGAAGCCATCAAGGTTCTCGCAATGATGACTAGTCATGATGTACATATGTGTGAATTAAGAAAATTAATTCCAGAAGTGATCCAGTGTGATTTAGTCTTTATGCTCCATGCGAATGAGCTTGTCTGCATTTTTTTTTTCTTTCAAAATTTTGCGGCACACATCACCTCAACACATTCAAATGTCCACAGACTCATCAGTACAGATCATACACTGAAAATTAGAAGAAAAAAAAATCTGATCTGCCTTCACGAGCTGTGGAATAACACCCCCCCCCCCCCCAATTTTTTTTAAAGAAAAAGCAAATTTCAGGATGAGCACAATAACTGCATGGTGTGCAATTTGGTGCCTACTCGAGTTTTATTGTGCATTCAGTCGTGAAAAATATGAAAGGACTGTGAATGATGTCATAGTGATATTTGGTGCCACAAATCTGGCAAATCAAGGCTGTTGATCCATGAGAGCGTTTCCACCTTACCGCCTTCTGATGACCGCAAGGCTCATATCTACAAACTGTCCCTCCCAACCACCTGGATTGTAAATCAGTGTAGTCTGCGTTATCGACATTTACGAGACAGAATTCTAATAGCCTCTGCCTTTGCGAGCAGTGAATGAATGAATGCAGCTCTTCCTCACAGTTCTTTCTTCCATTTGGTCTTAGTTTTTCGGCTCCACTTTTTGTCAGTAAACATTAATATGAATGTGTGGACACTGGACAGGATCGCTGGCCTTCACCCAGTGCTCGTGTCTTTATTGTGCACGTTGGACTGATTATCGCTGCGGTAAAACAAAACCACCCTGAGCTTGTCTACATAAAAGTAGTGGAAAGAATCCTCCCGTTCAATGAGGAGTGAATTTGGTGGGGGAATGAATTTTTTCAGTATGAGCCTTCTTAAAGAGATCGTGTGTGCGCGTGTGCGTGTGTGTGTGTGTGTGTGTGTGTGTGTGTGTGTGTGTGTGTGTGTGAGATCAACCATTGATCTTTTGAAAATAAATGTGTTTATAACTCATGTGACTGGTGGATCTGGGGCCTAGTGCCAGCAGAGATCATTGTGATGTAATGATGTGATATAATATGAATAATCCGAATGGTGTACTCCTGAATGAATGGCTGCTCTGCTTCATGTATGAACGAAATTCATTCTCATACCAACAGCATGAGAGAAGCCCATGCAACCGCGACACCAATATTTCAAAGCTTGGTCATATTTTTTTTTAAAATATGTAGAACAATTTCATTCATTCATTCATTTTCCGAACCGCTTCATCCTCACTAGGGTCGCGGGGGGTGCTGGAGCCTATCCCAGCAGTCTTCGGGCAGTAGGCGGGGGACACCCTGAATTGGTTGCCAGCCAATCGCAGGGCACACAGAGACGAACAACCACCCACGCTCACACTCACATCTAGGGACAATTTAGAGTGCCCAACGAGCGTGTCATGCATGTTTTTGGAATGTGGGAGGAAACCGGAGCACCCGGAGAAAACCCACGCAAGCCCGGGGAGAACATGCAAACTCCACACAGGGAGGCCGGAGCTGGGATCGAACCCGGTACCTCTGCACTGTGAAGCCGACGTGCTAACCACTGGGCTACCGGGCCGCCTATGTAGAACATAAAAAAGGTAAATATTTCTGAAAACAACAAAATAATGTAAGTTCAGTACATGAAATCTGTCCCCTGCGGATGCAGTTTACAAATATAATTGCAATGAAGTTGGGCCGAATATCTTGTCTTTGTAGTGTATTCAGTTGAATCTACTGATAGGTCAAACATGATTTGCAAATTATTGTGTTCTGTTTTAATTTATGTTTCACACAACAACTTTATTGGAATTGGGTTTGTATGAAAGTCATACCTAGCGGGTGCCGTTTTATGAAGTCCACACAGATTTGTAAAGATGTGTATATTCTTTAATGTGGGATCAAAAACATCTAAGTTCACAAATCATTTCAACAAAATCTCGGACCAAGCATAAATACCGACAGTCATGTGAAACCAGTAAGAAAGAAAAGCAACAGCCTTCATTACAGGCTTTCTATGGTTACATATAAAATGTATATTTAGTAAAAGCAATAAACTCTTAAATATCTGTATGTTTTAAATCAGCACAATATTAGCAATAATGTTAACTGGAGGTGTTCGACTGTTGAATAAAGACACACTGTACATTCGAGTCTAAAATCATATATGCAAGCAGAGGCAGGGATGAGGGATTTTGGGAAAATATGTAAATTTTTCCCAAACAGCCATTGTATTTCTGGCCAATCACGGCTGCTAGCCACAGTAATCAAGGATTACATTTCAGCGCATAATGGCGCGCCAACACGCCAACGTCCAACCAACGATTATTTTTCAGCGCAAGACGGACGCACATCCGAGCCCCTCCAAACCCCCGTCGACGTTTCATGTGCTCTGAAACACAATTTGCTTATGTGTGTGTGAAAAACAGAGGAAAAAAAAATGTTTTTGAAATGATTTCAACTTGAGTGGCAATGGTCTATGCTTCATAATTTGAGGGATGCTTCTAAAATATGTTGCATTGCTTAAGATTGAATGACAAAAGAATTTCCAGTGCGGGTAGCCGCATCAGAGACGGATTGTGACAGTAAGTACAAATCCATGCACAGAAAAACTGCAGTGACGAAAAGCCAATAAAACCACGTAAAGCTTGATCAAATTACGTATTAAACAATCACCACACAGCACAACCAGTACTTGATTCATCAAACATTATATTTTCCCTTTGTGCAATTGCTACTTGAAGAAGACATATCTGGTTTCTCCTCCATGGCCCCACACAGAAGGGCGCCACCCCTGCTAAAAAGGAGCAAAACCAAGAAGAGACATAACAAATCATGGTGCCAGCACATCTGGGAGCTCTTCTCCAATCCCCACAGATTGCGTGCTACTCTGGAGCCAAACCGGTAAAGAAGTAAGTTATCATGTCTTGGTGTGTGGCCAAGAGGTGGCGTGGAGACGTGTTACCACAATTTGAAACATTTTGGATCGCTGGTTTGATCTTCTCGACTGATTTTGTGTCGCCCGACTTCATTTTTTTTTTCTCTCTTTGTGGCCACCTTTGGTTTACCATCTCAAACCGATAACTACAAATTAAAGCATTTCACTGTGCTCTGGGTATTACTTTTATGATCCTATTGGTTTTGTGATGAATCTCATATGCGTTGCTGGTCATCTTAATCTCCAACAAATGTTATGGTGTTACTGAAAACAGTGGTCAACCATCACATGACACAGCAGAGTAATTTTATCTATGCAGGATGTACCCCCCCCCCCACCCCACCCCCACCCCCCTATAATCTGTCTGCCTAGCTTTGCGCGTGTTTTGAGGAGCTTACAGGCGTTCTAAAACCAGCAGTCCAACTGGCCTCATCTCCCTAAAGCTTAGTAATGTAATGATGTGGAACCGTGCACGGAAAGAGCTGAATGTAGTTTGGAACACGGCAACGCGGCCCTTTCGGAAGCAGAAACATAAACAGTGTACTTTTATTGTCCTCTCAAGGCTCAGTGTTGATGCATTTTGTTTGCTTTTGGTTCTATAAAGTACTCGATTTATCATGGACGCCAGTCAGAGTGTAGCAGTAAAGATAAAACCCTTCTCAGAAACACTTCCCTACATCAGTATTTTATCACAGCTGATTTGCAGCTTGGTTACGTCTTCTTGGCTCTCACCGGAAAAATAAATATGGGAACAGAGAGAACAGTCGACTTATTGTTAAAGAACTTAACTGCAGTTTGAACTCAATAACATATTAAAATATTACGACTGCTCAGAATAGCTATTTTTTGTGAAGTCACTGTGTTCTTTTGTTCAAGAATTTTGACTGCAGCTTTTTAAAATCATGATAATGGTTCATATTAAGTGGCAATTTCTTTGTCCTTTGAATCTGGAGCTCCTATTAATTAGTGGCAGAGTTGACCAGATTTCTGTCACCATTTTCACTGTCAGAAAATCAAGGCTATTTTCGCATTACTAATCGGTATCATTCATTTACAATGGATAAAAAACGCGGACACCGCATTAATCTAAAGATTTTTTTAAAGGATAAAAATGGATATACACTGATCCCTCACTTATCGTGGTTAATGGGGACCAGATCCAAAGAGGAAAAGCCGCGAAGTAGGTACACATGTACAGGTATATGTACATGTATATGTGTCTATATAATATTTATAAGGCCAAATTTAATGGTATACATGCACGTGGAAGTAAATGTTTGTCGTAATTAACATAACTTAATGCTATATCCTGATATATATGCAGGTAAATATATATATATATATGTGTGTGTGTGTGTGTGTGTGTATATATATATATATATATATATATATATATATATATATATATAATACAAGATGTACAGTAAACATAAACATGAAATATACATGTAGTACTCTGCATGTTTCTCTATGCGACTTGCTGTTGTTTTGCTGACTTTCGCTGCGTCTCGCAGACCTTTTGCTGCATTTTCTTTTTTTTTTTTTAATGAATATTTTTGCAAAATCCGTAATGCGCTGAAATTGCGATAAGCGAACCACGAAGTAGCGAGGAATCACTATTTTTTTTTCCCCCATAGGACAGCGACATGAATGAATGCCAAGCTGTGGCTCTTTCGTCTTCATGTACAGTACAGTCTGAGTACTTCACATATTAGCTTTAGCATTCCATTGCAGACAGTTTCATTGTAGGGTGTCAGTCTGAATTTCAAAGCATTTTCAAAATTCATGAGGTCCATGCCCTGATTAAATGTTATGGCAAAATAAATGTTCTATGATTGTAGCCTGAGGAGAATAAAAGCAGTGTTATCTGGCTTCATCTCAAATGACACATGGTTGCATGGGTCGTGCGTGTTGAAGAATGTTTGAAGAGATGCGGTTGAAATTAGGCCAAGAAAGGCAAGGGAATGTTTGAAAATAGCTCGATCCCGTGTTGCTTTAATCATTATGGTTAATAAAAATCTAACCAGCACTATGAGTTGACATGCTTTTACAAGATTCTAATCAGTACTTCAACATCATGGGTTTGTACTTCCCATATTGTTTGATTTCATTTAATGCATTCAGTTGGCCTTTTGTGCTATATTATATGCCATTACATCCAATGTTATTATTATATTATTTTCATAGAAAATGTTTCACCCTAATTCAACATCTTTTGTGGTTTCCCCATCAATGTGTATTTTTACACTTTAGATACACTAAATGTCATTTGTCCTTATGTAATCCAAAACGTTTGCCTTTTGCTATCTATGAGACCTCTTCCCATCTTTGAGCTCAAGTCAATCGACTTTCCCGATCAGCTGACTTAAGAGTTTCCTGATGGGTTCACATAGGTTAAAAGCTTTGATCGCAACCAGTGTCAGCCAGGTCCTCTGTGTTGTTTGACCCTCTGACCACTCCCACCATGTGGTCCAACAGTTATGCTCTTGACTGAAGGTAAACTAAGTTTGAAGCGCTTTATAAGGTTGTCTCCCTTACTCTGACTACAACCGCTGTGCAGTTTATATTAACTATGCAATAACTAAGCCCAAAAAAAAATAAAAATAATACTAAATGGTTTGTATACTACTCAGCAGTGTAATCATTTCCGCCTGCTGTGTCCTCCACGGAGATTTTTGGGTGCACAGAACCATTTTTTTCCCTTGAGATGACATTATTGCAACTTGGCTGTTTTGTCAAACAATTTCTATGGTAAATACACCTACAGTATGTCAAACAAGTGAATGGCAGATACATTATGGTGAACTGTGCATTTGAAGTCATATGAAGAGCCAGCAATGTAAAAACAAATCACTTTTGGAGAAACAAACCACCCTTAAAGTCAGGATTTATATGTTTTTTTGTTATGAATAAACCGACATGGAATGTTGGGGAAAAGTTCTTTGTGCCAATATTCAATTCACTTGGTTTGTACCCAGTGGAATACATTGTGGTTGTGAAGCAGTGTTGATCAGGCTCCAAGCTATTCTACATGAAATGAAGCTTGAGTACACTGAAGTTGACCACCAGAGAAATGTAGCAAGTTAAGTTACAACACAAACAAAACACAAATAATATACTAGAGATCACATTCTTTGCACCCAAGTCCGAGTCAGTAGTTTTTAAATACCCGCTGATAACAAGTCCCCATCCAATACCTGGGTAATAATGCATTACGAAGAAAAAAAAGAGTGTCTCCAAACCCTTGTCTTATTTTTGTTTTTTTGTTTTTTTTTGTTATTTGAATAAAGAATCCCAACATCATAATTTTACATGGCTGTAAGTCAGCAGTGGTTCAAATCACATACATATATATATATATATATATATATATATGTGTGTGTGTGTATATATATGTGTGTGTGTGTGTATATATATGTATATTCTTGACTTAGAAAATTAGAAATCCGATCTTTTTTTTCCAGCCGATGTTGATCAGTTGAAAATTTGATAATTGGCCCAGATTTCCAGTCTCAAACAACTCATATAAATGTATTATTATAGTTGTAGATGTGATCATTTAGTCACCATTCACATCTGTTAAATTAATTTTTTTCCTCAAATATCAAATGAATTATTGAAATAAACCAAACCAATTTGGTTTTGTATAGAACATAACGTGCACAAATATTAAGTATGAGAAACATAACGCGTGTTACTTTACCGTTTCATCTGTCATCTCTTCCTTCCTACCTCTCCCTGTCTAAATTCACTTACGCACTCAGTTTTCTTCGACAGCATTGCTTCCAAAAATGTGTTGCTAGCTCATGCAACGTTAGCTGTTGATATTGGCTCACTGAGTCTTGAGGACTCGTTGACATGACGATTGTTGTGTTAACTGTGGGAAGTACCTGAATTTGTCTTTAAATTTATGTTGGATGTTGACCAGATCTTCCTTTTGTGTTTGTCCAGAAAATACTGGAACATCAAGATGTACATTCACACCGTATCTCTACTCCATTCTCTGGCATTGTCTCTTCTTTTTAGAAATCATCTAGGGTGGGAGTCAGCAGGAGGATGGGTAAATAATGTCAAACGTAAGCAATGCATTTAAATTTTACAACTTCCTGGGCAAAAGCAGCTTCTGTGGACTTTACTGTGTTACGTTCTCATAAAAGTAGCTTTACGACTAGAAAGCTATTTCAATGTTCCACAGCGACTTTACCACACTAATGAGAAAATTTGTCACGCGTTAGTCACAAAGGTGTGACTCCTCAACACTGTTGTATTGATTCATCTTATGTATTGGATCCCATTAACATGCGGGGTGTATCTCATATTGTGGCTCGTGAGTTTGCATATTAACTCAAGCTGTAACTGTTACAGCAGCCAACCATCCACTCGGATCGAGGTCTTGGCTATCTCTTGTTGTAAATCCTGATCCAGATGGTGCTAATTCGTAACACCTAGTATGGATATGAAACCTTTGGGCTCTTCTTATCTTGTCTTGACTGCAAACCGTGAGGTTTTTACACCTAAATGGCTTTACTGTTTGACGTTACAAGCTACAACAGATAAGAGAAAACTAATGGATTGACCGAGGCGTTGCGGTTCTCGGACCACAAGTTGAGTGGTTACTTGATCCAGCAGTAAAAGAGCAATGGCACGTGTGGGTGCAGTCATTCATCAAATACTTGGAGGGATTTATGTCATTCGAGTGGTCTTGGGGAATTGTGAGTCGAGTGTCTCCAACACACTAAACTCATTTTCCCTTCTGCTACAAATCTATTATTGTGAAAAAGGAGCATGGTGGAACTGATTATGAAGACAATTGATCGGAGTGATGATGAAGAGGATTGGACAGGTCACACATAGCTCATCACAGAGTTCTGACTGAGGTGCAAGCCGGTCCGATGGGGCTAGTTTCGGTAGGCTGTCAGTCGTGTGATGGATTGGTATTTAAATGGTGGTACGACCAGTCAGTTTGTGCACCCAGATAATGTGTCACTCTAATTAATTAAATTTGTGTGCACTGGAAGAAAAGAACTTTGAGATTGATTTTGCTTCTTAGTCATTTCAATGTGATGAGTGTGTTTATTGAAAAAAAAGGCTGGCACAGGCTCAAGCTGGGCTTCAGTAATTAAACCAATTTGCATTTCAAGGATATTTTATTCACGCATGCCTTACAATGGCTGAAATATTTAAATTCTTATCTGATTTTGAAAATTACCGAGCTCAAGGGTGTGTACTATAATAGATTAAAGAAAGAAGCCTGAAATTCTTTTGCTTTCAAGAAAGAAAGCTTTTTTCAAAAATGTGCAATCAAAAAGGTTGATGTTTTTATTGGAGGGAGACTAGCAAGGATGTTTATCTTGGAGCACTTGACAAAGTAATTGGGTTACTAATGTGGCGTGCAATTAAGTGATTTTTTTTAGGTTGTCAATACTGTCAAAAGATGTAACGTTGCAGTTCGTTTTGTGTGTCAAACTTGAACTGCAAAGCAATGCAAATATAAGCCCCAAATTTACCGCATTGGATTTTGGATTTTGAGTTGGCTTCAGACTCAAGCAATACTTCCTTAGTATTGCTCATTTCGCGTATAATACAAATATATGAGTCTGTTTTTGCTTCATTTGCATCAACAACACTGCCTGTTAAGAATCATGTGTGTGTGTGCATGTGCGAGTGTGTGTGTTGTGTGTGTTTTAATCCTGTGAGGATTTGACGATAGATGTGGATTTGGCAACTTGAAATCATTTCACATCCAGCCACCGTATGCAAGTTTTGCATCATGTAAGGCCTTAACAACCATTGCCGATGCCACAAAAGTGTCACGAGAGCCTCAAGAAGAGCCTTGTAAATCCCTCCGGATCCCCCTGAAGCAATGATTGGGGTGTAATAATAGCCAGCAAGTCTCTCCAGTAAAGTCTGCGTTGAGTTTAACCTCTGGGCCTCACCGACCACTTCAATGCACTTCCTGTATTTTTCAGAGCTCCTGTTTGAGTCGAAAAGTGGTCCAACCAGCTCTTTTTCATCTTTGTCTCTGTCATCCGATGAGGAGTTAAAGCCAATCCTCATGGTGTTGGACCATTAATGTACTCTACAGATATGTTTCTATTTGGTCTGTCATGCTGTGCGACTCAAATTACAGAAGACTGTATTTTATGGGTTTAGATATTGAACTGTGTTGCCACATACGTGAAGAATAATATCCTTTGGTCGTGGCATTTTTCCCCAGTCTTCCAAAAAACACAGAGGAACATCAGATCTCATTTAATCAAAGTAACTTTTCATGAGCTGCACTGAATCTGTTTGATTCATCGCAGAGTTCGGACTGAGGTGCAAGCCGTTGTTGAAGAAAACCACCAGAGGTATTTTGATTGTGAGATAAATGTCTTTGTCTATCAGTTATTTTTATACGACACTTCAATAGTAGCCTAGATAGTCAGACATTTTCCTCCCATGCTCCCAGTTCAATTTCCTGTGGTCTTCATTTTGATTTCAGTCTCTTTGCATTGGCCGTGATGATGAGCAGATAGCAGAAATTCTTCTATCAGATGTGCTCTTTCATTCTCTGCTGTGTTATTTGTGGTCTTAGATCTTAGAGGAAATCAATATGTCTCCCAAAGTTGAGTCGTTTTAAGGTTTGTGAGGCACGTTTTGATCCTACGGAAGGCCGGGCTCTCACATCAGGTTCGTCGGTAATCTGAGACTGGACTGTAACGTGCATCTGTGCTGCATTTGGGCAGTTTTTAAAATGGAGAGCATTACACATATGATCTCAGCACACATTTTCTCAGGCTGTTTTTTTTTTTTTGTATTCTTTCAAAAGAGTCTCACAACTTGAAGTCTGAGATTCCAAAACGATGGGTTGTGTGTCAAATCATGGTTTAATCAGCAAGAATATGCGAGTTCATGTCAAAATTAATAAGTATTACTTTAATGAATTGAGTGCAATTGCGTGCATTTATGTAAGACAGTGTAATGTTTTGGTCAAGAATGAGCAAACACCAAACTTTGATTCAATTCATGTCCTCTAATTCTCATACTGAATCTTGACAATATAAGTCATCATGGTCATGTTTTCTTTATTCAAGTGATGAAAGGTCAGACATCCCTTTAGTGAATCTTCCAAACCACAAATCTTCAAAGTGATGAGAAAGTCCAAAACCCCAAAAAGAAACAATATAATTAGAGAGAAACCATATGTGGTGTTATATTTGCAGCATATTATGTCTTACGGCCGCTTTGTTTTCTATTTGTTTGAGCTTTTGTGTTGTTTGTCTTTCAGAGAAATAACGTCCATCTGCTGCTAAATGTATTTCTGCTGGCCGCCTGGGGCGTGATCTTGTTGGCCTGCCGCTTATACTGGATGGGTAACAAGCCCCCAAACTTTTCCAACTCCGACAACCCAGGAGCTGACTCCCCCTCCCTCCTCACCAGGACATTGACCTTTTTCTACCTGCCCGCGGTCAACTTTTGGCTTCTTCTCTGCCCCATCACACTCAGCTTTGATTGGTCGATGGACACCTTACCTTTGATCAGGAGCCTCGCTGATTGGAGGAATGCTCATACGCTCCTCTTTTATTTGGGATTTTTGCTGCTGGCTTGGTTCAGTGTGTGGAAACAACCAAGAAGCAAGGACACAGACAGTAATGGTAAAGCTCACTTGTTTTCCAATGGAAAGAATGGGAACAGCAATGGACACAGTTACCAGAATCATGAACACGAGCATGTGAACAACTCTTGCTTGACCACTCACATCAATAGTGTCCAGAATGGGACCAAAAAGCCACATGAAAGCAGGACCTCACTGCCCACCACGGAAAATGTTGTGGCGTTCTCCCTCGGCCTTTTGGCAATCCCTTTCCTCCCTGCCACAAACCTCTTTTTCTACGTAGGCTTTGTGATAGCAGAAAGAGTACTTTACATCCCCAGCATGGGATTTTGCCTGCTGGTCGCCGTTGGGTTGAGGTCTCTATACGTCCGGCTGAGAAAGAGATCCTCTAGGACCTTGTTGGTTTACTGCAGTGCGGCCGTTATTTTGCTTTTTGGAGTTAAGACTGTTTTGAGGAATCGAGATTGGGAGAATGAAGAGATGCTCTACAAGTCAGGGATTTCAGTCAATCCAGCGAAAGGTAAGTTGCTTTCACCGAGATGTACATGTCAAATCAAATGCACGTGAAGGATGCTGCTTCTCAAATCTAAACATCTTTAACATGCACTACAGAAAAATTACATTTCATAAACATCGGAACACCGTAATCTGATCAAGATTGCCACTTTAAATATCGAGTGAAGGAACTCACCATTTGAAATCAAATAACTCTTGCCTGTATACACTTTGAAAAATCGGTACTGAGACATGAAGCAGGGGTTGCCAAAAAAGTCACATTTCATTACATTCACAGGAGAAGATAACGTGTGGGGAGTGTGGTTCCCCAACTGAAGTCAAAAGTCAAAGCACACGAGGAGGAAAATGCCTGTCTTCTTACTTTTTATGTATTTAGTTATTTTTACCAAATATCCCTTTCACCACACGTCTTAAGAGTACCAGTCACCCACGAGCAACGCTGCAACCTTCTTGTTTAGGTGTGATCTTGGTGAAGAGCTGAAAGGAACATAAATCACATGCTGGAGTCTCACTTTTGGCCAAAAATCAAATTCACACTTGATGTGCATTGCTTGAACCTCGGGAACAATTTTAATTGAATGCAAGCTAGTTTGTTTGTTTTGGGGTTTTTTTGTCCAATGACATGCACAATGTCTCTATCTACTGCGGCTCTAAATACTTCAAAGTCAAGCTGTTTCAAAATGTTTTTTCTTCATCTGTACGCCTCACCACGGAATATGGAAGTTGTTCAATTTGAACACAGTGCCCGGGAAGATCGCCTCTCCTTTTCGAGGTCACACTCATTTTATCAGAACTCACATTAAAAGAAATAACAGCTGAGTGTTCTTTTCATACTCAGCATTCTACTTTTTTTTTCTTTTTAAATAGCACTAGTTTTGCCCTCTTTCACTTGGAAGGGCACCGCTGCCATGGCAATACTTTACAACTGGCGCCTTGAACAGGAATTCAAAAACTCAACAGCCCTTATATTGAAGGCCAACAGGCACAGGGTTCTGTCCAAATCATTGCTCTAATCGTCACTTAAAACCAAAGCAGCGCTGCGACTCATGAGGCAACAGCAGGATACATTGTGTTACCTAATTTCCCCTTCAAATATTGCACCAGAGCTGAAGCATGACAGGCTGTGTGTTTTGGCCAACCATCAACCAAACAGAATAGAGGGGGCATTCACATTTCATCCTAGGTAGAGAAATAACCTCAAGGAAAATCTATCATTTGTCTGAACTGTGAAATGTAAAGTTACACCAACGGAGCTTTATCTAAACGTCTAAACAAGCATGCAACTGGAGGCACAAATGAGTCAGGCTGGCAAGTGCTATTTTTCTTTCTATTTTTTTACTACTACGTACTAAATATTCTGTCTGGATCACGTTTGGTAATAATTAAATCATCATGTTGCATAAGGGCATGCTGCATTGAACCCTGGTTCTGGTGCTTTTTGAATATAACCTACCTATAGTACTATTGACAGTGTTTAAACTAAAAAGGCAGGTTAGATGTATCCAAAATTGCTAGGTGGATGCTTTCCAGCTCAAATTTTAACTGTATAAAAAAAGTTCTCCGGATACCGGTACTTAGTTTTTATACGAGTTTTTTCCACTCCAACATTCATTGCTAATGCCATTAGTAGTTAAATGGCTCAACGGTGGTCTCCTTTTCAAGCACACTCACAGTAATGAGTGGTGGTTTCTGGCACAAAGCTCTCTTAGTGTGTCATCGTTCCTCAGCCCCGTCGAGCAGCTGCAGCAGGGCAACATCCTTTGAACAGTTTACAAACATCTCAATGCAACAGCGTTGAGGGGCTGCGGGTAACAAAAGAAAAAATATTTACTTTGTCATCTGTTCAGAAACCGATTTGAAAGTTGTCATTCATGAATATTGCGACGCGCAGAGCCATTAACATTCTCTTTTGTGATTTGTCAGCATGGGGCAACCTGGGAAACGTCCTGAAGAGCCAGGGCAAGATGGAGGAGGCTGAGCAAGCATACAGAAATGCGCTCTATTACCGCAGCAACATGGCTGACATGCTATATAACCTGTGAGTGATGTTTTTGTGTTTTCCTTCTTCCATCCAATATAAGGACTGTCTCTACAGATTGTTAATGCTTGTTCACAAACCCAATTCCAATGAAGTTGGGACATTGTGTTAAACATAAATAAAAAAAGAATACAGTGATTTTAAAATCAAGTTCAACCTATATTTCAATGAATTAAAATGTGAATAATTATTGATCAAATTTGCCGTTTTAACATGAAACTTTTCCTTATTGTGTATACACTTCAATAGAAGTTGAACATAATTAGCAAGAAAACACATCCGCTATAACCCCCCCCCCCCCGCTCCGCCCCCACCCACCATCCCCAGCTGAAAACAATATGTATTCCAACTAAATACATTGAAGGATATTGTAAAATAAATGTAGTGAATTCTATGTGGACAAAAGACTAATTATCTTCAGAAAGCATCTCTACCAATTGACTTTGTGTCAAATCGATCAAATGGAGGCGCTCCCCCTCCTACAAGGTCCATTGATCACAAGTCTTATTCCCATAGGAGGCATCCTCCGACCTCAGTATATTCCCGGTGGCGCTCTGTTTCTGACAGTTATAAGTGGTGTGCTGAAGCCTGCGGGAATCGTCAAACATACACACCCAATAATGACAGAACACTTTCTGTAGTGGTCGGTGGTTTTCTAAGATCTACAAATGAAGAATCTCTTCGTTGTTTGTGTAAATTTGAATACAACTGCTGATGGAGGAATTACATTTTTGAAACTATGATGTAACTGCAGTTTAAAGAAGTATAATATGACTTACTTTGTTATGCTATGGTCATCCATCCCCGATATGGATGGGAAAAGCTAACATGCCGCAAATAAATACTAAAATAATAATAATAATGCCATAGCGTCACTGACGGTGTAGTGGTAGGCTCGCCTGGCTTGTATGCAGGCAGCATGGGATCGGTTCCCACCAGTGACGGTGTGAATGGTCGTTTGTCTCTATCTGTACCCTGTGACTGTCTGGCGACCAGTTCAGGGTCTAGTCTGCCTTCCGCCCAAAGTCAGCTGGGACAGGCTCCAGCAACTCCTCGCGACCCTGTTCAGGATAAGAGGTGTCGAAAATGGGCGGATGGATAATGCAGTAAAGCAACTACTTTGCTTTATCTTTTCCACCTTAACAGTTCAAGAGTTCAGCTTTGACCGATGTGTACCTTGCTAGTTTTTCAATTAAAAAAAAATCAGCTGAAGACTTCCTCTTCTTGTCATTCACCCAGGATTCCCACGGGTCCTTAAAGTTCATAAAAATCCATTAAAAAAGAAGTTGTAAAAATATGTTCTTAATTGTCCTTAATTTTCAGCTAAAGCTTCTAAAATCAATTAAAATCCTTAAAAATGAACATGTGGTGTTCATTTCATTGTGTATGTCATTTTCCCCCCCTTCCAATTAAAAGTTTTGTCGGAAAATGCACCCTTTCCCCTCAAACCCCGCTGTCGGGCTACATGTCCCGCCGTCTCAGATCAGTTCCGATGATGATCACGTGATCACTTCGGGTCATTTTGAGTAACAACAATAGATTGACGCCATGCTGGGCAAGCAGTACTACCGTTAGTGAAATCAGATTTTTTTTAAACCCTTTGCAGGTGACTCATATGACATATGGCTCTGTTCTTAGTGTTCTGTTTATTCGAAAATACATTTAAGTTTTATATTTTCTAAAAAAAATGTTGGTGTACTTTTTAAAGTTTTTTTCATTTTCCTACCTGTGATACAGGTAGGAAAATGAAAATTTGACATGCAGTATGTCAAATAAAGGGTTATCCGACTGCCCCTAAAAATAAAGATGTGCCCTTCCTTTGGCAGCAATGATTTGAACACCAGCTCAGTGATATGTGGCTTTCTGTTCAGCCCGCATATTGCTGAGCGGGCATTAAATCCACCATTAATCCCCTGCTGAATGGAGAAAACGTCCTTAAAAAATGGCTGCATTACCCTCAAAAGTCCTTAAAAGGTCCATAAATAAAAAGCGAGTGGAAGAGCGGTGACACCGCTTGCACTGTATTCTTTTGCTACGCTGACATTCTTTGAAAACATCTCCACCTTTGGTGTTTCTTACAATTCATTGTCATTTTGATGTTGCAGTGGTTTGCTGCTTCAGGAGAGCAACAAGTTCTCAGAGGCACTTCACTACTACAAGCTGGCCATTGGGAGCCGGCCAACTCTGGCCTGTAAGTACAGCTTCTCCCGGTATTGACACTCTGCAGCTCCTGTGGTTGTGGCTGTTCTGTGTCCAGGCAACAGTGAACGCAGGCTGTGGTTATGTGAGGCCAGAGGAATCGGAGGCAAAGGGCAGCAGGCCTACAGCTGGTGCTTTCAATTGAACAAGCAAACACATGATGTCATCTATGATTAATTCTGAAAGGAAGTTCGTTTTTGGGCTCTACTTGTTTTGGATGTATTTTCTCCATGATTTGAGTAGTTTTCCAGAAATATGATTTCCCACAAGGTGTTCGGCAGGCTGACTTTTGTGATGATTACAAATGACTCCCAGTCATTTAGCAGAATAAATGAGCTCCCGATTGTTCCAGCCATTGGTCAATGCTAGATAAACAGGAAGTCTGTTTCTTCTGCGCTGATGTAATTAAAGATCTAATCATGATCACAGTTGGACTAGAACATTTCAATTCAGTGTGCAATTACCTCATCCGTGAACTGATAGCAGAGGTAATTAATTAGCCGGAGCAGCAGAAATATTGAAGGCAAGAGGAGAATGTCATTGTCTTTTCTAGGAAACATCCATTCATTCGGTAACAAAGGAGTTACTGGAGGAAAAAAAATCATTTTTCTTTTCTTTTTTCTTTTTTTTTTTTTTTTTTTGCTGTTTAAGTACAATTCTTTTCTGCCCAAGCCTGCTTCACTTATTTACAATCAAAATGTAAATGTTAAAATTTCCACACAGAATAACGATCGAAATTTTGATCAACCATACATTTGTTAAATTGTAACACTTTCAGGTTGATGTGGCAAGACCAATTGATGGATCCCAAATGCCAGATTTCAAAAAATTTCTTACACGAAGACACATTAGTATCGAATTGCATATTGATTCGTATTTTCGTTAAAAAAAAGTCAAAAATAAATATCTCTTTGGACCCTTCTCACAGGTCAGCCACAAAGCATAACAAGGATGATGTGCTCTTCGTCGTCAAATATACTGTATTTCTAAATTCTGTACATTCCGCATATTCGAATTATGATAACTTCATTGTCCTATAATAAAAACGTTTTTACACACACAGATTTTACTGGAAAACCAATGAATCTGGTGAAGCTCATGAGAGTCACTTGCTTTGAGAATACATAATTGTATATTAATATTATTTCAAAGACTGTTTTATCCCAACAAACCTGAATCACAGCACGGAGGGAGTTAGTTGGCCAGTACATGTCAAAGAAAAGCTTGCACTAATTAGCGCCACTTCACTCACACCATCCATCCATCCATTATCTGAACCACTATCTCCTCATGAGAGTGCCGAGTGTGCTAATTGACTTTGGAGACGTTCACATTTACAATCACACCTAAGGACAATTTAGAGGGATCAATTATCCTACCATGCATGTTTTTGGAATGTGGGAGCAAACCAGAGTACCCAGAGAAAACCACACAGGCACAGTGAGAACATGCAAACTCCACCAGAATCAAAACCATGACCTCTGCACTGTGTGGTCGACGTGCTGAACAGTCGACCACCGCGCTGCCTCACTCTCACCATTCATCCAATAATGCAAGTGAATACATTTTGTACTGTGTTTTGTCTTATTTCCCATCCAGCTGCCTACTTGAATACCGGCATCATCCTAATGAATCAGGGTCGCCTGGAGGATTCCAAGCGTACTTTTCTAACATGCGCCGACATCCCGGACGAGAACCTGAAGGACCCTCACGCCCATAAGAGCTCGGTCACCAGCTGCCTGTACAACTTGGGGAAACAGCTCCATGAGCAGGGACAACAAGAGGTAACGCTTCAATACAGCTTTGGACAGTTAGCTTGAGCAACCACAACGTTCCTTCAGTTAAACAATAACAAAACTGAAGTCATTGTCTTTGGGCCTTCAAGATCAAAAAATTCCATCCCTGCCAACCTTGGTCCCCTTGCCCCCTATGTGAAATCCCATGCACGTGACCTGGGTATCATTTTGGACTCTCATCTCCACCTGGACAAGCAAATTTCATCTGTTGTAAAGACCAGTTTTTATCAATTAAGAATAATCTCCAAACTCAAATCTGTTCTATCATACAATGATCTGGAAAAAGTCATCCATGCCTTCATAACCTCCCGTCTAGACTACTGTAACTCCCTCTATCTTGGTCTCCCTCTGACACTGGTGGCACGGCTTCAGATGGTCCAAAATGCAGCAGCTAGGTTGCTCACCAACACAAAAAAGCATGAACACATCACACCTGTCCTAGCCTCCTTGCACTGGCTTCCAGTCCAGTCACGAATACGATTTAAAACACTGCAAGCTCTTCATGGCCTGGCACCCACCTACATAGCTGATATCATTCACCCCCATGTAGCAGGTCTCAGATCCTCCAGCCAAGGCCTCCTCCATGTCCCAGTCCCGGCTTAAACAGCACAGCTATGGAACCAACTGCCACTTGATATCAGAAATGCTAAGCTCAAGACGCATACATTGGCCTTCCCTGTGCCCTAATTGTCTTGCCCTGCTGCTGTAATTAAGTGTTGTGTTGTTATCATTTTAGCTTAAATCACTGTGCTGTATGTGTATTTTATTTTTTTTTACTTATCTATTCTATTTTTAACCTGTTTTAGCTTATACACTATGTACAGCACTTTGGTCAGTGCAAGCTGTGGTTAAATGGGCTTTAAAAATAAACTTTACACTTGCTGTATGACCCAATGCAAAAGTGGTAGCATCACAGAAGTGCTCACTCATGAAATATCATTCTTATTATTCTGGTTGTAGTTTGCAGCGGTGTGTTCTACATGTATTCATTTGTTCTCAGGTGAATCCCTCTCTCTTTAAGCCACAAATGTTTTCAGAATTCTGCAGGCGGATAAAATAGCACCAATATTCACAATAATAATCAAAGCAGCTCTGGTGAGCTTTCTTTTTAGTTTTGTTTGTACCTGAATAACTCGGGCTGATCAAATACTCACAATAGTACATTGTTGTTGTTTTGGGGGGGGTGTATTGTATTGTTTCAGTGATGTCTGTCTTTTCAGGGCGAGCTATAACAAGAAACACTCAGTGTTGGCCCCCAGCTCATGAATAGCATTCAACAATCGGGCCAAGCCTCATTAACATGCATGATCTATAAAAGATTCAATTTGCTGAAACAATTAGGCACCAAACATTTGGGAATATATTTTTGTAATTCTTAAGGGGAAGAAAAAGAAAGACTTTGCCTTTACAATACATGCAAGTGGTACAATCAAACGTAGGTAGTAACTAAAATAACCCCTCGAGGAATGTGTTCTGTATATATTTTCTATAATTGCCTTCGTCGCGCGGTTCATTTTGCGCAGATAAACCTTCGGCTGTTTTGAAACACTCCATTTCTTTTTAAACCCCTTAAGACTTGTGTAGCTGTGGTTCCAATTCTGCACATTACCGCTGAACAGAAGCACCGGTGCTGCTGGTTGAATTGGGAATGAAGCGGCAGTCTCTGCAGATTCCATTTCTTTCTAGTAAACTGTTTCCAGATCCTTTGACCGTTTAATTTGAGGGAAACGCTGAGGTGAAGCACACACTCCGCTCGTCTTAATAGCCGTGACATTGTGGACAGGCCCTTCCTTCCTCAGCTCTGTATCAACCAGTCCCCAAGCACTCACCCCCAATTCCACGCTTTGTATTGACGGCAGACGACCCAAACGGCAGTCTAAGGCAAACATCCCACACCTTCTTTTCTTCTATTTGTGTCATTCATAGGAGGCCCTCTCCATCTTTAAACAAGCAATACAGAAGATGCCAAGGCAATTTGCTCCACAGAGCCTCTACAACATGATGGGTAAGAACTGCTTTTTTTTTTTTGTTTCGATGCTGAAAGCATCGCAGCTGTTGTTTTTCACCGGCCGGGAAATAACACTCTGCGGGACCGAGCCTAAGAGATTATATTTGGGAGGATTTCATTCGGCTATAATTCTTCACATACATTTAGTTGAGCATAAATTTATTATGATCGTGAAGTCTTTAAAGTAGATTCAAGGGAATAAGATTTGGCCTTTGCCAAAGTTGATGGGGAAAAATATGCCTTGAAAGTCACACAAAACCTGAGTCGAGTGAACAGCTGTCAAAGCCTGGAATCATTCCATACATCAGCATAACGTGACCTCAGTATACCTCAATGCTAAAATAGTACAGACTCTTTGCTAACATCAGCGACCGCAGGGCAGGGACCACAAGTCAACATTGTACAGACATTTTATGGCGAGACGCTAGCAAACTCTTGTCGTGCAAACGCCAATGCATACGGTGATGTGGGTAAGTTATAATGGTGACTTAATGAGCCGTTGAGCTCGACAGTTTGCCCACCAAGTAGTGGTAGTGTGGCAATCCTTTGGTCATCAGAGTACAGTGCTGAGAAAATCCTGAAAAATGTTCCCCTAATTTTGGCCTAGTTTAGTTGTTTAGATCTTGTTCGTAATTCTTTCCTTTATGCTATCACCACATTAATCTGGACAGAACATTAATTGTCATAAGGCCGTATGCTTAACTATGCTTTCAAATGCCAAGTCCCCATCAGCATGCGGGAATGCTCCTCACTGGTGATACAAAGTCCCCTGGCACTGAATACATTTTGAACAATATGATATAATGGTGACATTTGGCCGTAAGCGAAGTGTAGTAGGGACACATGCCTTTGGGCAGGCGGTGAGTGTTTATGAGCCATGTGTTCATACTGCTCACTCCCTGCACATCAGCACGACTTAGCCAGTCAATCGCCGACGTGCAATGTGATGACTCCAAACGTGTACTGTGACTTGCTATAACTTTTGGAGAGTGGATTGGTGCTTAAATATTTGGGATAATGCAGTCTTAAGTGAGATTTGACAGCAAACTCCTAAGTGTTGCTCTACCCAGAATGTGTCGATGCGATGTTCTACAGGCAGCTGAAAAAGGGAGCAGCTATGCACCTTTTCTTGACTTCAGCACGTATTCCATTGAGCGGCGAAGGTTTGCGAGTTAGGAATCTTGATTCTTTTCGTGGAGGTTGTTCAAGGCCAACCCTTCGTGACCTTGAATTATATTTTCATTATTTCTTGTTTGTGAAAATGAATTTATGAACTTAATGAATGATCAAAGCCTTGACAATACCCTGGAAACTATTGTGTCAAATTCATAAGATGATCTAGTCCAGGGGTCGGCAACCCAAAATGTTGAAAGAGCCATATAGAACACAGTGTCTCTAGCCACAAAAAAATAAAAGCCTTCTATAAAACTTAAAATGAAGGAAACACATGCTGTATGTATGTAGGAGACTGGACTGTCTCCGAATTGTTATTCATTCCTTTGTTGCGTGTTCACAAACGCTCCCACAGAATTTATTTTGTGATTTCCTCGGTTGATTTTTTGTTTTGGTGCATTATTTTTGCTTTTCTTAGTGTCAGTGAAGTCATCATGAATTTCCGTTTTTCGGAGGCTGTCTTTGAACGCCTCTCGAGTTGAACGAGATGAGACAAGGCACGGAGTCGGACGCAGATGTGTCTGTGTTTGTCGAGACTGTTAAACGGATAAATAAAGTGTACGTTTTTAAAAAAACAACACCACAGCTCTCCTTTTTCGGAGCTGCAACATGTATCTATATCTATTTGAGCTATATTAGCCTACTATCAAAATCTTTTTCCATTTTCAAACATTTTTTATAAAACTCCAGGGAGCCACTATATGTCGCTAAAGAGCCGCATGCGGCTCTGGAGCCGTGTGTTGCCGACCCCCGATCTAGTCAGACTTGACACTAAACATCGACAGCAACCACCATGACCCCAAGTGGCTTAGTGGCGTTACCTGTTTGCACAGATTATGATTCCTCAAATATGCCATGGATATGTCTAAATAGCTAGATTTAATAACATGAGGAAAGATGCGATTGCTTGGTCATTTTATGTTGTATATCAACAGTGGTACACTTAAAAAAGTGCTGAAGAGAAGTTGAATGATTTGAACTACAGCAGCAAGCCTTCTTGTTAGCCGACAGCTGTAGGGCAGATGCTGCAGACTCGGCTGCTCCCTCTCCTCCCTTTATTCTCTCTCTTCCTGCCTCCCCCTGCCCCCCTTGTATCTTAGGCCAACTTTTCAAGGTCTGCAAGCCAGACTTGGTTGTACCACTGCTTCACTTATTCGTTGGTGACGTGCAATTTGACAGAGCTACTGAGTTGATGTAAAAAATCTCGATGACAGTTCCGTTTGCCATGAAACAGCAGATTTATAACAAGGCCTTCAACAATTTTATTTTCTGCGCATTACATTGTGTCTCCCCAGAGCTGAATTTGCACACCTGGCGCACCTGCTCATAACTATTTTCACGTTCATTCCCTGTGCTGTGCTGTGCTGTTTGTCAGTTGCCAATGAGCAGACACTTTCATCACATACACTGTGCTGGGCCTTTTCCAACGCTCTCTGGCGAGCTGAAGAATTTTCCATTCCAAGGCTGGTTGAGGCTTTGGATTCAATGTCACATCTGGGTGTACACTGATGGTTGTGCTAGCTGCATGGAATGTTGAAAACATTCAAGCGGTATAGAAAAATGGATGGGCAGATCAAGAACTGAAATTAATGCTGTTGTGATTATTTATTGGTTCTGCTTATTTCGTCGCTAAATTTGTCATGATACAATCGTTTTGGACAAAATACTTCCATGCCGATACTATAACAATACCACAGCAAAATCTTGACAGCTAAACAACTTCAAATTCATTTTATTTGTATGAATTAAAAAAATGACTACAAAGATACTCATTAAAATACTTTTGATCAATGAAACATTCATTGTGAATGTTTTTAAATACTTTAGATTAGAGCAATTGAACTGGAGCCATTTAACAATTTTTAAACACTATTGATATTTTTATACATATCCAGTCTTGTAGAAAAGTCAAGGTGCCAAAGGATTTGTTGTTTATTATTCAAACCACTCATTGAATAGTTAACGGTTGACATCCTAACCACTAACGGAAGGATCCTACCCTGGTGATTTGATTTTGAATTGTTACACAAATACACAAATGACCAGATGGACCAGTGACGGTAATTAAGTAAAACAGTTTTGTTTTGTTTTTTAACCCCATCATTGTACTTGTGTGCTCTTATAGATTGTTAGAAAGCCCAAATTGTATCGATATTTGTGCTTCTACTTTTAATTAATTAATAAAGGGTTTTTCTTCTGTCCAAGTCATTCATGTACAATTGTGGAAACGTTCTTTTTATGCACACGTCTGGAACGCGAGTGACATCAATGTTTATTTAAGATCCGTGCTTTTAGAGATGAACCACAAAGGTTGAGTATATTACAAACCATAGGACAAATATTCAATTACAAGCAAATGCGTGTTTAAAATGTAGACTTATTTTTTGGTTTGATACGTATAGCTTAGCAGCTTGTATAAAAAGACACTGACAAAAAGACAAACCCTAAACATGTAATACAAAAACAATCCAGGTTACAAATGCTACTTGTATGTCTCAGTCAAAACGGTGGCACTGCTGTCTGTTAAACAGATGTTAGGAACTGCCAAATAAAAGGCAAAGCAGAAAGTCTCTTGTTTAGAATCGGCTTCCGGATTGACACTTAACAAATTCCACATATTTGTGTCTTGTTCGATCAATTATTCTTTGGCTCCTAACACACAGTGCTGTGGAAATACTATAGATGAAGCCTACATATCATCGACACACATTTGATTTAAGAACTTGAATAAGACGAGCAAAAAAACACAAAACATAATTAGGAGATAATCATTTTGTAACTCATTACGTCATCACACGACCCCATGTGTGACAGCAAATTCAAGAAGTGAATATAGCGTGTGTCACCTATTGCTTATCAGACGTTCTTATCAGTGCAAGGTTTAGCCATAATCCCCGTTGAATTAAAGTGTCTCCCCCATTCCAGTTGTTTGACGGGGTAAAAACTGAGCAGCTGCACATGCAAACCATGTCAAAAGCTCAAGTGAAGTGTTGACACCTGGGATTAGCAAAGCCTCCTTCCCTGAAAGCTATCTGAACTGCGTTGTGGAGAATTACCATGCGATGTTGTCAAATTCTTGCAATAATACAGGCGTCACCTGTTGGCTTTGATCGAGATGTCATTGTTTTTCCAGGTGTGAGCAGGCTGAAGGGTCAGTTAAATGATGTCTGACACATGAGGCAGGGGGAGATAGCGTTTCCTCAAATCACACTCTGCAGTGTGTACAAAAATCTTAAATATTTGATCGTGAGCCCGGTACGAATACCGAAATTTTGCATCAAGTTTAGCTGACTCAATTGTGCCAGATCCCAATCTCTCTGGATTAGAGGTTGGTTTTCTGTTCTGGAAATATATAGCAGCGCAAGCGGCAGATGTGTGCTTTCTTAACCTTTGGCAGCTTGAACCTTGACCTGATCCCTCACTTTGCCCTCACAGGAGAAGCCTATATGAGACTAAACAAACTGTCTGAAGCTGAACACTGGTACCGAGAGTCCCTGCGAGCCAAGCCGGACCACATTCCTGCACATCTCACCTACGGAAAACTGCTGGCTACGACAGTAAGCCTTCTGCCTCCAATCTTTTGTTTGGCCTTTAAAGCCACGATTATGTTACTTCTGAAGGAAATCATGACAAATTGTGCCTCTCATGAGTGAAGTCATAAGCAAAAATAAGTGAATACAATACACACAGGGGGGTTCTGCTGACACTTGTGCTCCAGTTTACAAGATAAATATTACCCTGACGTTCTTGCTACACCTTACTAGATAAATATTTCCCTAGACTAGAATTCATTTCAAGACCTTTCACTTCTACATCTGCTACTCTTATATGTCTGCTTCTACGGTACATAATGAAATACATAGTGATATACAGTCAAACCTCGGTTTTCGTCCATAATCCGTTCCAGAAAGGCTGTTCCAAAACCGAAATTGTTCGAAAACCGAAACCACGCTCTTTTTAAAATAAAAATGTTTACTGAACACGTCTGCTCACAATGGAAAGCAACACGAGGAAGCGTCACTTCCTCGTGCAAGGAGGGCGAGAGGAGTCAAATGGTGCATTCAAGTGGGCTCAGTTTGTTCGAGAACCGAAATGTGTTCGTCATCTGAGGCATAAAAAACTCGAAAACCGAATTGGATGAGAACCGAGATGTTCGAAAACCAAGGTTTGACTGTATATATACTGTATATATTGCTATATATTTATTGCCGCGGCAGTATTATTTGATCTAATATATTGTATTATACAATTGGTAAATTATTCTTCTGACTTTTTCCTTTTTTTTTTTATTTTAGTCATTTACCTTTTAGTCTATTCCTCCCTTTTTTAGATCACTTTTTATCACTGAGGTTTTTCTTCCTAAAATGTGTACAGGAATTAGAAGAATGGAAAAGAGCTTCTTGTCATTTATGAAAATGTACGTTTCCGTTTGAATGCCATATTTTCTTACGATAAGACACACTATTAGTAATTGTAACCTCATGGAACAGGTCAATTGTAATAAATTCTCATTTATAAATCGCACTGGGTTATAAGGTGCATTATATTTGGGAAACATTGTATGTTAAATAACTTATGGTTTTTGCAATGGCAAATTCAGATCAACTATTTAGTGCTACTACTATTACTAATTCTACGAATATTACCATTACTGCTACTAATATGACTATTGTACTACTACTGCAGTACTATAATATTTGTGGTATAGAAATTTCATGCGCTGTCACAAAATGCAGTAATTGGATACAGTTCTTGGTAAGCTTGTGTCTCAATCTTTCATATTACTCAGTCACTCTTGGCGATGTTTTGCTTCCAACTTGGGTTGATGGGCATTGAAAAATGACTTCGGTGTGTGAAGAATTAAAGTTTCCTGACCACAAAACCATCAAACACATTTTTGATGAGGTACAACAAAGATTGGGAGCCATCAGGGCCTCTCTACGACCCAACATCAATTACTTCTGACATCACAGATTTCCCCCACACACTCAAACATCTTGTCGTAAGTCTTAGCAGAAGATTGGAATCTGCTGTAGCTGCAATACTAAACACCATAGTTTTCTTCCCTTTCTTTCACTTTTTGCACTCCATGCACTATAAAAGTCACTGTAAAAGAAAATCTAACCAGACAATAGGAACAAAACAACAAATTGCATTTTTAGTGTCACCATCACAGGCTGAAGCTGTTTTCTGATCGCTCTGGTGTCCAAGGAGATGGTTAGGTTGTCTGTTGATACGCTCATCCGTTTCCATTTTTCACAATGACAGGTGCGTTGTCAAAATAGAGGAGTGTAGTTCAAGCAGAAAAAGGACAGTCTCAACAAAGATAGCTAAATTTGGCAATAGGTTTCTCAAGGTCAAGAGGACTTTCTACTCACCTCCGACCCGCCTCCAGAGTCCAGGCCTCTAATGAAAGGGCATCATTTTGTACGAAGGCCCAGTGCAATGGCATCTGGATTGCGTCTGCAGAACCAAACACCTCCTCACTCTGTCACTTCATATTTCCTTTACACAAACAATGTCATCCATGTTTCAATGTCTTCCTTTGAGAACTTTTTAAAACCGGGTTCTTTGCAAGGATGATGTCAATGCTAATAGGAAAAAAAAATTGAGAACCAAACAATCTGAATCCAATTCTGATTCTTTATTGTGGGTCCTACTAGCATGTCAAGCCCATTTCATGTGTGTATTTCCTTTCATTTCTGCTGCTTTCGTATTCAGTGGCACTTGTGAGCTGGAGCCTCTCCCTACACACCAGCAGACAATACCCTAATTGGTACCCAGTCAATCACAGGCCACAAAACAAACCATTCGCACCCACGCTCACTAAGCGGAAATTGCTCTTCTGTAACCAAACTAATGGCCAGACATCAGGAGTATTCCACCGTGATCTTAAATAAAAGTGCGCTCTGTGCAAAGGCTCTTCATCATAAATCATGAGCCAAAGCTGTTTTCCCAAGCACAGTCTTTGAGAATAACACACAAGAGTGTTATGGTTTGGTCAAGTTTACCGGTACTCTGGGAAGGCGCTCAGTTATTCGTGACGAGAAATGTATTTTATTTAGGAGACTGCGACTGATTTTAGCCGAAAGTGGAAACCTTGAGGGATACATTTGTGTAGATTTTGACTCTCATAAATGGAAAAGGAGCTTGGCGCATGTATGATTGTATTAGTGCAATGCCAGCACAGAAGGGAAGTTAATTATTTGGGCTTGACAAGTGCATTCTTAATCAAACATCTAAGAGTCTTTATACTTAGGAGACTGATTCAGTGTGGGTCAGCGATATAAGACCAGCCCTGCAGCCTGGTCATCTGTCATCGCCCACTTGCACACTCCCCGTTCCTGTGGTTATGAGAATGCTCCTGATCCACTCGAAGGTTGAGGTGCGGCGTGGCAGTTCTGGCGGCAGGATCATTAAGGGTTGAGGGAAAGGAGGACAAGGTGTGCAGAGCTAGTCGCTGAGCCACCGCCAGCGATTGATTTGGACTTTATTGCTCATCGGGAAGGAAGAGGGAGATGTAATCGAATCATTATATTATTACGCGCCTCATTGTGTTGAAAACTCCACACCCCCACCTTAGGGAATAGAACGCATGTCAGAATGTTGGCACAAATGGTTGCGAGCAAAATTGTTTTCCTCTGTTAATAGAGTCAGGCTTTATCCAAAGAATCCCTTTGCTGTTTGTGTGACATTATCCAGAGATTTGAGGTGTGGGGCACACACCATTAAGGCCAGCATGTGTGCCAAAACACAAAGGAACACAAGAAGCACACTGGAATGAAAGCTACGTACCGTTGAAAGAAAGTAGAAACAGGCGATGCATTGTTGCATGCTATCAGTTTTTATCCTGAAGCTGATTCTGTTTGGAAACAGCGATCAAGTATGTCACTCATGATCCAGGAACCAGCTAACCAACAAACCGATTGACAAAGAAGCGCTCTATGAATTAAGTTCATTTTTGTGACCAATTGAGCCTAAGCAGTGTTTGCGCTAGAGAGACCCAAACCCCTATTGTAAATCTTGGGCATGTACAAGTATTATGCATAATACTGTACAGTCAATCCTCGGTTTTCGTCCGTAATCCGTTCCCGAAAACCGAAATTGTTCGAAAACCGAAACCACACTCTTTTTAAAATAAAAATGTTTATTGAACACGTCTGCTCACAATGGAAAGCAACACGAGGAAGTGTCACTTCCTTGTCTACCTGAGGAAGCGTCACTTCCTCGCGTAAGGAAGGCGAGAGGAGTCAAATGGTGCATTCAAGTGCGCTCAGTTTGTTCGAGAACCGAAATTTGTTCGTCATCCGAGGCATAAAAAACTCAACATTTTTGGTCGAGAACCGAGAGGGTCGAAAACCGAGGTTTGACTGTATATGATAACACGTCTCTCTCTCTCTCTCTCTCTCTCTCTCTCTCTCTCTCTCTCGGTTTTACTTTTAGTAAAAGTAAAAGTTTACTAAAGTACTTTTAGTAAACTACTTTTAGTACTTTAGTAAACCCCCCTTTATCTGCATCCACATCATTCATGAACCCTTTTTTTTTTTTTCATCCGCCTTACACACACTGTGTCCAATCTGCTAAATTATATCAAGATGTGTCAGAAGTCCCATCTTTCATCCACTCTCAACTCCCATTTGTGGGAGTGAGAGCTTTATTCAAAGTTTGAGCAAATACACGTACACATGCCTTCGTTATTATAAAATCATCAGCCTGTCAAGTCAGAATGAAACTACACAGAGATGACCGTTTTCCCATTGGAATGTAAGTTGACTCCTAGGCATAGCCTTATTTACAGTATAGTATACCTCATATTGGCTTGATTTTCCACAGCATCAGAGGAAACTTGCCGCACTTGTATATTTATATTAGAAAATTAATGCATTGAATCTGCAGTTCACTAAAAACCAGAACGGCTGCTGGTTGGATGATGCCAAAATAAAGGACTTTATCTCAATCCTATAAGGGCTTTGTGAATACATTATTCATGTTGGGCTTAATTGTTCTTTCAGGCAAACACGTTCTAATTATGGCTGCCTTGTTAATACTCAAACAGGCTCTTATAGATGGCTGCTGCTGTTTGTGGTTTGTTTGATCAGATGTCATCTGGTGCCTGAGTTGAATCCGTTCACGTCCCAGCCTGCACTTCTATTGGCCGGGCTGTTCTGCTTTCTTAGCGTTGATTGACAATTCAAAGTTACCAGGGTCTTTATTGTGGGTTTGTTTTTAATTGTTTCCTTGTTTTTTGATGTATTTATTTATTTTTGGTAATGGCTTAACCTACAGTGCACATATGCACATGCCATGCACATTTGAGTGCTAAATCTTTCTCACTGAATTGTATAGATGATTGCCATCACTCTCTTGCATTTTGTTGAGTGAGAAGACTAGTTCAATTGTTTTTTTAATAAAAATATGTTTGTGCTAATGGGTCAAATGGTGATACCTCAATCTTTAACCCACTAGATTGTGTTTTTGTTTTGTTAAATAAATTAAAATGCATATGGAATTTAGAAGTATAAACTTAAACATAGCTTTCAGACCACAAGACGTACTTAAAATCCTGAATGTTTTTTTTCAAAAATCGACAGTGCACCTTGTAATCCAGAGTGTTTTATAGAATGGATGGATGTTTGCTTTTCAATTCGCTGCCTGTAATTCAAATTCTATTCTATTCTGTTTGTGGTCTCATTCTCATCCACATCTAATTCCTAGCAGCCATCTGTTTTCGTCAAACCAGAATTGGAACTAATTCAGACAAACTACGTATAGGGCTTGCGGGGCTTTTTAATATGGCCGGCCGAACTTGTCCAAATAAAAAAAAACAAAAAAACAAACACATCATCAGTAGGGTAAAACTAACCTGTCTCACGACGGTCTCACGAACTTGTCCAACTAAAAAAAAACAAAAAAACAAAACAAAACAAAAACGCAAAACAGAAAATGAGCAGTGCAGAAACGTTTGAAATTGCGTATTTTCTTGGGTCTTAATATGATTTACGCCTTCAATTGAAATTTAGATGGATCAGTGCATATGTGCTGCTTTCATCTATTTACATTTTCTCCTCCCGGTATTGTGCCAAATAGTGTGTAAGTACCACATCTTGCTTATTTGTTAACACAAATGTACTACTTGGATGCGAGCTATTTTACGCATTCATCCAACAAGGGCCAGATTGGTTTGTTTGTCCATTTCACTCAATGGAGACCTCCACAGTTCTCTGGGTTTTGTGAACTCTGTCATAGAAACATAAGGTAAAGTCAGAATAAACTATTTCACATACAATGCTTCACAAAAATAATGCGCCTCATAACCTGGTGCCCCCTATGGATGAAAATATTTTAAAATTGACCCGTTCATTGGTATTGGGCCAAATAATACGGTGCGCCCAATGGTACGGTAAGAGAGTACTACAAAGCATGGAAAATTCATTTTTGCATACGAGTGACAATTTACCTTTCATGGTCGATTAACTGAACACTATATTGTCCCTAAGCGCGATTGTGAGTGGGAGCGGTTCTTGTTTGTCTGTATGTGGCCTGTGATTGGCTGGCAACAAGTTCTGTAGTCATCTGCAATCTGTATTCATAGCCACCCTAAACATCCATACAAATATAAATCATCTACCTCTCAGTTCCGTCTCGATTTCCGTTATATTCACTTTCCATTGGCCCACAAATAAGCCAAGGTATGCACCAGCAATCTGTTGTTCTGTTCCGCAAGTGTAATTTAGGCTGATCAAAGCGTGATGAATGAGCCTTTTCCCCGTTTGATCGGCTGCAGCAAGCGTGAACACACATACCGTATGTTGACAAATGACACACGAGCTTGGAGAAACAGCTAGGGTGTATGCGTATTTATTAAGATGTATTGTTAAAGTGAGGCTATGGTTTGGGGACACACGTTAGGAATACTGTACACAAATACATTTACACTGTTGAGCTAAGTGTGGTATTGTTGGAATGAATACTTTCACGAGGCATTTTAAACCGTCATAATGATACTATGGTTGAAATGTCTCAGGGGCAGAAATTAGAAGCGGAGAGGTACTTCTTGAAAGCCATCCAACTGGATCCCACAAAGGGCAACTGTTACATGCATTATGGTAAGTAGCCATTTATTTTCTCAACTTCATTTGGACGTATCCTGATCCCAGGCTTATATCTTCAAGTAACACACACATGCGGTATCTGATGTATTAGTCTTTTGAGGCAGGAAGTCAGTGTGTTAGCAGACATAATCCATTTAAAGTAAACCACCTTAATGTTACTGTCAGTTCGTTTATCAGTATTTCAGAGATGTTGTGTCTGTAAAAATGGCAAGAGTTGTGACTATGTTTACATTTAACCCAGAAAAAAAGTTAACAGGGACATTTGAAATAATATTTAACTCCTAAACTGAAAGAGAGTTCAGAGCTCAAATTACCCCCCCCCCCCATACATATGTACTATATATCCATCCATCCATCCGTTTTCCGAACCGCTTGATCCTCACTAGGGTCGCGGGGGGTGCTGGAGCCTATCCCAGCTGTCTTCGGGCAGTAGGCGGGGGACCCCCTGAATCAGTTGCCAGCCAATCGCAGGGCACACAGAGACGAACCATCCACGCTCACACCTAGGGACAATTTAGAGTGTCCAATCAGCCTGCCATGCATGTTTTTGGAATGTGGGAGGAAACCGGAGCACCCGGAAAAAACCCACGCAGGCCCGGGGAGAACATGCAAACTCCACACAGGGAGGCCGGAGCTGGAATCGAACCCGGTACCTCTGCACTGTGAAGCCGACGTGCTAACCACTGGACTACCGGGCCGCTGTGTATATATAGTTAAGAGTTCAGCAGTAAAATTCTTCCATTTTTGTCCATCTCAGGGCAGCCATTTTGCCACTTGCTGTCGACTGAAAATGATATCAGAGTTGTTCAGGGCTCAGGTAACGAGCAATTATGGCTCAACTTCATTAAAAAAAACAGGTGAGCCGTGATTGGCCGTTACCTGAAGACTACTTTAGTCTGAAGATACAAACAAGAAAGAAAACAATATCTTAACAAGTTGGAGGTAAAACCATCATGTCATCCACCTGTTAGTTTTGGCAGCATACTCAGGTTGTCCACAACCCTACTTTCCGCATATATTCACATGACTTTCCTCATGTGGCGGATTTAAATATTAGACACAGCCCTTACAATGTTTCAAAGTCTTTTGATGAGGTCTCGAGTGTGTTAATTCCTTAAATTGTAATTGTTTGCAATTCCTGAGGGGGTCTGTTGTACTTTATATGCTGAATCTTCAAAGTCCAAATGAAGTGAGTGTTTTGTTTTGTTTTGTTTTCTTCAGGCCTGTGTGAATCGATTTGATTTTTCTATACTTTAAAGTTCAAATCTCAGTCCACTCTGCGGTTTAGCATCCTGGTAGAATATTTGCGGAACACCTAAGTCAACACATTACAGTTCTCACTACCCCCTAAATCCTCCCCCAAACAGGTTAGTGTACGTCAAAGTTCAATTATATAGGTCCTCAAAGTATATATTCTCTGTTTTGTTGCTAATTCACCCGAACAGTTCAGACTGAGGAATGTCAAATTAGTTGTTGGTCTCCTTATAGCTAGTGAATGTTCTCCCACTGCTACTCTGTCAGTTATACTTCTCTCAAGATTCCCCCTCTGCATTCTAACAATGCAGTTCTCTGTTGGGCTTCCAGGTCAGTTTTTGTTGGAAGAGTCACGGCTGCTGGAAGCGGCAGAGATGGCACAGAAGGCGGCGCAACTCGAAGGCGGGGAGTTTGATGTGGTCTTCAGTGCTGCTCACATGCTCAGGTAAATGTTGTATTGGAATTCTTCAGTTTGTGATCTCTGGACTGTATATTTCATTCGTTCAGTTGAAAGGGAGGCCTGTTTGTAAATGCGGGATGTGCCATGTCTGCATGGTTTCTCCTCAGCCAGAACGATTGACTTGACTGCACTTTATAATCCTCTTCTGTGGTCGCAGTGCCAGCTGAGCTCAGTGAGTTTTTCAGCTGTATATTTTTATATGCGCTTTCTCACTTTGCCCTGCCACTCTTGCTTTGCGGCGCCGGCTTCCAAATCCCAAATCAAAGTGCATCGTCCAGCTGAGGGTGGGCCTGAAAAATGAAGTGTTAGTAGCCCACGGGCTCTCTGTTGTCTTTTTAAATGCGAGCCATGAAATGGAATTTGGTGTGAAATACATAAATGAAAGGTATATTTATTTCCCAAAAAATACAGAAATGGCTGTGTTATGCATAACAGACCACTGGTTGGTTATGTCCTTCTGGATGAAACATTTTTAGTACTCAATGTTTGGTATACAGAATATTGAATGGAAATTGGAAAATCAAGGAATTCCACTGGATATAGGAGCAAATCATTAAATCTCCACATTGCTGGAGAAGTTGCGCTCCTTACTATGATAGTCCTTTTCTTTAGATGAGATGAGAACTTTTTTTTTAACTTCCTCTTTAAGAATTCATTTGAAAAGTCTTCAAAACACCTTCATCCTGTTGAACACATTTTCATCCGGGTGTGTTTTTTCCACTCTGTTAACCGTGCAGTCTTCACCATGAATATCCTTCAGCAGCAGCAAGGCTCTCCTCCGAGATCTCGCTCTCCCAAAATCTGTTCATACCATCTAATTATTGTACACGTGCTTCTTTCCTTGTGTTCTTTATAGAATCTGGAAAGGCAGTGATAAATTAAGTTGACACCGTTTTAATTTGAAGTCGTTTCTTGCTAAGAATAGTCAGATGTATTATGGCCCTTTGGGTAGAAACGCGTGAGTTGATGTCTACTATAAAAGTTTGGGATTATTAGCTGTCCACTTTATAGCCTGCAGTACATTCATATCAACTAAAGTGCCAATAAATCTAGATTTAGAGAGCATATTCTCACATTCCCTGAGTTTATTCTGGTATAAATGTGCAGTGTGGGAGTTATTTCGCACAATATTTGGTCAACAGTATGTTCACATGAAGGGATTAGTCAAAATAACTCTATAATCATTCATTGTTCCAGAATAGGGAAGGAAACACCAACTTTTTGTGTCTTTTCGACAGCCCAACCAAAGCACGGTTGAGGTGCGCACACCAAATTACTTCCTTTCATCTGCCGTGCCACTCCACATGGCATTCAGATTGCCCACATTTTCACCAATTTAGTAACCCACGCGGATGGTCCGAGAAAAACATGGCGGACGAGCAAACGCCGTTGTTAACAACAGTGTTTTCTATTTCCCGATTCTTTGTTTTCTACAGCCACAAACTACAACTAGGAGAGTGCCTTGGCGTTCACCTAGATATATTCCATCATATTCTTCTAGTGTACTCAATTGTTGAGTGGAAGTGTCATGTGTTCTATACTGTCGCGTAAATTGCCCAAGTCCGTTTATGCTCCAATACATTGATTACTTCCTGGAAAATTATCTCGGTATGTTGCCTCAGCTCTTACAAGTTCAATTGAAGTATGAACGTAGTTTGTGTGTCATAAAAGCCATTCCAATCGGAATAAGCCAATAACTGTATTTGCTTTAGCGACATGTAAACATCCACAGAGACAGTGACGACACCACGAGAAGTAGTTTTAAGCAATGACACAACTAGAGAGTAGTGTTAAGCAAAGATCAGGCTTTCCTCTTCCTGTTTGGCCCCATGCCTGACTCTTCCACAGCGCACGCTCTTTATGTGTTTGTGTTGGGTGCAGACGTGGAAAGGCCTCTGGTTGTTAAGGGAAGGGGAAAAGGCACTTCTCCAAAGGACGAGGTGAAACCGTTACATGTGCAAATGTCTTTTATTGCACTCTCGGGGGCTTCTGATCATTTTGCTACTGAACTAATAATTGCATGCTTTCTTCTTTAAACACGTGAGGAGCTTGTTTTTCCCCTTTCCTCTTCTAAATTGACTCGAGTTGGCAGTGTCAGTTTTAAAGAGTAGGCTGTTTAATGCTTAAAGGCCATTTGGGAGTTTGGTGTCAAATGATGTGATATACGCTACACTAAATAATCACAGCCAAGGGGAAAAACTAGTATACACTTGCAAATCACGTATTATATGAATTCCCATTCCACAGTCCATATGTTCTCCACAATGTGGAAGACGAGCATATTTGAACAATTACGGAACTAGCATGTCATGATGTAAGGTTTGCAAGTGTGTGTTTCTTTTGACTTGGTCAAAATTCTGAATGGTTTCAACTGTTTATCTTAGTTTACGTTGTAGTACCCTTCTGCTGATACAGCTAATCAATGTTTCATTGAATTGTGAATTAAAAAAAAAAAAAGTGATCGGATGGCCATGGTTATTCATCAGTTCATTTGTCTCTTTGTCTTCTCATACTGTTCCTTAGCTTTAAACGGGGTACTTGTTTGTATGTTTGGTAACCACCGTGTGATACATTTCCTCTGCTCACTAAAGCTTGGCAGCTTGAGAAGGTTCCCGAGCACCTTCACTCATGTTTTGGTAGCTCTCCAGTCGACTTCTGCCAAATAGTGAGTGGGTTGAAGAAGAAATGATCATCTTTTTTTAAAATCTGTTTCTAAATAATGGCAAACAAACAGATGGTTGTGGTTAGACAGAAAACTCACTCATTTATAACAATCCAGCGTATCTGCCGGTTTGTATCTGGACTGCTCTTTCAAGGACATACTTTTATGGATGAAAAACAAAAAGTGGTAGCATGTTACAGTATATCATAATTTGGCCACAGTAAAGCAACTTTAGCAGACCTTATATTAACTCTACGGCATGCTTACTTTTCTCATTGTTTGCATGCATAGGAAAAAAGTATGAGACACATCTGTGATTCAACTAATGTATCTTGTTGAGATACATTGTGTTCTTTTCATTTCCATGTTGTGCAAAAATATGTTTCCATTTTTTGTGGGAACAGTTTTGTGAGGGCCCCTTTTTGTTCCAGCACACAAGGCAAGGTATCCTTGGATGAATTTGTTGCAGGAGAACTTAGGGACCAAGACCTAAACCTGATCTTAGCGGTGACCTTCTGGTTGAAATGAACAATTGTTGGTTTTCACTATATTTGAGGTATTTTGGCCAGATGTCCTTCTTTCATCCAAATTGTTCAAAATGACTTATTTCGCTTCATTGTAATCAGGTTCATGTTATTTATTAGGTTATTATTTTCTTTCTATTATTCCAGCACGGAACCAAACATGCATCACTCTTCATATCTGTAGAAAACTGATTTTAAATGTTTTTTCTTTTTCTTTTTTTACCTGAAGCTTTAAATAACCAGTCACCCTTATAGTTGTCCACGACAGCCAACATGAAAGCTGGTCCTCTTTGATCACCAGAGAAAAAAGGGGCTCCACCAGCAGCCACGACCGCCCCGCTGTCCTTGACTTTGTCAAAAAAAATGTGAATGGAGCAATTGTTACCATCGGTGAAAATCAGGCAGTTGGCTGCTGTGATTTGGGCTTCAGCAGACTTTCAGCAACAAGACAAATGGCGTTACAGTGACGACGTAACATTAGACATCAGCAGATAAGAAAGTTCAAAAGTTGAAAACTAAAAAAACAAATAGTTTGCCATGTTAGTGGCACTGGCTCCACTTCTATAATAGCTGTACACAGGAATGAGCGGTAAATATACTGAGTCAGCTTCACATTGCTGTGAGTTCTGACCTCAAGACTCAATTAACAAAAAAAAAAGCTCCCATACGGCGTTATCAAAGCATGGATCCAATCGTAGAGAAAGATGCTATCAAATGAGAAACACTGAGGCAACGGATCAGCTGTTCTCATCCCTCATGTTGTTCCCTCCAGGATTTGCTCTGTGACCCCCGTACAGTCCATAAACGCAGCAGGTTGAAGCACCAACTCTGTGTATGCGGGTAATAAACCGCTTCTTTTTGTTTTCCCTTTTTAGACAAGCCAGCCTGAACGGAGCAGCTGAGAAGTATTACGGACAAGCAGCAAGCCTGAGACCCAATGTAAGTACAGACTATAGCTAATCATTATCATTACCATTCCAGCTGCTGGACGCTGGGTTATCACAGACGGAGTGGCTTTTCGGTCATCTCCAAATATTCCTGTCCAATGGGCCTTCATTATCAGTGAATCTCCGAGAACTAAAACTGGAGGTTTGTTGGTCCGTCACCAGCTTCAAAGGTGCACCATATGGCCATGGGAAACAATAACGATAATAACACCTGGACATCTTTAAAAAAAAAAACAACATGACCATGAACAAGCCTTAAAATGAGGTTTGAGTAATATTCAGTCCACGGTGGCAAAATTAGGTAATTAAACCTTTTCAGGTTTACTGATTTTTAGCGATAAGACTGATCTGTCAAGTTGACAAGCATAATAAGAATGACAAAGCAGCCACAAAAAACACTGTACCTGTCTTCTTTCAGCATGTCTTGACTTAGACCGTGTACCCTGTCAGTCTTCATGTTTTGTTTTATTAAATACTAAAAGGGCATCGGTGTTTTGCATTACGAATCAAATGTCTCCCGGGTTAGAGAGGACTATTTGCTCCATTTAAAGTCGTGACATTCCCTCTAGCTAAGCGAGGTAAGTCATATCGGATGCTTGCTTTGCATAGCTCTTCATCTTTGCTTTGAAGTGCCCGATCTCATCATGGGATTCTTTACCATAATAGCTACCTGCACTATTTAAGCCAATGATTCCCCAACTGAATTTCACACTCAGTCTTTAGATGAGCACATGTTGCTCGATAGAGCAGGCTCGTGTGCCGCACATCTGGCTCTGCCTTTGCTGCTATATGACAGTCTAGGGTGGTGGTGGTGGGATTGGGGGGGGGGGGGGGGCAGAGTGGTTGCAGGGCTGCAGGAAATGAGGAAAAAAAAAACCCAAAGGCTTTTGACGAGGGACATTTGCGGAGTACCGCATAGGCTGCTACAGGGCAAGGGAAAAATGCAGGAGTATGGATATAAATCAAAGACGTCTTAGCTCTATGAATGAAACAGAGCGTGGAAGATTTTTGGCTGAGCTTAGCTGAAAGGTTTTACCGGTGAGGTGAGGAGGGAATTTAACTCAGCACTTGATATGCTGTCCAAGACATTTTTTGGGGGGAAAAAAAAAACTGTAGTTGGTGTATTCCCTACTGACTGTGCTGCATATGTTACTTAATTCCTCATGTTCGTGGCACCAACAAATAAATACATATCGTTTTTGACAGCATCATGATAAAATAATGATGTTTGGTGGATCTTTATTTTGTTCGGACAGTCATTTTCTCGCCATGTGCTCCTATTGGCTCAGCGGGGCAAAGTATCAGTCTATGTAGTTCACAATGCGGTGTTCGTCTGAAGAGGCTGAAAAGGAATGTTTTTGGACGGAGATGTTGAAAAATCTTTGCTTATATGACTTATTTATGGGAGCGACAACCGCTGCAGTATGTCCAGATTGAATGGAGTTTTGCCCACATGAGTAATAATCAGACCAGGTTTTGTCTTTGGACTGTTTAATTTGTGTGTGTGTGTGTGTGTGTGTGTGTGTGTGTGTGTGTGTGTGTGTGTGTGTGTGTGTGTGTGTGTGTGTGTGTGTGTGTGTATGTGGGCAGGGCGTAGGGGATCTCTTGGCACAAACTATAAAACAAACATGAACAATTGTATGTTTGACATGCTTTAGGGGAGTCAACCCTTAGATCAGAAGTGGCCAACCAACCAAAATGTCTCATCGGGACAACGCAAATTATCTGAGGTCGTAATTTGACATATTGTTCCAATAGTACAGAAAACATTAACCTCAAGTTGACATAAACGACATCCAATTATTAAAAGCACAATATTGGGGCACCTACTTGCCAATGCACGCACATGTTGTGAATCAAGTCAATTTGTGGAGGAATTCAAATGTGTCATGTTTTCCTTCATCTGACGATGAATGTGGGTCTGAAGCGTATGTGGCCAAAATATGCCTAATTCAAATTAAACTGCTATAATAAACTAATACAGTGAAGCTCCTCTACAACGAAACCTACATGGGCGAAAATACCCCCTAGTATGAAAAAATCTTGCAATTAGCACCATTCCCACTTTCCTGCCCCCCAAACAACGAAAAAAAACCCTGCTGCGTTATACCAAATCTTTTTCTCTGATCTTGCCGCGTGACGAGATTCACTACAACGAAGTCTAACCTCTACTGCTTCGTTCGGAAACGGCAACAGCAACCACCACACTGGTTTACACATGCGCAGTAATCCAGGAAGTATTTGTTATTGTTAGTTTCAGACGCAGCAAGAATGTTGCATTGCTAAAATTGATACAAAACGGACCTTTTGATTTAAAGCAGCTAAGACAAGAAGAGCTCTAACGCTGGAAGAGAGGCTAAAAGTGATCAAAATGAAAGACGGAGGAAACAAAATAAAATAATCCAAGAAATTGATGTAAGTGAAAGTGAAAGCTGATCGTAAATTTCACAATTTCTTTCCCTTTTTTTATTTCTACACTGATTAGATGAAGTGTCAAATAAGTCTGTGCTCATACTTTTGCACTATTGGAATAAAAATAAAGACACACGTTTGTGTGTGCGTGTACACATACGTTTGTGTGTGTGTGTGTGTTTACATCTGAGATCAAATTTGCTACAGTGAAAAACCCCCTGTTGTGAAAAATGTCTTGCTGCAAGCATGATTTCATTGTAGAGGAGTTTTACTGTAATCAGGGGGTGCTGGAACTACACAAATAGAAAACGATTTGGTATTTTGAACAGATGTGTTGCTTTTAATACCGTGACATGGCCACAACGATATTGTGGCAATTTTAAAATTGCGATATCGGGATATTGCTGGTCTCGTTACTTCCCTTGTAACTTTGCATACTTGCATCAGAAATCTCCTCTGTTGTTGTCTTTTAGTATCCAGCAGCCTTGATGAACTTGGGAGCCATCCTACACCTCAATGGGAAACTTCAAGAAGCTGAAGCTAATTACCTCCGAGCGCTGCGCCTCAAACCAGACGACACCATCACCCAGTCCAATTTACGTAAGCTGTGGAACATCATGGAGAAACAAGGTCTGAAGACCACGAGGCCTTAAGCTCCTGTTGCCTGCCTCCTCGCCGCGTGGATGACGCCCATGCTCATCTTGTTGACATGGGAGAGACTCAGGGAGGACATTTGCAAACACAGAGAGGTCTTGATGGCGCCTCAGCACCCTTGTCAGGGGCTTTGCGCACACTATAACTTTTGACGACAATGTTGTCGTAAGTTTGGCGTGTTTGTAGCTCCTTTTTTTGACACGAGAGCACTTGAAATGAAGGTGAGGATGTCGTTCCATACGGAAATATTGGCAATGAATTTGAAGACGTGAAATGAAGGTATTCGCCATCTTTTTTAATAAATGGAGTGATTCGTCAATAATTAATAATAGATTACTTCAATTTGAAACCAAGTATGATATTATGAAGACATATTGCAGCTGGGACATTTGAGACTTGAAAAGGGAATTAATTTATTCGCTCTTGCCCGCACAACAAAAGCCTCACATTTAAAGAATTTAAAGGAGATTTGTTGCCAATAACAGTTTACAGCATGAAGATGTTAAAGGGAGAAAGAGAAAGAACTGGGACCTGTGATATTTATTATAGCTTCTGATAAAAGCATTGAGAGTTTTTTTGTGGAATACGTAGGAAGCTCGAAATGGAAAAATAAATACCTTCCTGTGGAAGTTGTAAACAATTTGAGGACTGGTATGGGAGTCTGGGTGTCACCACTTCCCATACATGTCAGAAGCTTTTATTTAATATGTCAATGAGTGACAGAATTATTCCAGCCAAATACAAAAGCTTATAGCCATGCTGACCTTTTTTTTTTAACATTCAAGGATGCAAAGACTGAAGACACGTTTTCATCCCTGTCTTTGTGTTGCACTAAAGTAAGTTGATGTGGTTGTATAAAATGAATCCTAATATATACCCAAATTGTGTATTTTAAACAGAAAATCTTTCCGGGAGGAAACAAAAACAATCTCAAAGATTGAGAGATTTGTTAGTTTTGCCTCAGTGTGTGTGTGGTTTTTTTTCTCATCTTGTCACACTTTTGGTGTTAGCGTAAATGTGTCCATGTTGTACATTTTGTGTGATTAACATCTTTCTGTTGTTGTCAGCATAAATAAATGGAAAACGCGGCTTCTTAAGATGACGAAAATGTACAGAATCGGTGATGTTTACGAGTTGTGATGGAAAGTGTCTCTGTTAAAAAAGCTTTGAGACTAATATCGTACCTTTGTACTGCATCCTACCTAGTGGATTAATGCATTTGGTTTTCCCATTTCTGAACAGAACTTAAGGAAACTGCACAATAAAAAAAAAGAAAGAAAGAAAGACATAGTGAACGCACCAGTCGGAACCAGACATGCTAATAGAAAACAAAAATGGAGAACAAGTGTTTATTGTATTCTTGCCATGTTGGCCACGGTCGGGAGACACCACCATTTATTCTACCTTGAGCCAAGTAGGTAGCCCGCAGTGGAAAGTGGCCATTACGTTGTAAGCTATTGTGCTGTTACCATAGCAACAGAACCAGCTGGCACTGTGTTTTACATGCTTAATGAAGGAAAAGTGTTTCTCGGTTTTCTTACCTGGATGAAGTCTCGAAATCCATTTGAAGTACAAGTGTGTGATAAACAATGCAGCTTTGAATGGGGTTATCTGAACTTTGTCCGGTCTGTTTGTTGATTTGTTACGGCTCTCATACATGTTCAATCACATTCCTTCCAGGCTTCACACACTCTGCGGTCACAGTATGTTGTGTTTTGTTATGTGCAGTGTTTTTCAGCAAACTCTGCTTGAGTCAAGTGTCCCACTCTGTCTCAGCTCAGGGATCTCAAGCGGTGCATTATTGCGGAAACAATTCTTTGGAGAGCTAAATTATAGATTTATTTTTGAAAATGGTTGTTTAAAAAAAAAAAAAAAAAGATTGAGATTTGTAACATTTTTCTCCTTTTTCTTAAAAATAATGTGTCGGAACACAACTTTTCCCTGATGTTGCTTTTTTTCACCATAATAAATTGATGCTATTATTGAAGTGATTATTATTATTATTTATTTATTTTGGGGGGGTCCAACTTCAACCAAGCATTGTAATTTGGTGAGATTTCACACTAGCTTCCTTATATTTTTCTGTCAAAATGAATTGGGTTAGTCCTGCAAACTGCAGAACAGCTTTCACACAGCATTTAAGGCTGCCTCCACTACAAATGCGTTAAAGTGTGTCATAAAAAGAACAGTAATGGATCTCTCCAGCTTTGATCTTTGAGCATCAAAAAAAAAAAAACATGTAAACATTTCCATATGTGGAGGGTAGCGCATGTCCACATATGGTGTACAGTGAAATCCAGGTACGACCTCCTGGCGCTGCTTGCACTTCCTGTAGCAGAATACACAGAAGCTGCTTAAACCGTCCGGTGGCAGTTCACTTTCTGTATTAGAGAAACGTGTGTTCACTTTCAGCTTTGAGAGTTCCCAGAAGAAATGTACAGTACAGGCAGGTGAAGAATGAGCCCCCCATGCCTAAATAATGCAGATGCTTCCTGATCCAAAAGAACACTCGCTGAAGGGTTTGATGAAAAATGAGGAGGAATGAAGGATGTTGACCTTATGGTTCTGTGTTTATGGGGGGGCGGAACACCCATCGGAGCATCACCGCACCGCCACCATCGTTGTCACACCAAATAACAGTAACATTTTTTACTAATATGACCTATATGTTCATGGAACAATTAAATTTGGAATTGTATTTTTGATTTTCTAACATATTCCGCGGGCCAAAGAACACTTAGGGTCAACCTTATTTCCACAAATAGCGGCCTGCCTTCTTATAATTCTGACAAAAGTTGCCCTTTTTATTGTTGTGTTGTTCACTTAAATACACTCTTAGAGTGATTCCTGTTTCCCTTCAGGAAAAAAAAAATCTAATTGTTGTCATCAAAGAATTCCTTTTTACCGTGATATTAGGTTAGCATGAGTTGGCCTGTTTGCACACACGGTGCTAATTATTTTGCTCTCTGTTCTCAGTCCTTTATACACAAAAACTGGCTCAAGTGGCTCACGATTTACTCCAGCATATGTTACCAATTGAGGTTTGCGATAGCGCGCTTTGAATTGATGCACTTATGATAAATCCAGATGAAATACTCATTGACGACATCCCTTCAACAGAAATCTAAAGAGGTGGTGATACACAAATATTTTGAATAATGAAGTTTACAGACACTTATTATAGACTGCATTTTGTCTTGGAAAAGAAGCACACTAACAGCGCTTTCAAAGACTCATTGAAGCAAGGAAGTTTCAAACTCCAAAAGAATTTTTCACTGCTGTTATCAGCTTGATATTATTTGGTATTTCATGACTATCGTAGCGATCTGAACCACTTCTTGTAACGGTCCCAATATTACTAGACTATGTGGAAAGTATTTAGCCAATGTTATTACTTGATAGAAGAAGCATTACGTGGAGCTTCTTACATCACGTTATTGAAGTTTTTACTATGTCCTGAAAGGAAATTGTATTTTGGTGATCCAAGATGGCCAATTGTAAATATGACTTGTGGGGTACTTGTGGATTTTCATGAATTCAGGAAAGAGAAAGGACAACGTGTCTGTGCCATGAAGTGCTTTTACATGAGCGCAGGTCAATATGGTAAGATTTTGTTTTTAACTCTCCTAATCATGTGCGCTTAAATGCTTTTTGTACCAATCTGACTATTTATGACAAAATGTAAAACATGGGCCACCACAGTTGCCAAACACATCTATTGAATTGAATTGAATTGAATACACGTTATTGTCATATGTGTTGTACGTATGTGTAACATACAGCACAGATGAAATTTCTTCCCCCTCAACATAAAACAAGAGGAGCCGCTGCGGGTGTCCGCGCCGCCATCTACCTTACAGTTGTGAGGTTTGGAGTCAAAGTTGAGGCTGCATGTTTGCTCAAGACTTGGCAGAATGCTCTATATGGGTATGTGTGAAGTTTGGAAACAGTCTTTCTTCATTCTCTCTCTCTCTCTCTCTCTCTCTCTCTCTCTCTCATGTTCTACCCGAGCAGGCGTGGGTTTTCTCTGGGTACTCCAGTTTCCTCCCACATTCCAAAAACATGCAAGGCCGGTTAATGGAACACTCTAAAGTGTTTCAATATGTGATTGTGAGCGTGAATGGTTGTTTGTCCATAGGTGACGTGTAATTGACTGGCAACCAGTTCAGGGTGTCCCTCGCTTACTGCTCAAAGACAGCTGGGATAGGCTCAAGCAGGCCCGCGACACTCGTGAGGATCAGAGGATTACAAAATTCATTGATGGATTGATATACAGTCAAACCTCGGTTTTCGAACGTCTCGGTTCTCGACCAATTCGGTTTTTTATGCCTCGGATGACAAACAAATTTCGGTTCTCGAACAAACTCAGTGCACTTGAATGCACCATTTGACTCCTCTCACCTTCTTTACACGAGGAAGTGACGCTTCCTCGGGTAGACAAGGAAGTGACGCTTCCTCGTGTTGCTTTCCATTGTGAGCAGACGTGTTCAGTAAACATTTTTATTTTAAAAAGAGCTTGGTTTCGGTTTTCGAACGATTTCGATTTTCGAACAGCCTTCTGGAACGGATTATAGACGAAAACCGAGGTTTGACTGTATATATATATATATATATATATGATCGACTGATTAGCACATCCGCCTCACAGTGCACTTTGACTCCAGGCTCCGGGTTCCCTGCGTGGATTTTGCATGTTCTTCCCGTGCTTGTGTAGGTTTTTTTCCAGGTACTCCGGTTTCGTCCCGCATTCCAGAAAAATGCACCATAGGTTAGTTGGTCAATCTAAATTGTCCTGAGATGTGATTCTGAGTGTGAGTGGTTATTGGTTGTGTATAAAATGAACAGACTGTGATGTTCACTGTCAGTCTTGCTAAAGCACTGGCGTGTCGTGAAGAAGTATATGTGTATATGACAAAGACATGAGGAACAAGTTTATGTGTCAATACTCCATTGCAACTAAGCAAATTGTTGAAATATGACTTTTCGTTATCTCCCGATAATTTTGTCTCGTTCACCAAGACCGACTGAATGGGGGTGTGTGAGCTTGCACAGGGGTATACAAAGTTGACCCAAAGAAGCATTCTGGCACAGCCGAGGTTCACAGATCTCCCAGAATAGCCACACCTAAAGATTTATAGAACGCTATTACCAGCACAACCATTGAGGCCCTCCGAACACTTTTTTTTCCCCCCCAGCTAGGCCAGTGCAAAACACCATGTCAGGACTGATTAGTTCCAGAGGCAAAGATGGGGATCCACAAGTGTGCTGTCAAAACAACAAGCGCTTCTCCAGGCTGCTGGCTTTCTGTTCGGGTTGCCAACGCACGCACATTCAAGGGAAAACACTCGTCTGGGACGATAGCTTCAACTGGTTCGAACGGGATCCACAGTAGGTGGACATCCCACTTGAGCGAGACTTGAGGATCCTTCTTATGACGGGAAGATTACTCATCTGACCTGTGAGGGGTCATTTCAGGTGATTTAACACACACTGACAGCAACAGTGGACATCAAGCAACAGTGCACGTGAGCGGATTCCCTTCACAGTGCACGGCATGAAAAATCAACTTTTGCTTTTGTAGTTTAAGCGTGTACTTTTTCACATAGGGACAGTTAGGTTTGAATGGGTTTTTTTTGTGTCTCAATAAATTAAATTGGTATTTAGAGACGGAATTTTGTATTTCCTTGCGTTGTCTCTGTGTGATACTAAAATTGGTTTGAACTGAAATCTTTCTCTGTGAGAAATATGCAACGGACACATAAATCACGAAGCGAGCAAATACTTCTTCACGACACTGGACTTGAATAAATCATAAAAATTGATTAGTTACTTCTATATTGGTTTATCCGTGTGCTTGCTGAAGATACTGGAACTGTGTTGTTCCGTGTCTTATAGTAAAGTACAGAAGAGCCTCTAAGGCTTTTTTTTTTCCCCCCCCCCCAGTGTTTTGTCAAACATTTTGTGAGGTTTGTTTTTGTCACGGTTGGTTTGTTTGGGACCAACAGGTGGATCTGTAGGGCTCCTCCCACAGCGGCACACCTGTTGGTCATCATGTGATTAGTAGGTGTTCTGTTAAAAGGATTTCCGGTCCGACCACTCAGTGTCGGGTCATTACTTATGTTAGTGCTTCTGTTAGTGTTTCTGTTAGTGTTTTGCTTCTGCCATGGGTGTTTGTTGGTTACTTTGGATTCTCCTACCTGCCTTTTTGGGTCCTCCATTTTATTTATTTTTATGGGGGTTTTTGGGGGGTTTTTTGGTCGCTAATTACCAACCCCGCCAAAATGTCAATTTTCCATCGCACATACGGCACATGTCACAAGCTTTGCACACTGTATGTTTCTTTCTTGTGTTCTATTTTAGCACCGTTATATTGCGTGAAGTGCTGTCGGATATATTATTCCTAGGAAACCTACAGTTTGGATAAACGCTTTTGTCACTTTCATTGGCCATGTCGAAAGAATTGTTGGGTATGACAACAGAAAAGAGGGCATATAAAAGTTGCGGGACACACACCGTTTTACACATGTTTTTCTTCATTCGGCTTCACATCAATATATCCCGCTGATGTAGCAAAAGAAAATGTGTCGTCAACCTTGAGTTTGATTTGAAATACATAGTACCGGGATATGATATTTGGCTTGTTTACAGTTTACTATTTCTGACTCTTTGTGAATGTGATTGCCTCGCTTTTCTGTTTCTCACCTCGTAAAACAAAATGATTAAAGCACAAATGTAATCGCGGCAGTCTTTTATTCCATTTAGGGAACAGCTTTCCCCAACCCCCCCTTTTTGTTCCTACTTTATGCTCGGAAACACACTTGCCCTACATTTTACTGTGTTATGCATTTGTTCTGTCACTTTTATGAGTTTCCCCGATGCCAGGACATAAAAGTGCAGTTGCAGTGAAGGGCTTCATATTTTAACTGTCCAAAGCTTGAATGTGTGGTTTGATCAAGTAACCGCACACCTTACGTAAGACTTCACCACACGAGAGTTCATGTCTCGCTCTTGATTAAGCTCATTATCTTGCTATAGAGACCTCTTGCTCTATGTAAGACGAATGCCGCAAATCAAGCCTTTCTTGTATGGACTCCCTTCAAGCAGTGGTGTGATTTCTCCTCAAAGCTGAGAGACTTGCTGATTAAGTTCCTCAGAGAGCCATTAGAGCCGCAGACCTGTCCCACTCAGCCAGCGGCAGCATCAATCATGCAAATCCAGAATGTGGACACCCCAGTCAGGCCTGCCATAGCTTTTATTACACCCCGATGTCAGACACTAGTAAAAAGTATGTAGCTAACCACTCTGGACACTCTCCTTGAAAATCTCCTTGTGTAAAAGAGATGGAAGACCATTTTGCATCAAGTGAGCCACAGGCCTCATATCATTAGCGTTTGGTTTGTCGAGTTTGACAGATCACCCACGCCCCCAATCCATCCTATGCCCCCCAACCCTTCTTTAATTGTCCCCCAAAAACTTATCTGCCTGCGGTAGCTGCGACTGGGTCGGCTGTTATGCTAGTTTTGAGAAAGTTACAGTATTTGCAAATGGCCTTAGGACCCTAAGCCAACCATGCGAGAGGCGTCATGACAGGTGTGATATAAGTTTTGATGGGAAATCAATAAATGTTGTGTTCCTCCAATACAACCCAAGTTTTAAAAAAAAGTGTGTGAATCTCTCCAATGAATGTGTTAATGTTAGTGAGTGAAGTTTGCATGTTCTCGCTGTGCTTTGAACTCTGTACATCTTGAAAAGAAAACAAATTCCTAAACGCTCGCTGCACGTTCGGCTAGTAGAAGAAAAATTGTGCATATGTGTGAACACGAGTGCGAACGCGAGTGTGAATGGTTGTTTGACAATATGTGCCCTGCGATTGACTGGTGACCCATCCACTTTGTACCCCGCTTCTTCGCCAAAGCAACACTGGTCAGCATCAAAATAAAAATGAACAAAGTCGCTAATGACATTTTTTAAGGCGGTTACGCATATAGAATCCTATTATTTAATTAGTTTTATCTCTGTCTACCTTTTATTACTGAGGAATCTCATGGGAAAACGAGTATGCGCACGACTTCCAGTAAGAGGCATCCGTTAAATTTTTGCTATTTGTTACAGCGGAGGGTTTATTTGAACTCCCATCCCCCCATCCCCCTCCCCTTTTCGCAGCAATCATAAACCCCCATCGCATTGAAAAATGGCATGCATGGTTTGGGAACTTGTTGCACTGTTGGCGGCAGTTGAATCTGTGACTCCAAGAGCAATCATTTGATATGGCAACCCAGACGAGGAGAGAGTGTTGTGACTCACTTGTGCTTCCATTACCGACTGAGGAACACAGAAGACGTAGTCTGAGAGTCGTTTGAAAAGACCACCACCTCAGTGTGACCGACGCCAAAGCGATCTTCGTGCAAATGTGCTTGCATTGCTGAGAAGATTCGCCAGGTGCCAACTGCTACAAAAACGTCAGGTATTGTGTTTATGTATGATGCCACATTTTAGTATTGGTCAACCTCTGAAAATCTTAGATCGCTACAATATTTTCGATTTTATGCACAGTAAGCATTTTTGTCCGACAGCTGTAGTGAGTGCCTTTGGGGAGGAAGACTTTATGCTCATAAAATCCAAAATATTGGGGCTGATTGTTCTAATATTTGCAGCTGGTGGTTAAAGTTGACATAAGTAGAGATCGTCACATCAACTTTGAAGATTGATCGCAATTGAGTTTTATTAGAGCGGTGTGTAGCTTGTTTACATGAAGTGTCCTGGTCATGTGGTGACCATGCAGTGGCAAGCAGGAGGTTTCTCTGGGTCCTACGTCTGTCTGCTTTCTGGGAAATAAGATTGTGTCCAACCTCTTTTGACAAAACGCGACCACATTTGCTGAGTCGATTGCTCATGCAATAAAAGCAAGTTTGTGTGCGTGCGTGTGTGTTTTGAGCAGGGACTGAGCCATATGGTGGCCTTGCTGTTCTGGCCAGCACATACAGTGTATCTAGAGGAAAATGTTGATATCTGTGACTTTTGATACATGCCACTTTCAATTGGATGCAGTATTAAGTGGTATTTGTCATTCTGGTTTTTCGATCGTATTTGAAGGAATGGGCCATTGCTCGCAGTCTGCAAAATGATGCTGGCGAATTTATCACCCTGATGGACTGTTAGCTAGCAAATTATGAGACAGAAGCAGACTGTAAAATAATACCTACAAGCAAATAAATATGGCATTATCTAGTGAATTAAGCTCGGCAAAACATTGCTTCTTATTTAGGAATGATCATTCTAAGTTTGTTGCGCAAGGGTCTGTATACATTAAGTGTGCATTTCATTTCATGAAACTCTGACTGTGGGTGGCATGATAAACAAGGACTTTGAGTGGGCTTTGAGTATGCGGATGTACATGTGTACATTGCACTTGTCTCTTACGGCCACCCATCAGTAATGTTGTTCTACCCTTTCTACCGCACGGAATTTTTTTCTTGGAGCACTCCTGTTTTCAAGGAAAGCAAAGACCTAAATATTTTCTCCTTTCTGGGGATTCTTTTTTAGTTCACACCCTCAACACACAAGGCTCTGTTCATGAGTGCGTTTAATATTGTCCTGCGAATCTGTGATGAATATGTGATATAATTGCATTTAATTAACCCAATGATGAAAGCTGTCTTTACTTTCCCCTTTCCAAAATGGATGGATGCACCAAAACATGCAGCACCTAAACGAAGAAGCATTATGTAGTTTTCCTTGTGCTTCGTAATGACTGATAGAAATAAACAAATACACACACAAAAAAATATAATAATATAAAAAAAAATATATATATATATACACACACACACACAAAATTCAGTGCTCACTTGCATAAAACAAACTCGGTAGTGTGGGCACTGGTTGCAAGACCTCTGACCAGACAAGCATGTCCAGTGGTCTGCAAGTACCGACACATTTTCCAGGCTATTAAATGCTCGCCAGTTTCCAAGAATTCCCAGAAGATCATAAATAACTGTTGGGTCATCACCTTGACCTTAATACATCAACAGAAATGACCCTTCAAATGAACATCTGTGGGCCATATTGGACTGACTTGGTGATTAGCACAAAGTGCTAATGTACCGCAAGTGGGGCTTGCCTGGCCATTACAGCAGATATGCAAAACTTGAGGCAACGGGGGGAAAAAAAAGAAACATTCCATTTTGTACCACAGTGAACCCAACATTCTCAACTGTTGTGTATTAACGTTACGTTATAATGTTTTTGATTCGGTATTGAACCGAGTGAAGCACGTTGGGGCCCGCTCAAAATAGGTCAAAATGTTAGAAATGGTTCTCAGTAAAGAGTGCAGTGCAGCATCAATCCATCCAGACATCCATTTTCTACAAGGTGAGCTTGAGCCTGTGCCAGCTGATTTTCACTGAAAGACAATACATACCATCTCTACGATCGTAGGAATCTATTGAAACAAGACAATATGCTTTTTGTCGCGGCAACTTAATGTCTTTTGTCGCTAGATTCCCGACTCGTACCTTTCCTCGACGGGCCTTTCCTGTCAGCAACGATGACAACAAAAACACGAGGCCACCATCGTCGATCCAAAAAAAAGGGAATCGCTTTATTTCCTCTTGAACACAAATTAAGGCTTAGCCAAAAAATGAAAAACATAACTTCTACAATACACTTAAACGAAATACGAAACACATAACACGTTAACACGTTTTCAGATAACACGAAACACGTATACACGTATCACGATAATAACACGGTCAGAAAAGGGTGTTGCTCCATGCCCTACTGTCTTCCTAATGCAGTGTATGTAAACCTGGCCTTTTAACAGGCTATAGAGAGGACAACTAATGGAGCCCAGATGCTTTAATATTCTTAATAAATTTGTTCGAAGTAAAATAGCAATAAAATATCAAATATAAGCCAAACTGCATGCACCTATTCAATTCAAATTATTCAAATAGCTAAATATATAATTTAACCACATTTTCCTTATGGCTCCAACACTTTTTGTCAATGCAAACTTCAATTTAGGCTTAGCATGTTGGTGTTCCGGATTCTCATGTGGCCCCTTTGCAAAATAAACTCCGCAATAAACGGTAAAGTCTATTCAGACCGATGCCAGGCCTGAAGAGAAATGTGACTCGCATCATAATAGAAGAGACAGCTCATTGATCACACAGAAATCTACTGACATACACTTCTCGTTTGGCGTGACTATTACCTGATCATCACAGAAACGCATAACTCAATATTTGTATACTCGATTGCAAGGTGGAAGAGCGTCAGACAATTTGTCTTATGTTGTCAGAACGCAACATCGAATAATGCCACATTCATCTTTGCTAAATGTTGGGATATCCAGTTTTGTATTGCCCAGCTATAATATCTATTTTCCCGTTTGATGCCACTTTCCCCAGCCTGCAGAGGGGTGACATTTAGCCCATACCCGAGTCTGTAGATTCCAAAGCTACCAGTCATTCATTTGGGATATTTCAGCCATTCGGCAAAAAAGGTGATACTGTATTTGCGATGGAGGCAACGTGACACCAAGCTCCGCACAAGACGTTAAAAAAATGTCAGTGTGATAAGGAGTGGTGCTGTTTGTTTGCGTCTACTCGTTCCCATCAACGTGGTGTACACATAGACATTCAACAGTATGCGTCGCCACCGTGTTTAGCTCATGTGAGCATACCGCATTGATGGATACAAGCCAAGATACATTGTTCTAAATTGCTTAAGTTTAAGACTTCAACAGCTTTGTTTACGTTGACAAAATATTGAGTTGCTGCTGGTATATCCACTTCATCCCACGTGATTATACATCATCACCAAATAATTACCTCGCCTAATCCCTACTGGTCTTGTGCTTGGCCTTCATAGATCACTTTATGGCCCCGTGTTGAATTATTTTGAGGTTGTTTATACATGGGAGATGTGAGTTTAGCATTTGTTTACGTAGTCCTGAGGCATCTTAACATGTTGGCGTATGTAAAACCAAACTGAGCTCAAGTGAAGACTGTAAATATAGAGAATGTGGTTTCAATACTGTTGGTGGAGTGAGAGCCAGATTAAGAACCTTGTTTTAAAGTCATTTGGGGTCAGAGATAAACAAGGACACTCGCCTCTTGAGAATATTTAGGAGTCAACAACTACTGCGGTGGTTTGAAAATGCTGTGCTTACATAAAACATATTTTCCAGATGTTTCTAAGCACAGCCGATGTGGCCCAAAAGAAAGCTCAGTAGGCGTTTGTCATCTATCAGCGCGCTCCTTATTCAGCACCTGTCTGCATTATGCTACCTGACATCATCAAGAATATGGCACGTTAGCATCTGCGTCCAATCACGAGCATCTTCCCTATGAATAGCCTCTTTCACAGCGCGTGCACTTTTTTGATAAACAATCCCAAAAGGTCCGCACGAGCGGAACGAACTGAGGACACATGAAAAAGGGTCTGCTTTAATAATCAGGTCCAACAGATGTCCATGGCTTCGGACCAATAACAGGGATAGCTATTGAGGAAATAAATGCAGCTTATCTGAGCTGAAAAGGCTCCCCGTGGGCAGGATGCTTCATTTGTTATGCATTCAACAAGTGGAATGGATCTTCTTTGCCAAAGATCGTTTTTATCATACCATGAACAATAGTTGAGGTTGATGAGGTCTATCTTCAAGATTCATCTTTGTAAGATGGAACCATATTTCGCCAGTGATCGGTGTTGTGTATAGCAGTGCGAAAATACTACAGCAGAAACGTTTTAGATGAGTGTCTGGCCAGGTCATAATTCTTGAGCTAATGGACAAACTAACGTAAACATGTCGGTGTTACGGATGCTTCAAATGTAAAATGGATGAGCTGGAGAACGTTTGCACCAAGTTTACTCAGTTACATAAATACAGCGGGATGCCAAGCCCGCCCGTGGTGTGCTAATATTATTTCACAGCACATTAACCCTTTAGTCCTCACGTCGGTTACATGCAAATACAGCTCCGGCGAGGATGTTCTCCCCGGGCTGCGTGGGTTTTCTCCGGTGCTCCGGTTTCCTCCACATTCCAAAAACACAAGGCTCGTTGGGCACTCTAAACCGCCTCTGTGGTGTGCTAATCAGGGTGTCCCCCGCCTTATGGGATAGCTCACACCCCCCGCGACCCTAGTGAGGATGAAGCGGTTCGGAAAATGGATGGATGGATGGATTAACCCTTCGTGTGTGGTGCATGTTTGGAAATACATGAAATTTCTTGAATACGCTGAGGCTGGCGTTTTCATACTAGAAAATTTGATTTCTAAGACTACATGAATCAAAGGACCCACTTTTGCTGTTTTTCTCACAAGTAGCCCAGTTTGCATGTATGCTATAACCATGTAAGCAGGAAAATATTGCTAGATTTTTGTTTTTGTATTATTATTAGTTTCTTATTGGGTGTACAGTCAAACCTCGGTTTTCGAACGTCTCGGTTCTCATCCAATTCGGTTTTTGAGTTTTTTATGCCTCGGATGACGAACAAATTTGGGTTCTCGAACAAACTGAGCGCACTTGAATGCACCATTTGACTCCTCTCGCCTTCCTTACACGAGGAAGTGACGCTTCCTCGGGTATACAAGGAAGTGACGCTTCCTCGTGTTGCTTTCCATTGTGAGCAGACGTGTTCAGTAAACATTTTTATTTTAAAAAGAGCGTGGTTTCGGTTTTCGAACAATTTCGGTTTTCCGAAGCCTTCTGGAACGGATTATGGACGAAAACTTGAGGTTTGACTGTATTTGTTTTTAATATCGCAACCAAGCTTCAAGAATGAACAAAGGAGTTGAGAAATTTCACACGTTATTTCATTTGAATTTGACGGAGAAAAAAAACTCTGCTCCTAAAAAAATATGCATACGTAACAATTGGGTTTCTGTGCCGGTTTCTGGGTGTTTACATTGAGTCTATTTTGGGCATGTTATGTTGTTTGACGTGGTCTGTAAATATATCTGTCAACCTGCAACCATTTAAACACCACATATTCTGTTGATGGAGCTAAAGCCCATCAAGTGGAGTAGAGCCCAGCTAAAAAACGAGACAATGCCTTCGACTGGTCCCCTTTAAATCATAGTGCACATATGGGGACATGGAACCATTCACACCGCCACTGGGTGGGAACTTAAAACCACGCTGCTTGGACGGATGTCAGGCAAGGAAACCAGTACACAGTTAATATAATGTATGTAAAATGATATCAGACGTATGTCATTCGAAAATAGATGTAAACAAACACAAAAATCTGATAGATACTTGAATAATAAAGATCACTGAGCTGGTTTCAAGTCCGCCATCTGTTTGTTACATGCATTACACCCTTCCAGAGAACGATAATACTTTGTCACCAGATACCAAGGAGTTAAAAACAATGATAAATTGTGTTATGCTGTTTTGAATGGTGTTATTGTCCCCCCCCCTCCCGACCCCACCCACACCCACACCTTTTTAAACGGTGGTGAAAGTACCCTTTTTTAACTTTCATCACAGAATCCAAAACAAGCACCCAAAGCTTTTAGCGTACTATATTTTCTTTTCCATGCGGGCATCGTTTGTTTTGAATGTCGGCATTTGAGACTTCACAGAAGACTGTGTGACAAACTCGGAGCCAAGCGAAGTGAATAATTTTACTTCTTAAATTGTGTGCCTCACAAGGCTATTTTGTTTATTTAAAAAAAAAATGGCCACATGGGGTGTTGTAGCCAAGCATCACAACCTTGATATGATTTGTGAATACAAAGTGTGCCAAGGGATCGGTAAATTGTTTTTGCTGTTGTGAAACAGCAGGTTAATTGCAGGGGAAATAAAGGAAATTGATCAAGCTGCTTCATTATGGACAGTTTTTCAAACTGCTTATCTTTCTTTTCTGAGCTCTTTAGTGGCCTCTGTTGTGTATTCAGAAACAAGGTCCCAGCGACCAGTGAGGAAGGTATTCATTACAAATGTTCAATTATCATTCCTTCTTCTGACCTTTAATTATAATGTTAAAATGTTCTGATCTCTTCATTACTCATTATTCAAGATTCCATTTATCCAAGAGAGGAAAGGGAAATTATCTCACACTTTCATCTCTTTAAGGAAGGTTTTGGCATGCTGTCTCGCCAAATTGTGGACCTCAGTGCAAACTCGTCATGAATTAAGCAATCAAACAGACTCTATTAAACCAAAAGCACTCAAGGTTGAAAGATAAATCCTAAATACAAAAATGCCTCCACTTTTGCCAAAAACTACACCACACAACCAGCCTGTCTGACTGTTTATTTTTTCTAATTAGGCTAGGAGACATACAGTAAATGTAGATATAGAATTCCCTTCAATTACAAAAAAAATAACTGTTAGAAGTGATAGAAATTTTTATCCAGCTCCTTTTTGTGCTTTGAATTTGAATCAGATGCAAATCAAGTTGTAACAGGTGGAATTCTACAAATTCCCATTCTGTTTTGCGAATAACACCTGTTGAAAAGCATACTGCCTCCTCATTTGCTTTCTTTTGCCGTGTTGGAAAAAAAAGATACTTTCACACTTGTCATTCCATTACCCATTCAAGACCAACCCTACATTCCCTAATTACGTACTCATTCAACCACTTCACATCGTCTTCTCCTGCTCTTGTTCCAGAGCCGCACCTGGCAGGATTTCTGTGAGAGGCTCCTCATTATCGGAGAAGAGAGCAGTTTGGGAATGGTTCTTCAAACATGAGTTTGGCAACTTCTTTGCTCGCTCAGATACAATCGACCTTGGAGTACCCCTGTGTGTGTTTGTGGGTGTGTTTTGGGGAGGGGGGGGGGCACTAAAGCTGAATAATGCAGCTGAGTGTGGGAAGAAAAGTGTAATAAGTTTCACCTGAATGGCTCCACTCCACCAAACACCATAGATTTGTCATTCACAGGCATCGGACCCCCCCCCCCCACCACCACCACCACCACCACCCCCCACCCCCTGTATTCAGAGGAGAAGCCCTGCAGGGATCTTGCACTAATGAGGAAGCAGGCACTCATTACGAACCTCGGCATGTGGAGTCTTTCTCTTAACTAGGACCAGCCACCAATCTCTTTCAAAGAGTACAAGGGATTCCCAATTAATGATGCAATTATGCAAATAATAGACCGCAATGATGTCTGCCTGCCCTCCTCTCCTCCTGCTGAAGAAAATGAAACTGTCACTGTCGATAATTCAGATCCGTTTGCCAAGCAAGATAGACTAGCCTGCGTTAAAAGGCAATGCAAAGCAGACGGGAACAGCAAGAAAGAAATCATCTCTATGAACGTGTAATACTTGATTAGCATTTTCATCCATCCATCCATCTTCCGAACCGCTTGATCCTCACTAGGGTCGCGGGGGATGCTGGAGCCTATCCCAGCTGTCTTCGGGCAGTAGGCGGGGGACACCCTTAATCGGTTGCCAGCCAATCACAGGGCTGATTAGCATTTTGTTTTGCTAAACAGAGTGCATGAACCGTTGGTAATGAATATGACATTTTGTGCTGGTGACCGGTGTAAAAAGTATATTCTTTACTGAACTAATTGATTTTGTTTTGTGATTAAATTGTAGTTTAAGAAAGCACCGGGATATGACCACTATGTATCCCACTGCGAATCCACCAATACTATATGTACGGTGGCCGACAGAGGCAAACGCACCGCAAACTCAGGAGTGCTGCAAACAAACAAACGGAAAAATCCATCCAACCATCCATCCATTTTCTAATCCGATTTTCTAACTGCGGGCGTACTGGAGCCTATACCAGCTGGGAGTAGGCGGAGGACAACCTAAGCTGGTTGCCAGCCAATCGCAGGGCACACATAGACGAACAACCATTCGTGCTCACGCTCACTCTTCGGGACAATTTCGAGTGTTCCATTAACCTGCCATGCATGTTTTTGGAATGTGGGCGGTAATCGGAAAACCCACCCAGGCACAACACACAAACTCCACACAGGAAGACCGCAGCTGGAATCGACCCCTGAGGTGGAAGTGCTAACCTGTGTCGCCCAAGCAAACAGAAAAATATGCAACCAAAAAAGACAAACGTACACATACAAACATTTAAAAAAACACACACACACACACACACACACACACACACACACAAAAGCAACAGATATTCTGAAATCACAGTAACAAAGCAGAAGAAAAAATTACGAACCACAGAACATTATTTTTTTCAAAAAATATCAAAATCAGATTTTCGTGAGCCTTTCCCCTTTAGCTGTTACTTCTTTTAAATACTGTATTTTTTATGTGTCATGGAGTTTTAAATGTCTTATATCCACGGTTGCATAACTGCTGTGCAGTGTTGTGATGTTGGAAGTTATCGATGAGCAACAGATGCAATCACATTTCTGTTGCAACCAGTCTTTATTAAGAATCATTTTGACTTGACGTTGCACATTTAACTTTTTCCACTCAGCTTGAGGTAGTATTTGCCTTGTCTGGACTAGTTGGATTGAGCCCATTTTCTTGTCATTCACAGATAGACTGCATTAACAGCCCTCTTTGTTTCAGAGCAGACCAAACGTCTGCAACTTGACAGCTGATCCAATCAATGGTGTTTTTCTCCATATGAAGCCAGTAATTATGTTCATAATTGACATAACAGTGCCCACCCCGTGAAAACAAACAGGGTGACCATGTTCACGCTTGGAAATTTGTCGATCAGGAAATAGAGATGAACATAGTTTCCTCCAAGACCGATGATTAATTAATGGTCACCCCACAAAATCGACACAATGGAGCCGCAGCAGGCACGCCCACCCAAATTGGGACCTATGAGAGCTCGAACAGAAGATCTGATTCATTGCATGTCATTCTGTGTCAGTGCCATTTAGACAGAACAGAAATAAGGCTTTTACAAACACACTTCTATACCAAGTATGATGATAATAATAGTAGTAAATGTACAACTTAGCATTCACCACTAACAGTCTGCCCATATGTTTTCTGACTGCTCCCCAATTTCAATTGTTTACTTGCCAATGTTCGTCTTCACACAAGCAGCTGAAAATATTATGCCTTAAGTTTAGTTGCCTCAACTCCAGGCTTTGAAACTTGCAACAGGCATAGTAAAGACACAAATAACAAGCATGAAACTTCATGCTAAGTGCAGGCTAAGTACCTTATTTTGTACCTGAGGAGATACAATTGAGAAATTAGGGAAAAAAACGTGAGTCATATTTGTTGCATCGGTGACTGAATAATCCCATCACACGTTGTAGCTAGCCTATTCAAGATCCACACAATTGGCATAGCGCACAACCCTCTCTCCTAGTCCATGACAGCAGATGTGCTGATTTTCTAAAAGGCGGCACATTCCACAGGTGGCATCATAACTTATGTGTAAAATGACGTGACAAAACCCAGCGTATCCCCATGGACATCCATCCATCCATTTTCCGAACCGCTTGATCCTCACTAGGGTCGCGGGGGGTGCTGGACACCCTGAATCAGTTGCCAGCCAATCGCAGGGCACACAGAGACGAACAACCATCCACGCCCACACTCACACCTAGGGACAATTTGGAGTCTTCAATCAGCCTGCCATGCATATTTTTGGAATGTGGGAGGAAACCGGAGCACCCGGAGAAAACCCACGCAGGCCCGGGGAGAACATGCAAACTCCACACAGGGAGGCCGGAGCTGGAATCGAACCCGGTACCTCTGCACTGTGAAGCCGACGTGCTAACCACTGGACTACCGGGCCACCCCCCCATGGACATGTTCACTCCAAATCAAAATCCATTTGGAACTCCCGTGACCATGGTAACCTATCAAATGCATAATCCTAATATATAAACTGATCCAGAATTATCTGCTAGCTCCACGGTATATAGATTGAAGTATTTTTGTATCTTCCAAAGGATCAAATAGACCAGGATATGTCCTGATGCTCTTTTTTTTTAATACCTGTAACTGGCCATTTTCAAACTGTCTATTTTATTGAATGATGGCAAACACCATCTGTGTTACGTGACATCAGCAATTCTTTCCCATTGCAATTGAATGTTGCAGGTTAAAGACCGAAATTGGCTACTTTTTCATCCTGAATGGTCACAAAAACGTTTGGTTTCAAGTGCCATGTGTCTCTTCAGAAAAAAAGCTTAAAGCCTAATTCAGCAGGAGGCCATGGCAATTTTGACAATATGCTTTCTGGCAACGTGTGAAAAGGTTGAAGCTGCCTTCAGGGGGCCTGACTTGGCCCAGAAATGTCTTCAAGAGCCAGTTATAACAAGTTGCCACTCATTGTTTATTCAAGCCAAAGAGGGAACCACCTGCTTTAGTCAGTAAGGTAATGAAAAGGTTCAATCATAGGAATAATAATACATTGTTCGTCTTTTTGTCACAATTACAACTACAGTTATGTTTTTATTTACTGTGGTTTCAGTAAAACGTAAAGGAGACTGGACTGTCTCAGAATTATTTGTTATTTATTCCTTTGTTGTTTGTTCAAAACCCCCCGTCCGCCCGCATATAATTTATTTTGTGATTTCCTAGTGTGATTTTCTGTTCTAGTGGATTCTTTTCGATTTCCTTCGTGTCTTTGAAGTTATCGTTATTTTAGGTTTTTCGGAGGCGGTACTTGAACGCTTCTCGAGTCAAAAGACAGAAGAGAAGGCACAGACACGGAGAAGGACGTACAGTACCTGTATTTGTTGAGACTGTGAAAAGCATTAATAAAGTAATAGTTTTAAAAACTAACATCACCGGAGCTGCAAGACATGGACAAATGTTTACAACCTAATCAATTTCAGCGGAAAATTAAGAAAAAAGAAATAAACATGTAGTTTCTGATACCCCTTATTCAGTCGACGTTTGGAAGGCTTTAAACACCGGACAACAGAATTTCGAGTCTAGTCTCTTTGCGCTAATCATTACAAGGAGCAAATATTGTACTTTTCTTTCTATTTTATAAGTCAGTGCTCATTTTGGACTGAGAAATAGAAGTTGACCAACTTGACACACACTAGTTTCCACCAGATCTGTTGACGTCGAGCGGTGGAAGCCTCCTGCAGCTATTTAAATTGTATGCGTTTGGAAGGAATTGTGACTGGCTAGTACTCGATTCATATGCTCTCTCAAGCCAGTGCCAACAAGTGAATCCCGAAACGAGCACAAAGAAGTCCCTTATTAGTATGTGGTCATTGTAAACAGCATCCCTCTGATCATCCTGTCCTGGTCACAACGCTGACATTTCAGTCGGAATATCAACGTGTCATGCTGTATGCTGGGCCAATAATCCTCCTAATTGAATAAAGATGAAGACAAACCGCGTCGATGAAAAAGGGCAGATGGGGTGTCTGCTGTTTGATTTAATGACCTCATTGATTTATGGGTGGGGATAACACTCCGATTTAGGACTGTGTGGGTGGCGCGTCATCGGAGGACAGCTTGCAAAAGTGCCCTTTCTACTGGCAAATTTCCTGCCGTGCCTCAGCATCATAAATTCCCACAGGAGAAAGGCCAGAGCCAGGGAGGGAAAGTGAAGCATAGGAAATAGAAGGGAAAACAAAGGAAATTGGCTTGTGGCTATTTGGAGAGCTCTACAAATATTACATGGGTGACATAGCACATATCCTCAAATAGTGCCCCGTGCTCTAACAAAAGTGCCTCAATTCGTAATTAGGAGCATCATCGACTTGAATGAGAGACACACTTCTGATTTCCCAAAAAGTAACACATTGATTCATTTATTCATTCATTTTCCGATCCGCTTATACCTCCCTCACAAGAGAGCTGGGATAGGATCCCAGCTGTCTTCGGGCAGTAGGCGGGGGACACCCTGAACCGGTTGCCAGCCAATCGCAGGGCACACAGAGACAAACAACCACCCATGCTCACACTCACTCCTAGGGACAATTTAGAGTGTTCAATCAGCCTGCCGTGCATGTTTTGGGAATGTGGGAGGAAACCGGAGTACCAGGAGAAAACCCACGCAGGCCCGGGGAGAATATGCAAACTCCACATAGGTAGGCCGGAGCTGGAATTGCACTGCGAGGTCGACGCGCTAACCATTATATTATTCCAGAAGGCTGTTCGAAAACCGAAATTGTTCGAAAACCGAGACCACGCTCTTTTTAAAATAAAAATGTTTACTGAACACGTCTGCTCACAATGGAAAGATGAAGAAGGCGAGAGGAGTCAAATGGTGCATTCAAGTGCGCTCAGTTTGTTCGAGAACCAAAATGTGTTCGTCATCCGAGGCATAAAAAATTTTGGTCGAAAACCGAATTGGTCGAGAACCGAGACATTCGAAAACCGAGGTTTGACTGTATATATATATATATATATATATATATATATATATATATATATATATATATATATATATATATATTGGATGCCAGAAGGTGCCATTTAGACAAAAAGACAGGCATGTGCGCACATTGTTGCAAGCTATGTCGGTGGTGCTGAAGCACCTGCCCTTTTACGCTGGACTCATTGTTTTTCCTGCTGGCCACTTTTTCTTCATTCATCTCTATTTAAAATAAATCAAATGTAGCCGTCCTGTCATCAATACCACCCAAAGTGTGTTATGTCTGACAGACATTGGTTCGAGTCCTTGGGAGAATTGTACTTATGCATCTGCCTTGCCACCCTCACCCAACTCCTCTTGTTTTATGTTGAGGGGGAAGAAATTTCATCTGTGCTGTATGTTACACATACGTACAGCACATTTGACAATAAAGTTGTATTCCATTCCATTCCATTCCATTCCTCATTTTGGCTCGGACATATTTGGGCATCGCAAAACAGACTCGTACGGGTGTTTGGTCATTCCCCGATAAGGTTCGGTGCAAAACCAACCACGGCACTTAACGCGAAAGGGCCACAAAAAACATTTCATGGCTACTGGCCCAAACGTTTCCCAAGCACAAACAAAAATCGTGCGGTGCGGCTGGTGCAACACTCGCAAAAAAAATGCTTGCTACCAATAAAACTGAACAGAACTAGGGATAGGACTGCTGACAGTCAACTTTTGTATTTATAGACAGACACAAAAAGCTTATCATGGTCACATTTTTCATCTCCTTTTCTTTCGTCTGGAACTCTTTGTGGTCAGACTTGGCTTCAAGTGGAACATTTCCATCTTCCCAGCAGTCTTGAATGTAGCACGAGGCGAAGGACACACGTTGATGCAGACACTCACACGCACATACAAAACACAGCAAAGAGAGCCTCCTCCTTTTCATGTGTAAGCTGTCTCCACACTGTAGGTGGATGATTAATGAGCTGATCAGCATTGGGCATTTGGGGGAGTATTTCAGGTGCAATCTCTAGAGATGCTTTTTCACATCTTAAAATTCAATGGTTAATTTCTTTTTTATTGATTGGTCTATAGAAACCCTTGCTTTACTCCTTTTCTTTGAATTTCCCAACAATGCTAATATACCTGTGCTTATGTAGATAGGTAAAATAAAATTATAATATGTGGAGTTATCTCGCATCGATAACGGCCCCCATTCTTTTGCCAAAATGTTTGAGTGTACTGTACCAATGTAAGTTCTGTCATACTCTCTTTGTTGATTTTGGTTTTTAATTTTGAATTAAGTGTCATGTTTTCCTTGTGTTTCTCTGTCTGTGGCCGTGTCCAAATTTACAGGCTGCGACTTTCGAAGGCCGCATTTTTGGCCGCGTTTTTCGGCGGCATGATATCACTTTTGGCCTGACTTGACTGCACGTGGTTTCAAAATTCGAGAAATACGATTTGCAGGCTGGGTCCTTCGATGCCTTCCATGGCTCCTCCTCACGTAGCCTCGGTGGACCACATAAACCGTGGCGAATTTCGACAGGCTTAGTGTGCATCCGGATGGTCGAGTAATGCCCGAAGTGATGTCATCGGGCCAAAAAATGCGGCCTTCGGAGGTCCCAGCCAATGTCTCGCTCATTAAGTTATTGGGTTCACCTGTGCTTTTCATACCAATCTCTTGGGTTAACCAATCAGCTCCCTCTAACCCATTGTCCCTTGTCCAGGTGTTCCTCGTTGTCTCATCAACTTGTTTGTATTTTGTTCCCTGCTTGTCACTGCAGGTCCCTTTTGTCCATGTCTGGTTCAGTTGCTTTTTGTTTGTTGTCTGACTTGAGTCGAGTTCAGTTTGGACTTCTGTTGATGGTTTCATCAATCCAAGACGTTTGACTTTTTGTTCCTTTGAGTAAAATGTACTTTTAAGAGCTCTCCAAACTTGCCTCCCTGCTTCCCTACATTTGGGTCCTCCTCCATGTCAATCCCTGACAAGTTCTTTCACACCAAACCCATCCAAGACGGTCTCTAGGGACCTCGGGTTGTACACTGTGCTACAATCATAACAGAAGTGGCCCTAGTATGTTGGAAGACACAGTACACCCTTGTAGACCCAAAGGTCTTGGTAAAATGAGGCTTTCCCAAGCCCGATTGATGAATGGATGCATTGCCATGGTGTATCTACCATATTTCTTGGCTTTGATGTGCAGTATAATATTACTGGTGCAAGCTATCTGAAGATGAAAGGCCTTAGAAGCAGCGTGAGATTCTCGCAGTGGTCTAAAACGAAAATCCACCCAAAGAGGTATAATATTAAGGAGACTGGTCCATTATTCTTGGATGACTGGTCCTTAACGGACATGCGGTTTAAAGGCAAGTAATAGAAAGAGCGACAGCATATCAAGCTTTTTCATCATAACTGAACAAAAATGCGGATGTCGAAAAATATATGGGCGCCTGCCTATTCAATGAAACTGAGTACACACGCGCACTTAAAGTCGGACGGCGCTGTGAAATGTCAATGGAATTCAGCAACCTGCAGCAATGAAAGGGGGTGACAGTCAAAATAAACCATTAGGCAGTTGAAGTGGGGAAGCATGTGGGTGTTTATTGCCACATTTACATAAAAACTTGGAGGCTTAATGTGGAGGAAACATGGGTCCCTTGGAGAATTCACTGCATTTTCACAAACTTCCAAGTGCACTTCTAATATGCATCATATTTGCACAATGACTTAAAATGAATTTAGTGTACGGCAACAGACCAAAAAACAAAATCTTTTGTAAAACTTTCATCCATATTCCATTCTCTTTTTGTATTTGCATCACTTTAAATGAGATCAATCTGCCGCAGGCAGCACAGTGACATGCGGTCAGCACGTCTGTCTCAAAGTTGTGACGTTCAGGATTCAAATCCATATTCTAATCCTCCAATGGTCCCCTAACTTTCCTGTGTGGAGTTTGCATGTTCTCCCTGTGCTTGTCTGGGTTATCTCCAAGTACTACAGTTTCCTCTCATATTCCAAAATGGTGCGTGTTAAGTTTAATGATGACTTTATATTGTCCAGAGGTTTAAATGTGAGCATAAATGAGTGTCTGTATAAATCCTATGGTGGTTTTACACCCAGTGCGATCACACCGCCTCTTATTCGAAGTCAACTGGAATAGGCTGCTGCTCACCCGCAACCCTTTTGAGGACAAGCACAAAAATGTGATCGCCCGGGTGCAGATGTGTTTATTTGTTGTCTGCCCTACTTTGATCTACTGCACTGAAATGGTGTGTTAAATTTACTCAATGTTGGCAACAAGATCAATGGATTTCTATACATTTTTACATAGGTCGATAATCTCCTTAAAAATGTAGCTGGATCCAGATGATTTTATTTATTTATTTATTTTATTACATGCAACCACTCTGACATAAATTTGAGTAAATTCAATCCACGTTTTTTTTTCCAGTGTGTATGCATTATGGTGTGATCTCAATTGTATTTATTTGTCAACGGAATGGGCTTAGGTCCTACAACCACACTTCTTAAAGTGAAATGAGCAAGTTCTTTGAAGGCAGAGGCCAGGAAACACCCTTCCAAAAAATAAACCTCAGTGTGGGGTGGTCGTCTGCCTCAACTGAAACGACATCAACTAATTTTCCAGGGCTATGATTTAGATGTGTCACAAGTAATCTTGAGCAATTTAAAGTGAGAGCATGATGTATTTATTGCTCTTGGGTTGCTCAAACACCTTTGATGTTAAATTACTTCAAGCTATTGTGGTACATACAAATCAGGTCAAAATCGAAACGTGCCACGCCGACGTGCAAAGTTTGGAGAAGCACTGCCTTTGGTATGGTATGAGGGATGCTCTTTGGTTTTATTTGAAGATGTCAATCAGATAGTTCAGACATGGTAGAAAATATCCGAAGAACTGATGTCTCGCTGTTCAATGTGATCGTCAGGCAGTGGCTCCCTGCCATGAATGATTTAATGCAACCTCCTGTCAGTTAAAGTGAGCCCTTGCAACTATCACCCCTCGGGGCGAGTACACACGCAGAACCTCAACCTTCTTCTCATCTGGCCTCACTGAAGCATAAATTGCTCAAAGTTGATTCCGCCACACTGAAATAAATCAATCCTTTTATGGCTGCGGCACTTCGACATATTTCTACACTTCGACATATTTCCAGTGCGGCCCGGTAGTCCAGTGGTAAGCAGGTCGGCTTCACAGTGCAGAGGTACTGGGTTCGAATCCAGCTCCGGCCTACCTGTGTGGAGTTTGCATGTTCTCCCCGGGCCTGCGTGGGTTTTCTCCGGGTGCTCCGGTTTCGTCCCACATTCCAAGAGTCATGATTGGCAGGCTGATTGGACATTCCAAATTGTCCCTAGGTGTGAGTGTGGGCGTGGCTGGTTGTTCGTCTCTGTGTGTCCTGCGATTGGCTGGCAACTGAGTCAGGGTGTCCCCCGCCTACTGCCCGAAGACAGCTGGGATAGGCTCCAGCACCCCCCGCGACCCTAGTGAGGATCAAGCGGTTCGGAAAATGGATGGATGGATGGACATATTTCCAACTGCTTGAATTGTACCAATACAGAATGTGGGTTTTGTTCTTTTCAGCTCCATAACAAGGTGTCTCATATATCTACCACGCACACATCCTGACGACAGTTTCCGGCCTTGTGCCTGTGAAAATATAATATGAAAGCAGCAGATTATGCGGCCTTGGATAAGGAAAGAGAATGTGCACAGAGAAATAAATAAAAAATCAATTGTATCCCAAAACTCTGCAGAAAAAAACACTCCATAAAAATGTCACATGAGTCTTGGTTTTCCAAACCACATAATGACAGTACACAGCTACCAATGACCGTGCAAAATAGAATCCAACAATACACATTATTTATGATATATGGACAAAAGTATTGAGACAAACCTATAGACAACTTGGCGGCGATAGTTCGGGGAAAGCCCTTTTCGGTTTCAGCATGACTGGGCCCTGACGCGCAAAGCAAAATTCGTTAAGGTGTACTTGCATCAGTCTGGAGTGGAAGAATTTCACAGCCTTCAACTTGAGCCCAGCGAGCGCTCGTTTGGGTCCAACATTAGTGACGGATGACTTCGCACATGTTTTTGGAAGCTGGAATGGAATCTGGCTTTATTTTCTTGTGGGTCTAATGGCCATGTGTCCCAATATTTTTGCTCCTGTGGCATATTCTGGGCAGCAACTTTGTGTTTTTGTATCAAAGAAGTTACAGTGCATTTAAAAGACAAAAAAAAAAACATCTGTTTGCTGTTTGGAAAGAAAGCAAATACAGTATGAGATTATAGACTTTTTCCAGACCTGGCACTTGCTGTTAATAATTTAAAAATAGAGGCTGATTGTCAATCTTAAATGCATACAAGCAGCTATAACTTTAAGAAATAATTTTAGCCTAGATCAAACACAAAACCCCTAATCCAGGTTCATGTGAAAATCTTGTACAAATTCTGAATGTTTCCTGTGCTGGTGCTGGACGCTGTTCTCATTGGCTAAGCAGCTTTGAAACATGTCAGGATCAGTCACAGTAGCAGAGGACAGGATGAAAAGACTCATTCCACTTTCCATGTGCACCAATCCATGTGTCTGTAATAACATGAACCCATTGGCTTGTTCTAATTTGGTTTTATCTTTGTTGCACACAAGTTCAACTTTTTTTTTTTAAAAATAATTTTTCATGCGTTGAACAAACCTTTGGGAGCACTTTGCTCATTTATAGCTTCTAAAGACTGTGGCCTTCCTGTGTAAATTTTGCATGTTCTCCCTGGCCTCCCATGAGTTTTCTTCGGTACTACGGCTTAATTTCACATGCCAAAAGCCTAATAAGTGATACATCAGGAGTGCCCAATTCCTCCAGTTGAAAAGATGAACTTGAGTCAAACGCCACAACAATTGCTGAGGTCCAACTTCAAAATAAAATCCCAATGAGGCAATGATGTCCTTTAACAGCAGGGGTGTCCAAGTCAGGTCCTTGAGATCCCCTATCCAGCCTGTTTTACATGTCTCCCTCTTCCAACACACCTGCTTCAAAAGATCAACTTGTCAGCAAACTCTGAGAAACCCAAGAACAATCTTGACCATTTCAATCTGCTGTGTTAGAAAAGGCAGACATCGAAAACAGGCTGGATAGGAGATCTCAAGGACCGGACTTGGACACCCCTGCTGTTAAAGGACATCATTGCCTTGTTGGGATTTTATTTTGAAGTTGGACCTCAGCAATTCTGTGGCATTTGACTCAAGTTCATCTTTTCAACTGGAGGCTTGCCTGACTGCAGTCACGCAAGCGGATGATCTGCAAGACGCTCAGTACACAAATACACAATGAGACAATCGCATCTGGTGTGCATTTTAATATTTTCAGCGAGATGTCTTAATCATTCAGTGCATGATGTTACGCACTTTTGCCCCCGGCTGATCTGGAAAGTAAACAAGCAACTACAGTTTTCTAACAGCCAAATATTTGTCCATTTTTGGATTGCACAAGTTTTTTTTTCTGTCTGTTTCGCATCACTTTATTTTTTTTGTGCCAAGTCTCGTTCTTCTCCAGATCTCCTCCGGACACATTTGCCTTCACAATGTGGGGGGAGGGGAAAAGATCCACACAATCCCAAGGTACAAAACAAAAAAGGCTCCCCATTGTCGTAGCATCGCAGTCAAACAGCGACAATCCAAAAGTGCCGACATTCTCTTCCCTCATTTGCATCAGTTGCTGCGTGAAAGCCAGAGAGTCTGCACAGATGAATTTGATCTAGATGCTTGAAGTAACAAAAGTCAACTTTGTATTTACTACACACTGGGCGTTTTGCCGCTAAATTATCATATTGTGCCAATTTTTAAATGCGATCCCTCAAGGCATACATTTGGTATGAAATATCCTCTTGGGGTCTTGGGGAAGATGTTAAATCACATCTTTCTGACACCAACAGGACAGAAGTAGCGGTTTTCCTCTTGAGAACAAGCCTCTCGCCCAGCCACAAGAATGTGAGTGACCAGTGTGTTTTTAATTTTAGAAAAGTAGCTCGATCATAGGTTGCTTCATTTAGCTGCATGTATTGGAGCCAATGAAATGTCTTTGACCACCAATCAGAAAGCGAGTTTTCCAGTATCTCAAGGTTTTAATTTATATTTAAAATTGTCTTTGGTTTACTGGATTTTCATACAAAAATAGGCCCTCAAAGAAAATGCATGTGGGATCCACTGAATAAAACGGCCACACTAACAATTATGAAGTTGCATACCAGTACCGTAGAGTCATTGCATGAATGAATGTCTGTAAGACGACTTATTTCCCAGAGATGTCATCATGTAAAGGGGTCACATCACATGGCAACAAGCAAAGACAAAAAAAAAAGAAGAAAATGTGAAGGTTTGGCATGGATGAGGATCCAAATGCAGGGAAGGCGGAGAAGCAGGAAAAGGGAGGCAGGAAAGCAGGGTGTACACAACAAATGGTTTTTAATCAAAATGCTTGGGGTGGTACTGTAGGGGTAAAATACAAAAATCAACAAAGTTCTAAAAAAACTCAAAACTCAAGGTAACAAAGAAACACCAGGGGCCTCATTTATTAAAAAATGCATAGGACAGGGTCTTAATTCGTGTGTATGACTGACATTTAGAATGTGCATATGTATAAAAAAAATCTGTATTTATTAAACATGCATACACCTGTCGTATGCACACCACAAAGAGTCTTGATATATCCTACTTTGTGGCACGGTAGGCAACTGTTTAGCACGTCCACCTCACAGTGCAGAGATCGTGGGTTAGAGTCTGACTCTGGACTTCCTGATTGGATTTTGCATGTTCTCCTGTGCCTGTGTGGGTTTTGCCCGGTGATAGAGAGATCTATGAGCAAAATTGTATCATGTTTAAAGTTTCATTTAATTCGGGCACGTCTAAACGTTTGGGTGCGTATCCAGCACGCCCCCAAATGCCTGTGCGCAAAGGCGTCGGCCGTCTGGGTGGAGGGCCACGATTAACACGTCAAAGCAAGGGCGCGAACAGAGAGAAGAAGGCTAGACTCGGTCACAAAGTGGGGATAAACAATTCAGGAACAAAGCGTTGTTGAACAACAAAAGACGGTTTGAGAACGCCTGTCACGCCCAGGCGACATTTGTCATCTGCAAAGTCTGCAACTTGTTGATTCATTGGAGACCAGACAAAAAGGCGTCAACGTACCCGTGGTTCAAAGCTTAAACCAAGGTAACCAATCACTACCGAGGGGCCGGACCGGGGGCGTGGTATGCAAATATCGGGGGCAGTGTTTTTCTTGTATTTTGCATATGTAAAACAATAAACTCTGAGAGTGATTACCGGGGCAACAACCGTCATTCGCACTCAGAGATCCCTCCCGCCGTTAATGAAAACAATTTTCCCTGTCTGCCGAGTCATTTCTTGAACTTCAGAGAAAAACTCTGACATCCGGGTACTCCGGTTTCCTCCCCCGTTCCAAAAACATGCATGCTAGGTGATTGGAACACTTTAAATTGTGCCTCGGTGTGATTGTGAATGTAAATGGTTGTCAGTCTATGTGTGCCCTCCGGTTGGCTGGCAACCAGTTCAGGGTGTCCTCCGCCTACTGCCCGGAGACTTCTGGGATAAGCTCCAGCACTCACACGACCCTTGTGAGGATAAGCGATTCGGATAATGGATAGATGGATAAAGAATGTGTCATGGCCCACAGATAATCTATAATTAACTGTAAGAGGATGAGGAATTTATTTGGATCCCTGTATTGCAAGCAGGGGACACGTGACATATTTGTACATCGAATGAATTGTGTGTTAAGTCTTCCAGTCCATGTTAGTCGCAGTTTATTTGTGTATTGATTCAATCAAATTCGCAAAAATTGGTTGTGTGATGGTGCATTCATTAAAGCGTGGGTGCAATTAATCTATGGCTCCAATGATTGTATGTTTGGGAAACCCTTGTTTCATTTTGGATTATTGCTGATTTGTTGGCCTTATCTGTAGTTTCACTCCTCTACCACAAGGTTTTGTGTTTATGCATGGTCACAGCTGTGCGTAAATGTACACACAGGCTCACGTAAAAAGTCCAAATGAATGTTCATATTCACACATTATGCACACGCTTGATAAACGAGGGCCGTGAAAAACCAAACACTCACCGCTACAAGTATCATTGACAGGACAAGGTTATGTGACAGTGATAATGATCCAACAATGACAAAACAAAAGCAGGGGGCTAAATACAAACAAATGGACCAAACAACGAGAGACACCTGGACAACACAAGAGTGACTGTGGGAGCTGTTTGGTTGAAACAAAGAGACTGGGCTGACCTAACAAGACAAACATGAATAATATTACCAAACTAAATCCAATCAAAACCAAATCAACAAAAACACAGATCATGACAAAAATTAGGCAAACATATTGTGATCAATCTGGATAAAATGATGAAATGATTCTGATAAAATGATACTTTCGTTGTTTAGATTGTGTTTTACCAGCATCATTGAAAACCAGCTAATCCTCATCAGGGTCGTACAGAAACATCCGAGTGATTGTCCTCATCTTGTCGGCCCTTGTTTTCAGGGTTTGTCAGATTAGCTCTCAGTTTGACTGTGAATCGCAGGTGACAAAGTGGCCACCGGATCCCAGGAAACATGATATCATGGCATCGTGGAGACATGCTTTCAGTGCCACTTTTTGCTCTTAGAGGTGGTGCAGCAGGGGATGAGCTCTTCGGAGGAAAAAAAGAGGGGAGGAGCAGGGATATTTCTGTCTGTGGCTTCTGCTCCTCTCATTTTCTCCTCATTATCAAGATGCCTATTGTCAGACATCATGTGTGATCGCTCAGAGTCGAGAGATGAGATACGAAAAGCAGATGAAAAACTTGAAAAAGAACAGTTGATGTGAATAGCCACCCCAGAGGTCTGCTTTTGATTCTGCGTGCAAGCTTTTAGAATAGGATGACACTAGCCCTCACTTGACATTAGTATTTCTGCTCTTCCTGTTGTTTCTAAATTCCACATTGTGACATGACAAACTCAGAACAACACAAAGAATTAATCTTGGATACTTAGCCGAGCCTTGCTCGCAACTAGGGCCCAGTCAGTGATGTTTTAGTCTCTTTTAATACAGAGCGGTGATTACCCAATGATTGTGTCTGTCCGACTCTATTAAAGGTGGATTACATTCCTATTAAAAAGAAAAGGGCAACATTGGAAGCTCACTGAATATTATGCAAATTACATCTCTTACCCCTGTATACATGGGCAACAGCCAAAAGTATTTGTTTGTATGAACATATTTTGGTTCCAAGAAAATAGCCCGGTGGTTAGCATATTTTAAATTTCACAACATGTTCTAGCCATGCTGGCCTGGGTTTTTCAGCTCCCTTACAAATCCCAAAAATATGCAGATTACACACACACACACACACACACACACATGGGTGGTCGACTGGTTAGCAAATCTATCTCACAGTACAGAGGTGCAGGGTCCGATTCCAGCCTTCCTGCGTGGCATTTGCATGTTCTCCCCGTGCCTGTGTGGGTTTTCTTTGCATACTCCGATTTCCTCCCACATTCCAAAAACATGGGTGGCAGGTTAATGGAACACTCTCAATTGTTGATCGATGTGATTGTGAGTGTGAATCTCTCTCTATGTGTTCCCTGCAATTGGCTGGCAACAAGTTCAGGGTTCCCCTCAGTTTCACAGACCGCACTGATTGTCACAGTTTTTATTTCATTTTGTGTGTCGAAGAAGGCCAAGTACAAAATCAAGATCTGACAGTACTAAAATAGTGGTAACAAAAAATCAGGGCTCATCCCCGTGGTTAAAATAACAACGACAGAGTGACGGACCAACGATGATGGCAGGGTGGCCCACCCATTGACAAATGACAAATGACGGACAGGGTACGTTTACTGATGCACCCACATTTGTGGGTGTACAGGTGTGTGTGTGTGTGTGTGTGTGTGTGTGTGTGTATATATATATATATATATAATTTGTGAATGTTATGGAAATACATTCACATTTTGACACATGCAGGAGCAAGCTTGAAATAGGTTGATACATTGCACAGTAGGACAGAGAAGTATTCCAGATGTTCATCATGTGCATTACGAGGAAAAGCTCTCGTGACTCGTCCCGATCCCAGAGGTTTTCTGGTTTTCCACTGCCCCAGTTTCTTTTACTTTTGGATGCATAAACTTGGAGATTGCGGTGGTGTCAAGCAGTGTTTTGCATTAGCTGCATAACAACTGTTATTCATGAAGATTCCAACACAATAGCTGAAGCAAAAAAAAAAACTTGAATCTTATTTTCCCAAGATAATTAATTTACACTGGAAAAAGTGTTTGTTGAATTGACTACATTTTATTTCACCACGCGAAATAAAATCATCTGGATCCAGGTACACTTGTCAAGTAGACTATACATCTACTTAAAAATATGTATCACTGTGCAACCACTTGATGAAATAAAATGGAGAAAATTCAACACTCCATTTTTTTCATTGTATGTTTGGCTCTCAAACGAGTGAAATTTATTGTGGCTATGACTGGAACTTATGAAATTTATCTACATTTGTCAAGTAGACTGATTGGATACTCCTCTGTAATTATTGCGGTACGTACAGTAATATCCAAACCATTCCTCTCAGGGGAGGGCTTAACCAAGGCCATCTGAAGTCAATAAATTATATTGGTCAATATTTCATCAGCTAAAAAGTCATAAATGGTTTGAAAGGAGTAGCAAGAACATCTAACAAGCAAGTTGATGCTTTGTGTTGAGATGCAACTTCTCCAAGCATTACAGCATCAACCAGGACAACACTTTCATATGTGTCCCCACATATAGGCACTGTAAATACTGGGCCAGCTGTGTCTATTCTTGTGCTTTCTTTGGAATATTGTTTCACTGAGGTCATTTAGTCTGATGAGTGACACACATCAGTAAAATTAAGACAAATACATGTGTGGAAAAAGGGTGTGCAGTGTTCCCTTAACATTGCATAATTTAAAAATGTGTTTACCACCTACTGTGTTGATGGAGCTTGCTCCCTCCAACAGGCAATAAAATGGCCAGGAGGTTTTAGGAAAGTCATTACAGATCGTCATGATTAAATGATGCTTGGAGTTCTGTACTAATGTACCCTGTGCAACACATTATTTGCCGCTACAATAGTTGTTTTGACATGTTCCAAGGTCAGAAGGTTACGTTCTCTTCCTGGGAAAATGGAAGCTATCAGCTTTCCACGTCCCTGGCACACCTTTTTACCCGTCAAGTGACACCAATGCACTGTTTTCTGAGAATAAAGTCGGAAAAAATTACAAAAAAACAATTAGTGTCTTATCACAGGGGTGATAGTATCGATATTAAGCAGCTGGCTTTGGTGCTGAGTAAATTTGGACTTTGACTCCTTCTGATTGTACATCACTGCAGACTGTCTCATTTTCTGTCATAAAGTGTTGCTCGCTCTCTCAAAATAGATGTGCACTTTGTAATTGCATTCGTGTGTTCAAGTTGAACTCATTTTTTTTGCAAGTACAGTCTTCTTGCACATCTGGTGTGAGTGAGAAGGAGGAACACGATGCAAGCAAAATGAGAGCAATGATTTGATTGCTGAGGCCACGAATCCACTTAAGATCGTCATTTTCAGGAAGAGCTAAATACCTGCTCACCAAGAGGACCAAACACTGATTTTAGTGCAGACCTAGTTTGAGGTCAGCCCACATAATGCATGAGCCATCCAGCCAACCCTTGGATGTCTTTTTTTCTGAAGTGCATCGCGTGTGAGGAAGGAATGATTCCCGTGACTGTGCAAGTCCTATTCCCATAACACAGTGTGTTCACGCATGATTCACTTCAGTTAGTAAGTGCAGCAGGGGGGTTTTCAGTTTACCTTGAAATCATCATCATGTTATTTTTTTTAACCGCGTTAATCTAAATTTTAATCTCTGCCTTTATTGTTTCTGTGGTGGGGGGGGGGGGGCTTTTTCTAATAGCCCTTTTTATATGTGGGCTCCTGTGATCGAGTTGTTGGGGGTGGGTAATTTTTAAATGAGATTAAAATATAGATAATTAGATTAATTAATTACCATCCCTAATTAATCAGATTTTTTTTAATCGCTTGACAGCACTATATACATATATGTATGTATACCTTTTGTTGCGATTATGGACATTATTGTTCACTATCATTCTGTATCACTCTTTTCTCTCTCTCTCTCTCTCTCTCTCTTATTTCAAGTGGTGGAGACAGATGGTCACCTCACACCAAATCTTAGATCTGTTTGAGGTTTCGTCCTTGGTCAGTATTTGTTTTAAAAACCACAGTGACTCGAGAGCTGCCTCCTCTGGGGAGCTGTTGGGTCTCTTCAGTGTATTTGGAGTATGATCCAGGGACAGCACGGTGAAATAGTGGTTAGTCCGTCTCAGAGCTTTGAGGTTTGGGGTTAGAATGTCAGCTCTGACTTCCTCCCGTGTTACAAAAATGTGCGTTAGGTCAATTGAAGATTTTAAATTCGCCATGAATGTGGACATAAGTAGGAATTGTTGTTTATCTTTTGTCTTGTGGTTGACTGGCAACAAGACCGACTGTATCACGGCTTTCGCCCAAATTCAGCTGGGATAGGCTCTTGATTTTTCGCAGTCCTAATGAAGAACAACACTATAGAAAATAGATGATAGTGTAGTCCAAATCAAGTCAATATGGAGTGGCATCACCACAAGTTTCACTTCTACTGGGGTCAAAACACCTGAAATGTAACCTCATTGCTCTTTTTGCTGTCTGTCTTTATTTTCATTCCAGATCCTTGAGCATTAGTTTTTTTCAACACTCTAAAACACTGTCAGCATTTATCTGCACTGAGAATTCACATCATCACTTTGTCACACAGCTCATTCAGTGCTTTGAGTGTCTCTGTCCCTTTTTCCAACTTTGTAGCACACGATGCATGACGCATTCAGTACCTCGGCGATACTTTACCTTCAGTGCCAGTTTCACATCTGTGAAAATTATTATTTCATTTTTATTTCCCTATACTGTAGATGTTAAAGGATATTGGACCCAAGTTGTCAGAGGAGCTCAGGTCCGAGGCCACATCAGTACATGTTCCTGCTCAGTGCTAAAGCACCGAGGACCTTCTATTTTTTGCGTATAACAAGAACTTTTGCGTACAACAAGAACTGAGGTTATAACATACTGTATCTAGTTATCCATTGCCACTTTACACTTCATGTGTTGCTGCTTCTTTGCTTCGTGGATTTTTCCAAAATACTGCATTCATTAAAAAAATATATATAAATATTATTTAAAAAAGTAAAAATGGAAAAATATATGGCCATATCAATATTGCGGAAAGACACATTGCAATGCAAGCAATGCATCCCGGGTGTGTGGGAGCATGGAAGCCAGCTCGTCCCTCCAATGGCGGCAAGGGTCCCGTTCACAGCATTGAAGGTTGAAGGTTTCCCAACCCGGTCAGCTGTTTTTTAGACACGTCACAAGTAAGCAGTGACAGCTCAGACAAAGGCTGAAGTGACAACCGAAACTGTCAGCTCGTCAGAGTTTAGTTTTTTTTGTTTGTTATTTTTCATTAAAAAAAACATTGTCTGATTTTAAAAAAAAACAACAACAAAAACGTAAACCTATTGTAACTACTAAGGAGACAAGATGAAGGTCAGTGCTACCCATCAGCATGTTTTTCTCCAATTTAAAAATCTCAGCTACACTGTCAGCCCCTCCAGCAGAAGAGTCTCGAGTGAACCAAAAGCCTACAAGTAAGAGCCACCTTTTATTTTGGTAGCATTTCCAATGGTATTGAACTGATGTTCAAAAGGACACGACTGAAAATTGTTTTCCGTCCACCTTGTAGAAGACTGTGAACTGGTAATTGCACCAAGGCCTTGTTTTCCTTGAATGCATGTTACATGAGCTCCCTGTGCATGCGGGGGTTCACTTCAAGTGCGGCTCTGGTTTCCTCCTACAGCCCCAAATCTTGCATGTTAGGTGAATTGAACTGAAGGAATTCAGATTAATTTCTGGAGCAATTCACGTGCAAGGGACAGCAAGGTGAACGACTGGTTAGCATGTCCACCTCATAGTGCAGAAGTGAGGGATTTGAAACCTTCCCCGGCCTTCCTCTGTGGGGTTTGCATGTTTTCCCCATGTTTGCGTGGGTTTTCTCCGGGTACTCCGATTTCCTCCTACATTCTAAAAACATGCATGGAAGGTTGATTGGACACTCTAAATGGTCCTGAGGAGTGATTGTGTGCGCAAATGGTTGTTTGTCTATGTATGCCCTGTGATTGACTGAAGACAGCTTGTGAAGATAAAGCAATTCAGATAATGGATGGATGAATTCACTAGCAGGGTAAATTATATTAAATTCAAATCAGTCAAATGACAGCATTGCTACATCTATTAATCATGTCATAATTTATTCATTGTGTTTGATACAGCATTTAATTATATGATTCCATGGTGGCATGGGCATTGGACAACATATTTATCCATTTATTTATTCCCGCAAAAACATTTTGGCATGACCCACTAGACCAGTGGTTCTTAACCTTGTTAGAGGTGATGGTCAAGCGGGCATGTCAAAACTACTTGACATGTTGATTCGGGTGCGTCTTAACCTCCATGGCAGAGGCTCCGTCGAACCCCTGAGACAGATTCATCGAACCCTAGGGTTCGATCAAACCCTGGTTAAGAACCACTGCACTAGACAAAGCAAGGTCCATAAAGGCATACCTGACCTCAACCCCACCAAACACCTTTGGGATGAACCGGAGCAGAGATGGTGAGTCGGGCCCTTTGTGTGGTGCAACATGAAAACTGAATGGAGGAAAAAAAATTGAGGCGTCCCAATTCTTTTGTCAACATAGTGCAATTTGTAATGTGGCTAAACTTGGCTCTCTAGTGGTCAACTACAAAATTACAACTTAAGAGCAATGCCGCGAACACAATAGACACACAAAATTGTCAAATTCCAATTACGGTTGCTGAACTGGTATCTTTTGTTATCTTGTTCAAAATAATTAGGTAAAAATCTGGTGGTTTTCGACTCTGCTGTTTGATTATGAGCATATCGTGAAAAGCATAACAGAACGGCTAAGGATGTTAAATAAAGCATGACTTACACATTATATTTATCTTTCCATTAGTGCTTTACATTAACTCAACAGTATAATAACATGAATGAGTTTAGTTATTTAAAAAACTCTATACAAACATAACTAACTCATTTAAGGTCACTTGAAATAATATTAAAAGCAATCAAATTCTGGTGTCTCTCATGGCATTGCATGTATTGAAAAATATCCCCAAAATGGGATGCCAATGTGAGTGCACAACTTAAAAAGCGACTCCAATAATGATCTGTGAAGGCTCTGAATGTCCACGTGCCTTCTTGGATTCCTGAGTGGTTTTGCCTTCTCCACATTCATCAGGCCCGTTGGGCACTAAAGGTGGGCAGAACGGTAGGAAACGGCTCCATGGCAAAGAAGATAAGTGCGCGCTCAGTCCAAAAGGCAGACCATAAACTTCTCCACTCTCCCGTGTGCTGATGGAGCTGTCCTCGTGAGCTTTGTTCCAGGCCAGGATGCCTCGTTCCTCCTTTGTGCCTGTTAGACATGCACAAGTCAAAAGAAATGTATATGCAAAACGAAACAGAGCTTTGCTCACAGATTTGCAACTCATGCATACACATAGGCACATGCTTCTTTTGGGAACCTATCCTCTCTATTAGCTTGAAAATAGAACCTGATTTTTGTTTCTCTGTTACTGTGCTCAGGCAAAACAAAAAGGGTTGCTCTGGTGCCATCTTGTGGCATCGTGGTGCCAAAGGACTCTGTTGAAGGGACTCCAGGAACTTAATTTAGTTCAAAATAGTGCTCCTATGGGGAGTTTTCATGTTCTCCCCGTGCCTGCGTGGATTTTCTCCGAGTACTCCGGTTTCCTCTCACATTCCCAAAACATGCATGTTAATGGAACAGTCTAAATTGTCCTGAGGTTTGGGTGTGAGCACAGATTGTTGTATATGTGTGCCCTGTGATTGGCTGGCAACCGTTGTCCCCCGCATACTGCCCAAAGACAGCTGGGATAGTCTCCAGCGCGACCCTTGTGAGAATAAGCAGATCAGAAAATAGATGGACGGTGCTTTGCTGCTATTTTATCTAACAAGCAACTATAAAACCTTTTTCATCGGCCGTTGATAGTGCGCGTACTTTTGCCATTTTCAGGAGGGCACTCCTGAGCCCCTGCAAATAGCACCGTCACCAAAAACTGTGATTTGTTTATTTTTGCTATATCGCTCCCACCACAGTCATTTTCTTTAATGATAATGATTAATGATGGTAAATAAAACACTGCCCACACGTATGCAAAATATTAACATTTGTTATTTTGTGCTTGGTGAAGTACTCCGACAGTCATGTTAACATTGAGGATAGTGCTCTACAACATGACAGTTATCGCAATCTAAACATTATATTCATATATGAAGTACATACGGCACGGCAACGACACACTCACAGACGCCCTTCTCCTTATTAAGAGCCCAGTTTTTAAAAAACATCATGTTATTACCTCATTATTTTTTTAATAAGGCACTGTGAAGCAATATTTCACATTTCATTTTTTTCTCATATTTCATTGCCATTACTAAAATTCAAGAAACCAAACCTACCGAATGTGATGCACTCATACAGTCATCACTTGATTTTCAGAAATCTTAAGGCCATGCCTACAGTTATCAGAATGTGAAACTTAACCATTGTCACTAAATTTGGGAATTATAGATCATTTTTAAGGTCATACCTATACCCTACTGAACGTCATGGAAATTATTACCTGGGATTGTGTTGTCCAGTAAGAAACCAAAGAAGCCTCCAACAAACATGCTGGTTGTGAGAAGAACTTGCAGCACCTGGTCTATCTCTTCCACACCTGGATGACACAGTCAAACCATGACGCAATGTATTGTGCATGCGTGCGCGTGTGAATATGTGTGTGCACGCGTGCTGGTGTGCTAATGTGTTTTAAACATTTTTAAGTAACATAAAATGAGTCTTCTACCTGTAGAAATTGCTGTGGGGTTCTTCAGTGTCCAGTTTGGTATGACCAGACCCGAGAACATGGAGAAACCAAACACGAAGATGTTGCGAGATGAGTTCAAATCTGAGTACTAGAAAACAAAAACAAACAAAGAAAACAAACACGTAACATCGTGCCAACGTGCCTCTACATATCATTACAGTATCTCATATAGTATGTGAACAGCTTTGCTTCAGTGTGGTTCATCATTTGCCTTTCATCATATAGAGTGCTCACCTGTAGGGTCGAAATTCCTGCAGCAGAAATGACCCCAAACATAACCATGAACATCCCCCCTATGACAGGCGATGGGATGGTCGCAAAAATGGCTCCCACTTTGCCAAAAACACCCATAACTATCATAAAGACACCCCCGGCAACAATCACCATACGACTGCCAACCTGTGTAGGAAGTAGAGGAAGTCATCCAAATGTTATATTCTCCCAACAATGTAAGCATCCCTTAATCATTTCAGCCTGGCACGGAGGACTCGCCTTTGTGATACCGAGGGCTCCCACATTCTCGCTATATGAGGTGGTCCCATTTCCTGTGCCCCAGGCTCCAGCCAGCAGACACCCTAACCCCTCTATCCCAATCCCCCGGTTGATTGCATGTTTAGGTGGAGGCGGAGCCCCGGAGAGCCTGGCACACGCATGATAATCCCCAACAGACTCTATCATGGATGAAATCACACCAGCAAAAATGCCAAGTACCCCTGCCACGTTCACAGTGGGCATCCCCCATTGACCTAAGTGAAAAGAGTGGCACACGGGGTTCATGACATGTCATTCTGATTCTGTTTTCATTGAGTAAAATCTGACGGCTTCTTACCGGGATAGGGGAACGTGAGCCAAGGAGCTTTACCCACGACATCGCCTTTGAGATCGGTACGAGCCAGGTAGCCATACTGGCCTGGATCGGAGGGAAGTACACTGTAGGTTGTTAAAATATAACACAGGAGCCAGGACAAGGAGATTCCAAGCAGAACCTGAAGGGACAAACAATGGCACTTTAACTTATAAAAACTACAAATGGGTATTTAGTGTATTTTCTATGATTGACAATGGCTCATAAAATCGATCGTTACTTTTGGCATGGCAGAATTTCTCTGAAAGATCTGAACCCTTGTCTCCCATTGCTGTTTATTAGAGGTGTGCCCCCCGAAACTTAGCTGGGAATGAATGAACAGCGCCTCTGCTGTTCATAGCCAAATAGTGCATTTCATTTAGCCTAACAATCATGACTAACTGAGTCAGTTCTTATGTCCATCCCTTATCCAAATGTGACGGGATGTCATATATACGGTTGCACAAAAATATTGTTAATTAAGAAAGAAAATTCTAAAAAGGTGACATACGGGGAGAATCTGGAAGATGTAAACACGACGGAAGTGTATTTTTTTGTCCTTGCTGTATGTCGGCAAAGAGACAGGAATGTGACGAAGGTACTGTGAGAAAATGACGATCAGAGCAGTGGTTCTGCACGAGAAAAGGAACAAAAAAATCACAATGTTAATGCAGAAGATGATTCGAAAGCATTGGCTAGAGAAATCAACGAACAAAATAGTATGTTTAAAGTTTCATTTAATTTGGGCCTGTCTCGATGTTTTCGACCTTCTCGGCCCTTCTCACCCTTCCGCCCTTCTCGGCCGGAGGGCTCTTTGAAGTTCACAGTTAATCGCTTTACCGCAAGGATGCTAGACTCGGCTTGGGAGTGGGAGCAAACAGGTTAGGAATGAAGTATTTTAGAATATCAAAAGACAGTTTGGGAACTGGTAATAAGTGTCGAAGCCCAAGCGAACATTTGTCATCTGCAACGTCTGTGACTTTTGTTCGTGGGAGACCAGACATGAAGGTGTTCGAGTGTCTGTGGTTCAAAGTTTGACAAAAGTTAATCAAATCTCCGACCGACACTGCAAATATAGGGGGCAGTGTTTTTCTTGTAATTTGCATACGTAAACAATCAAAGTTCGACGAGGGGCACGAGGAACTTTGAGGGCGGTTTGCAGAGCAATTGCCATTGATTGCTCCATGGAGATCGTGCTCCCCTCAACTGCAAAGACAATCTTCCCTGAGTCGAGTTCTTTATTTAAACTTGTCGAGGTAAATCTCTGACAGCATTTGGCAAAGTACTGCTACTATAGTAGGTTCTTGGATCGTTGGACTTATAACAAGATAACGGTCATGTTATTAAATGAAGCATTTACCACACAGTTCAATGGACAACTGACACACTGAGCAGATTTATTCAAATGTATAAGCTACGTGTTTTGACAAAAAATATCCAGTATTTAAGTGGGAACATTTCAGGATATTGTTACAGTTGAAAAAAAAATCACGTTCAAATAAAATAGAGCTATAATCACCCGATCATAGATCGGAGTTGAAAATTGACTCATTGGTTGGTTGGTTATTACTTACAAGGTAGAAATTCCCCAGTGGTTCCCTGCACGTTCACCAGCAGAATCAAAAAGAGACAGCCCAATGAGAGAGATGGTGGGCGCAATGGTGAGAGGGCCGATGAAACGCATGAAGATGCCAATGAGGCCAGAGAAACCAACGAACACCTGTAAGAGTGAGCCCACCATAATGGACCCCTGCACCTAAAGGCAAACATGGCACAGTAAATGATCATAAAATCAGCAGTCGCAAAAATCTTTGTAGTTTTGGTTTGGTGAAGAAAATAACAATTAATTCCTTTGGATTAATTGTTAGACCTATAATCGTCACTACACTCGCACACAGAAAAAAAAAATGAAACGTACAAAATGGGCCACATACATACATTGCAAAGCAGAAAAACGCAAATCCCATCATGCAACGGCCGGGAGAATCTCTGGCCCGTCCCACTTCATGGTTGAGCGAATACTGTACTTCAAATCTCCTTTGTAGTACGCCTGTACTTCTCATGACACACTGAAATTACTTAAATTGCTTGTTAAAGAGTGAATTCTCGATTGCTAGTGTTTTGAACAAATGAAAAATAATTTTAAATTGAATTTGTCTGTTTAACACTTCAAAACAGTTTTTCATTGTTGACGTTACAACTTAACCATTACAAATGCTGAAGATTACTTTTTTTCAGTGCACCAAGTAATATTTTCAGCCTTCACAGAATTGGGCTGAACGTTGGGAGACACAATGGAGACCGAGGATTTTTTTTGTTTTTCTCGCTGTAAAATTAGCAAATGCATTTTGATGGCTATTTTTCTTTATTTGTGTAAACAGTTTTGCAAAAATAGCCAATAGTTAAAGTGGCGTTTAAAGTCATTCTCACAGAACAATAATTGTTTACAAAAGAAAGATACCAGGTTAGAAACCTGTGTGTGTGTGTGTGTGTGTGTGTGTGTGTGTGTGTGTGTGTGTGTGTGTGTGTGTGTGTGTGTGTGTGTGCGCGTGCGTGTGCGTGTGTGTTTATTTGTGTGTCTATGTTTTGTTTTAAATTGGAGCAAATCTGACACAGCACAGTGGGATCAATTTGCATCGCTTTGAAAGCTGTGATGTCTCCCCTAATGAACTTACTGCTCTCATTCGAGTCTGCCACACTTCTATGAATTCACTAGATGACGTATTGACGAGGCTTGCGTTCTGCGTCCAAGCAGGACAAGTCCATTCGGGCATTGACAGCATCGCCATGGACGGTGCAAGCAATGTGAATGTTCCACCTTGGAGAATTGGCAGCCTGCAAACCATAAGAGAAAATACGTTACAATAGATCATTTAATTTATGTCAGTCAGGATGTAGCCTGACTATTAATATAATCGGCTAGGTTCTTTTTTTTTTTTTAACCATATCAAATTGGGAAAGAGCTGATGGAAACTGATTCGAAAAACATCCTGGCACTCTTGGAAGGGTGAATATACAACCATTCTGCCTGTCTCATGCAATATATGATGGAACAAATATTATTTATATAATTTCATCATGTCATAAAGTTGGATTAGGTCATAAAATTGGTTTAGATTAGATAAGAATCAACTTCATTGCCATTACATGCCACAAGTACGAGGCAACAAAATGTTGATTGCTTCCAACCAAAAGTGGATAATCAGTAATTAAATAGCATATACAGTAATCCCTCATTTATCGCGGTTAATGGGGACCAAAACCACCCGCGATAAATGAAAATCCGCGAAGTAGCGACCCCCCCCCCCCTCCATATAGTTAGCGACCCCCCCCCCCTCCATATAGGTACAAGTACATAATATTTATAAGGCCAAATTTAATGGTATACATGCATGTAGAAGTAAATTTTGACGTAATTAACATGACTTAATGCTGTATACTAATAGATTTAAACATGTATAAGTTAGGTTGGTTTATGAATAACAAAATACAGTAAACATATTTAAAAAAAAATTTAAGTCCGCAAACGGTCTGCGAAAAGCTGCGAAAGTCAGCCAAACAACAGCAATGTCACATAGAGCATCATATACAGTACTGTACTGAATTGAATACAACTTTATTGTCAAATACAGCACAGTATATGAAAACCCAAAAAATGACAAAATAATACAAGACAACACATGAAACACAGACAACACAAACACAGACAAATTGTGCAATCTTAAACTTTCCTGCATACACTTGTTGTTTGAAGCCGTAATAGATGGAAGAGGAGCGAATATCACCATGGATCAAAGACGTCATGGCAATGTATATATGAAAGCATATAAATATATATATGTTTTTTTAAGTCCGCAAAAAGTCTGCAAACTGTCCACGAGAAGCTGCGAAAGTCAGCAAAACAGCAGCGAGTCAGATAGAGCAACATACACAGTCCTGTACTACATGTATATGGGAAAAAAAACGGGTTTTTTTTAATGAATATCTTTGAAAAAATCTGCGATGCACGGAAGCCGCGATAAACGATAATAGCGAGGGATCATTGTACAGTACACAAGATATTAGGCCTCATATGATACAATGTAGACTCCAAATGTATGACAACTCTAGAAAATGCAACCCAATGTGTGTTGTTTTTGTTTCAGGTTTCTCTGCTCCTGAAAATTTGGGCAAAAGACAAAAATGCACCAGTGGCCCTGAGCTTGTGGAATGTGGATTTAGCAAGAACAAGATTCCGTTGATAAGTTGGGGAAATTCTTTCCCTAATCCTGCTCTGACACGGATATTCAGCATGACTTGGACTGCACGTGTATTGTTTGTTTTGTTTGTTTGTTTGTTTGTTTGTTTTGTTTATGAACATAAAAACATATTCAGTAATAAATTGACAGAAAGTAAGGTAAGTAAAATTGTCAAAGGCAAAGAGAAATCAGTCATCATACAACACAATTATTATGTTCAAAGGAGTAGGAAGAAGTAAAAAACTTATCTAGTCCTACCCCAGGTTATGTATTTATATATAAATAAATAATTTTTTATCAATCAGAAAAGAAAGAAAGAAAGAAGGAAGAAGTCTCCATAAAGGCTCGTCCTTTTACCCTTAACCGTGATATTTTTACTACTTTTGGTTTGTATCGGGATTTTATACATACACACCCTGGCACTCTTATGTCAATTTTTTTGTATTCATAATGGATATTGCAGTACCTTTCTCTATTTATCAACTTATTCATTCACATTCAATTGCAAAAATGGCATGGCTCTTACAGTTATAAACCAATGCTCCTCAACAATCAAATACATTTAGGATAATAAACCAAAACCTGAGCATTGTGAACTTACAAACGGTGGAACCTTTATACAGCCTTATTTTGATTCAATTCCCAGAAGAGAAGGTTTCAATTGAATTGTATTTTCATAAAATTCAAAATTTAGAGGGATGCATTAAATACAGTACATATTCCGTACTTCTCCTGCCTGCCTGCTTTTTGGGTCCAATACCATCACACACTCATGACAGACATATGAAAACACGTGTTTATTTTAATCACTTCATTCTGCACCTTTAATTATCTTTTTATAGCCTGTATGTCTCTTCAAGCACTTTGCTCAAGCAGCTATTTTGTACGATACAGATAACAATCAAGCCATTCGGATTTATGACTGAGCCTTGTCAAATCAACAACACAACAAGTGGCTTTATTTTTCGTTATACCCAGTAATATACAATGTGCACATTCTTTGCAATGAAATGCCACTGATGACACAGAATGTATTCTTTAGTCTCACTTACCTGACGCCAAAAGTAACTTGCAGCAAAGTGCAGATTCCAGAAATGAAGAAGATGGTGCAAATCAGGTGACTCTGTGTGACGCCATCATGTTGAAGACACAAGCCTTGTGAGAGGATCAATGGGATGGCAATAATTCCTCCAAATGCCGTCAAGCAGTGCTGAGCAAACAAGACGTATGAAACCTCAGTAATGAAATATTCTAAAGGTACATGAAACATCTTTTAGCAGTGTGATAACAGCATGTGTGAACGGGCTGAATAGTGCATTATCGTGTGTAAATGTATTACTAGTGCCATTTGTGTTAAGTGCTTCTTGCATAGAATATTTGTTTACTCATGTCTGCATGATATGATGCCATACGGGGCAATATACTAGCTTCGGTGTTTCCCAACCTGAGTCGAGGCACTCATTTCACATGACAAAATACTCGCACGCCACCAAACAAAAATGTCACAAACTATTGAAATTATGATGATCTCATCTCAGTTTACATTTGCTTCCAAATGTAGGCTTTGGTAAAAGACGGGCCTTTATAATTGCGTACTAATAAACACACATCAAGAACAATAGTGATGGACAGGATGGTGGTATCGACTGTAAAGAAGCTAACACGGTTGCACATAATACCGCATAGGAAAGTTTGCTGAATACATAACACAAGCACTTTAGGACTAACTCACAACTGTGACTGAGGCGAATTTCACAGTTTGGTCCACATAGAGAAAAGCAAGCATGCCTAAGCAAACCATGAAGAAGACGTCAAGTGACACGACAGCTTATGTGACAAAAGCATTTCATTGTCTTGCCTTATTGTGGTTTTGTTTGGGTGCACCGTTGTCGTTTTGTTGACATACCTGAATACCAAGAAGGATACACAAGTACCAAGGTGGTACGTCCGTTACGCAGTAAGCCAACTTATTGCCCTCTTCGTCCAGGGGACTGTCAACATCTCCATGTGTTGCTTCAGATAGGTCGCAGAAGCGCTCTTCTAGCTTGAATGTGGCCAAAAAGATAAATAAATGTCACTCTCGGCATAATGAGCATAATTTGTGCTTCACTCAACATTCACAAAAGTCCATCGAATATTTATTTCATCTCCTGTGCATGAACACAGTATATGATGCAATTCCTTTAAGGACATTGATGGATGAGAAAATTCATAACTCATTATCTCTCTATTTCTGCTCACATTTGTGTCTGGGTACTTCAGTTTCCTCCACCATTCCAAAAACATGCATATTCGGTTAACTCAAAGTTGTCTTCTAGAATTTAGGTGGAGGCGGTACGGTAGTCGACCGGTTAGCACGTCTACCTCACAGTACAGAGGTCCGGGGTTCGATTCGGCCCCGGACTTCCTGTGTGGAGTTTCCATGATTCTCCCAGTACCTGCGCGGTACACCACTTAGCTCCCACATTCCAAAAACATGCCTGCTAGGTTCATTGAACACTCTAAATTGTGCCTAGATGTGATTGTGAGTGTGAATGGTTTGTTTGTCGATGTGTGCCCTGTCTTTCGCTGGCCATCAGCTCAGGGTATACCCTGCCTCCTGCTCAAAGGTCGCTGGGGATTGGACCCAGCATGCCCGTGACCCTTGTGAGGATAAGCTGGTTGGATAAATGGATCAAGGGAATTCATGCGGGTGTAAATAGTTGTATGTGAATATATACCGTATTGGCCCGAATATAAGATGGTCCTGATTATAAGACGACCCCCTCTTTTTCAAAACTCAAGTTTGAAAAAAGACTTTTTCAACACCAAATTAATTTTTATACAGAAAATAATTACAGTACATCTGAAACAAATGATTATAACAATATATTTGAGAGAAAAAACATTCAAATCTTAATATCTTAAGCTCTAAATATGTATACTAAAGTGCAATCACATTCGTAAATGAATGGCTTCTGGTTTTTGAAATATAAATTACATCATAACTTCTCCTCAGCTGGCCGATCTTTGACCCACTTTTCTCCAGATTGTCGCTACGTTTCTCCATTTTCTGTTATCTCTTTATTATTTTCTTCTTTTTTTTTCTTATTGCTATTTTTATTTTTATTCTTCATGCTACCGCTATTTTTATTTTTATTCTTCAAGTTCAGCATTCGCTTCAATGATATATGGCGCCATCTAGCGTCGTGAATGAGTATCATGTCTAGACCCCGAATATAAGACGACCCCCACTTTTTCAGTCTTATTTCAATGCAAAAAACGCCGTCTTATATTCGGGCCAATACGGTGCCCTGTGATTGACTAGCAACCATCCCAGGTTGTTACCCACAGCCATCTGGGACATACTCCCTGCTAACTAGTGACCCTCATCAGCACATGTGCTATAGACAACGTATGTATGTTTGTATGTATGTGAAATGAAGAGAACCCAATTTTCTTCAATTTCTTGTTAATTTTGATGTCTGATCACGATCATGTGACTTACTGCCAATGACGCGAAAGAAATGGAATGTGAAATCCCTATCAAAGCGCCCTTTTTGGCATTATAATGCCATAATATTTATGTAAGAATTTAAATCCATTTTCAAGAAATGAAGAGGGTCATGGGGGGTTGCTGGAGCCTATCCCAGCTGACTTCGAGCGGAAGGCAGCCCACATCCTGAACTGGTCGGCATCAAGTCGTAGAGTCATATAGAGATAAATGACCGTTCACACCCACATTCAAACCGTGACTGAGTGGGAACCCACCCGACGCTGCCCGCACACAAGTCAGGCGAGTGCAGTGACAAATGTGTTCAATGATTTGGGTTATTATCAAGAAACCCTTTGGAAAATATCTGTTTCTGTTGTCATTGATCTATCAATACAAACATATCTATTTTTACTTATACGAGGTGTTTCAAATCAACAGGAAGCTGAAGAAACAAGGGTGACCTCGTAATTTTTTTCCCATGGCGACGCACACACACACACACACACACACAGACATTGATACTGCATTTACACATACAGTCTAGTCTGTCTAATAGGAAAATCTCATGGAAGAGGAAATAAATGTACTCACTGCAAATGTGTAGTTGCCGAGACCATTGCTTTCCTTTTCTGGAGCCATCTTAACTTCTGATGGCTGTCATAAAATAAAAACAAAAAAATTGAGAAATCATCAGTTGGAAGGGAGTCAGTACAGCCGAGGAGTAACGGAGAAGCGATTGAGTACGGAGGTATGGGAGAGAGGAGGGCAGTGTCGGAATGAAGTATCAAAGTTCAAACATGAGACTTTGCTTTTGTCGATTGAAATGAGTCGCACCCACAGCGCATGTGAAGCCAATTAGAACAGTAACAGCAGCCGACTCGCTAGCCAGTGGTCAGCTGCATGAGTGGATACTCAGACAGCATTGATTTGTTTCCACGATTTAATTAGAAGGCAGGAATCTTCGACAAGCCAGAAACATTTAAAAAGTGGCCACCCCTTACGAATCATGCTTTCTCTGAGTGGACTTATTTGAACCATAAGTAAGAAAGAGTGTAAGTAAGTATGTTTACAGGACATACACTGAACATTTATCAGAGATGGGAAGATTTGGAGTGCAAGTGGAGTGGAGTGGAGTACAGTACATGGCTTAAGTCTTAATACTACAGCCTATTGACTTACGCATGCACACACTCCGTGATGTTATCCATCCATCCATCCATTCATCCACCAATCCATTTTCTAATGCGCTTTATCCACACACGGGTCGCGGCAGGTGCTGGAGCCTATCCCAGCTCTCTTTCTTCGGACAGTAGGCGGGGGACACCCGAACCTAAACCGTTTGCCAGCCAATGGCAGGGCACACAGAGACGAAAAACCATCCACGCTCACACTCACACCTAGGGACACTTTTGAGTGTTCAATCAGCCTTCCATGCAAGTTTTTGGAATGTGGGAGGAAACCGGAGTACCCGGAGAAAACCCAAGCAGGCCCGGGGAGAACATGTAAACTCCACACAGGGAGGTCGGAGCTGGAATCGAACCCGGTACCTCTGCACTGTGATGTCGACGTGCTAACCACTGGACAACCGGGCCAACCCACCTCCGTGATGTTTTGTCTTTTCTAACGATACTAATACTGTTTGAAAATTAAGTAAATATGGTTATTCTTATTTTATGGTTTTATTGAGTATTAAATTGTATTTATCAAACCGTTATTGTATTCTATATTTTTTTTAAATCTTTTTTATTTTATTTTTTTTTAACGAAATGCACTAAGGAGTGGCACCCAAATTTCGTTGTAAGCTAATACAATGACAATAAAGGCGACTCTGATTCTGATTCTGATAAATGTAATACTTATATAGTATTGAGACTCATGTAAGTATATCTGGATTATATCTGTTACCTATAGCATACTGACTAACCTTAAAACGGTTGGGAGTGTTGCTTTAAAGATTTATTTTTATTCAGGGACTAGTTATCTGTTAGTATATGCATAAATGTGGGAGGTGGTGGTTTATTTTTAGGAAATGAGGCTTTAGGTGTGATTGTTCGTCTATGTGTGCCCTGCGATTGGCTGGCAACCAGTTCAGGGTGTACCCCACCTACTGCCCCAAGCCAGATGGGATATGTCATGACTCTGTTTTTAAGATTACATTTGGTTTTTTTTCATAGTTTGGTTTCCTCGTGTGCATTTGTTTTCCACGTTTGGATTTGTTTCCACCTGTTCATGTCATCTGGGTCCCTCGTGTTAACCGATCGGCTCACTCAAACCTCTGTGTCGTGTCCAGGTTTTTCTTGTCTCGTCAGTTTGCTTGTATTTAGTTCCCCGGCTTCTGTCAGTCTTGGTCAGATTTTTGTGGTACTGTCATGGGTTTTTATTTGGTATCATGTTGTTTTGTTTTATTGACATGGGTTTTTGTTTGTTTGTTCCTTTGGTTTACTTTGCTTTTTCAAGACTTTGTTTGTGTTTTGGATTTAGTTTTTCCAATGTACCCCCTTTCTTTCTTTCTTTCTTTCTTTTCTGATTGATATAAAAAATCATCTATTTATATATAAACACATAACTAAGGACTAGATAAGTTTTTTACTTCTTCCTACTCCTTTGAACATAATAATTGTGTTGTATGATGACTGATTTCTCTTTTCCTTTTACAATTTTACTTACATTACTTTCTGTCAATGTATTACTGAGTTTGTTTTTATGTTCAATAAACAATAAACAAACAAGTGTTATTGGTTAACACATTTCTGTTCAGTACTCCCTGGTTCTCCTGCCTCCCTGCTTTTTATTTTGGGTCCACTACCATCACGCACACATGACAGGATAGGCTGATTAGAAAATGGATGCGTATTATTATTATTATTTTAATATTTTATTTTGTATTACATAAATCTGCCCCAGAGGGACAACGAGAATGCTGATTATTTTCCAACCACAGTGCAAGATTTGCTCCACAGAATCAGGATTGTTCTCTGCAAAATCAACAGTTTTTCTCTGGAGATTGCTTGAGGGACTACAAACCTGTGAACTAGTGTACCGGTACTTTACAGTAAAAATGAACTACTAATACTTAAGGACACTTGAGTTAGTGAGCCAGGGAATAATTATAGTGTAGTACAGTAAATATTTTTTCAACTCCACTGATATTAGTAGACTTTAGTTACGTTGCAAATTAAACATTTTGACTATTTTGTAAGGGTCTACCGTAGTGAGCTCATTACCTTTTAGAAAGGAAACTGTTTCATCTTGGTGCAGTCCATTTAAATCAATTCTGAAGACATACTGTAACTGCACACTACAGTCGTTTTTCTATGGCTTATACTGAACATGTGCTTCAGCTCGAGCAGTTTCTATAAAGTATGCTGCCGAACTATCACATGATGCACGGAAACTATTTGTTAATTTAATTTGTTCATTTTCCCCACAACCGTATTTCCCCTAAATTGTATTAAATAGCTTTAATCGTCCAAGCTTCTGATAACATCCCACATCCCTTGAATTACTGTAAGACGTTCCAAAGATGGAGTGTGTTTGTCCGTATTGGAATAAAACTCACACTCGTCACAGGATTAGGCCACACCAACACACATGGAGAATCCTGACACCATAATATTTGAGAGAATACAAAGTATCAAGTGCTTTGAAAGTAGCAACTTGTTCACCCATTCGGTCTACCTATTACAGTATCTGGCTGTTCAGTCAGACATGAATCATTATTTGGTCTGAAATCATAAAGTCAAGTCAAATCTGACATCAAACTAAGATTCCTCTTCTCGAGTAGCACGAATGAGAAACACTGTTGAGAATTGTTCATGAATAGAAACCGCAAAAGAATCTCCGCAATGTGATTCAAATATTGTAAAAATAATGATCATAATAATCATAACTGTTTGCATCTTGAAAAACAGCATGACTGAGGAAATGAAGCATGAGAAGGGAGTAAATCAACAGCGTAACATCGTGACCTCTTTGGACACCCTCACTTGTGTGCGAGTGACTGCGTGCAATTCAGAACCATGCATGACGTGACGCCATGCAGTGACAAGATTATGTATTATTCTCAGCAAAACCATCTGCTGAACTTTATTCTTATTGAAGCATAAAGGTTAAAATTGTAAGAATATCTCACGTTTGCACAAATTAGAATAGGCGCCTTACTGCGCATGCCTGCGCATGCCTATGCAGTACTTTCTGCATACACCACAAGAGGTCAGTATCAACCTTTCGTCCCACTACACTTGAGAGGTGAATCTCGGTGTGAGAGGCAACAGAAGGGTCAAGGTCATAAAGATTACTGCTCCAATAAATCCGTTGATAAGACAAAAGTAGGAGCTCCACTTTAGAGCAGGTGGTTATTTCAATTGATTCTCATTTTAAACAATGACCTTCACTTTTTCATTTAATCAATGTAATACATATGGTGTACAATATTGGGTGAAGACTACCACGCTTAATATGCCAAAAATGTGTGCTAAGGCACCAGTGTAATACCAGAAGACATGAGTGTGCATGAGAAAACTTTGAGATGCTGATTAGAGTTTTCCTAGAAGTATACGCTGTTACATCGTGTCGCTCCTCCTCCATGACCATGTGATCCAAGTTGATTACAGTCCGCCAAGCAAGGGAGGACAACCTGAATGCCCCCATCTTTCAGGGAGCAGAGTGCAAGATAGGCACTAAAGAGCACAGGGGGAAGTCAGAGCAAATTTTCTTCACGAGAGCTGTCATTTGGGCTATTTTATCGGCGTTGTGTGCTGAAAACTATAACATTGAATGATATATCACATATTGCAATGCTGGAAATAAGGAATAGAGATGACACAGAGAGGGGGTCTGACCGGGAACCATGCACAAGATTCTCTCATTCCATCGAGGAGATCCTGAGAAAGCCCACTTGCACCAGAAAAGAGGAAAAAGTTCATCGCAACTGGTCTGTTATCAAGGAGAACACCAAGATATCAAACCAGCTTGTAGGCGCAGGTATGCTCTTGACATAAGACTAATGTTATTTGCTTTATGCGTGGATATACAATGTTCAATTAACGTATTTGTTTACCCTAAAGAAAGTCCGGAAATCAGGCGCCATGAAGAATCTCCAAAATCCCCTGCAGAATGTATCAGTGAGTATCATTTCAAAATAATCATGACAATGATGATAAACCAAAGCGATAACTAAAAAGATTTCCTTGCAATTTCACTTTTTTTTTTTTTCAATGACAGTAGTGATCTATGTCTCCCGTTATTGATAACATAATTATTACAATGTATTAGGTGGCAGAAAAAAGAGGCAAGCCAGGATCACTTTTACACCGTCGCAGGTGCAGGAGATGGAGAAGGTCTTTCAGCAGACTCACTACCCGGATGTCAAGACCAGAGAGCAGTTGGCCTCATATCTGGTCCTCACTGAGGGGCGAATACAGGTACACAAAGAAATGTCCATGATCTACACAATTCACTTTATCCTTATCATAAGTCAGAAGTCATTTAATGGCTTCACCGTGTGATTTTATTTCACAAATCAAGTGAAACTGTTGCCATGCCTTAACATGCATTGATGATGCAATCCACAAGTTATACTGTTTGGTGCTCTCTACCATCTTTTATACTGATTTGTTGCTTTGCTTTACTGTTGTATATGTTAGTTGCTCCATGTACAGCACTTTGTGTGCAGCGATGGCTGTTTGAACGTGCTCTATAAATACATTTGAGTTGAGTTGAGTATATCATGAGATGCTCAAAAGCACACCAGTCTTCTGAAAAGTGAAGGTGAGCGGAATGAGAACAATCTTCTGTCCTTTAGATGCCTGACTGGTGAATATTTTGTATTACATGGGGGGTAAAAATTCTTATTTTGCTGTTCTGTTTAGATTTGGTTTCAGAACCGTCGAGCCAAATGGAGGAAGACTGAAACATTGAGAGACATTCAGCTGACAGACAGACACCATACACATTCGTACAATAATTCCCGTTTATTTTATGAGGTACCTTTTAAATACATTATACATCATATAAATGCACACACACTGGACACTTCGTCAGGTATCCCTGCACAGTTACAGTGACATGCAATGTAAAATTCTGCCTTTTGAGGGGATGATCATACTGAGTTTGAAACGACACTGTCGTAGCGTGGTCTTCATTTGACGTTATGTTTATTATCGTGGTTGTGCATCGCATACCAGTAATACAGAGCATTCTGACAGTACATAGCAGTGGAGAGAGGTCTCAAATGTGCAGGTTACCTAATGAATTGTCCTGTGGTTGAATGTGTGCTTTTTTTGTGTGTGCTGTGACATGAAACCACCAGATTACTTAAAACAGGTGTCCAATTGTCCAATCATTGAAGTCTATTATCATCAACTAAGCTATTTGTGGATGTGTTGGGACAACATGTCATCAATACGCACCCCTTTCTCCATCCATTAGAAACCACGGCTGGCAACAACGTGTTGGCTGCCATGTTGCTCACAGGAGTTGTTGCATTCAAGACTGCTCCTTACAGCAAAGTCACTTCCCGGCATGCTGACCGAAACACATTTCACACATCGCAGAAGTCCATATTTTGACCTTCAGACAGTGACCTGAGAGAAATGAAAGGATTAGGTTGTGACATTAGCATCACAATGTTTTTTATTGAAGGCTTTGAACTTTTTCAGATAATTTACAACCCAATATGTTTGTATGTAGTGGTCTTTCTTTACAATAAATGTCTTCTATTCGAGTGAGTACTGTTGTGACTGTTTCTCCGAAACACAAAATGAATGTCATTTTATTTTGTGCTGCAGTCTTGTGCAGGAGATGTGTTATTTTCATGGCATCACATTCCTTTGTCAGAGATAAGATAATCCGCCGCCTATGTTCATCTGTTTGACCTTCTGACCACCTGTTCTTATCTTAATTTGAGCTTGTAAATTGAGGTTGCTCGCAGGTCAGCTGGGGAAATGAGCAAAACATGAATGCGAAGCAACCCGTGAAAGCTATGGCCACTTCACCAAAATTACACAAATGGCATAAAAAATAGTTTCTTGTTCTGTATTCATCTTGATGGCTTTGAATGTAAAATGGCTGCCGTTTACGATAAATCGTGCACAATTACACTGTTGTCAGTGTGGAAGGTAGTTATATACAAAGTTAAACATATTTAAGACAATAAACCATTTTACCTGAAATAATCAACATTGAAGTAGCCCTCACAATAATTAACAAAGTAATCCTCTTTATCCTTTTGAATTTGAATTTTGGCTCCAACATTTTACAAATCTGTACATTTAGAATGGAAGGCATGGATGATAACAGTTAACCATTTCGGACGTCACCGTACCTAATGCAGCAGTTATTACATGAAATTTTCCACCAGGCCATGTATCTTTTTTTTTTTTGTGGTGGTCCTGAACTGTTCAGCATCATAGAACTGTCCCTAAAGTGTTACCCCACTCATGTAGCTAATTTAGTTCACCCAAGTATTACACAGCACTGTCCCTCTTACGATGATGCAATGTGTTGCTGCACGACTGCAACCATCCATCCATTGTTCACCGTTTAATAATGGGGCACCTATTTGCCGACAACAATTTACACCCATGGACAATTTAGAAAAGATTCCAACCCAGAACCTCTTTAGGCAGACATTCAAACCACAAATATTTCTAAATTATTCTTAATTTTTACAATGTTCCAGTACATTTGGAGTGTGTCGTTATTCTCTCACAGGCTATTGAAAGATGACATGATGTCTGCTGCTTTTCAAAGACTGAGGCATCCAACATGGATACAACAATGACCTAGGCAACCCATATCCTTTTCTTTTGTGTAAGGGTAATTGCCAATTATAGCAATGCTGGCACACTCTATCAATACCATAAATGATTTGACAGGATAAGAGCTAATAAAATCTGACAAGGTTTTGTGTGAAGTTAAACTTTTCACCCCGGTTATTTATGTGTTTATAGCCCGTGTTACGCCATCGCGTACTTTTGAATGAGGTGTTCGTCACTAAATGCTTCAAACTATAAACTATGCAGTGGGTGGAGTTGAAAAATATGTACATACACAGATGAGCCTAGAGGTGGCGCCCTTGCGCCCATGAATTAGCAGAAATGACGCCGTGTTTTCCTGAGTGACCTGGTTTGAAAAGCACACGACTTCATCTATATGCCGCTACGGCTCTTTTGATGACGTGTCTCATTTTTAGGGGAAGGAAAATATAAGAGTTCGACCACATATTGTAATTTTCTGGCCGCTCTCCAGGAAAGGGGGCGTATATTCCGCATCCCCATCCTCCTCCCGTCAGCCTCTGCGTTGTAGGGAGAGACCGGGAGGAGAACCGCAGACCAACAGGCTGGGTGGGCGGGGGGCGGGGGGACGGAGGAAGCCGGACAGTGAAGGGCGATGGCGGCCGGTGCGGGATGCGGAGAGTCTGTGGATCAATACCGGGCCGAGGTGGAACGGCTGGCCCGGGAGCTGATCGAAGCGAACGGGGAGAAGATTCAGGCTGCGGAGTGCGGGCTGGTGGTCCTGGAGGAAAACCAGGCGCTGAAGAACAAGTGTGCCGAACTGGAGAGCGAGCAGGAGGCTCTGAGGAAGGAGTTGGAACAATTACAAGAGGTAAGAGACTGGACTATGCTCACTCACTCCGAGCAGGGGGGCGTCCACAGCTGATGATGTCTCAGCACCTGTGTGGCGTGTGCTGGAGGTCAGATGAAGAACCTGAGAGTTCATAGGCATCCCTTCACTCCCTAAAGTCGTTCTTAATTAAAGGAACTGTGAAAATGCTTTGAAGTCAATCTCTTCAACGGGCATCATTATTCAAGCGTTGTGTTGCTGTACTCAGGAGAACCATGCATACATACATCATGTGTGCATACTCCCGATCTGTTACCAATTTCATTGATGACACTATTCTGCTAAAAGGCAGGTGTGTGAAACAAATTTTAATTGGGCTATATTGTGTGGTTTTTCGCATAGGGCTGATGTGACCGGAAATGACTTATCACCTCATCATATTATGAGAACACAGGTGCCCCTGCATTTCATTGTTAGGATGGGTTTTTTTTAACATGAAATTGAAGTTGAAATCAGACGTCATGGAAAATAGTGACAACCAAATATAACAACAAAAACTCCATATATGTTGAAAACAGCTTTGGTGAAAAAGATGTCTGTAAATCTGTAAAATGTGAACTAAAATTGTGACTTTGGTCCAGACTATCTGCAAAAATTAAAATAACAAATCTCTTATGCAAAAGCAAAGTAGACACACCTCATTTGCTTTCACGACATGCTTTGATTTATGATAACATTTCTGTGGAGTGTAAAACAACAGGTCTATAATTTAGCCTATCATCGCATAACATAATGTATTTTATTTGTAGGGTGTAAGAACACGGTGGAACAACAGGGCTATGGAGACAATGGAAAGGTTGGTAACGGCTGCTGTATAAAATATTGCCGATTCTTCACATCCAGGCAGAAATAAAAGAATAACTCATACATTGAATGAGGGAGGTTTTGCACAAACTCTTTGTCTGTTTGGAGTCTTCATCTAACATGTATACTATTTCATGATGGATATACAAAAGTTTGGAATTGGATTTTCAAGAAGCACCTGTAAAGGTCCAATTAACACTGCTGCAAAAAAGTCACAATATCATCATCATTCTTCAAGCTGTTTTTCACATGCGCATATTTCTTACAGTGGAATGTCTCGGGCCAAGTACAACATGTCCTGGACTGTCAGTTGACCTTCGATTTGGTTAGATTGAGATCGACACCATGGTGGGTGGTGTATGATCTATGATGAATATCATGAGATGAGTAAACAACTGATGACAACTGCTGATGACAAAACTTTGAAACTCAAGGAGGCAGACAACACTGCATTTCTCACAGCGATAATAACATCACACAATTGTCTGACATGTTTGTGAGATAACAATAAGTAACAGAAACAACATAAGGTGAGAATAAGTGTGAGTATCTTTAGTCAAATGTAATAAAATGATCACATTTATTTGGATGTGAGTCATCATGCATCGCAAATGAATTTGGTTTTCGTTTTTCCCGCATTCCAAACACATGCACATCACGTTAAGTGAGAACTGTAAATTGCTCATTGATTTATGTACACGATTGACTGGCAACCAGTCCACGGTGTATCACGCCTCTCTCCCAAAGTCAACGTGGATAGGCTTCAGCTCGCCTGTGATGTTAATGAGGAGAAATACTGGAGAATAGAACGATGGGAGGATTTTACCAGATGGTAGAATAGTGGGTTGCATGTCTGTTTCACAGTCACAGGATCTGGGTTCGAATCATGACTCTGGCCTATCTGTCACGAGTTTGAATGAAACAGCTTGAACAGAAACTTGCTTGTGAGGTTAAGTGAAAACAAGATGTGAATGTGAATGGTTGTTAATAAATGAATGGATGGATGGCCCCTACTGGATACTTTGGGAATTCACAGCCAGGTTTTTTTTTTAATATCTGTCTCATGTTATGTTTGATGTAACACTCATGGTAGCGGTTCAGAGGGGCTGAGTTCAATTCTTGGCTCTGATCCCGCTGTGTGGAGTTTGCATGTTCTCCCGATGCTAGTGTCGGCTTTCTGTGGCTTACAGCAACGTTCCAGAAACATGCATGTTAGGTTCATTGAAGACTCTCAGTTGCCCGTAAGTGTGTGTGTGACCTTGTTACTGTTGAACTGTTTTTTAACCCTTCCACTGCCCTATTTAGTCAATTCTGATCATTTTTCCCCCTCAGTATGATGCAAGTTAGTTCTATGTGATTGCGCATGTCAGCAATAATTTAAAAAAAAAAATGAAAGAAATAATGTCATTGATACCTACTGTGCATCTGTTGAGATCACCTCATGTGTTCCTGCCTTGTGAGCTCAAAGTCTCCCTGTCTGTCTGTGTGTCACTCGGTGCTTACGCTTTTTTCTGGAGGTGATATTACTTCCACAAAAAAAAACAAAAAAACAAAAAACACCCCTGGGTCTTATCTGTCGCTCGCTTCTATCACTGTAGCAGAGTGCAAGCCTTCCACTAGAATAATATCACATCCAATCCCCCTTGCTCTCTGCTTTGCATTGTAATGCGGCAAGTAACTTTCGATGGAATCTGATTCAGTTGTTGTTTGGCCGATGAATCTGGAAAATATTGGCTATGAAAACCCGATATGCATTACTTTGATGATGTTTCACCATTATTATTTTTTGAATGAATAGACCGTGAAATCTTTTAGTTAAAAATATCAAGTCATCTCTTGTATTCAGCTTTGTATTAGTTAGCAAGTAGATGGCAAGGATAAACCCTGCTGACCTCACCACGAGGCAATACAACCGTATGATAACAGCATCACAGTAAAGAAAGCGTACTTGGAATTCACCCAGTCGGCGGCAGTAGGAGCACTGGCCATTTGCATGAGACAGAAAAACAACCTCAAAACAGGGGAAAAAAGTTTGCTGTAATTCTTGATCCTTGGGGTATTTTGACCAAACCATGTTACAAACATGTGATTAAGACAGTTTTAAATGATAAAATAGACAGGGTCTTTATGTACTGGTCTGCAATGAATTTCAGGGCGAGGAGATTTAACGTAATTTAAAGTAACACTTGTTCTAATCTTCTGCCCTCAGTTCACTTCCTAGCTGGTGATTGTGTGTATTCAGTTCACACACATACTGCACACACACATTTGGAGCTGCAGCAAGTAGAAAGGAAAACATTAGGTACGCTTTTTTTGTGTTTGGGGACTGAAAGTGCTCTTGGTCTTAAGTCTTCTGCGCTGATATATTCTTCTTTTCTCTCTCAAAACACACACACACACACACACACACACACACACACACACACACAGGAACACCCTTCCCACTGCATGCCCTCCAGCCCAATCACTCTCTCCATCCTGTATGCTCTGGATGTGGCTGGATAGTTGCCTAATCCATGGCAGGGGCCCCTTTATTCAGTGGTTCAAGCTTGTTAGTGCTGTCTCTGGCCAGATCAACCTCAGGCAGGACAGTGGAAGTGGAAGGAGGAGGAGGAAGAAGAGGGTGCAGTGACTGTGAGAGTGGGACAAGCTCTTCTGCCTCAGCACTGTGCTTGTATGGCTTTACAATGATGTAGACATTTTTGCAATTATCTGTACTAGGATGATCAGTGAGCCGGATGACTCATGGATGTTTGTTTGCAACGATCCACAGACAGAAAGAGAAATTGCATCTTCTGTTGTTGTAGTATGTCTGCACAAAATGTGTCAAAGAAGCTTTATGAGTCATTTTGAACATGTTACTGTGCCTGCGAGATGCGGCGCGTCTTTGTTTTGTTTCCTGCAACTTGGTTTGCCCTTTGCAAAATTCTTGTGTGTTAATATTTTATGGCTGAAGATACAGTTATTTTGTTTCTCATGTACTGCCTAGAGCAGGGGTGGGCAATCCGAGTTCTGGAGGGCCGCTCTCCTGCATATTTTCCAACTCTCCCTGTTACCACACACCTGATTCCAATGAACAGGTTCAATATCAGGCCTCGTCAGAGCTTACTGATAATCTGATCATTCAAATCAGGTGTGTAGCAACAGGGAGAGAGGCAGATATGTATCTAGGTAGGTAGGTAGGTAGGTAGGTAGCTATGTATTTAAATTTCCTGATTCACAGCTCTTGGCTCCATTTGCAATTTGCCTCCAATCCATTTGTGGCCATTTTTATGTCGAAGAAGTCGTCCCCCAAATCCATCCGAGCTGCTTATCCTCACGAGGGCCGTAATCAATTGTGGTAGCACATGCAACAACTTTCTGACTGCTTGCACAATGTAATGAAATCCAGTACAAGCGCTTTATATAAATGCTACCTAATAATGCCAATTTCTAACTGACACAGTAAAATGTGTGCACATTTAACATATGTGTATTATTGCAGTTGTTATTTGAAGTGGTGTACAGATTAGAAGTGTCCTACATCATACTGAATTTGCTGTATGTACTATTTTGGTTGTGTCTGTTTGATGTATGTAGCAGCATAAACAATGTTCACTGGGATACAGTATATTTTAGCGTCTTCACTCTACAATCATGCATTTTTAATTCGAAACAAAAGATGAACTCTTTGTTCGGAATACTTTTGAAACCAGACATCAAGTCTTGGTCATAAATCTGTCCCGATGATACATTACAAGTTTGTCTGCCTCCTCCACTCTCTCGGTGCTCCTCTTACATTAGCTTGCAGTGGTGGGAGAGCGGTAAACATCAAGGAATGAGGTGGATCAATACATCCTGGGATTGTTTTGTTCCATCTCTTCTTTCTGTTCAGTCCACCATCCCCCTCTCTCAACATAGCCTGTGGCCCAACCCTTGTACTCCCCGCACCCTTTCGTATATGGTCCCCGTTGGGCTGAAGTGGGGATTTCGCATCAATTTTTGCGGTATGAGCTGAGCTGAGCTGCACTTTTCTGTGAATGAAATGAAATGAAATAAAAATGGTCAAATATGGAGCTTGAGGAAACATTTAGGTTGCGCATACATGCAAGTGGGTACACAAATGTGTGTGTGTCTGTGTGTGTGTATGTGTGTTTGCATGTGTGTGGGTGTGTCATTTGAATCGATACACAATTCCATTTTTTATTGAATATTTTACTCATCGCTTGATTAGTGGCATTATAGCCCAGACTCAATTGTTCTATTGATCCTTCACTTACAAAGGTGGGTGAGTGGGTCGGTGATGATTGTAATACTTTATACACGCCAGGTTACCTTTGACCCCAGCAAGAGGCTCAGTGAGGCAGCTGAGCATCGAGATAAGGAGTCCCGCAGTCGGCCTTAAATATGTTGAACTGCACCGATTTGTGCGCATGTGCGTGCGTGCCTGCAGTCAGAACAAGAGGTGAAGGTCATTTTGTCAGCAGCTTTTTCCCCGCATGAGGGTGTCTCGTGTCAGTAAATGCGGAAGGATGGGTGCGGATGTTGTGATTGAAAGCAGTGAGGGCGGGACGGCGGGGCAGAGTGTGACTGTGTGGCTGTAGCGCATCACTTTGATCTCTTTGTCTTTTCTGCTTCTATGGTTGTGTTGATGTAATGGAGAAGAGGGCATTGTGGGTGACCATGGCTTGTCTGTGTGAAATGAGTGGCCGGGCAGAAACAGCACAAATTAAAACATAAACTCCACCCTAGTTGTGCTTGATTTCGGATATACATTTGAATGTTACTTTTATGTTTCTGTGGCTAAGTATAAAGAGTGGTAGCTCGAAGATTCGTGATGGTCACTTGAATTTGGTGGACTTTCAACACAGTATTTCCCATTGAGATCACAGGCCAAAGTCTTATAAACATTATACATCGACCTAATTGTCTTACACAAGTGTAAAATGAAATCATATGTGCAATGGGAAAATGTTAAAACATAACACAAACTCTGTCTTTTATTCCAAGTAAAAGTCATTTGGCAGTTAACCAGTGTGTGGCTAGCTAGCTAGCGGCTTGTGCAAGAAGTCACTCACTCCAACGGACCACCCGTGAGAGTCAATTGTATGACAACAGTCACAAAAGGGCCAAATTAATTTGTTTCATTTCCAAAATTTGTTCACAAAATGATCCGATCTACGCTGAATTGAAATTGAGTGAATTCAACAACAACAAAAATTTCAGCGTGTCAGAGAATCATCACACGAACCTGAAGACCCATCCCAGGTTCAAAAATCCTAATTGGACACCGTTGAAACTGGATCAAGTTCAGGAAAAACAAAAGACTGAAGTCCAATCTTTGATTGAATAATTATTTCATCAAGCGGCATAGCTCAATTTGCACAAATATAAGACCGTGTGTGTTGTTTTAGCATCAGATTACTGCAGTGACTTTCTGTGGCTTCCACTGGGTGAGTCACTCAGTGGAAGCCCCATGGGTCAGTTCCACCAGGGTGGCTTGAGTGGAAGCCTGCTAGTCTTTCTATTGTTGTGTTCTTTTTCTGCATACGCTTCCCTTTCTCTGCTGCAGAAAGACAAGACAATGTCATCAAATGAGTCCATCTTTCATTACTCTCGTTCTCTCATGTCACTTCTTTGGAAGCATGCAGCGACAGTTACACCCAGCTGGTTAGTGCTTTTCTTGACGTAACGTTCTACATAATATGTTTTTTTTATGTGTCACTAATAAATTTATGAAGGGGATTCAGTGAAAGAAGTTCTGCATTCAGCAAAGAGGAGACCATGTAGGTCGAGTTCCACACAGTCGACATTAGTGCTCTATTTCATATGCACCCGAGGCAAGCTACTGAGGGGAAAGTAGGCACTCAGTGCTTTGTTGAAATGGAACTCGCGAGTTTACAAGGGAAACTCATGGAAATGTTCCTACCATCAAAAATAGATGAAAATACACTGTAATCAATGAGAATATATGCATACAATTAAATAATATGGGCAACATAAAAGTCTGTTTTAAGTACAAGTCAAACATCGGGTTTCTGTTCTTATGTTATGACAATCAATGCATTTGACTCTTTTCTTCTGTCTTAAAAATCTGATCATAACTGCATCATTACATCTGTCCGACCCTCTCTCACTCGCTCTCTCTCTCTCTCTGTCTCTCTGTCTCTCTGTCTCTCTCTCTCTCTCTCTCTCTCTCTCCTGGTCAATTCAACAGTGACAATCAGAATACTTCATGAGTGAGAGTGCCTGTAGCCAAGTGTATTTTTAACTATGCCAACGTGTGAGTGGTCGCCTAAAGGCCATCTCTGCCATGTGTTGTTGTGGTTGACTTGCTCCTGGTGTCCTGGCAGGCACATTAGCAAACAGAGAGAGCAAGTTGAGTATATGACACAGTTACAGATGGTTCACAGCCTGTTAGCAGGATCTTCTTTGTCTCTGCTCACACAGTTGCCAAAGCACGTAGGCCCATTTGTTTTTCTCAGCATGTAAAGAGACACCAAAAATGAATTTAACACAAAACAGTAGGACAAAAATGAGCAAATATGTGCATATGAATACAGGTAAATTGGGTTCTGTTTATTTTTGGTGTGTGTGCTGTTCATCTCAGTTTGTGACATAAAAAAAATTATAAATGGAGAGATAAGTATACCATGTCTGTTTTTGTAACTGTAATAATGGTGGCAGCGCATACTCCACATTATTGAGGATGTACTATATAATTGAGTTGTTCAATTCAAGATCTGATCTCCGCCTCATTATGTTCAAAAGACAAGTCTGCAAAGAAGCTATTAGAACAAAACCAGATTTGTGGGGAGAATTGCGATCTTTGGAGCACATTTTACATTGAGCTCCTTCTTAGGCGACACATCCATTGTCCATCGCCTGAGCACAGAATTGTGATTCTGGGAAATAATCCAATCTTCTTTCTTATCAAAAGCAGACTTGAGCCAAATGAACTCATTCGAACAAGACATATTAAACTGGCTTGTGCTTGGCAGCCCTTGCACTGGCATATGCATGTTTTACTTTGTGTAGTGTGTGAAAGCAGCAGATGTGGATCTTCACAATGGCACAGATCATCCACCGTTTTAAGATGTCTTTCTGGGGATTGCAGTGCTATTGGAATAGCATTGTTGTTCTAAATGTGATGGACAGTGGGTATTGAGCACTAAACAGTTATTATAGTGAAAGCAGAAAATAACCCCATTTTTGTTGTATAAGCTTACAGAAAGATAAGCGCTATGGTGAAGAAATGTATTTGGTTCCATAAGTCTAGATTCAGAAGTGGAGTTGAAAAAGAACATATCAGCGCCAAATGAGCGAGCAACTTTAATCAGCTTCTATGTTTGTATTTAACCCAGTCTAAATAGCTTTGGAAAAGTATGTGATAAAGCTGAACAAGTCAACTTAATGCTGCAGCCAGTAGTCTTATATTTCATATACATTCAGTCTTTTATATGAAATATCATTTTTTGCAACAGTCTTCTATGACATTACTATTTTTGTGCTTGTACTATGACTGTAACTCAAAAATTGTGCCTGTGTGTGTGTGTGTGTGTGTGTGTGTGTGTGTGTGTGTGTGTATTTTATTTTATTTTTAATAGATGACACATCGCGTGACTTGGCAATTTTCCTCATGGCTGAAATGCACATGGGGACTTTTCCGTGTCTTTAAAAAGGACAACGTGTGGACGGAGGGCATTTTCTCCCCAGAATCTCTACCACAGTGACTATTTATTAAAAAGAGAATTAAATGCATACAGTAAAATTAGAATTAAAACAAAATTACTGTAACAGCTCTTATGATGCTGATCCACCTGATATTTTTACAATTTTGGAAAATTCTTCTTCTTCTGTAAATATTCTATGGAAATATCGTATAATCTATTCCTGGCTCAAACATACGGCCCGCGGGCCGGAATCGGCCCGCAAGGAGGTTTGATCAGGCCTGCAGGATAATTTAAAAGTGAAAAAAATGCATAAAAAAACATGGAATGAATATTTTAATAAGGTGCAATTCGGGGAGTGTCCGCTATGGGGGCACACTGTTTTGATCAGAGAAGAAGACAACAGCAGCCTCAGTCTGTCAATGAGACAGACCCAACACTGCAGAGGGAGGGATTACATTTTGATATTATATGCACAAGTGTAATTGGTTTAAAAATTCATTTATATATAAATCTCGTTTAATCTTAAAATACATTACCGGTACTATATTTTTCAATGCCATATTACTTGTTAAAGTTTTGTGCCTTTGTAGAATCAGTGGGATCAGTTGCTATGCATATATGTGAATGATAAAAGTAAATTGCACATTTGTCTAAGGACATCTAAGGTGCTTCATGAAACGTTTTGTAAAAGATATGTTCATTAAATTTCAACATTCTGCTAATATTATTGTGCTTCTTTTGACCAAAACAGAGGAAATACATATTCTTTTGGTTGTTTATAGCGGAGTATGGTATCATTTTAATGGTCCGGCCCACTTGACATCTACCAAGGCCGTATGTGGCCCACAATGTGAAATGAGTTTGACACCCCTGGTCTACACCATGGAACAACATACATCATCTTTGTTAACAAGCGACGGTGTTTTGTTTTTCTTAAGTGAAACTGCAACATTTTATGTTGATGCAGACAGCTAGCTGTGTTGGTCCTCTGCCACGTCCATCCATGTCTCGCTCCACGTTACTGAACTCTGTGATGTTGTCAGATGGAGTGGCCATCTGGACTTTACGCAACTGTAGATGTTATGTGTATCTGTATGTGTATTTATACGAATCATAACTTCTTGGGAGTTGACTAATACCGTACCCCGATTGCTATGTTCCACAACTACATCACTACACGCCTTTCGTAGGGATTACTGCTAAGCAAGCTGCCTTTTGGATGAATTTTCAATCAAGTTTCACTGAAAAGATTACATTTTGATTGACGGATTATGATTTCACATCTCTTGCACATGTTTTGAAACAACTGGAGTCTTCATGTTAGGACAACTACACCTTTACTTACGAGTGCCCCGATTTGGGAGGTTGTCAGTCATAAAAACTGTCGCATGGCCTATTTCCTGCACTTGAGTTGTAACTTGATTGCAATTTTTTTTTTTATTACAACAGCTAGATGGTGTCAGCGAACTTCACAAGAAGCACTGATTAACTATTCAAAAAAGAGGCCAATTGATTAAACCTAAGGCACTACTGTAAGTGAATTAATTAAAAGTGATTAGTCATAAGGTTATTTCGACAGTCTAATTAAATTTAACATTTTATCACTAATCCACAGTGAGTAATTAAAGAAGGCAAACGTTTGTTTGTTTTTTTTTACTCTCTAAATGCTGTTCATTCACCCTGAAATGTGACTATGAGGCAGACCTGATGCATGCAGTTAATTATGAACAACGACTGAGTGTAATTGGGGTTATAAGAGTGTAAAAATAGATAAGGGCGCACACGGTGCACAGCTAGCGGTCACTCCCCTGAGTTCTCATTAGCAGCTACCACAGATGGGTAAGGATTTCGGGGTCCGAACACCTTACTCACCTCCCCTTGTCCGGGTTTGCGTCCCATGTAAGCTTCCCCAGCCTCCGGCTGAGTACATGCAGATGCAGCCCCATTGTCTGGACTTGAGCCAGTGAGGCACACAAGGCCGAAGTGCCTGAGGCCAAATTCATTATGCTGCTTTCTTTCTCCAAATGAGCTGCCAATCGCCGATTTTGAATGAATATTATCCTGAGGAAGTGCTATTCACCCTTACCACACTCTTCTTTACAAGAAGATTGGTGCTATATCTGCCAAGTAGGACAGACAAAGGCCCATACAGGACAGCCAGGACCCATCATCACAATGACTCAGCACTTAAACGTTATCACCGCTTTTCACATAATTAGTTGAAAAATGCACAGCTGTCACTGTGTTATTTTTAGCTTGGAGGTAGCTGCCCCGCAACAGCAACAGCCCGGCCAGAGCGTTGGAAGAGGGCAATGGGTCACAAGCCATTAAATGTCACTTTCTTCGATTCCCTCTTATGTGGAGCATTTGCCAAATGTGGTGGACTTTTAGGAACATGCATGGAGGGGGGGGAAACATAATGAAATTCCCTGAATGTGATGCTAAATAATTGGCAGTCCATCAGTTTGTCTGTGAATCTTCTCACTAAAAATAATGCAAATGTAACGTTGTACTTCAATTTTGATAGCACTTATGTGTTTTACAAGAAAAAAAATCATATTGAAGAAGGAAGAAAATAAACAATAAAGACGATGAAATAATAATTATTCATTATGATGAATAAAATATGAATACAAACAGTATTAAACTACTACAAACAATTAATTGGGCTTTTCAGATGGTAATTAATAAAACAGCTGTTGTTGTTTTTTGTTTTTTGGGTATTTTTGTATTTTATTGCTTTGATGGCTGATTTGTGAATGGCTGAGTTTAAAACCAGCTTTTGTTCAACTTTTTTTCAAACTGACTTTCCTCAGATATTTGAAGCCTCTTGCAGGGGTGTCAAACTCATTTCAGATTGTGGGCCACATACGGCCTCCGTAAATGTCAAGTGGGTGGGCCGGACCATTAAAATTATACCACACTCTGCTATAAATAAATGTCTTTTCTTTGTTTTGGTAGAGTGAAGCACAAGAACATGAGGAGAATGTTGAAATGTAATGAACATATCTTTTACAGAACAATTCATGAAATACCTTAGAAAAATGTGCAATTTACTTTTATCATTCACATACATGCATTGCAACTGATCCCACTGATTGTACAAAGGCACAAAACTTTAACAAGGAATTTGTATTGAAAACCATAGTCATGCATTTTAAGATTAAATGAGATTTATAAAGAAAATATTGTGCCCGCTAGCGGATAATCCATGAATTGCATCTTATTAAAAATATTAATTCCGTGTCTTTTATGTATTTTTTCATTTTTAAATGATCCTATGGGCCTGATTGAACCTCCTTGGGGCCGGTTCCGGCCTGCATGCCGCATGTTTGACACCCTGCTCTAGAGGCTGTTGTGTTTGCTTTTCATGATAAAATTGTTCCACAATGTAAACATACTGTAGGAAGTGGGAATTTACACCTCTGGAAATGGAAAATGGAAGAAAATATGGTGTTGGATCCTCCATTGTAACTTTACTCCTCTGACAAGACCCTTGACAAGAGTTCTATCCATATGAGCATTTGTGAAGTCTGAGATGGCTGATGTTTGATGGCATAGCTTGGCATGTATTTCCAAGGCAAAATCTTGTGTGTAGAGACCTTGCTTTGTGGATGGGGTGCTGTAATTCTGGAACAATGTCCACCAGTTGTAATCGTCCAATACTGTTGTGGTAATATGAAGAGTTCTAGTCCAATCCTTGTCAACAATTGGTTTACAGTAGTAAATCAATATCAGAGGTGAGCAATTTACAACATTTTACCGGTCCGCTATTCGTCAGCATCCTACTTGGAATTGAGGTTTGTGTGCTATTTAGGTTTTTTTTTTTCTTGACACATATTTCAGTCTTGTTGATTTCGAGCTCTGTGTTTGTGTGTGTGGACGTGTGCTCGCCTGTATATGTGCATTGCGTTTGTGGACTTCAGTGCTGAAAATTTGCAATGCTATAGCCCTCCTGTTGGTTTTACATCACAAATTCTCCCTTTTGTGTTCTCGGTGTGGTGGAAATCCAGTAAGTAGGGCCCCATGAGGCCAGCTTTTCCCTTCTTCCTCCTGTAGAGTTCAGCTGTGGGTGACCGTGCTGATGCTCGGACATTGGCAGCCGCTCTTGCGCGAAATGGGAATATGTGCTCATTGGAACAATGCTTTGCATTAATTAATGCTTTTTTTTTCTCTTAATCATTGACCAGAATGTCAGTGTTCATTTCCCAAGGAGGGACAGCGTGTGGGTAAAAGGCCAAACCGCAGAATGTGTGAGAGAGGGAAAAAAATGAGGTATTGGGAGAGAAAAGTTTATTTGTTGCTGTGGGTTCTGTTTTTTGATACCAAACATATACCCTGCAAAGAATGTTTTGATTACATTTTGGTGCGATTCCACTGTTGTGTTTTTAAAGAATCGTAAAAGCTTTATTTCTATTAAAATGTGTACACTCTTCTCCTCGGTCATTATTTGCTTTACAGTTTGTTCAAAGTCATTTAACATTTGCCATCACTAGTGGTGATTGCTGATTGGGAAAAAAAATGACATGGCTCTGCCTCACAAACATTTCAACTTAGTAAGTTACCAACCACGGATGCTTGCATGATAAATATGTAATTTATTTCCTGATCCGGTCACATAATGTTGTCAGACAAAGAGGGCTGCCTGTGACATTTTGGCTGTTCTCCTAAAAAGTGCTGGATTGTTTATTGTGTTTATTTATCGACAGAAGTGGCGGTTGAGGGAATTAACCTCTGCTAACCTCCAGGTGACATTGTTCGGAAACCTATATGAATATATTTGAATAATTGTTGATGATGCATGCCATGTCATATATGTCCGGGCTTATTTGCTTGCAGCAGAATGACAGCTCAGTTACGTTGGTGTCTCCTCACTTTGATTTTTCCATTCGAGCCTTAGCAGCTTTTTCATGACATGCCAGCTCTCACTGCTGTGGAAACCTGTGTCAGGAAAATGGGAACAGTGTGTCTATTGATCAAATGAAACGTCATCCCTCATCGGTAGAAGTTAACGCAATTGTGGTTAAGCGACAACGCCTGAAAGTTTTGCTTTTCAGACATCATTGTGATCGTTGTTGTCTTCCATGCCGAGATGACAAACGTTGATTTATCAAACTGCGCTTTTCATTTCCTCAGGCATTCGGCCAAGCGTACAGCAACCAGCGCAAGGTGGCCGAGGACGGCGAGAGCAATGAGGAGACGTTGCTGCAGGAGTCTGCCTCCAAGGAGGCGTACTACATGTCTCGTCTTTTGGAGCTGCAGACAGAGCTGACCTTGAGTCGCTCCGCGGCTTCTAACACCCAGTCAGAAAACGAGGGGCTCAACGCGGTCGTGCTGGATCTGCGAGAAGTGAGTTTGCAAAGGTCCTGCTTCACAAGGTTACTCCCAATGTAGAGAATCCCCCCACATCTTGTAATACAAACCTAGATTTGGCATCAAAATGTAATCTCACAATTGTTTCAAAAGGGAGTGGGACAAACAAGCACAACATACAACTTTCAATTGCAGACCGGCCATGTTTGCACTGAGGATGGAGAGGAAGAAATTTCATCTATGCTGCATGTTATACATAAAGCATATTTGACAATAAAGATGACCTTGACCTTGACCTTGATTTTTGGTCTTAAAGACAATGTCAAAACAACAGCTCTATCACTCGGTGTGCATTAGTATGATCCCATTTTAAAAAATGAACTAGAACCTGAAAAAAAACATTAATTACAAAGGCATTGAGTCGTATTTGGAGAGATGTACTTTGTCATAGTCAGAGGAATTATTATTCATCTTATTTCTCCTCCTCATTATTATGAAATGCTCAAGGCATGTTCTAATTTCCAATTAAAACTTATTTCAAAAGTTATTACGACTCCAAGGAACAGAATACACCAAGAGATGTTCTAAAAGAGGTCAGCCCTCTGTGACAAGATGTTCTGTGACACGAGAGGGCGATGTACATTTACTTCTGTTGGAGGAAATTTCTAATTGACTTTGACGTCTATCCCAAAGAGCTCACAAAGATGCACAAGCGAATGCCTGATTAGTTTTATGTTTCATTTTATTTGATTTGAGTGGCGCGAGGATTCTTTTTGTATATCCAGTGTTTTGGGGGAAAATATTTACAAGTGTTATCACGCATTACGGTGTGCATATGCGCAGGCATGTCTGCAGACATTGGGGTGGGGGGGCAGCATTGGAGTTCGTGTTGGGGTCAGACACCGGGGCCACGACGCCATTGAAGGTTGCAAATCCGGGTCTCAACTGGGAATAAACACCCTGAGCTCGGCACATGCGGGACTCAATGAGCAAGGTTGCACAACTACTACAAGACTTATTGTACACTTGAACGCATCAAAGCACAATGAATGAGATGGTGCTTTCTGCACTCCTTGTTTTACTCATAAGAACTAGCACTGAAACCAATCGCTGTAGAGTTAGCTCAAATATTGCAGTGGACTAGTACGGACGTTTAGCCTCGATTAGCTTCAAGAGTTTGAGAGCTGCTGTCAGCATTTATGAAGCTCAAATTGTTTCTTAATGATCTACATGTACGGTCTAGTCCGCATCTCGTAAAAGTGAAAGCATTGTCCACTCTCATTCTACACACGTGTGCACGCACGCACGCACGCACACACACACACACACACACACACACACACACACACACACACACATACACACCTTCCTGTTTTCGGATCATTTAGATAAGCCACACCCCCCAGTAACATTTAATGATTACTTTACATTGCAAATTGAACAAAAATAATCAGTTGGTTACGCCATGGTCGTGAATGTCACTGTGCACGTTACAAGTAAGTCGTAGGACTTTTTTGTTGTTGTTTTTTTTGTAAAGCATTTCTTACACGTTTCATTGCACAACAGACAGTTCAAGTACGACATTTTCTTAGGGAGGGGCCGGTCAGGGAGCCTTCTCAGCCAGTCTGCTCGACATCTCACACCTGAGGCACACCTGCTAATCACTCACCTGTGCACTCCTCGGTGCACGTTTGTGCCGTAACCACTTGCAGTGAGCTCTGGTAGGCACCTCATGAAGTTTTCGCTTCCTGTCTAGCTATTTCCTCTCCCTGTGGATTCTTTGCGTTCTCCCTTAAACTTTAAGTTTCAGTTGGTTTTTATTTTTCTGAGTTGACTTTGCATTGGCTACTGTTGGGGGAATTGCGGCCTTTCTCTTCCTCCGTGTGTTCATTAATTTCGAATGATGAGGATGTTGGTTACCCAAATACAGGCTGGAGTCAATGAACAGTTCCTTCGAAGGGTTTAGTTTATTTTTCTGCAGTTTACGAATCGATTCGGGCTCCTGAGGGTTCCAGATTTTCCGTCAGCAAGCCCAGAAGAAACACGGTCATGAGATTATATAGAGACAATATGGTAATAAGAGGCGGGGAGTTGCGCCTCCATGCAAATCCCAGAAACAAAGAAAGTAACGTGTCATCTGTGACCCGGTGTGGCTGGAAGAAGTTGGGAGTGGTGAGGTGAGACCAGACCACCACTACCAACCATTTGGTGTGATGGCAGGAACACAGATACTTGAGATAACAGTTCCTCTTTTGATATTAAACATGTCCTATGGAGGGGGGCCCTCAAAGTGGTGGGGGTCGAGGGGCACTAAAGGTGATTGTAAACAAAGTGAGCAGGAAATACCTCCAACAACATTCTACATTCTTTGTTTCTTTCAAATCCAACTAACAGAGAGGAATAATACCTTAACACTACAATAAATGACGCCAAGTTTTTGGCTAACGCCATTCCTGTCTGTTGTCATGCGTTCGGGGTCACATACGTACCTTAACACATTTAAAATGTCAGTTTGTCTCTTCCTTTGCCGCAGATAAATGAAATGCTGGAGCTCCAGAGGAGTAGGATGAGGGAAGAGATCAAGGAGTATAAATTCAGAGAAACGCGGCTGCTTCAGGATTACACGGAGCTCGAGGAGGAGAACATCACTTTGCAGAAATTGGTCTCGACGCTCAAGCAGAGCCAGGTCAGTGGTGAAGCCATCAAATACTCAAATGAAAGGGTAGCCATGTCTTTTGGCTTCTCACACTCTTTATTTATAGGTAGCCCTACCTGCTGTTGCACATTAATCTTCCATAGCTACAAAAGGCAACTTGAGCTAACCTGCATTGTCATCTTATTTGTCTGCACCCCACAATTTATGACAATTTTGTTGTCTGGTACTCTGTAGTTAACATGTACAAGATACAATGAACTCCTTGATATGTATTCTTTGGTTGTTCGCCTTTAAAAACCTTGTTACCCCTCACCCCCAACACACGCACACGCACATTTCTGAAAATATGCTATCAATTAACAAAACAATAGTCTAGCAAGTTCGGGTTCAAACCATCACGTCAAGGGGGTTAAACATTATAGCACTTACACTTTGCACGTATTTTCGTGGTCGCTGTGAATTTCTGTGATATGTTGCTATTTTTTGGATCAATTATTTGCACTCTTTGGTATTGTAGCTCGGTGATTTTTGTTTTTTCTTTAAGCACTTTCACTATTTCTTTATAAATGCTGTTCTAATAATCAGGGATGATTTGATTTTTTTCTGTATTTTTTCTATGTTCTTGTTCTCAGGTGGAGTATGAGGGTCTCAAGCATGAGATTAAGGTCCTGGAAGAGGAGACTGTTCTTCTCAACAGCCAACTTGAAGACGCTTTACGTCTGAAAGAAATCTCTGCTGGGCAACTGGAAGAGGCCCTGGATGCCCTCAAGAGTGAGCGTGAGCAGAAGAACAATCTGCGAAAAGAGTTGGCCCATCACTTCAGCCTGAGTGACAGCGTCTACGGCGCGGGCGCCCACATTGCCCTCACTGTCACTGGCGTCGAAGGCCTCAAGTTCCCGGAGGAGGTCAACGGAAGCGCCGGCGCCAACAGCAGCAACGGCAGCGTTCTTGCCGCTGTCAACGGCAACGGTGACGACTGTTGTCGGCACAACGGTCACCTTCATGCGGGCGCCATGTTGGCCAAAATGAATGGAGACTACCGTGCGGCCAGAAAGAGCGAGGGTCTGCACCCGGTACCTGACCTGTTTAGTGAGCTCAACCTGTCGGAGATGCAGAAGCTCAAACAGCAGCTCATACAGGTCAGTGAAGGAAGTCGACTTTGTGGTATGCCGGCTCACTCTCTTGGCAGCCACTCGATGTTTTCTTATCGCTATGATAACAATAATAGCAGAGGTCCATCCCATAGAAAGATGATTCAGAGAAATCAGTGTTTGTGTAGATACGGAGTGAGAGGACTTTTAAATGTAATTAATTTTATTAAATACGCTTCACTGGGCGCTTGGTTAATTTCAGATGTCAGCATGTTGCTTTAATCCACATAATCACTCAAATAATTGAATTAAGATCAGTGATAATCAAAGGTTTCTGACAGAAATGGACAAGCACAATGTTTTTTTTTCCTTTAAAACAAGTTGATATCGTCTGTTGTTATGACATGAATTCCCTGAAGCTGTTTTAGTTACTTCTGGCATAGTCTAGATATCTTTAGTGACAAAGTTCTGTTCATTTACAAAGAGAAACTGACATTTGACATTTGCGATGTTGCTCAAATCGTTGCCTGTTGTAAGATGAGGCAGCAACAGAGAACTGTTTTGATGCATATGCGTGGGCCATTGGGAGTGCTGTCAGGATGATTAGGACGTGATCGGCACAGCAAAGGGATGCAGAGAAGAGACACGGACGAGGACTGGCGTCCTCTGCTTTTGGTCTTGAAACACAAAGCCGTAAATGTGCCAGCATCATGCATACTTGCAGCATGTGAAGCACATAACTTCATACCATGACATGTCTACAATATGGACAAACGTCTTGAGGAAAAAAAAAACCACTGAATCAACAAATTAATCACTTGACGGTTGTGCCCCCCCGCCCCCCCACCCGTTACGCACATCAAAATTTATGGCAATTCTAAACTAAGCTTCTGCCAACTGCATAAATGTCCGTTATGTGAACTACTACACTGCCAATGTACCGGGACACTTTTATGATGAAATTGTGTCACACACCTTTTAATGAAATGACTATTCAATCAAAAATTGGGCTGTTCTCTCAGTTCAACCCTCACAGCTTTTGCCGAATCGACAAATCAGTGGGTTCAACTTTGATGTTTCAGCAGTTCATGGCCTCAAAACATGACAAATTATTATCAGTACACTTTTGCACAGTTAAAATACAGATCATTACTAGACCCCAAATATTTCGTCTTTCTTTGGTGTTTTAACACGTTTTACAGACGTTGAAGTCTGTTCATGACATAATTATGCAGCAAGTTTTTGTAAATGCTAATTCTATCCTTCAGGTAGAGCGTGAGAAAGCGGCACTGCTCATGAACCTGCAGGAATCGCAGACCCAGCTGCAACACACACAAGGCGCACTAACCGAGCAGAGTGAGCGAGTCCATCGCCTCACGGAACGCGTCAACGCCATGAAGCATCTTAACGGTGGCAAAGGGCTGGATGACCTTCAAGAAAGTGACAAACCTGCCGACGGCACAACGTCACCTCAAGCTAATGGTCACTGCGATGTGGACATTCATGGGTTTGAGGTCCTGGAGTGTAAATACAAGGTGGCGGTGACAGAGGTGATCAACCTGAAAACAGAGCTGAAGGCCTTGAAGGAGAAGTACAGCCAGGCTGCGGAGGGGCAAGCAGATGCTCACAGTGACGACAGAATATGTGCACTGGGCGAACAGGTTTGTTGTCACTATTTAAAAAAAATGGCAAATGAGAATATTGAATGCACTTTAGTTACAATTTCTAGCAAGACAATATGGACTGGTAACGCAATGGTACATGCTACTGCCATTCAAGCAGCTGGCGCCGGATTTATTCTCTGCCAGTGCCTGATGTCCAAATGAATGGAAAAGTTTACACCCGCGATGATATGCGGATTACAAACTGTCATTGAATATCATGAGAAATGTGTCCAGAGTTTTGACTGGTTCTGTATACTTTTTAATGTTGTATTGATTGCGTCATATTTTATTGCCTCCAGTTAATCAGAATTAATGTTCTATTCAGGTAACCCATTTGGAGAACAGTTTACGAGAAGGCCGTGAGAGGGCGGTGAGCTTGGAGGCGGAGCTACGTGCTGCTCTGAGCAATGCCGCAGAGAGTCAGCTCCTTCTGAACATGGCACAGGACGAACTGGTGACTTTCAGCGAGGAGCTTGCACAGCTCTACCACCATGTGTGCCTGTGCAATAATGAGACACCCAACCGCGTCATGCTCGACTATTACCGGCAGAGTAGAGTCACACGCAACAGCAGCCTCAAAGGCTCTGAAGACCCCCGGGCTTTACTTTCACCCCGCCTGGCTCGACGCCTGGCTGCGGTTTCGGCACTCTGTTCTTCCGAGGCTCCGCGAAGTCCCATGGACTCCCCGTCCAAAGATTCCCAACACAGTGACACACCAACCAATGCAGCGGACTCTCCCATTCACCACGGTAGCCCCACCCGCAACGTCACCAGCTCTCCTGTGACCAGCATGTCCCCTTGCCCATCACCGGTGCCCTCCGAGGCAGGGGGAGACCTGCGGAAGGAGCCCATGAATATCTACAACTTGAACGCCATTATTAGAGACCAGATCAAGCACCTTCAGAGGGCTGTTGACCGCTCCCTGCAGCTGTCCAGGCAAAGGGCTGCAGCCAGAGAGCTTGCACCCACGCTCGATAAAGACAAGGAATTGTGTCTGGAGGAAATTCTGAAGCTCAAGTCGCTTCTCAGTACCAAAAGAGAGCAGATAGCCACACTCAGACTGGTTTTGAAGGCCAACAAACAGGTAAGAAGCCAAGCCTCTTTATAACTTGAAAACATCACAAAGGGAAATTAAACAAAGCATCAATTACCTTTTTAACCCTCATGCAGTATTTTTAAGCGGCTGCATGAAGGGTATTACGTCCTCGAGGATTGTCCCAAAAATGTCCCTCTTCCAATGTGCAACAACTTTTTTCACTTTTAATTTTTTTTTCACTTTCAACCCCTCAAAATGTTCAGTGGGAATTGGCCAAGACATAGATATACATCCTATGCATAATTTCAGCTTCGTGGAGTTATTTTTCACTGTTTTGTCTGTGGTGTCCAACAGTCCAAAATCGTCCAAAGGGTCCGAAATGTCCAATTTTGGGATAATTACTGCATGGAGGTTAATGAGCCATGATAATTGGTTGGCTGTCCTTGATTTGTAAAGTGTGCATATCTTTTTACAGTGTTGTGTTATTTGATATCTTGAAGTTCATTTGTGAGATGCTCTCTCTGAATGTTCACAACTCCTGTACTGGATTACTCCGAATATTTTTGAATGGTGCTTAGGTGTAGAATGTAGATCATCACGTTGATCATATTTAGACCAAAAAACACTTTCCACAGAATCACCCGCAGTTCTGCTGGTTGCACCCAGGTCGCGCTCTTCATCTTGCCTCATTTGCTTCAGGACACAATTCAAATATTTTACAGTAGAATGTAAAAACATGTATTTTATATATATGATTACAATCTTGTCTCACTGGATAGATGAAGAAAGATATGCTATTTGAAGCAAACGAGTAATACATTTCAGAACAATTAAGTGAAATTGGATCGCCCCCCCCCCACCCCCCCACACGCCTGATGGTGCTGTAATGTGCGTTCTACAAGACACTTGTTACTCAAAGGTGACTGTCCACATTGCAGACAGCAGAGGTAGCACTGGCCAATCTGAAGAGCAAGTATGAAAATGAAAAGGCAATGGTGACAGAGACGATGATGAAGCTGAGGAACGAGCTGAAGGCCCTCAAAGAAGACGCCGCCACCTTCTCCTCCCTCCGAGCAATGTTTGCTACCAGGTGAGGGCACTAGCAGTCCTTGGTTGAAAACTTTTTTTTTTTTTGGTTTGAAGAAACATAAGTCTGTTTTGTTGTGTCATTGCAGATGTGATGAATATGTTACCCAGCTGGATGAGATGCAGAGGCAACTTGCAGCAGCGGAGGATGAAAAGAAGACATTAAACTCTCTCCTACGTATGGCCATCCAGCAGAAACTGGCCTTGACCCAACGGCTGGAAGATCTGGAGTTTGACCATGAGCAGATCCATCGTGGTCGCGGCGCTAAAGTGCCCAAGATAAAAAGCAGCCCACCAAAAGTAAGTGGCACAGAATTTACTCAGATGAAATGTGATCGTTCAAACACATTTAATAACACAAGAGGTAGAGACAAATTAAAACGAAGTGAAAATGACCACAGAATGCTCTTTCGGTATGTTTTGGGAGTATGCAGTGCCCCCTTCCGACAAAGACTGTGAACTGCAGTATGTTACTGCAATTTTGAATCCTGGAAGACCATTTTAATTACTCCATCCTGTTAATTAGCACCATTATAATTTACTCATCCGATATTGCATTTACAAGTTTCTTCGTAGAATACTTTGAACCTTCAGGTGTATCAAAAAGCAAATCATTCAAATAAAGACACACAAGCATCCCGTTTCATCCGTGCACGTGTGCATTTTTAATCACAAGATGGCAGTGTCTTTCCTGCCATCATATTTTACACTCGCGCTCTCCTTGTTTTGTCTGTTTGTCTAAACCGTGAGCATCACCACTGCGTGTATGTGTCTAATGTATCAGTATCTTGTAGATTGTCAGCAGCCTGCTGCCTCAGTATCATCACTCCCCACACAGCTAAGGCGTGAGAGAATTTCCTTTGCATACAGGTAACATGCTGTACTTTAGTTCTCTTTCTATCTCGAGCAGGGGTTACCGGAACAATTTCCTGGTTACTGGTTAATGTGATGTGCTAAAAGTTTGATTGAGATTTCTGAAACCATAAATTTGCCCATAAAATGACATGATTTTACGTGTGTTTATTAGCAATATATATGAAGATATTAATCATGTTCATGATTCCCCACAATAATGATCAACAATGATCTAACAAGATAGGAAAGTGTTTATCAGTATACCACTCTTGTCAAAACCTCTACAGGTGTTTCCATTTTGAAATGATCACTTCAAGAAATTCCTAGGAAATCCCAGTGCCCCAATTTTGGATTATTTTTACCACAGGTCCACATGTTACTGATGTGGTCTTCGGGCACAACCTGGTGCCAGTGGACACTGTGTTGATGATCCCTGATCTACAGCACTCTGTCTGTCTGCCATGGCAGCCGCTGACTGTTCTTCAGACATGGTGTTCAACCTTTGTTTCCAAACCTGTTTTGGTATTGTGATGTTCTCCTTTGAGGATCATTGGATAAACATCAGTGGACTTTTTTTTCTTCCTTTGCGAGGATTGTGTGAATAATACCAGCCCTATTTTTTTGTTTGCATGGAGTAAAGCCATCCTGGCAGCTGAATTAAGTTGGACAGAGAAGAACAATAAGGAAATATGATTGTCTGAATGGAAACATTTAACCTTTAGATAATAGGCCATCAGTTTCTCCCAGGTTCTACTCTACAATTTGTGCAGGTCTAAGAGATATTGACTTCAGACCTGTTTGGTTGGTTTAGTTAGTTCATTGAGCACAAGCTGTAAATATTTTAAATGTTTCCACCTTTTGCTGTGTGGCATTTCACTTCCGTCATTGATAGTTTGATGCAGGAAACCTATGTGATTTGGATCTCTTTATCCGTCAAAGAAAATGCTGTCTATTCCTTGTTGAACAGCCTTCCAACCACATGCATTTTCACTGTTTGTGTTTCTGCATTCTTTCAGTCCTAAATTGCGTGCTGACCTTCAAGAACACAAAACAGTTTTGTCCAGCGGCAGGAGTCGTCTTTTCTCCTCTTTTGACCTTCATGACTGCCTGACCCACCAACCCAAGCCGCCCGGCACCTAGCCCAGTACACGTCGGCTGTCGACTGGGAGCGGTGTTCCTATGCAGCTCCTTGAAGCCCGACGAAGATGTCACTGAATGTTTTGACCCAGAGGTGCTTTCCTGGCCAGCTGGTTCCCTGCGTCACAAGAGACAGGCGCACACAAATGAGACACATCACATGACTCTTTGCCCCTATTTGTATGCATTCTGAATAATGATTAATAATGGTGATGATTTATTTATTATATATTTATGCATATTGAAATGGTGTTTTTCTCTTGGCTAGTCATTACTCAACTGTGACTGAATTTTAAAACAAACCCAAAGAACACAGTCTTAAAAGGGAGATTTTATCAGTGTTAAAGAATTTCTTGTGGTGGTCATGGTGGAATTTAAAGGATCATCTAACCTCACTAGTCTTTCTTTTGATGCTTGCGTTTTTATGCAAACTTTAGGGTTTTTTTGCAAACGTGATTTTTATTGCTAGGTGTCTTTTATTTTAGAGCAGCCTCAAGGGATTTTACTATATCCGTGCTCGGCTCAGTGCTCTTCAGAGACTGAGTGAGATGAGTATGTTTTGAGATTAGGGCTGCTGGTTTGAGATTTTGCCTTTTGAGTTGCACAGGTTCAAGTGACCATGTTGGGACCAGACTGCTTCCTTTTTTTATTTTTATTTTTTAATATCTCAACAGTAATTTAACAAGGTGTGCCTCTTTACTGTTACCATTATTTTTTTCCATGTCAAACTTTAAACAAGTGATGTGTCTTCTGAGAGGTCCTCTTGGGTTTTATGTAGTAATTAGGGTTACAAAATCAAACCTTTTTTTGTGTGTGTGAAAAAATGACCTGCAATATTCCAAGTTTTACACAGAGTAGTTATTGGGATTATATGGACATTAATTTAAATTTTGACACCAATTGTATCATGAACTTGAATATGAATGGTCCTCATTTGCCATCTTGCAACACATTGTGATGATGATGGCAAACTATCTTTTCTGAAATGCTTCCTTCACACAGTATGCAGTACTGTCCAAGCACAACTGAGCACTATGCATCACAGCAATATAAAATACAGTCAAACCCATCACAAACTCTCTCCACCTGCAGTAAAACTATCATTCCTACTTCTTTCATCGTGAAGACCCTGAGAGTAGGTTGAAAAGGTTGTTTGTGAAGCAAGTTGTTTCGCACAGTGACTACACCAAACAACAGTTCCGATGTGACAAATGACTGGGATTGCTTGTCTTTTTAACGTGAGTCCTTGTTTTTATTATTTTTGGAGCCTCGTGCCGTGTTGAGCATTGATGTGTCTGATGTGCCCACTCAATGCTGACGTTCTAATGGGATACGAATGATATGGTTGAAGGAAAGCCAGAACAACGTTTGAACATGCATCCCTGAATGGACTGTTTGTTTCTTGTTGTATCTGTGCATTTCGGAGTACTGTATCTGTACTCCTGCTGGTTCACGTACTTGTGAGCACCATGTCTTGATCTATTTGCACAATATATCAGGATAGAAGGAGAGAGACTAAAAATGGTAAACCTGGTTTTAGAATAAAAATAGCTGAATGCTGAAACTACTATTGATTTTGTTTGTTTGTTTCTTGTCTCTTTAAAACTGCATTTAATTGGTTTCAAAAATAAATAATGATTTGTCTAGTAGTTTGTGGTGTCTTTCAATTTTATGAAAATACAGAAATTGTCTTAGGTGCAATGAGCATCAACATAAGCTACTGCACATGTAATACGATACAATGTAGATGCCCTTTTATGCCTTTAAAATGACTGTGAGGCTCAACTTAACTGAAACTGTCAGCGTGGTATTCATTTTTGAAATTGATTTATTTCATTGGGACAGTGCGCATTAATCAACACAACAGTGTAAATGCGCCAGACTTAGCATAAATGTTAGTTTTCAGCAGTAGTCCCAAGGCAGATTTATTAACATAAACATAAAATAACAAAATAATATAACAAAACACAGTCAGTTAATCTTACCACTTTTCGTGCATACGCTTTGTTCTTTGAAGTGGTTTAGATGAAAGAGGAGAGAATCAAAGTGGATCTGACGTCATGCTCAAAATGTGCACACGTCTACTACAAGCTAAATAAAACACAATATTCAATGTGTTGTTTGTAGTTAGTATTCGTGTAGAAATTCACAGTGAGAACTGTCAGTACAATTTCAGCCCCATCACGTAATGAAGTTAAATTAAAACCTCTTAAATTGCATCAATTCTCTTGGAGGGATGCAATGTAGTTCTACAAGACTACAATGCTTGATTCTACAAGACTGCAACGTTTAATAAAAAAAACAACAACAAAAAGTATTTTTGACTTTCTCCACAAAGATGGGGGGAAGAACGTGTATTTTCTTTGCAATCCAAATTGAATTTCAATTTGGCATTACCGGTGACAAAGTAACAACTGAAAGTTGTGGTCGATCTTACATACAGAACAATATTCCACTTCAGTCGTCTAGCCTCTAGGCAGCGGTGTTGCTCATGGAATAGTTTATTGTTGACAAATAACTATCGCAGATTAAAATAATGTTTATCATCTGAACTATAATTCACAATGCACTTTAGTAGCGAGGCAGACAATTTGTGTTTCTCAGAATGTGTGACAGATAAAACAATTTCTTGTCGTTTCGGGGGGAAATGCATCCATTTTAGGGTTTCGTTGACTTTTCAAAAGTTGCGATTAGTTTTGAGCCAAATTTAAAACGAGTTAAATTTGTGAGTACAGTAGATGCTTTTCGGGGTAAAGTTGCTGGAATCGTCTTCAGAGTTGCCAAATCGAGCAACAAACGTGCAACGTTGGGGAGTCGGTAGGTGGAGTCAGACACGTTCGCTGGCCATTACGTCATTAAAGGGAGTAGACATTGAAACACCTGACACATTCATACAACTGTCCTCCGTTTGTACAAACGCAACATGTTTTATTCCCTTTTATTCAGAGCTTCTACCGCGTCACCCCTTCTTTATTAAAAGAACAACATTTTAAAGAAGAGTTTCAAGTTTTTTGTTGTTGTTTTGTTTTTGTTTTTTTGTTTTTTTACGTGTCAGTGGATACTTTTGAATGAGTGTAATTTGCCTGTCTCGATGCTGGAGGGGCGTTTGTCAAACAAAAACATGGATGGCTTTAGCAGAGTCGCTTTTCGCAGGAAACAACAAAGTCTGGATGGAGAAGACACTGGTGAGCTGAGAGCTTTTCTTATTTTTTTCCTGTCAACTTTATTTAATTCTGCTTTTCTGCTACACGATGACTTGTGTTTATGACTATGACGATGTGTTTGTGACACTGTTGTGAAAATGATTGCATTTGGGTGAGCAAACAGGACAGTTTACCACTACCAAATGTTGTCGCTGAGCAGGTATGAGTGTTTGCATACAAGTTCCAGCCTGTTGTGTCAGCATCTGCAACCTAGAGGGCTCAGTTTTTTGTTTTTTTTCTCATCTGTGTAACACAGAAGGAGGTGCAGTGCAGTGTTTCGGTGTGTTCATTATTAGTTAGGGTTCGGCAGTCTGGTTCTTGCAGTGCTTAATGTTTTGAACCAGTTCCATCTATCAATCTTTCTGCAAGCAAATTAGCAGGGAGTAGCTCATGTTTGAGCTGGCAACTCTGCATGCGCACTATGCATGTGCAAACATGCAAGTGAGAACAGTGCCTGCACTTGTAATGTGAACTTTGCTCTGTTCTAAGTGAAGTTACTTGGCTTAGAGTACACAAGTGGCGGCTGATCAGGGCAACTAAGGCCCTCTCTGCTGGCCTAAACAGGAACAGAACCACTGATTTAAAAGTACAACCCAATTTGTAGTATTTGTCCCATAAAATTTCCTTTACTTCATTCCCAACAATGTATTATCCTCATTTAGTAATTTTTCTCATGGCAGCACTGACGCAAAACTGTTTCAACGTTGGACTACACAGAAATCACATAGATTTCAACAATCTTTTTTGACTAGTCAAAATGTGTTTGAATAATTTCTTTCAATAAATGGGTAATGTATTTGTGATTAGTTGAAACAACACGAAACGATATCTGCACTTCAATTTTGGCCACTCCAAACGAAATTATTAATATCTAAAACCTTTTTGCTTCAAAACTGAATTACATATTTCTTAACACCTATCCAGTCTACTTGCATTTAGGTGTTAAAACGGCAGCCAAAACCGCTCTGCTTCCAGTACATGTAGATGTTAAATTTTTGGGGGTGTTGTCTAATCAGATTTCATCTTGTATTTGGAGTTATGTCAGGCTAATATGCCCAGTTAGCAATGCGACAGTCTCTTTAACCTATCAGATTTCAAATTAATCTTCACAGTACCACCTCCCAAGCCATCTGGTAATAGGATTTTTTTTCTCTCCTCTGATTGATTGGTCAGAGCAAAGCTTGGTGGAGTCAATCCTTTCAATTAGCAAAACACGTCTGTCACCATGAGGACTGAATAATGGATGCCCTTCAAAAGTATAAGGACAGAATGTTACTACTGAACTTGTATTAGGTTTTATAAGATTCTGCAGGTGTCCTGAAAGGAGTGACTCGTGAATACCTATATAATTTTTATTTGCTCTTATTTTGATGGAGTTCCTGCCTAAGTAAACTTGGGCAGAAGATGTGAACCAAAAAGGAAGATAATTTGTCACCTCTAATTTGCATTCATGCTGACTCAGGATGAGCCTTCACATTGAACCCTCTTTTTCTGTGCCTTGTTGATCCGGTTTGAAATGGCCCACAAATATTTCCAGTAAGTGCCTTTCAGAGAGTTGTTGAAAGGTTGTGTGCTGTTTGAATGTGTAGTACTGTATTGGTAATTCCCGACATGATGACTTTGATATACAGTAATCCCATAATGCTTCTTAAAAAGTAGTGGACAGCAGTAGTCTCTGGAAAATCGAGTACATCCCCATGGTATTGTACTAAAAAAGATTCTGGGTGTGTTGTTGGATTTTCTGCACGAGACAAATTCTTAAATTGTGTCATGAAAATATCTTTCATATACTGTAAGTAGAGCAACAAGGATGGCCATTAAGTGCTATGATTGTATTTATTTTAAGTACCCTCATCTTAAAACAATGTTCTTATAATTCAATTGTTTGTTCAATATTTATTTTGGAAGATCGACCAACTGACATTGATCAGTGGTTTGTAATTATGCAACAGCGATGCTGTCAGAACCGTGTGATTGAATCGTATTTGAAAACAACTACCGCTATTTTTGTTTTTATTCTTCGTGACAGGGGTTCACTTTGGCCTGGGGAGTCAAGTTCAGCATTCGCTTCAATGATATCTGGCGCCATCTATTGACGTGAATGGGTATAATGTCTAGACCCGAATATAAGAAAACACCCACTTTTTCAGTCTTATTTCAATGCAAAAAACATCGTCTTATATTCAGGCCAATACGGTATTTAACTAATAATATGAAATGTACTTTTTAGGAATAAAACTTAACTTTTTTTTGGTAACACTTAGGCCTGCTACATTACTGTATTTTAATGGTAGTAATTGGAGCACAAAGTATTTCTTTAGGTGGTACTTGGTGTCAAATGTTTGTCATACAGTAGTGGAGCTGGAGGTACTCTGAAGGCAACCTAATCGGCGTATAATAATGGAGCTTTTTGTTTAGTGTCTGCCTGGATAGAAGCAGTGGGACTACAGTACAGTATATGAATCAAGACCGTGTTAGCAGCCATTGTTGTGGTCTGAGTGACGTTCATTCATCCTCAGCTGAAGGCCCCTGCTGTCCTCTCAGTGCTTTAACTCACTTCTGATAACACTGTTCACTTCCTGACTACTCAAACATAAATTATATTTATGAACTGTGTGCCAATGCCGTGTACAGCTATCAATCATATGACAAAGTATTATTATAATTATTATTATTGTTGTAATTATTATTCCCTGCGTGAATCAGAGTGACCTTGTGTTACCGTGATTTGAAGCTCAGGGAACATCGCCACATGAAATAAAATAAGACATTGCCAACAATTGTCTCTGTAATTTGTAAACAATCCAGTAGGTGGCGGTAATTACAGACGAATGTTTGCATCTGCTCCTCTTTTTATCTGCTTGTCTTACATCAAGCATGTTTATCTCCTTGTTGTGGGGTATTTTTGCACGCTTGTTTTTAAATGATATGCGGAGATACTTATGGCCGTGTCACAGCTTGTGGCGGGACATTTTGCATTTTATTTCTTTTCCAGTCCAGTTACTCTAGCGTGTCTGTTTTGACATGTCCTGAAATGTACACACATAATGTGGCTGTTAAATCTGCATTCGTCAAACATCGCCCCCCCCCCCCCCCCATTTACATTGGATAAAACCATTCCTTCTGGAATGTCAGGATTACATTTAGAATGTACTTATAGTTGATATTGAGTCTTTCCCAAGAGATTTTAGCTTTTTTTGCGTGTGTGTTTGTGGCGTGTGTACGCTTGTGTGCAGGGTTGGTTTATATGAGAGACAGAGAAAGACAGAATATTTATACTGCCTCACAACAATTTTTATTGTAATATGGATATCATATATGTTTGCAGCATCTCAGTCATTGCCATAATAGTGAAGCCGGTCACCATCCACCTCATGGGGGCATCCACATTGCCACCGCTGTCACCAACTCCGACCAATGGAGTAGGGTGCGCTTTTCTATTTCGAAGGAGCCCCATGGTGGTTTCTGAACTGAGATCTTGTCGGGGCTACACTGCGGTCTTGTGCGACATGACATATTTCTACAAAGCAGCATAGCTGAGCTTTGCTTGCCAAGTTCATTTTAAAAGAGCAAACAATGCTTTGCTTTCCACTGTGGGGCCTGGAGTTGGATTGGTGATAGATATTGGTGATATGAGCTACATCAATACTGAGACATCATGGAACATGACAAAGTGTAATCTACCAATGAGTTAAAACAAAGAATGGTTACATTGTGCATCTAAAAGTGAAAATTGGGATTTCACATTGTTGGCAAGAGAAGTCTTGTTTGGCCTAATTCGTAAGAAGCGTTCCCAAAAGGGTGACAGTACAGAGCAGGGGTCGGGAACCTTTTTGGCTAAGAGAGCCATAAACACCACATATTTTTTAAATGTAATTCCGTGAGAGCCATACAATATATTTCAAACTAAAAATACAATTAATGTGTGCATTTTATGTAATTTCAACACTTTTAAAGTATGTACAATAAGACTCTGAATGATTTTTAACAACATTGTTGTGCTGATGCTAATCAATGATGAGTATTTCTTACCAATAATGTGACTTCTCGTGCTGCATGGTTTTGCTGATGGCTTTGTAGTCTGGTTGATACTTGGTGAGGTTAAGCTTCATGCAGGCATTGAGACTTCCATCCGTTAAACGTGATCGTAGGTTGGTCTTAATGTTCTTTAGATGTGAGGCACATCGGCCACTATTTTCGACAGCAAATTACGGCAACCCCACTTGAACAGTGTCTCTGCCTCATCTGCGTTGCTGAGGCAATTGATAGATGGATAATTAGACACAACTACACAAAATCGGCGCGAACCGGCGACTAAAGAGCATGCGCAAATGAGTCTCAGATGTTTTTTTTTCATAATTAAAGATTTTTATGCGAGCCATATGCAGCCGTCAAAAGAGCCATATATGGCTCGCGAGCCATAGGTTCCCGACCCCTGGTACAGAGAATATGTGACTACAAAAATCAAATGAAGTTAACTTACACCCAATGTAGCACTACACACAGTTTTAGTTTTTCTCTTCTGGGACGGTAGGCCACATGCTTACAAGGGAAACAAGGATCTGCTGAAACAATTGAACAATTAACTACATTTGGATTGTTGCTATAACATTTTGCATCGTACAGTTGGTGTAAATTTAAACTGACTTGTGCACTGTCTTGGGTGTCGAACTGTACCACAGAATTGAAGCAAACAACTACAGCGAGATACAAAAGACTTATCAGTGTGCAGTACAGGCTCTTTCTCAGCCTTTCCACATGCGTTTCCTGACTACACTGTGTGTTGTTTCCCCTCCTCCTGCCATTGTGAAGTTCCTTCCAGAAAACTAACAGTATTCAGTTTTACCTTACTTCCAAGCTCGGCCCGCACGGCTTATTGAGGATGGCATTCAGGAAGAGGAAGATGGGAAGCAAATTGTGAAGCTGTTTTTCCCTGAACTTGCTGAAATCAAGGACATCCTCTTTGCAGGAAGACAAAACTCTGTTAAGGAGTTCGTGGATTACATACCTGTCTTTAGATTGTGTAAACGGAGCATCTCGCTTAAGGATGTAGCTCTTTGTTCACAGGGCGAGGAGTGGGAATTTTACCCGAATGGAGTGCACGTTAGAACGAGTTTTTTCCTCGTCTTCCAGCCAAAGTGGACTGCTTGGCCACCAATTACTGGAGGTTTCATCTGAGATGTTTCGCTCGCGGTACGTGAGCTGAACAAGCAGGACAACAACAGGCGAGCTGTCGCAGGGTGGCATCAATTCAGTTTATGTTCTCTTCAAAGTAAAAGAAATTTGGATTGACAATGAAACGGCGACGCAAGTACTGGTTTTGGAGACGGAAAGTTAAAAACGCAAAGATGTGTCTGCTCTGCTGTTATGGTAAGATTTAGAGGCTTTATTTGATGAATGAAGATGGAATGAATGTTTTTTGAAGAGTTGTGCCTGTTTCTTATATGTTTTCTTTATGTCTCATCGATTGTATTGCTACAGTTTGAGTGGAATGATTGATCAGTTGCGGGGATGTGGTCTCACCAAAACAAGTAGAAAAGATCGGCTCTTTAATTTGTATTTGGAAGTTGTCTTGGTTAAGCAGTGCTGCTGAGTGCAGCAGTGAGTGTTTTACTAATGTGAATGTTTGGCAAAGGCACTGATCAGACTAGTAGATTCGGTGAGCCATGGCATTTGTCTCCATGTGGACGAGCTTGGCGCTGCAAAGCAATGAAGCACGATCTGAGGGGGCACGCTGGATAAAAAAAGCAGTTTGTCTACAGAGGCCTGGGAACCATTCCCCCCCGACAGTGTTTTCCAGCCACTGCGGCCTTTTGGCCACTGTCCCCGAAGACCCGTTACCCAACCACGTTTGTGTTGTGTGTGTGTGTGTGTGTTTGTGTGCAGCGTTAAACGGCACATATTTTTGCATGGTTGTGTGTTGCGGTGGGCACCTTTCTTAGGGAGGTGTGTATTGTTGGAGTGCTCGGTCAAGTTCCCCCCCCACCTCTTCCTGTTTAAAGAGCAAAAGAGAAAACACTGAAGCATTCTGCTTTCGTTCTCGCTGGCAGGAAGGAAAAGGCTGGGAACACTCGCCGGCCAGCTCGAGGCCTTTCACCACGCCTATTGTTTCAACGTGGGAGTGGATGTCGCATATGGTGAAGTGACACCCACTTGTCAGGATCGGTGTTTGTCTGCTCTTTTAATACTGTTGTCATTAAGAGTTCACCTTTGAGGTGTTCAAAAGGTTAGACTAAATAACACATATGTTTCAGTGGTGTGGTTGACAAATCGCTTCCAGAGGCAAAAAAACAAAAACAAAATTAACAAGGTAACACGTTTAAGCATTTGCATGTGAGTGAATATGTAAACGGTTACGATCTGGGATTTTTAAGTATCGCAAAATTTATATACATATATTTTTCCTCCTCAGCTTTAATCTGTGTTTTCCACACCATCTGATGATTAATATACGCAAATACTGTAAAATGTATGTCGGATGTGGTACGACCGGTCCAGTTTGTTCCAGTCAATCAGTGCTCCCTTTTGACCCCAATGCAAGTGAACTTCAAGTTAAATGCATCTGATTCTCACCAAATATGGACACCGCCCTCAAACTTTTTTGAAAATTGCATAGTTTTTGCATATTCATGCAACAAACAAACCAAACAATACCTTTTGACCTCATGCTTGGTGGAGGTAAAAATCTGGTTTTATGTGTGGATAAGCAACCGTTGACGAGAGATTGAACATGACAAATGTGAAACTACCAAATTGATAAACCTACCTTGATGGGCTGATGAATGGTTAGGTAGATAGCTAGAAAGGTACTGTAGATGATAGACAGTCAGACAGACAGACAGACAGAGACATTTTATTTTTCCACAAGGCGAATTCGTAAATCACCAGTATTTCTCAACAGCACAGAATGTGAGTCATACATGTAATCAGCATGAAATTAGCCAGTGGGTGGTGTTTGGGAAATGTGCGCAAGATTTCAATGGCATGAGCATAATGGATGACTGTGATGACATACCGTATAAGTCATGGCCTCCGGCTTACTCTTTTAAATTGTGTCTGTTTTTTATTCCACCCAAGGACATGTGCCTTTGACTTTTTAAAATGAATTCGAGTCAGCTGTCTGGCTTCCACAGCGGCCCATCATGAATTAAGATATTCTCAAATCCAGCCAGTAAATTTATTCCACTAATTTTACATTGTGTATGATAATGTTCAGAGAGCTACCGTCCAGCCATCGAAGCTTCTGGACTACCTAGTAAAAATTTACTTAAAACTATGATCTTTTCAGTTGCATCTGTGAAGGAATCTAATTGTAAATGTTTTCACTCTTGTCGTTAGATTACAAAACACAAGAAAACATTGCAGATTCTAAAATTATTTGCTATACTGCAGATAATAGAATACCACGTTGCCACCTCCAAAGCTAAAAGATCATTCTGAACATGGTTATTTTATGGTTAGTTTATGGTCCATGAGACCATCACGAATGCCTGACCTAAAGTTTGTGATGAAATCATCATCTTCCATTGTTATTTTGGTAAGATGCATGCTAAAATCGAAAAAAGACATCCTCTGCATATAAATTGTATGAGTGAAGTCATGAGATACAAGCTACATAACATTTAACACAGGGGTCGGGAACCTATGGCTCTTTTGATGATTGCATCTGGCTCACTGATAAAACAAAATATTGTTGCTTGTTTTATCCATCCATTGACCTTTCACTGTTCGTGCCCTGTTCAAGGCTGTAGTTGGCTGCAGGGGCAATTTTAATTGGATGCAGAAACAGGTAAACGCCCCCTTTTGAATCAGCCCGCTCAGTCATTAGCTCAAAGCTAATCCTTCGACGAATAAGATGGCGAAAAGAAAAAAAGATCGCGCGTATAGTACACTCCAGGACGAATGGACCGAAGGATTCGCCTTTGTGGAGGGAACGGGTTCTGCGGTGTGTCTAATTTGCAATGACAAAATACCATCGATGAAACGGTCGAATGTAAAGCGGCACTTTGACATGCGCCATCCTACGTTCGCATCAAAATACCCTGCGAGAGACAGCAAAAAGGAAGAGTGCAAGCTACTGAGCAGGGTACAAGCTAGCCAGCAGCAACTCCGCGTATGGATCCGGCAAGATGACTATAATTCCGCTAGCTTTGCTAGCAATCGTGAGGAATGGAAAACCATTCACATTAATGGTGAGTATTACAACAAAATTATTTAACAGAATACATTCAGAGGCTTATTATACGACATTTTGTTGAATTCACTTTTAAAATACAGCTGAAAATGATCTTCAGCTGGTTTAAAGTGCTGTAGCCTGTCTGATCACCTGCGAATCACCATATCCTCATTTTGCAGCATCTCCACTGGTTCTTAGTTTTAAACAGCTCCTCTGATCACCAATTGTGAAACTCCTTGATGCCTGTCTTCCGTAACATTCCCTCTATTTTCTATACCACCTGTTCGTAATTGCGGGGAGCTGAAGCATATCCCAGCCAGAATTGTTAAAGACAGACTATAAACTGGTTTGGTTGCAGTCACTTCTATCAGTCCATTCGCCTGTATATTTACACCGTCACCCTGTGAGATCTGTGCCCACCACACAGCCTTCACAGATGTGAGGTAAATGTACCACTACACCATAAGTGAGGTCACCTGTAACCTTTTTCCTCTTTTTGAAACAAACTGAAAACTCATCTGTTGAAGACCACTTCCTCCCAACCATGAAGCTGCAATTCCACTTCTCTGTGGACATCCATCTATTGTTTACATGTTTGTTGGTTCTGTGTACAGGCGGCCCGGTAGTCCAGTGGTTAGCACGTTGACTTCACAGTGCAGAGGTTCAATTCCAGCTGCGGCCTCCCTGTGTGGAGTTTGCATGTTCTCCCCGGGCCTGCGTGGGTTTTCTCTGGGTACTCCGGTTTCCTCCCACATTCCAAAAACATGCATGGCAGGCTGATTGTTCACTCTAACTTGTCCCGAGGTGTGAGTGTGGGCGTGCATGGTTGTTTGTCTCTGTGTGCCCTGCGATTGGCTGGCAACCAATCACACGCCCGAAGTCAGCTGGGATAGGCTCCAGCACCCCCGCGACCCTTGTGAGGATGAAGCGGTTCGGAAGATGAATGAATGAATGAATGGTTCTGTACAACTGTACAGTATGGATGTATATCCAAAAATCGGTCAGCCTTTACTGATGCAGCCATTTTCTTCAATAAAATTCCTGTTTGCATTGATTAAAATCTAGGTTTTACTCGATCAGAATTATGGGGCCTATCACCAATCCCCAAGTTTAAAAAAAAGATAATTAATCTCTGATCAGACAATGGATTATTAATTTAATTGGTCCCTGTACTAATATGGAGATATTCTCAGTGAGGTGTTTTTATTTTTTTCCGCAATCATGTGATATTTGTCAACCCGTACTGACTAAGTGAATAGCAAAATAGTTGTGGATTTATTTGATCATCTATTAGTTCTTCCATTAATAGCACTTCGAAATACATTATGAGTATTTTTAGGTGTCATTCTTTGTGCAGGTAAAATGAAATATACAGTGATGTCTCTACTCTGTAGCATTTTAGAACACTGGAAGCTCACTTCAGAACAAATAAAAAATGTTGCGCCCTGCAGGTGAATAATGTCATGGCTTCGTTAAGTGCTTGACTTGAAGCCTGCTTGTCAAATCAGTTAAGTTAGCTGAAATGTGATTCCTCATCCATTGCATGAATTATTAATATGAAGAATTTTGTATTACCTCCAAATTAGATTACACAGGTGAGTTTATTGTTATTAAGTGCTCGCTTAAATTCTGATTTCATCAATGTTTCCTGCTGAGAAAGATGATCAAGGCTAAGGCAGCTCATGAATGAAAGCAACCAGGCATCTTCTGCGCTCGGATGCTCATCAAGAATTAAATTTGCTTATCGCCGCTTGGGTTTCTGATCGACAGCAGTGAGGGTGTAGGCGTGTGTCCCAGGCTGATTACAGGAACCAATCCAGTGCAGGTTGTGTCTGATGCGGGGGCAGGTGCTTACCAGACTCACTACTTGCCCACTCTCAGCTGTTCCCTGCTGCACATGCACTATGTGTGTGTGCGTGTGCATGCATATGCGTGCTGGGGGTGCTGCCAGCTTTCAAACACCACCAACCATTCATCATTGACCCTGATAAACAGCAGGAGCAGATATGAAAAAAATAAATAATAATAATTTACATTAAGTATCTGTGTAACTGGCGGCAACATAGAGTCATTGGTTGCCATGACAACAAATATATGAATATATAATTTTGATGTTGATTTGTAAAGTGCTTTATTTCTATGTGAATTTTCACATTGTTTTATTTTCATATGTTATTGGGGATGTTTTGTCAGGAATCACTTCCGGGTCACGTGCCGCGGATAGTGAGGAATTAGAAAGATCGAGAAGACAACTTACGAGAGAGAGAGACAGAGAGAGAGCGAGAGAGAAAGAAAGAGATTGTGGGAGAAACAAACCTCCACAAATCTGGTCGATTTGTATTTGAAATTATCTACGTTCGGTTTACCAAGGTGCACACGGTATGTCATTGTTTGTGTTTATTTATTAATGTCTTGTAAAAGGTATTATTGTAATGTTGAAATGTGTTTTAGTTTTCACGGTGTTCCACCATTAAACGTTTTTGGACATCAGTACGAGGCGTCAACCTTGACCGGGGTAGATACAGTGAAAACGTATCCTCATCCATCCTTCTGGAGGCTTCGGCGCGCAGGTGCTTCCCATCCCGCGGCAAGCTATCGGCTTCGGCGCACATCACGTAGCAAGCTACGAGCTACATCGAGCGTCGTCGCACTCAATCCCGCGTGCCACGCAGCTAGCCACGAGCTACTTCGAAAGTCGTCGCACTCAACCCGCAGCAAGCTACAGGCCTCAGCATGCATCGTCGCTACTCATCCAGCAGTAAGGCAAAGAGTTAAGCGTGTGACGTTGCTTCCCATCCTGTAGCAGCTAAAGGTTTCGGTGGACATTAACCAGAGTTGGCAAAGGCCTATACAGCTTACAGTAGCTCACAAGGTAGATGGATAGAACATAGACAAGATCATCTGACTGAAGAATTAATGAATGTGAGTTCTTGAATGTGTGAAAATATCTATTGAATGTTTGATCAGTGTCATCACAGTTATTATTGCTGATTGCAAATGTATCGGTATTGACAGCATCGATTGAATAGGATTAGGGGCTGTAACTCAAATTACTTGGTTTCTAAAAATCTATAAAGTCAGGTTCTGAAGTTTTGAAGGCTCCAAAATGTATCAAAATAGCGACAGTCAGTGTGGTAAGGTGCAAGAGCATGAAAATGGGGAAAGGACAGCTGAGGCAAAAATAAGAAAATCCTCTCGTGAAAGACGTTTAACACCTAAAATGCAGGAACTAAAAGAGAAAGAGTTCATTCAAAAAGAAGACAAGTTGAAGGCAACATATGAGAAATGGAAAAGTCATGTTAGAGAAACCCGAAGAAAGTTAAAACAATGGTGCCCTGAGCAAGACATGTGCGACATGATGGATGAAGTTGAGAAGCTTGAGGGTGAGATAAAAGAAATATATGACATTGTCCGAAGCCAGTCAATTCCAAGTCAAGAATTACGGAGAAAAGTTGATGCATGTGTAGCGGCATCAGCAGACTTACTGCAAGTAATGAGAATCCGTCTAAAAGAAGATAAAGAAGATTCTGATGCTGTGGCAGAAAACGCAAAATTACACATGCCGCTAGATAATAAATACGCCAGGTCCATATATGGTTCCACCGCCTCCCAAGTTACAGCACCCAGTGCCAACCCTTCCGGGCACATGTCCAAATCACCAAGCATTTCAGTTAAGCGGGCTGAAATGGCTGCTCTTCTGGCTGCGAAGGAAGCTGAGATTGACATGGAAGAGGCTATTGAAGCCCAACGTCAGCAGTTGAAAAAACTTGAAAATCGGAGAGACATTGAAGTAATTAAGGCACAGTTGAGTGTGTATGAAGAAGAGGAAATTAAGGAAAGTATTGTAGGAAAAGCAGCCCAATGTGTAAATGCAGGAGATGAGACAAGTCTTTGTCTTCGAGTAGCTGTCAAAGAGTTACCACCCAGAACACCATCAGCCATCATTGAAGTTCTGAAGTCTGATCATGCAGACACAAAAGCAGGTGAAAAAGGCATATCTCAAGACGACGTTCTCTTTCAGCAAGTCTTGAAAGAAGGCCTCCAACAAAATCAGCGCGGCCATTGTGAAATGCCTATTCCTTTCAAAGCACAACCTCAACTCCCAGACAACAAAGATGCCCAACCTTCGTGTGCAAGAGGAGACCTTCACTTCCACAAATTCCTTTCCAACAATCGAGAAAAGCTCGATTCAATCGATGTAGCAGAATGTGCTGAGGACGCAAAGAATGATGATTTCAGACCTGATGACTTACCAGTGCAAAGAGTGCTTGGAGTAAGTTGGAAGATCAAAAGTGACAGTTTCTCCTTAAAGGACAAAAGACCCCCAACACGAAAAGAGACTATTTCCGTTGTAGCCTCTTCGTACGACCATCTCAGTTTTCTAGCCCCATTCATCTTTGATGGAAAGTGGATACCACCAGAGAAATGTCGTGGTGGTACAGGATGGGACGATCCACTACCTATGGACTTGGAGTTAAGGTGGGAGACTTGGCTCGAGGATTTGGAGAACCTCGACAAATTCAAGAGCCTCCATTACGACTGTCAAGATGAAGACAGACAAGTGCGAAAAGTAACTTTACCTCGGAGAACGAAAGTTAGGAAGAAAGGGAGAAGTTAGGAAGAAGGTAGAACGCCTCATTAAGCCTTACATCATTCAGAGCCTTACAGAGTTAGTTGTTCTATTTTAATTAAGGTAACTAAAGGAGAAAGCATCAGACATATTTCCCCCCCCCCAAAAAAAGGGTGTCAAATACTTGAGTTAGAATCAGTATTTTCATAAAGATGTAAGTTCCGACGTTTGTTTGAATGACATTAAATTTGTCTGATTTATTAAGGACACATCAGAACACGGGTGAAATTACTGTTGATTATTTTCAAGTGTGTAAAGTAATGTTTTATTTACAAATGTTACTCCAACAGTAATTTGGTGGGAGTGTAACTGGCGGCAACATAGAGTCATTGGTTGCCATGACAACAAATATATGAATATATAATTTTGATGTTGATTTGTAAAGTGCTTTATTTCTATGTGAATTTTCACATTGTTTTATTTTCATATGTTATTGGGGATGTTTTGTCAGGAATCACTTCCGGGTCACGTGCCGCGGATAGTGAGGAATTAGAAAGATCGAGAAGACAACTTACGAGAGAGAGAGACAGAGAGAGAGCGAGAGAGAAAGAAAGAGATTGTGGGAGAAACAAACCTCCACAAATCTGGTCGATTTGTATTTGAAATTATCTACGTTCGGTTTACCAAGGTGCACACGGTATGTCATTGTTTGTGTTTATTTATTAATGTCTTGTAAAAGGTATTATTGTAATGTTGAAATGTGTTTTAGTTTTCACGGTGTTCCACCATTAAACGTTTTTGGACATCAGTACGAGGCGTCAACCTTGACCGGGGTAGATACAATCTGTATCATGTCACATGGTTGTGTATCTGAGATGCATGCGATCAAATTAACCAGTGTGGATTTAATTAATGATGTGTGTTGAAGGCCCCTGTTGGCTTTTAGAGATGTGGTGGGCAATAGCCTGCAGCCATGCTGCTGCAGTCCTCTCATTACCTCAGGCATAAAACAAAAGATGGATCAGAGTGATGAGAGTCTGGTGTGGGCCAAATAGGCTGTGAGAAACTCTCTCACTTTTCATTGCTGTCATGCTTCTGATGGTCTGAAAATCTGAAGCAGGTGGTTCACTTAAATGTAGAAATAGAGGATGGGAGTGTGTTCGGTTTATTGTACTGGGTATTGGTTTGGATTTTGAAAAAACGATTTCCCCCCCAAATCAAAAGCATGTGTGTATGCGCTGCATATAAAATAACCTCACGGAACATCGGTGACCGGTCATGCATAATCAATATCATCCTTGATTCCATTAGAAAGGAGTCGCACAGAAGAGAATGCTGTGCTATCAAGTGTGTTTTGTGCGTAATGAAGAATAAAGCAGAGTATGATATAAAGTGTAGCTACCCACCGCTGTGTCCTCAGTGAAGGCAAAAGATTCACACATATTTGCAGCAGCTTATGCAAAAATGGGGCAGGAAATGAGATGGCCGCATTATGTTCATGTTTGGTAATGGGGGTGCTATCTTCAGAAGTGGCTTATTGCATGTGCACCACAGTGGTAAGGGAACTTTTCCAGATTAGATTCAATCGTGTGTTGGATGTAAATAGGGCCATTGTTCGCAATGTGAAACGCCATACATGTTTCATACATGCTACTGTGGAAAACAACTGTTAATACCATTTACCATGTAAAAGTATTACTGTACATTGTCTTGTGCTTTGTTACAGCTGTTGTGAAACCGCAATATAAATCAGGATGTATTGTATTGTATTATGCAGCCGTGAGATGCTAACTTAATAATTTAATCATCACACAAATGCCCGTGTTAAGCGATGATCGCCGTCTTGTCATAATGTTATCCGGGGGGATAATGGAAACATGGTGGACAGTGTATGTGACTCTCATAATCAAAGTAATTCTTTCAAAAGACAGAAATTGCAATTGAATGATTTTTGTGTGTGACCTGACCTGACTATTGACCTTGTGGTGCTCATCCATGCCCAGGAAGTAACACTTTATTTTCTGTATAAAGCAACCAGATTTCCTGTCTGAAGTTTATACACACACACACACACACACACACACACACACACACACACGACTTGTACAGAGGCCTGCTGGCAACTCTGCAGACTTGAGGCAGGGTTGAAATCTGGATGCACTTTGTACTCTTCCAGTCATTAATTAACATGTAGCCTAATGAGGCCTGCGCAGCCTCAAATATTTGTGTGTGTGTGTATATGTGTGTATATGTGTGTGTATTGTTTGCAAGTGTAGTGGAATACAGTCAACGATGCGTCAGTGGGGCATTTAGTATAGAAAGGGTTGAATTTTAACAGCTCCAAGTAGATTACAGTATTAGCACTCAACAGTAGAACAGGATGTCGAAGGTCAAGCATGATCCATTTCAGGGTGCTAGTAAACTTCTGATAGTTTTGGAAATTTGAGACGTTTCCCATAGGAAATATAGCCATTATACTGTTTGTCGTGGGCAAACTGTCCACATCATATTTATAATATTTTCTTTGGTGAGTTTCAAGTAATATTTTTGGTATAAAATAAGATAGCTGCTGTTCCTAATGTAGGGGTTAAATCAAAACACTTTGATGCTTCAGCTACATATTCCTTTTGGAAGAGGGACATTCTTTTGGAATAATTGTCGTAAAAAAGCCAAAGATAAAAATGGAATTGACTTTCGCTTTAGCTTAACAAAGATCAAATGGGGTATTGTGCAAAATTCTGGCATGGCCCAATATTTATGACAGCAAAGTTTTGTGGCTTATTTCCCTGATTTTGGTTGAAATCTGAATTGTATAAACTTTTGAGACCTTTTCACTGTATTCTAGTGTGTTATGTAGAAAAACAAGAAATGGAAACAGTGAAATGTGAACACTAAAAATAGAGACTGTCACAAAAGGTCAGTTGACTCATTCTTTGTCATTTCTCATTTTTACATATTTCACAAGCTGTGTTCCTGTGTTGACGTTGACAGGCTTGTCTTGGAGAACCAAAAGAAAATTAAACTTAAAACAAAAATATCTCATTATTCCAGCTCATTGCATCATCGAACAACCCTAAATGACACTTGATGTAGATGGATATATGCAGTGTTTAAATAATAAGGATTCTGCCAGTGTGTTTGCATTTGCATATCCTCTCTCGGGCCAATTTGTGTGCGCAGTTTAGCCTGAAATTTAAAGCATATGATGACACACGCCGGCAACGCTGCCGAGGGGCTCTGAAGATGACTTTGCTCTCAAACAGATCAATTCTTCATCATCTCTGGCTGTGCTTCTCTTGTGTCACACAACCCCCTCTTCCCTTAGCGGGGGTTGGTTATCGTGGCGGTCCGCATCTTCTGTCGTCTATGGCCAGAAGCAGTATCCAGGGGCAGCAGATGAGTGTGGCCATTGCCCCCCCGCCCCCCATACTGGCCCTCCCCTCGTTCTACACAATGGGACTGATTGTCCACGCGACACACACGCACAGAGGGGGTTTTGCTCTGCTTGCGGACTGACTGGCGCTCCCCCACCATATGCCCCATCTCCAGCGGAATGTGATTATCTTCCGTCGCTGTGGAGAGGAAGGCAGTGCAGTGCGAAAAGCATAAAGGGAGAGAGAGCAAGAGAGAGAGAGAGAGAGAGAGAGAGAGAGAAAGCAAGATGAGAGGTTGAGCTGAAGGGTGAGTCAGTGTCACTGAGCGAGCAAGTGAGAGGAGGGGAGGGAGCGACGGAAGGAAAGGGAGGATGCGAGCAACGCAGCCAGCCAGCAGTGCAACAGCAGGCTAAATCTGGCCACCTGCTCTGAGAGGGCGAACCTTTATTTTATTTTATTTTAATTATTTTCCGGTTGGGAGTACATTTTCCTCTCTGAACCGTACTTGTGTGACTGGACGCAATCTCCACTCAGGTTAGTGCTTTACCGGCATGCGCAACGCAGTCAAGGGGCGTTGGGTTGAGTGGGCTGACATATGAAGCAGCAGTCGCACCAGAAAGGTGTTGTTTTTGTGGCACACACACACACACACACACACACACACACACACACACACACACACAAAAAGGGTGCCTTTTGCTGAGGCCGCTGGTTAATGGAGGGTGCACACGTGTTGTGTGTATGCTGTAACGTGTTGTCAGAGGAGTCTCTCAGCTGCAGGGAAATGCACTAAATATCTGCAACACACACACACACACACACACACACACACACACACACATATGGTTTTCCATTGGAGAGGCTGCTGCTGTTTACCCCAGATAACTGTGTTCCCTTTGAATGGAGCATTGGTCCCTGCTGTCCTGCATGAGCTGTGGGAAAATATGCACTGTTAAGTGTGTTGGCCCAGTGTGTGTGTGTGTGTATGTTCACTGTAGCCTACTGCTGCTGAGCTGACTACAAACTGATTTAAAGTCAGCTTGTCATTACTGAGGTAATATGACCTCTTGATGATATCTGTAATAGTTCTTGAATTGGCAGTGTTGGCATAGAAACCTGCTTCTTTTTGTTGTTATTTATTTGAAGCCTTGAAAAAAACTTGTTTGCTTCATTGCACTTATAATAACTTCAGTATCGTGTTGTTGGCCCGCTGGTTATACAGTAATGAGGAAACCGGTGTCCGATACTGCCATGGCAACTACAGATCACCTGTTTTAACATGGCTCTATAGCACCACCAGGATGGACAGCTACCACGTATGTTTTCTTTGAACCAGCGTTGATTCAGAATTGCGACATTGAAATATGCTAAAATGAGCAGAATCATTTGGAATATAAATGGATGTGTCAACTAAAAGGAACGTTACAATGTACGGTATTCGCAAAGTAGCAATGTTAACGCTTTCACATCTTTGGATGGCTCATTTCAAAGAAATTACAGTATTCCCTTTGGGTGTTTTAGGTGTGCTTTGCTTGAGAATCACTTTTCATTTATGGTTGTTTTTAAGTTGTTTTTAAGTTTATGTTACTAAAACAATTTTTACAGGGCAGAAATTGATAATCTAAGAATATTACATTCATTCATTCATTCATCTTCCGAACCACTTCATCCTCACTAGGGTTGTGGGGGGTGCTGGAGCCTATCCCAGCTGTCTTCGGGCAGTAGGCGGGTGACACCCTGAACCAGTTGCCAGCCAAACGCAGTGCACACAGAGACGAACAACCATCCACGCCCACACTCACACCTAGGGACAATTTAGTGTTCAATCAGCCTGCCATGCATGTTTTTGGAATGTGGGAGGAAACCGGAGGACCCTGGAGAAAACCCACGCAGGCACGGGGAGAACATGCAAACTCCACACAGGGAGGCCGGAGCTGAAATTGAACCCGGTACCTCTGCACTGTGAAGTCGACGTGCTAACCACTGAACTACAATGAATATTACATTGTAACTTTTTTTTCCACAAGAATTTTGCCATTTAACTTTCAGTCTTACACAGGTCAGTGCAACAAAAGTACATACAGTATTTTGTAGCACTTGGTAAAGGCTTTTTAATTAACACATTTTGTTGAATCAAAGGCTGGACACTGCAAGCAAATATTTAAATCTTAGGCATTGTCTTCTTTTTAACAGAAATTAAACAAAAATAAACTCGTTGCCTCAAATATAACTAATATAAATCCAAACAAAACATGAATCAAAATAAAGAATAAACCTGCCTGTGTTATAAATGACATTTAACATTTACCACAACCCCCCCCCCCCCCCAAAACTGCAGTGCCCTTAAATTAGTCCCCTTTAAACAGCCATTAAACTTGAAATATTATGAACAAAACACTGAACAAGAAGACTACTTCGAGCCACTATAGCAGTTTTACTTAAATTCCATCCGTCATCCGAGCTTCAATGAGTTCCCACATACCCCTGTAATGTTCTCAAATAGGCCTGGCTGGGAAACACGGCTTTGGTTGACCTAATCCAAAGCGGTGTTGAGGGGCCAGGATTAATTACGATGCTACGCAGGCCTGCGACGCTTTGGTTTTGCCTAAAGGAAGAAGGCGAGGAGGCCTCACTATAAAAGCTGGCCCCTCTGCTTTGAACAAAACACTGCTCACATAACAGCAAATATTTTTTTCAGTATCTTCTTTTAAAATGACATAGTTAGATGTTTTCGCCACTGCTTGTTTACAGCCAGTTCAAATATTTTGCAGTTATCAGTTTGAGTCCCTGTCAGTCCGTACATCATATAGTACTAGAGTATGCCAACTTAGATGACTATACTGTACATCAGCAAATATGATCATGCTGTACTACCAAAAGAAAGGATGAGGTTTTCTGCACTGGTGCGACCAATTGGAAAAAGTGGATCGCAGCACTGCAGTAAATCATCTAGCTACTGTTCATCCTCAGCACTTTTATTTTCTCATCGTCTGTGGAGATAGTCAAAAAATACATTGTGGTCTCGCTGGGATGGGGAAATAGACGTGGTATGAACTGAAATGTGCATCTGAAAAAGAGAACATGTTTCTCAAGTGAAACTAAAAGGAGGAAGAAGGCAGCCCTATCGCAGTGAATCGCAATGTAACATGCAAATAGAGCTGATGTCTCAGCAGCTACTTGTGCACACCAAGTGTGATCTGTCATCACCATATTCCATTAACATTTTATTTTTCTCCTTTTTACCACATTGAGTTAGTTGTGTGTGCGTGTGCATGTGCATCCTTCGTCTTCCTCATACTGTAAAGGCTTAAGTAAAAATAAAATGTTATGTCATGCCCAATGCAAATGCCCCGGCTCCTTTTTTTGGCAATGAGTCAAGTTGCTTTATTGTCCTCTACTTTGTACAGCGGTTTGTCTTTCTGCTGAGCTCTCATGGCACCAACCAGAAATGCTGATTCTGTTTTACTTATTCCCCCAGGAGGTGTCAGATGAAGTGTGTGTGTGTGTGTGTGTGTGTGTGTGTGTGTGGGTGTGTGTGTGTGTGTGTGTGTGTGTGTGTGTGTGTTTGTGTGTGTGTCAAACAGGTTTTGAGACAGTGAATAACTTTTTTTTTTCCCTCAGAGCTGCTTCAAAAGCATTTTGATTGTACTATGGGCAGTTGTCAGCATTGAAGTCTTTGCTCTGCTACCCCATTTCGTCTATACTGGGGGACTCAAATACTGAGTTCAAAGGTCCATTTATCAAGGTGGGTCAAACCACATACGTCCTTTTCAGTTATAGCAAAAACCTCGACTGAAATAAAATGTCAGTTCTTTTTTGACATGGTTGAAACAAAACGTGACCCTTGTCGTGACGCATTTCCGCATTTATGGAATGTCGCTAGTTTAATAGCATTTGCATCAAACTCTTTAAAATACACGCGTATAGACAGTTGTACTAACTGCAGGATGAGGATAAATGTTCTCACGCAACTTTGTGACTCACCAAGGACCCAAGCAAGGTGAAACACAAAGAAAGATGGACAGACTACCTTCGTCCATTCAACATTGCAATAAGTTAAATTGTCTTGCCGGATGATTAAACTTTCTTTCTCCTTCGCAGCTCACTGGTGAAGGTGTTCAAATAAAAATCGGAACTGAAGCCGCCACACCGCAGAGTGAGCTAGAGGAGCTATTCCTTTGTCTTGAAAAAGTCACTATTTCGGAGGACATTTCCAGTTTGAAAAGCAGCTCAGCTCCGAGCTATTGAATACACCAATTTCAAAAACCCATATGAACAGAATCTTCAATAATTCGGTTGTTTTTCCTTCAGATTGCACCCTGGTAGCTTGGAATTAACGGAAACCCCAAGTTTGTGCTCATCCCAATCTTTCCACCAGAAATAGCTCCTGAGATGTCATGCAAATAGTTTTTTCAAAACCGAAATACCAGCTTACTGCCTTGCGTGATTGTTGGAATAAATGTTGATAAGTTTTCCCATATTTACGAGAGTTTGTTCAAGAGTGTGACTCTGCAGAAATCTCATTGACGATAGGATGAGGGGTTTGACAATATAGGTGTGACCAAAAGGGTCCCGCTCTCGGCTTTTAAGTTAACATCCTTTTGGTGCTTCCGATAAAAGTTAACAGCTGCTAGTGAAAATAACATCAACTCAAGGACGACGTGATGTGGGACGTCAACAAGGGCAATCACGGAACGCTGACCCCCCCCAGCATGACCCTTCTGACCACCTCTGGAACACATTGTGTATTCTGATAGTATGCCCCATTTGGAGGACTCTTTGCTGTTCTGAAACGTGAACACCCCTCCACACCCATTAGAAGATCATGTATCAGAGACATCCTTTCAATAAATGCAAGGAGACAAACACCCCGGAACCTGTCACGGTTTTCATGGCAGAGCCAGTTAGAGAGCTGCTCCGAGATTGTGAACCGAGACGTTTTAGCGCACTCTCTCTTGCAAGAAAGACAACCATGTCTGCCTCCTGAGTCTTCCTGTTCCTGATGTATTCTTAGTATCTGATTACCAACAAAAACCAAAAAACACACTTTTTCCCACCCCCATGGTCATGTTACAATGAAGATTAGATGTGATGTTCTAGTATTGTGTGTAATTAGTAAAGCTGGGGATGAAACACTTGAGCCAGTGGCGCAGCAGGTTAGCCAATTAGCTTGCTTCACCGTAGCAGTTATTTATCAACTTGGTGCGCTGCTCGCTAGCTTGTAAGGGGCTGAGGGCTCAAATCAACAACTGGCCTTTTCCTGCATTAAAAAATTTAACCTTGCAAAATTATGTCAATAATTACTTTTTTTTTCCTGCAGAATAGTCACCTTTTTCGTATCCTACCACCAGACTGAAAAGGGGTGTTTGTAACTCGAGGTGCCACTGCCGGTGGTCCGCAGGTTGGATGCGGTCCACTGGCCACTCAATAAGTACCACTGGTCTATACCAAACAAGTTTTTTTGTTTTTGTTTTTTAATGATCGTACATAGATGTATGCCAAACTGTACACCGTAAGACTTGCAGGCATTTAAGAATTAAGTGTTCTCTGCCATGTTTATCTGCTCTAATTGAATTTAGAGGCGTATCCTTCTGTGTTAATAAAAAAAAAAACCACCACCAATGTAAAGCATTGCAAACCTCTGTTCATTCTTCACGATTTCCCGACAGAAAAAGATCAGGATGGATAAAAATTCTTGACTTCATTTTGTCAATGTCTTGAAACCGGTTGGGAAAAGCCAGGGGCTACACGGCAAACAAGCTCCCAGACAGTGAAACGAACGAGACACATGTGATCAGCCCCGCAGAAATAGTTTTTTTGTTTCATTGCTATCACGATATAAATCAAAGATTATGTTGGTGTTAAATATTACTCTGGCATGTCACATCGCAATTGAGTCGCTGAATATTTTGCTGCCTCAGATCGCTTCACTTACGCCGTGTGAGCAAAACAGTCAGCCGATTTGTCCTTTGCTGGCAGTGTTGGTAGGACAGTAAATGAATTGCAAAACGAGTGATTTACAAGTAATGCAACTTATCACCTGAAGGTACATTTCATTCCATTATGTGCGATCAATATTAAAATTACCATGCAGTGGAGCAAAGCAATTGACCACAAATATGTCACACACACACACAAACACACACACGCGCACACACACACACACACACACACACACACAGCCTCGCTGCACAAATGTCATTATAAACTATTAACTATTAAAAACTAACGAAAAATAATCTGAACTGTCATGCCCCAGCAGATAGCTGTCCGTGTAGAGTATCAAACGGCAGATATAAATAGATGAAAGAAAAAAGATTAACTTTCCAGCGGTTGGAATGGTCCAAATCATAGCTTTCCACATTGACCCCCATTCAAATTGGGTAGCGGAAGAAATTCCCAGAATGCACCGCACCACTCGGAGAACTTCAAGTGTTATTAGAGTTATAATCACTATTACCGGTAGTCGACCAACCTGAACACCGTTCATTAAAGTGGATAGCACATAGAATCCATTCATGGTTTGGCTTCTTGCCACATAAACTCAATAAATGTGCACCCGGGCTGCCCGTCACTATTGAATATTTTTACAACCGATTATTCCATCAATTAATTGGCTACAGTTTTACTTTAGTGTATTACTAAGCCGGTTTCCAGAAAGCTGTTTATGAACAAATTGTTGTTTATCTGGTGTTGTTGAATGATTAAAAAAAAAAAAACAACAACAACAATTAAGCAATATCACACGAGAAAGTCTGATATTGTTCTCACCAACGTTGTTGAAACTGATTCAGTTACAGGTTCCGTCATTGTTTTCCGACTTGTAAATAAAAGCAGATGACATGACAAAAATCAGAGGGTCATTACTCCTAAGAGGCTGAAATCGAGGGATTTGGACAAATTGAAGCTGAACAACGGCTCGAAACATTTACTCGATGAGTAAAATTGTCAAATGATTTTTTATTAATTTTTATTTTTTCTATAACTCTCAACGTGTTGTTCCTTCAGACTCAGCCTTCAGCTGAAGGCTTTTCTGCGCATTCCAGTTTTGTGCTGAGAATGTGGACTCCAGAGCCTCTAGTCAGAGACGCTCATTCATACTCGACACAGGAATCCTGCTGGACACAATGATCTTGTTTGAGTTCGGTCTGTGCTGTTCGATGGGGCAGAATATTCCCTCTCTATTTACCTCATGTTTTATGGATCAAGTGAAATCTGATGAATTCGGTGTAATTCATTTGCAATTCAGCATCAGTGATAAAATTCAAACATGCAGTGTGCAGTAAATTTGCTCTGAGGGTGTACAATTTTGTCCTCCTCAAAATCACGGTTCTTAACAACGCATTGCTCTTCATCAGTTTCATAGGCTAAAATGTAATCTATGTCACTTCAGTGACTCGTGATTGAAAAATGGTCACTTATTGTTGCCAGAAGGTCAGTTATGAATGTCATTATCATAAGGTACAATGCGGCAGCTAGTGATCCCATTCGAACACAGAAGTGTATGTGGGGAAAAAAAGAAGCACTCGTCACTCACTCAACATCTGAAAAAAAATAGGAAATGTCAGTTACTGTCAACAGAATATGACTATGGCCTCATCAACCTTCCACAAATTTCATCTCCTCTTCCTTTGTGTCAGCAACTTCATGCCTTTTAGTCTGCATTGAACGGAGACCAGCAACAGATGAACAGAATTTCTCATGAGGTTATTTTCGGAAATGTTCCAAACTCAGCAAGTACTTTTGCTTCATAGATGGCTGCTATTTTTGGATGGAAATGGAAAAAGGCTAAAAATGGCAATGACTGCATTGAGATTGCTCAAAATGGCTGAGAACTTGTGGCCCGATGGTTGAGTGGTTACCGCCTCGACCTCACATTGCAGAGGTCGTGGGTTCGATCCCGGCTCCGGCCTTCCTGTGTGGAGTCTGCATGTTCTCCCTGTGCCTGTGAGGATTTTCTCTGAATACTCCGGTTTCCACTCACATTCCAAAACCATGCGTGGCAGGCTGATTTGGACACTCTAAAATCGTCCCTAGGTGTGAGTGTGGATGGTTGTTGGTCTCTTTGTGTCCTGCGATTGGCTGGCAACCGGTTCAGGGTGTCCCCCGCCGACTGCCCGAAGACAGCTTGGATAAGATCGAGGAACCTCCGCGACGCTTGTGAGGATAAAGCGGATGGGAAAATGGATGGATGATGGATGGATAAGAACTTATTATAGCATTGAATTTAAGATTGAGAGTGTCAATTTCACTTCAACACACTCTGAACCTAGAAAGCCAGGCTTGGCATTAAAGTGCTACCTATGATTAAGCCCAGTTGTTTATTTATGAGAAGTCTGCCTGGGCCCAGATGGATGTGCTGATTGGATGAACAGCAAATTGATTGACATATTTCAACGCTGCCGCCGGGTGACTGTGATATGTTTTCCGCAACAGACTGGTAGGTCAGAGGGGGACGGAGCAAGGGGGTGACAGGAAAGCAGAGGCACAGTGAAAAGGGCAAGGTCTTAACAGAGACTATCTCTGCTTTCTACATCCGAAACGGGCCTCTTTTGACTCTTCTTGTGCTGTACTGCGACTCAATCTGTTTTTAAACCAAAAAAAGACCATGAATTCCGCTTTTTAACCCTGCTGATGAGTTAAAAAGCTATGATCTTCAGTTTCTGATTTGTATGAAGGTACTGCCTTTTTTGTGCAATTGTCATATATGTGGCAAAATACGGTGGCCCGGTGGATGACTGATTAGCGCGTCGGCCTCACAGTGCAGAGGTGCAGGTTTCGATTCCGGCTCCGGCCTTCGTGTTGTGGAGTTTGCATGTTACGTTGGCACTGTTGCTGACAACTTTAGTTTTTTTCCCCCTGAAAAATAAATAAATGAATGCACCACAATGTTAGAAAGTTGCACTTCGAACGAATTGATTCGCAAAGCCGTTCCACAAAGGAAAGAAAATTGAGCATTGCCATGTATCCCACTGGACATTCTCTGTATTTTCTCGTGTATTCTCGTTCAAAAGTGAACAGAATTCTAATTTGCTGAGTTTGGACAGAATTGAAGAGAGATGGAAACAGGTCATTATTTTGTCTAGCACACTTACTGTACTGTAATGAAACAACTATGAACTGCTTCCAAATGAAATTACAGTGAAACTCTTCTACAACGAAACCTACATGGGCGAAATACCCCCTAGTGTGAAAAAATCTTCATGCATTAACACCATTTCCACTTTCCTACCCCCCATACAACAACAAAAAACCCTGTTGCGTTATACAAAATCTTTTTCTCTGCTCTTGCCTCGGGATGAGATTCACTACAATGAAGTCTAACCCAACAGCGACCTCTACTGCTTCGTTTGGAAACAGCAACCACCACACTGGTTTCCACATGCGCAGTAGTCCAGGAAGTATTTGTTATAGTTAGTTTCAGACGCAGCAAGAACGTTGCATTGCTAAAATGGCTACAAAACGGACCTTTGGATGTCATGCAGCTAAGACAGGAAGAGCTCTGACGCTGGAAGAGAGGATAAAAGTGATCAAAATGAAAGACGGAGGAAGCAAAATAAAAGACATTATCCAAGAAATTGATGGAAGTGAAAGTGAATGCTGATCGTAAATTTTGCAATTTCTTTCCCTTTTTTTCTTTCTACACTGTCTTTATGAAGTGTCAAATAAGTGTATGCTCATACTTATGCACTATTGGAATAAAAATAAAGAGTACACATTTACGTGTGTGTGTGTGTGTGTGTGTGTGTGTGTGCGTGTGTGTGTGTGTGTGCGTGGGTGTGTGTGTGGGTGTGTGTTTACATCTGAGATCAAATTTGCTGCAGTGAAAACCCCCCTGTTGTGAAAAATGTCTTGCTGCAACCATGATTTTGTTGTAGAGGAGTTTCACTGTATAAATGATGATGTGTATTTTCAAACAGCATCGAGCAGCATTCCTCAGTACTTTAAATTCATTTTGGAAAATGGCATTGAACATACCCCAATCCTGAATTGATCATCTGTTCTCCTTTTTTTTTTTTTTTTTTTTTTGCACTTGTGTGGGCTTTTAGGCATTGATTTTTCAGTGTTTGAGCCTCGCCTAAGGCCGGTGTTATCTGAGGGCTAATTTCAAACGCAGACAAACTTGTGAACTAGCTAAAACAAGTGTGTGTTCAGATCATACTAAAAGCGTTTCTTCACATCCTGGCCCGTGCTGGGTGCGTGCTGCGAGATGAGATGAGTAGTGACTGCTTTCGGTACACTTCACGGGGCACGCGGTTGGCTCAATTTTAATGCAGCTGCAGCAGCAGCTATATAATATTATCGGTTCTACCACATGCTCTGCATTAAAATTGCCTGGAGCTGCTATTTTCGATGTGGTGTGTGACAAATAACATGAAGTAGAAACAGTCTTGCTGGTTTTCATGCATTCTTTTCAGGAAAATCTCTGGCATACACATAATGCCAGCATCAAAGCATTCATCCACAATAATGCTGTTGTGTTTTAATGTTCAGAGTCAAGCATTTGCGGTGTTTATTATTTCTGCCACAGTCAAAAGAGTTAGACAAAATTCTACAATTTGGTGGTGGCTTCAGATCCCTCTCAGTGACGGTGAGGACAACTGACTGGCAAACTGTCCAGCGTCTCGTCTGCCTTTCGCCCAAAGTCATCCTGCATAGCATCCACTTCACCCCGTTGACCCTGAAGAGGGTCAGCAGTATTTAAAAGGATTGAAGAAATGTTGGGGGCAAATTAATAGGCCAACACAGAAATTGTTTGTTTTCACTCAATACAAAATTTCTCTGACTCCTTCATCTCATTCACCTGGCTTGCTTGCTTGCTTCATCTCTTTCTTCTTGTGAAATGCATTGCGAGTCGGCTTTAGCAACGTTTCAATATCGACAAGAAATAGTCGGGGATTTTGGAGGGAGTGCCTCGAATCCGGGTTTTTTTTTCATGTAAATAAGAGAAATCAACTAATTCTATTGTCTTGACACAAAGGGTCTCATCTGGTTATTTCAGCCACGTAAAAAGCTCGACAAGGTCATTTCATTTTCACTCAATTATGAATGGGGCTGACCCATAAGTCTTTGGTAATTGTCAATTCCGTGTGGGCAGGAGAGTGGGGACATGGCTCCAACTGCTCTCATTTGATCACCGAGGTTTCTCGTCTGTGAGGCATGAAAAGGGAAGACACACACACACACCTACACACACACACACACACACACACACACACACACACACATTATCCGCAGCATGATCTGCAGTGTGATTAAAGGGGCGTGACTTGGCATGTAAATGTGTTCAACACATTCCTTTCTGTGTCAATTTCATCAGAATAATAGTTGTCAATCAAGGAAAGCTTTTTCACTCCAATATTGACTGGCTGGGTGACGTTTCCATTTAGATGCTCAATGCAGCTTTTGGGGCGAGCAGTCTTATTTGTGTGTGTGTGTGTGTGTGTGTGTGTGTGTGTGTGTGTGTGTGTGTGTGTGTGTGTGTGTGTGTATATATATATATATACATGTAGTACAGTACTGTATATGTTGCTCTATGTGACTCGCTGTTGTTTTGCTGACTTCTCGCGGACCATTTGCGGACTTTTTACGGACTTAAAAAAAAATGTTTACTGTATTTTGTTATTCATAAACTAACCTAACTTATACATGTTTAAATCTATTAGTATACAGCAATAAGTCATGTTAATTACTTCAAAATGTACTTCTACATGCATGTATACCATTAAATTTGGCCTTATAAATATTCTGTACATGTACCTATATGGAGGGGCCGGGGGGTCGCTACTTCGCGGATTTTCGTTTATCGCGGGTGGTTACTGTTTAGGGATTACTGTATGTCTATTTCTACGTTTGGGACTAAGTTGAAAATGGATTAAGTTGTCAGAATCAGGGTGGTGGCCATATTTACTAATGTACCGTAATTTGTAAATGCAGTTGTTTACCATGGTTGCACTCGAAAGACAACTTGCCTGGACGCATAACTTTGCACATAATGGATCAAATGCGGCATGGCAGATTGACGTTAAACCGTACGTGTTGGGGCTCGCTCATTTTCATCTTTCCACTTGTGAATATTCTCTCAGCTACCTTCTTGACGACGCGTTGCACCTCAGAGATTTTGTCGTCTGCTTCGTTGTCCCTCATCATCTCTGTTTCCTACTCCCACCTGAGATTTGTCCATAATTTATTCTCAGTGAATGATTCAAACTGACTGTGAGTCAGTCGTTGAGGGCAGTTTAGCCCTCCTCCTCTTTTCCTCGTCACACGTGGTTTCTAGGAAACCGGTTTGTAAAGTGACGGGGCAGGTACTGTGATGGTAAATACATTCACCGAGCCGTCAAGGCAACCTGTCATTGAAGAAAACTGGACTCTTTTCAAGAGGACGACTTCAGGTGTTTACGAAATTAGCGCGATGGAGGATCACCATGTGGAGTTCAACATGTGGAAAGCGCTGCAGTTTTGGAAAAAAGTGTACTCAGGTACTGTGGATTTTTGGGGGACCGGGGGGGGGGCAGTTAAAGAGCTGGCCAGATTACAAGCTTTTCTTGCTTCCTGTGGATACACCAGAGCTTTTGAACTTTAATGTAGAAACCAAAACACGTGCTGCATTGTTGTTATGTTAGAACCATTTCAAAAGTGTGTTCTCGTGGGTATAACAACACTGAAGACAGGGCAACGGGATTCATTAGGGACAAACCATAACGAGGTCATGCTGAGAATGTTTCTTTCGTGAAGGCACAGCCATCATTTGGGAGTTTGTTGCTGTTTTTCTTCTGCTCACAGAACATATGTGAGCACTCGGAGTTGACATGACACTTTGAGAAGTCAAGTACAAAGCTGCTGTCATGAGGAATAGTCTTCACTCCGACCATGTCAGCTTGTTCCCATGGAGAAGGCCGACACAGAAAATCGTGTTTGCGAGCGCATGCATGTCAACGTATGAGATAATAGCTGTGGTAATACCCGACAGAGGTACCTATGGGATTTTTAAAAATGCACTCACAGGTCCCGCTCTATTAAAAATATACATGCAAAAACAGGCCAAACTTGAATGTTCAAACAAATAAATGTGGAAGCCGGGCTGCTATGCGGGCGTACCGGGATTACTTCTACCAAACGCAAAACAGCCAGACAGCTCATTGAGCTTTATTCTTGGGAGGAGCTTATGAATTCAGAAATAGAAGCGATACAAATGAATTCAGCACACGCAATATTATTAATCAAATCTGAGATGAATCATCATGGCTGATATTGCGTCTTTAAATGTTGTGTTGAAAAGGCAAAGCGGTGCCACCGTGCCAGCATAGTGCAGGTGAAATCAGAGTGAGAGTGAGAACTTTTTTCAGGAACAGAGATGATCCTGATATACTTTCTCGTGCATTCAGCAAGGCAATTTTCGTGTTTCTGAATGATTCCTGGGCTCACTTGAGAGCCAGTGCCAAGTGGAGTCGTAGCATATTACCTGGGAAAACCACTCCTTTGATCTCTGTATTTCCTGCCAGGGTCATTTCGGCACACGGATAATTGGTGCTGAAATTTTACCACAGTAGTGTTTTGGGGGTGCTTTTTTAATGGATTCAACGTTTGTTTCATAAAAGTGTTTCATTTCGTTGGGACTGAGCCACTTTGTTAGCATAGGTTTGTGGTAGACTACAGTGTGTTGTGAGGTACAAATTTAAGTTCCGTTGCCGAGATAGGAACTGAACTCAGTCGTATACCAAAGACACCCTGCTTAGCAATTTTACAGCAACACGTGATATGCTTCACGTTCTAAGTGTGGGTTTCTACATTTAATTTGGAGCAGAAAAAGTTTGGGGGCGAAACTGTGATCCAATGAAAACCAAGGCACGTATCGAAGCTCCTGAATTGACACTCGATAGACGGTGCAAGTGTACCTCGTGTTGTGATTGTATGGCTTTTATGTTTTGGAGATTTAATTCGACGTCATTGCTGTTTAGTTTATTGGCAGTGATATTAAATGACGAACTCGCATGAAAGAGGAAATACAGGTTTGAAATTGAGTAATTTGATATCATGTTTGCCATCTACTTCCTACAACAGATAGCTATTTCTTTTTTCCCCCCACCAGTGCTTTTGTGCCTCCCACGGGCCCCAGTTATCATTTCATCAAGTTTGACATTCAGCTAAAGGTTGCCTAATGGTAATGATTAAACTGAGATCCGTTTCCCTCCACAACAAGTTAGCAGCATTTACTTTGTATCTCGCCTCGAGAATGTGCACCTGATTGTGTCCAGACCGTTGTCACGGCCTTTTTGCTTGTCGGTTCGCCAAAGGTTGTTGAATGTGATAACAGGATGTTGATAGTTTGGAGGAAGACATTTTGGAGCAAGCCAGTTGCTGGGCACTGAATGTCGTGGGCACCATTTTTTTTTTCCTGGTTTCATACCGTGTCTGTCTTTGAGTCCTGACATGGTGACACTCCCCCCACTTCAGGAAACAATAGGAGTTTGATGACCCTGGTCCCTTAGCCGAGCATCTGGTGGGAGTGTCACACATTAGTGTGTTGGCTCTTTCTTTCTTTGTGCAAATGCTCTAATAATATGGATGTATATAATCCGATTTCATGTGTTTATAGTATAATAAGAAATTTAGTGCCTGTGTGTTTGTGGACATGCAGGATCCCAGTCATGAGGGGTCCAGATGGGGGGCATGGAGAAAGATCTAGTTTAATCCATGAGCCAGAATATTATACCCCCTTCTTTACACACACACACACACACACACACACACACACACACACACACACACACACACACACACACACACACACACACACACACACACACACACACACGCCCTCTGACTGCAGGTCATTATTTTGACTTAGTCCACCTTTCTTGTCCGCACCATTGCTATTTAAAAACAAGAGACTTGCACATATATTTCCGAGTAGCAAATTTATTGAATAATCATTCTTAAAGCATTGCAGCCCGACTCTTACTGGCTATGGTAGGATAAACGCTCCTGAGAATGTATGGATGGGTGATTGCATTACTCATACACAAGGTTAGATGTAGTAGATGTATAGACTACATTAAGTAGACTGTACAACTACTTTACAAGTAATTATTTGGATCCAGGTGACTTGACAAAAGAAGATTGAGTAAATTGAAGACACTTTTTTCCCAGTGTGGATGATCTTTGCTGCATCGTGGCATAATTGTTGTCCTTTGTGATTTCTCAGTTATTTTCATCTGGACTCCAATCTAGACTTACACATCTACTTAATCGACATGAAGTAGTCTATACTTCAACTTCAAAAATGTTATTTTGTGATTTATTGCATGCACACTGCTCCATGTTAACTGCTTTGTTGGTCTTGCAGCTTTTCTTTTTTTTTTTTTTACTTGTTTGACTTGCCAGTGAGGGTGGTGCTTTTTAATTGTTTGACTTGTGTGTGTTTTGCAGGGGGGCTCGATAGGCTTTGAGCGTGTCTTTGTTTTTCACACTATTTTCCCTTTCATCTTTTATGTGCATATTAACAGCCTGCATATAATGATTGTTAGCTGTCCCATAGATGATGCCCTACATATGCCAGACAGGCTAATTAGTTTCTGTCTGCAAAGGCTTTGCATTCTCTCAAGTAAACAAGTTATCTTCCGATTGGCGTTGACAGAAACCTCTCCATCTTTCGATGTGATGGCCGGCTGTGGGTCGTAAGGGAGTTTGTTTGTGTGCATGCGAAGTGCTGTGCATTTATAAATGGATTTAAAAAAAATATCAAATTAAAGGAACTCATTCTGTTTTGGGTGGTGTCTTAACAGCATAGCAAATCTTGACTATTGCTGTTGCCTGTTTTTTCTCGCAAAAGAAGAATGTTAACTTTTCAAGCACTCAAAATGTTTAGATTTTCTTGTGAAGCTATATACATATATATATATATATATATATATATATATATATATATATATATATATATCCATCCAGCCATCCATTTTCTGAACCGCTTTATCCTCACTAGGGTTGCGGGGGGTGCCGGAGCCCATCCCAGCTGTCTTCGGGCAGTAGGCGGGGGACACCCTGAATCAGTTGCCAGCCAATCGCAGGGCACACAGAGATCAACAACCATCCACACTCACACTTGCACCTATGGACAATTTAGAGTGCACAATCAGCCTGCCATGCATGTTTTTGGAACGTGGGAGGAAATCGGAGCACCCGGAGAAAACCCACGCAGGCCCGGGGAGAACATGCAAACTCCACACAGGGAGGCCGGAGCTGGATTTGAACCCGGTACCTCAGCACTGTGAAGCCGACGTGCTAACCACTGGACTACCGGGCCGCCCTATATATATACAGTCAAACCTCTGTTTTCGTCCATAATCCGTTCCAGAAGGCTGTCCAAAAACCGAAATTGTTCGAAAACTGAAACCACGCTCTTTTTAAAATTAAAATGTTTACTGAACACGTCTGCTCACAATGGAAAGCAACACGAGGAAGCGTCACTTCGTCGTCTACCTGAGGAAGCGTCACTTCCTCGTGTAAGGAAGGCGAGAGGAGTCAAATGGTGCATTCAAGTGCGTTCAGTTTGTTCGAGATCCAAAATATGTTCGTCATCCGAAGCATAAAAACTCGAAATTACCATAGCTAATTGAATTGTATTGAAAATAGGATATAATGGTCTTTTATGGAGAGATGCAGACCCTTAGTGGCTACCCATTGGTGTTTAAATGCCAGGATACTGTGATACCATGATTAATGTGGCCTAATGCCTGTAAATCTGAATTGGATAAAAAAAGATTTTTTGAGAGCAAAAGTAAAAATAAACCACTGGGATAATTTTGTTCTATAAATGTGCATGCCCACTCATAACTGGGGATTTTTCCTATGTTCAGAATGAACTAATGTCATTTCAAGCTCATGTTCATGAGTCAGCACGCACCCGCCACCATTTAAGGTTCTTCTCATTATCCCCAAATAAAGTTCAGCTGTTCTACTAGGATTTTCCTGACTTTTTTGTTGTTACATTTTACAGCAAAAGCTATGGTCTGCAGAGAAGAAGTGTATAGACATTTTATATGCAGTCTATTCCTTAATTTATATTCATTCATTTGTCATCTTTAACCACCTTGCAAACAAATAGTTTGTGCTAAAATGCTTTTATTATCGGACTCCAATGAAAGCTCCAGTTTCTCCTTCTTGGTCTGATCCGACTAGTTTGTGCTTTCAAAAATAATCTGCTATCAGGCTGGTTGTGATGGGCACAAAAGGGCTGTGTGCAGTCATGTATTCGTATCAAGATGAGCACCTTCCTCAACAGCAGTGTGTATCTTTGCACTACTGTGAAGCTTTCCCTGTGATTTCAAACTGTTTTGTTTTTTTATTAACTTCAATGTTCACCCGGTACCAAAATCTAGGTTGCCTCGTGATCGTGAATTCTGTCTCATGTGGTTGCAGAGACGAGCGATAACGCGGTGTGTTTCCAGTCCAAGTGTGCCGATGAAGAAGCCTGTGTTCCTGTGAAAATTGAGCCCTCCAGAGGTAAGATGAATCACCCACGCTCACCTTGCATACGTCTTTTTAGTTTTTTCATGTATTGCTGAAACAGTCGCTGTGAACTCATACACAAATGTGAGCCAGTTCTATAGCACTCCATTTAAAGGGTACAGCGCCTTAAAAAAACTATTTATCCATTTAGTTTTTTTTAAATCTAGAATTTAACCTGCTAGACCTGTAAGGGTCCATCTTTCTCATAGCGCAGGGGTGTCAAACTCATTTTTTGTCGCCAGCCAGATTTGAACTCATTCACTCCCAAAGACGTATTTAGATGTCTTTTCAGGCGCCACACATTTAATCCCAACTCCTCATTTTATATTGACTGTACTTGAAAAGGGTCTGAAAATGGCCATTACCAGATCCTTTTCAAGTACAGGAGTGGATGGGAGTGAATAAGTTTTAAATAGTTTCCCTTGGAGGGCCATTATGACTGAAACCATAGAAAGAAGTCAAGAATAACAGTTTATTCGCCTACTGTTTAAGTTACTGCAAGGGTTGGGGGTTTGGTAACAAGAAAATGCTTACAGTATCATTCTTATTTAATAAAAATCACAATTTGACATTTATGTAGCAATTTCTTTTTTCAATTGCTTTCGCGGGCCACATAAAATGATATGGCGGGCCAGATCTGGCCCCCGGGCCTTGGGTTTGACACCTGTGTCGTAGCGTTTTGTAATATAGTATGCCATTGAAAATAGAGCTTCTTAAAAGGAAACCCAAGGTTTCCAAACAAACGTGTTGTGATGTATTTATTCATGTAGAGTCCAAGTGCAAGTTCTGCAGAGCATTGTCTCTCCATTTGTTTATCCCAGCCGGCCTCACTCTTGCATTAAGCTCCAACTGAGCTATTTTCAATACCCCACAAACATGGAAGATATGTAATATATTTCTGCCACCACGACATTGTTTCACCATAATTTCAAAGGTATTATTTTAGTTTCATTTTATTTTTTTCAAGACCAAGATATCCGTGTTATATATGAAATCCTAGCCGACTTGCCCCTTTAGTTTTTCTCGTTTCTTTCTTTTTTGCGTTTACTTTCTGTCTCTCTTCTGTCTTTCTTTTTTCTTTGTTTTTCTTTCTTTTTATTTGTCTTTCTGTCTTTTTACTTTCTGTATCTTTTTTCTTGGTTTTTCTTTTCTTTCTTTCTGTCTTTGTCTCTGTCTTTCTTTCTTACCGTCTTTCACTTTCTTGTACTTCTCCCTGGTATACAGTAGCATTCATTTTAACCGTCAAGTTTGTTTCATCGCTGCGCTCAAATGTTTTCATCACGTCTAACCTTATGCCTTTGTTCCTGTCCTCACTCTTTCTTTAAAACTGGTGTGGATCGCCGCCTCCACCTTCACTTCACCCCTCTGTTCATCTCCCTCTCTTTCATCGCATTCTTCCTCATTTTGAGGCTGCACTACTTCCTGACAATGCTGAAATGATGTGTCTAATCTTACGTTGGCCTCTGGATTAGAAAATGAGGCTGGGTTAATCTGAACTAAGTCTGGTGGTAGTCACCATACCGGCTGCTAATGGCGCTGTGTCACACTTTATATACCACACGGACACACACGCAGACGCACACGCGCACGCGCACACAAGATTTATGGTGGATACAACAAAAGCTTCACATAAAGCCAGATGGGACACACACACCCTAATCCCATAGGGAGATGTAGGACATCTGACAATGATAGAAACCAGATCCAATGGCTGTTTTATGGATTGTGTTTTTACGTGATAATAGACATCAGTAGCGGGGTTTGTCAGAATTGGCGCCAATGAGTGGCACACGGGCTTGAACTGTTGGCAGGGAGAAGTAATACGATTTATATACACTGGTGAAAGTTAATGCCGGCCTCTGCATGTCACAATATTGCACTCGACTCTTTTAAATCTTGCACAACAGTTGTTGTAGTTCCTTGTGAAAACAAGGAAACTGAAATGTGACTCACTTCGAACCATGTGAATTTCGGAAATTATCCTTTCTGAAAATGAGTTTAGAAAACGCAATGTGTGGCTTTGAAGTGATTTTTATCTATACAGTACTTTAAAATAAAATCGTACCCAGACGTGTGTTAAAACATGGATGGCGGATGACGCACTTTTGTGACGGATGGCAGACTCGCCATGCAGGGGAAATGGACCGGGTTTCTTTGGCTCCTTTACAAAGCAAAGTGGACTGTAATTTGAGGAAATTGAACGACATGCTGGACGAGCATAGTATAATATTAAAATCTTTATGCGAGTTGATTTTTGTTTTTATTTTTATAAATACACAAATTAGTTCTTGGACTCAATGTTGGTTTGTTGTCAAGCAGTTTTATGCCATCTTTGAATGGTAATCTTCACGCAGGGGGGGGGGGCTCTTTACACTGGGGGGGAAATAAATCATAATATGTGGTTATTTTGTTATTTGTTTCACAAAGCCTTTATTGTTCAAGAGTGGATCTGTTATACACCCTTTTGAGTATGAAATGGATTAAGTTATATTTTGTGCGGTCCTGGTAGTGCTGATGGAAAATTGTGGCCCCCTTCATCATTTAATTCGCTCACCCCTCTTTTAGAGCAGTGTTTTGTCACTGAAACTGATAACAACAGATGAGTGTGACGCTTATCTTTCAAACACTTTTACCTTCAAAAAAGACATTTGTGACTATTAGCAACAATATGTAGAATGAGAACCTTGAAAAATTATATTGGGTTTTTTCAGTCATCATGAGGGCAAGATTTTTTTTTTTTTTTAGAGACATTTTATGACGATGATGATTTGTGTCAGTGTTCAAGCTCTTAAACTCATTGGCCTCTTTGTCCCCAGACTCAGTTTTTATGTCGGTTAACAGAGTTGCTTCTGGCTGTTTATTTTTAGCACCATAAAGTCACATTCAGCCTGACAACACAAGTCCACAGCAAGATTTTTGGTTTTGGAGATTAGCATTTTATTTACGCTGGCAATGCATTACCCAAGTGCAAGGAATTGGGAGTGAGCTGACAAGTTTTCTGAAAGAGATTTGTAATACTTGCCGTTTCGTCAGCTTACATGTCTTTTGAATACTATGTGCAGTCAGCCAATCCTCCATTAGCGTCTCCAGTTGGTCCAGAATGCTGCTGCTCGCCTCTTTTTTTTTTCTTCACATAGGGACAGGTAGTTTTGGATTTATTTTTTTTTGGGCCTTACTTAAAAAATGTAATTGGCATTTAGAAACTGTATTTTGTATTCCCTTCGCTAGTCTCTGTGATATTAAAATGGGTTTGCTGAACTGAAACCTTTGCATGTGACAAATATGCAAAGAATACAGAAATCAGGAAGGAGACAAATGATATTTCACAGCAATGTATACAATAGTATATTTTGTATACATAAGTACAGTGATCCCTATTTAATACCTTCCAGACCCACCTTCGATGGGTGAACATATGCAAAGACCATGTAAGATTTATTTATTTATAGTTTCACCCGTGCCGTTTGCTTTAAACACACTTGAACTTCCATCCATCCATCCATTTTCCGAACCGCTTTATCCTCACTAGGGTCGCGGGGGGTGCCGGAGCCTATCCCAGCTGTCTTCGGGCAGTAGGCGGGGGACACCCTGAATTGGTTGCCAGCCAATCGCAGGGCACACAGAGACGAACAACCATCCACGCTCACACTCATACCTAGGGGCAATTTAGAGTGCACAATCAGCCTGCCATGCATGTTTTTGGAACGTGGGAGGAAACCGGAGCACCCGGAGAAAACCCACGCAGGCCCGGGGAGAACATGCAAACTCCACACAGGGAGGCCGGAGCTGGATTTGAACCCGGTACCTCAGCACTGTGAAGCCGACGTGCTAACCACTGGACTACCAGGCCGCCCCACTTGAACTTATTAAAACACATTTCTCACTTTGTCACTCGCATTTCTCCAATTTTCTTTGTACATATGGTTAAAAACAAAAGCAAAGCGTGGAACTTGGACTGTCAATAAAAGAATGTAGCTGAGGTTTCAAAACGCTGTTTGCCCATCAGACCGCCAGGCATCGCATTTTTCTGTTGCCGTGAGCTGTTGGGGCTTGGCCTGCCAATGACTTATTCGCAATTGTCCAGTTCCAGTTCCGCAGTGCTCGGTGTGCGGCCTGCTTGAAGCGAGCAGCGCTACACGCACGAACAAGATTCACATCTTGTTTGCATTGTTTCAGCTGTCTTGTTTATTTTGGCTTGGTATGTTTGCGCATGTAATTAGCCCGGGGACGGGAAGTTGTGCGTGGATGAGTGCAACCGTGCATGTGTGCCCCTATGGGAGAAAACATTCTTTATTTTAAATGGTGGTCTAGACAGTGACTCTGGGATAAGAGACTAGATTGCTTTATGATCAGACAGTATCAGGCTTTTATCACGCTTTATTTCTTAGAACGATGAGAACCATTTTGTTGACATTCCTGAACTGTGAACATTTGTGTGTGTGTGTGTGTGTGTGTGTGTGTGTGTGTGTGTGTGTGTGTGTGTGTGTGTGTGTGTGTGCGTGTGTGCGTGTGTGCGTGCGCACGCGCGTATGTCAATGTTTGCCCCTTTTAAAGTCACTTAAAATATAAGGTGCATGAGTGAGGGAAGGTGGGAGGAGTCTAACTGTTTGAGTTCCTCACTGAGCGTCATTCTGCAACTTGCACGACTGGAATCAAGAACTCACAGAACTTTGTGCACTTTTAGGCACACAACAGCTGACTGAGGATACATATAACGAAGTGATCGTATTTTTCTGCTCTACCTGGGTGAGTGAGCTCTACAATCTGGAGAAAATGTTTTGTTGGAGACAGAGCACCTGTTCAACACTTGGCTGACACAATGGCAGTCATTTCCCTCTTCAGTTTGCACTTTTCGACCAACTCTGATGTAACAGTTTTCTGCTGTTTTCGTTGCTAAACGTGGCGTTGCCTGCATCCATAATCCGCTCAGCCACCAACAAGCAGCACAATGTGACATTCCTTGTGGTCCGAGTGTGGCGAGACTACGTGGCGTGCGGTCAAAGCGTGCATTTTAGGCGCAATGTGTGTGTCAGAAAGGGACCGAATGCACAGGTGCGCCTTTTGCTTCCCCAGCTGGCGCGCTCACACTTGTTAACACCAGGTTAAAAAGACTCAGGTCCAGACAGCAGGGCTCATTCCTGCAGTGGCACAAACCAAGGAGGTGAATCAAAATGTTTCTGCCGGGCGGCGCTGCCTATGGCTGCTACTAATTTACTGTGTACCCTGCCGCTCAAGCCAGGGTGCTTTTAATGAGATGCTCCAACCTAGCAACGGCAGTGTTAGGGTGAAGCTCTCAGAGTGGTATCATTAATTATACTGTCAATGAAATGTAAGAAGCTGCATTTGTATGCAACTGTGTGTGAATATGGCACTCTAAGGCACATCGTTTGACACAGTTAGACGTACATCCTTTACTTTCAACTCTGAAATGTGCTGTACATTCAACAAATTGTATTGTATTGCCAAGCTGTTTATCAATCTACAAAATTTCGTTTTAGTTCAGTGTTTGAAACTTTTGCTCATTTCTCTATTTGCAAACGCGCACAGTAGAAACATTTTGGCTCTGGCAAACGTCTCCGACCAGCGTGGCTTACAGCTGCAGACCAGATTGACGTGTGATACATTAAAACCAACCCCCCCAGACTGGGACAGGCTCCCCCCTTGCCATCCTCGAGGGTAAAAGTGGTTTCTGGAACACAATCTGCATCCTGGTACTTTCTATGGGTGGGATCCTACATACAAAAAAAAAAAAAAGGCTCTCCTGCAAGTTTTCTCATGATCTCAATGTGACCGTGGGAGGCAAAAAGGGGCAAGCACACGGTGTAAAACAAATTCCTGAGGCTGTCTTCGGAATTGATTGGTCATTTCAGAGCCCCTTTTTTTAGAGTCTGCTCTCTAACACACCATGGATCTGTTTCCACTCGGACGGTGGCAAGTGCTGTTGTCTTTAATTACGGTCAGCTTGTAAAAATAGCATCTGACTATATGAATCTGCGTCTTTTTTTTTTCCTGTTTCAGACATAGACATTGACATAGAGATTCGAGTGCAGGAAACACAAAGTCACTGCTTTGATGACACTGAAGTTTATAAACACACACACACACACACGAATTAAATAATATGTATAAAGGTGCAGCACAGTTTAATGTCACCTGTGCTAACATTTGTCAAGTTCTTTTAGTTGAGGCTGCGCAAAGGATGCAAATATTTAAAGTAATTTGCTATACAAAGGAAGAAACACACGAGTTGACTATTTTATCATGAGGTGTGTACATGCGTAGAAAAACTTCAATAGTGATGAGCACTTCAGTGTGCAGTGTTGGATCATCAAGTATGCTGTGGGAAATTGTCCAATTACACTTTGCTGGCATGTCATTTTCCTCAAAATGATTAATTTCCTGAAAATAATGAATCATAATTAATACAATCAATAATAATGGACCAGCTCGACACCTTTCTCAGGGTCCTCGAGCGTGCGTGGGAGTTCACCTAACCAGTCTACATGTCATTTGTGGACTTGGGGAAGGCGTTCAACCGTGCCCCTCGGGGAGTTCTTTGGGGGGGTCGGGGGTGCTTTGGGAGTATTGGGTACCAAACTCCCCGAAACAAGCTGTTCCTTCCCTGTCACGACCGATATCCGAGTTTTGACTGCATAGCCAGCAGTAAATCAGATCTATTTCCTGTGATGGTTGGACTCTGCCTAGGCTACCCTTTGTCGATTCTGTTCATTAACTTTAAAGACAAAAAGTTTCTAGGTGCAGTCGAGGTGCTGAGGTTTGATGGCCTCGGTACTGCATCTCTGCTTTTTGTAGATAATGTGGTATGTTGGGGGAAAGTGGCAGAATACACACTGCGGGTGCTGATGGCCTCGTCAAGCAGAGCAGTTTGCAACCAAATGCTGCCCCAAATGGAGGAGTTGAAGTATTGTGGGATCTTCACGACTGAGGGAAGAATGGAACATGAGATGCAGTGATACGAACTTTGTATTCGTCCGTTGTGGTGCAGAGGGAGCCAGAAGGCGAATTTATCGGTCGATTTACATTCCTATCCTCATCTATGGTCCAAGTCGTGCATTTTGACCGATAGAACAAGATCCCGGATACAAGCAACCGAATTGTGTTTCCTCCTCAGGGTGTCCTGACTCTCACTTCCAGATAGGTCGAGAAGTTTGGTTATCTAGGAGAAATTCAGATTTGAGCTGCTACTCCTGCGCATTAAGAAGAGCCAGATGAGGTGGTGCGGGCAATCTGATTAGGATGCCTCCTGGACACCTACTTGGTGTGGTGTTGTGGACACATCCCACTGGGAGGAGACCCTGAGGAAAACCCAAGACACGCTGGAGAGACTATGTCTCCCGGCTGGGCTGGGAATGCCTCGGCATCCCCCCCGCGCCCCCGCCAAGAACAGGAAGAAGTGGCTTGGGACAGAAAAATCTGGGCTTCCCTACTAAAGCTGCTGCCCCCGCGACCTGACCCTGGATAAGCGAAAGTACATGAATGGATGCAAAATAATCCGTATTTGTTAATCTGTCTATGGCGTTGATGTATATTGACAGTAAGAAAGAACATTTAAATACTCCTCCCCTACATGGAAGAAAGTACGACGTGGAATTAACCTGTGTTGCCCTTCATACATCAGATTAATAGATTTGTGTCAATTTAATGGGCCAGGATGTCACACAGAGGAAGTACTGTAAATTTGTAAGAAAATAATCATGTGACGACACCATCAGTATTTCAAAATGTCAACGGCCAAAATGCCAATCCTCCTATCTGACAGAGGTATCAAATCCAAGTCCAGAAAGTTCACCCTGCCACCGTTTGTCTTTAGCCACCGGTGCTTCTACTCCAGAGCTTGTTTACCTGCCGGTTGAGTCGGAAAACCTGTGGCTAAAAACAAACTATGAACGGGTTTACTTTTTGGACCTGGATTCGACACCTGTCAGAAAGGAGGATTTGGATTTTGGCCATCGAGATGTAATATACGTACACAGCACTGAATGTTATACCAAACAGCACAGTGACTACTTTTCAGTCTTTAAATGGACACACCTTAGTGTAACATAAGAGTAGGCCGACCATCATTCTTCTCTAGGCCAGTTTCCTTCATTTAAAAAAAAAAAAAAGTATTTATTTTTTTAACCACAAGCTAAGGCGATTGTAGTCAGTTTTGTGTAGTGTAGTCTCTCGTGAGTGTACATCACATACATTCTACCATCTTTGAGAGGGTACATCATCAGTTTTAGCTGACAAACGGTGTGTTCAGCCACTGAATCAACAAAAAAAATCAAACAAGTGGCCAAAGATAGTATTAGAACGCCTGTAAAGTGTACTCAAGCATGCTTTGGAATGATCTGCAATCCAGTGTTAATTAAACTCAGGTCCAAACCATGTTGTCTGGATTTTTTTAAATAGATAACCACACCCTTGCCCAATTTAAGTCAACCTTTCATTGATTTATACAGATGGAAGTCTTCTCCCTCACTTCTACACAGAAACTATCTGAGCTTTTGTGATAAAGGGCTAACCTAAATGATAGATGTTTGACATTCTGTGGTCTGGATGCTTTTAGGCTTTAGGATTCAGATTCCACAAATAATCCAGCACACAGTGTTCCTCCAAACAAGCAAAGCTAGGCAAGCAGAAAGCCGCACCGATTATTGCACCCGGCTCTATATACCGTAGTATATTGATATTACTTGGTAATCACACACCACTTTCAAGTGGCCACTTTATATGGAAAAACAGCTTGTAAACAATGAGATGGCATCTGACTGGTACCATATAAGGACGTGTGTGTGTGAATGTGTATGTGCATGTGTGTGCATGACAGAGAGAGGGAGAGCGGAGCAATAGATCAAGGCTACTACTGCTAACACCGCTAGTCTCTATCTTTCGCTCCATTACCTCACTGTTGCCTTGCCAAATAACCAGCAATGCTTCACCAGAAGGGGCCAGCTGGGTGGATGGTACCTCACTGCATCATCAGATGGGCAATTATTAGCAAACTCTGTTTGATACTCACAACTGTTATTTCAGGCTAATGACTCCAGTTTGAATTGATCTTAAGCGGCCTATGTCCTGTAGAGGGAAGTGTTTCCTATTGTCCTAAATAAAATGGACAAAAGTATCAAGACGCACCTTTTAATGCGAACTCATGAAATAATACAATATATCAACATGCACTAATGTTATTTTCTTTTTATGTGTTTCATGCAGTTTAATGGGATATTTTTCTTTGCTGATTGTCTTGGAGTTGCTTTGCGGTCCATTCTGAAAACGCTTCTTGACCATTAAAGGGTTACGTTACGGAGTTTAATCTAAACATCTATCGATGCTAGTTTCCCCTTGGTTTCCTCACAGAAACAATGAAGTCTTGTAGAACATGTTCCACTAGGAGTGTTTTAGCTGCAAACTTGGGTGTGTTTTAAAGATGCAACAGCAAAAAGCCGTAAGACGTTTTTAAATATAATGTTGACTAGCTTTTGGGTTGTCGTACCAGTTGTGTTTACTTGTTGTTGTTGTTGTAGCATTGAAAAAAATAGTAATCCACATTAGGGCTGGGCAAGTACCGATACCAGGGATTACTATCGGGTTTATACCTGCCTTATTTCAATGTATTGAGCGCTTGTGAAAGAAGTCAATACCAGCCACCAATAAGTTATTAATTATTTTAAATGACCCTTAAATCAAGTTTTCCTTCCCAATAGTTGGTGTACACTGTGGCCATTTGACGGGGTGAAACATCATGTACGACGGAAAGAGGTCTTTATGTAGAATTATCTTTCGTTGTGTGAAATGATATCTGATGTTTCATAATTGTTAGTGGTATGCTGCTTGGTATTGGTGAGTACTCAATCGTGAATACTCATACTGCTATCGCTCCGAAAAAAAGTGGTATCGAACATAAATCCACATCCTTGGTGTGCATGCAGCATAAGTAAACTATAGTTGAACAATAAAACTATCTCCAAAACTGTTGACAGTATACATGACGTCACGAAATGATTTCAGAGAACTTTAAAGCAACTGTCTACTTGAACGGGCATGTTTCCTTTCTCCTTATGTCCTTCAGCTCTGGGCCGGAGTTTGTCATGCAGGCACATAGGTAACTCCAGTGTGCAGGCGTGTCTGAGTCGAGCAAGCAGTGGGGGCAGCGAGAAGAGCCAGGCTGGCGTCAATGGAAGAGGTTCTGGCAAGAGGCTGCCGTCACAGTCCAAACCACCAGGTATGACGGCTGACTTATGACTGCACTGCATTGACGATCTGAAGTCGGAGGTTAGAAAAAGCCACAATAAACAATGCAGCGAACAGTCATTGTCTTCATTTTAGGCCTAACCTTCTTGTGTCATAACATCCCTCACTGCATTTCCATCATACGCCATCGTACCGCATACATCAGTCACCGTGTGCAGTCTTTAGCAGGCCAGCGAAGGAAAGCGGTGAAAAGAGGAATCAGATGATGTAAGTTGTTCGGAGTCTAGTGAACGTTGACCTTTGTTCCTCTTTTATTTTCCCCGGTTAATCATTCTACACGGATAAGACACACAAGACCCTCCTTGTGCAGCCGTTAATCATGCTGGCCATTTGGCCTTCAAATATGTGAACTCTGACAAACACGTTACTCATACTCAAACTCAGAGCATCCTTATTTTCTGGAGTGGTTCTTCCGGGCCCCACGTAGTTGTCGCATAGCCCGTAGCGCCCCCCTCAGCCCTAAATTTGCATTGCATTGGTTCACCCCCTCAGGAAATCCGTCGATATGCGTCTCAGCAAAATCCAGCATCATTTATTTTTGATTTTGTCCTTAGTGCCTCCCAAGCCAGCACACCTTCAGAGCCCGGTGACAGAGCTGTCATCCCCACTGGCTCACAACCAGAAACCCCAATTTAGACCAGGGATGGAGGAGGGAGGAGGTGGAGGAGGAAGGGGGGCGACAAACCGGGAGAGAGTGAGAGTCAAACACTCCAAAGTATCAGACCTCATCAGCCGATTTGAGGAGAACAGGTAGGAAGGAGCCTTTTTCCTCTCTTCTGCTGTGTGGGATCTGCAAAGCATAGACCACGTCTATGTTCTGCCCATAATGATTCCAAATATGAACGAATAGTAGAGCCTTCCAATGGTTCATTTCTTTCTGCGGGATATAAGTGATTTCACTTGAACTGCTGCATCTCATTTTTTTTCAATAACCTCTCATGTAAGAAGAAGTCGTATATTGTCCTAAAGAGCATACAGTATTGGAGTCGGTTTCAAGAGGGTGACTTTATGTTAGACCAAACAAAAAAGATAGTGTGTTTCAGGTAACATGAAATTTAAGCAAAGGGTCGGTAGGTAGGACACTTTTTTTTTTTCCCATCAAAAATTTAAACAAAATAACCATAAAACATAAAACATTTTCAGAACTCAAAAAAACTGTTAGTATCGCTTTGGCACACGAGACACAACTTGCTGGTAACAAGTAGAATTATTTCAGCTTTGCCAAAGTATAACTTTAAGTCTAGTTACACGTTGTAGACCCACCTACCTTGGAGTTTTCTTCTGAAATTCGTTGTTTTTCTCCTTTTCTGAACGTGCTGCTTTCATCATGACATCGCATACGTCTACACTTTCTGTTTTTGCCCCTGTTTCTTGTGTTTTTTCTATACATCTAAATCGAATCGACCTTAGGTCAGGTAAAGTATTTAAAACTTGAAACACTGACATATCCATATCATCAATGTCATAGAATTCACCGTTGGCACATTGACACTGTGCTAATTTCACGTGGTTTATACCCGGCCCGTGGTGTTCATCAAATAGTTCGCTGAATTTTTTCGATACATCAATGGATGCTCTTTTCTTAACATTACGGTGCGAGCGTGCGACTTTAACACAGAAAACGCGGTTTAAACTGTCGTCGGAGATCGCGGCCGCCGCCCATGATTCAATGTTGTTGACAGACGACAGGGCAAACGACGCACGTGCTCAACGTGAATATCGCGAGAGTTTGCACCGATGTAAACCCTCTACACAAAAATGTAGAGGGTTGTTTGAAAAAAACAAAACTTTACGGTCGGCATTTTCGACGTAGAAATTCTCGGTCGGTCGCGTTACCGGAGACACACAATTTTTTTTTTCTCCGCCTTATTGATTTTGAAGATTGTATATTGGTTAGCAACTGTCTATTGTTTGACCTTCCCGGTCAGGTAGTGGTGAATTGTCATTACTGAGGAATATATAAGAGTCAGCGGTAGAATGTATTGCAGTGTTTTATAGTGATAGAGCATTTCCTCAATGTAGAGGTCATTTAGGATTGGTGAGCCCAAAACTGGCGGTCGGGGGTGGGGGCAGGGGGGGCATAAATATTACACTGCGGAGAAACAGAGAGTGTCTTGGGGTCTCATGATTGCCTGTTGAGTCTTCTGGTTTAAAGAGAACCAAATTCTGTTGTATCAGTCTCCTGCTTATGTAAGATTGTGATGATTTTTGTTAAAAAATAATATTTTATTGAGGTTATTCATTGTTTATTGTTATTATTTTAGTTTCTTGTCTTAAATACAGCTGTAGTCGTCATTGAAGTGCGCTAGAAATAAAGTTGAGTTGAGTTGTAAGTAGCCGTACCATACAAGCCGTCCCTGGGGGCTTTAGTTGGTTATGTCAAGTCAAGTTTATTTGTCCATCACTCAATCACAAAAGAGTCTCAAAGGGCTTCACAGTCCCACAGCTGACAATGATCAACGACATCCCCCGATCCCCTGGTCTGAACCCCCCCCCCTGTCAACTTCAGCATTATTGGCTCCCCAAATAGGGTTGATTTTCTCTTTCTTACCTGCTTTCTGGGCATATTCCAACATAAAAATGGCTCGAATTTATTTTTTGTTTGTTTACTTTCTAGACTGAGGGAAAGTGACGCATGATGTTGACACTTGGGAGTGTCCTGTAGATTGCTTCACACAGTGGTTGATTTAATCATAAGGGTTATCACCACTACGTTGTGTGCCACAATCCATGCATTGCACTGCTCAATCTACGTAATAACGCAGCCAGACTCGTAATCACGCCGACAGCTTGAAACGGCACAAGCGGAAAAACGTAGTCTTTACCAACATTTCCTTGAGCAGACATGTCACGGACGAAAAGCAGAAGTGCCGCAATCGGAGTGCTCCGACTGTGCTCGGTGACAATAGTTGAGACCAGGCGGCAGAGAAGAACTGGGAAAGAGATTAGCGCACAGGTCAGCCTTTGGTGAGGGGATGAAAACAGATTTGAGAAGCCCAGGACACACCCAGCTCCTCATTCAGTTGTGGGAAAGCAGTCAGTGTCGGGACATGAAAACCAAGACAAAGAGGTATGGATCATTCTAGCGGCACCACTCTCATCTGTCATTTGATCATATTCACCTCCATCGTGTGGTCACTTTGATTTCAAACAAAATTACTTGTTTGAATTTTGTTACTAATGCCTTTGTTAATGTAATCAAAGTTCTTTCTACTGACTCTGACTGTAGATTCGAGGAGATCATAGTAAGAGATAGCATCATCACTTTTAGCCCAGTTTCTATATACCTTTATTTTGGGCCAAAGAATAAGCAGAATCCTTCAATGCTTTCCCATTTCAAACGTGAAATTGGGTAAATCAGAGCGAGCGGTTTCTTCCACTCTGGACCACAAAACCTACTGCAGAGATTAGCCCGAAGATGCCCCGCAACAGGAGAGACCAGCCTGCAGCTTCTGTGAACAGAATTAGCCTTCTAATGTCCTAATCTGGTTCACATGGAACTTAACAGCTTCGAGTTGGCCACGTGGCCATCGAGGCTTTGACCTGCCGAGACTGCTTTTAAAGCCGCCTTATGTATTTCATCTAATGTTGGTTTGCCTTGCTTTATACACAAAATCGAATATTCGGTCCCTCTTGCTCGCCCGGGAGGAAAGGATGATGACGTTCCATATGTTCGAGCGCAAGAGGGGACAATCAGTTGCGCCAGTGTGTTGTTCTTCCTCTATTTATACATGCTTCCTGTTTCTGCCGGACATGCGGAGCAAGAGTGACCGCCTCCAAAAAAAAAATAACACTTGTCTGGTTGGTTGATATCTGTAATGGTTTGAGTGTGAAGCTTTACTGTTACTTGACAGCGAGAAACGCCAAGTATGAATACAAAGTGCTAATAATGTACTTTCTGTGAGGAAATAAGGATTATACTGTAGGGCAGCAGTACAATTATTAGGCTCTCACATTGAAACAGCTGCTCGGTATGCAGGATGTAGAACAGCTGTGTGCGTGTGTGTGTGTGTGTGTTTGCGTGTGTGTGTGAGTGTATTTCAGTCTATTTTTGGCACAATGTTTTTTTTTTGTTTGTTTGGGGGGTTTTTTTTTGCTTTTTAATATGTGCAGCCCGATTTGTAACACAGGTGTGTGTAGAACTAGGACAGCTTTTACCTCTGGGGAGTAAGCTGCTCCTGTCCTCCTCATTACTGTACCTCAACACACGCATACACCTCCTGTGCCTCACATCAAGCTCACAAGACAGAAGTCTGGAAGTCAGTGCAAGTTTTATTTTTAACTTGCATGCCAACGCTCTCCACTTACCCCTCCACTTCCTGATCGACACGCCAGCTCGGATAGCTCATGAACGTTTTGGGGGTTATTTATCTTTTATTTCATTTATTTGAGTCCTGAAGGTCTTCATCAACTTGCCTTCTTTGGTCTTGCAGCAACACGGGCAACAAGAGAGACAGCTCGCCATTCAAACAGAGCAGCAAGTCAGCCAACTGCAGCCCCGCACGCCGGAACTCCCACAACCTGACGGAAGCTGCTAAGATTGAGGAGAATCACTCCACAGTAGTACTGGACTCTGCGTCATCCAAACTACAGGATGCTCACATGCCCACGGCGAACGGGGTGCTAGTGCAGATGGAGCAGGACAAGGAGGAGGAGAAAAAGGCGTGCAATGGCGAAAATGGGAGCATAGACAGTACGGAGCTGGTTAATGGAGATATGGGACGCACAGACAGCAGGGCCGAGGACTCGCATTCACGCACGGACAGGACTGGTTCACAAAGTTCCCAAGAAAACGAAGAGGGTGGGACTAACTCGAAACAGGAACATGCAGAAGAGGCGAGCACAGAGCAGAAGGTGCGTGCAAAACCACTCTTTGTAGTCATCTGGGTGTCATGTATACATTGCCTGATGATCATGATGATGAATTGCAGTTTCCTCCATAAACAGCTCGCAAACATTCATGTATTCATCTATTTTTCAACTATACGTCGCTCCGATGTAGAAGTTGCATTTTGGGAGGGGGCAGATTCTCTACTCTCACGCTTGGGATAAGATCGGGCCTAAAAAAAATCCAGCCCGACCCGAGCCGGCCCGCGGGTATTAAAGCCCGACCCGGCCCGAACCCGACCAATTAACTTGATTTGCAGGCCCGAGCCTGAAGCAAACCCGAAATTTCAAATTTTATTTGTGAGGACTCGGGAGGAGGAGGGGTGATTTATGATAACAAATTAAAGCCTGTCTTTTGTCACGAAATCTAAGTTAAACAAGACTGTATAAACATTTACATATTATATATTTCTGTTTCTGCAGAGGGTACATTAACCGACAATTTTCCATCATTGACGGGTTTTTTTTTAAGTGTTGACGGGGAAATTTAAGGCCGTCCGTCATTTTGACGGGTTGAAAACTGGGTCATTAACCACAGCAGCAGTACGTCCTTTTAGAATCTAGCACGGCACTTTTAGAAAGAGAAGCAGAGAGACAAAGAAGAACAATGACGGGTGGATAATAGACAGAGACAGGAAGGAGTTCTTTGAATTGTCATTGCAAGAGTTTAGTACAGTACGTGTTGTGATGAGGCGACTTCTGTTTTTTTGGGAACCACGTTCTCTCGTGGCCAAAACTATTCACGGCCCCGAAACGCCTCAGCGCACGCAACATATATTTATTAAAAAAAGGTAGCGAGAGAGAAGCCCGGCCCGACCCGAACCCGAATCAATGATTGACATTTTAGGCCCCACCCGACCCGACTTTCGGGTCAGGTCGAAATTCAGGCTTTGCTGCCTTGAAAGGCGCCACCTCCCCTAATTCAGAGTGGTACCGAATTTCGGGTCGGGCTCGGACTTGGGCCGCCCGATCTTACCTCTACTTCACTCCGACTGTTCAATTTCCATGGATGGAAGAAGAAGCTATAGAGAGATGGAAGAAGAAGATGTTGTTGTAGTCATGGCAACAAACGTGTGACGTATCACTCATTTCGCTTGTGGCTTCCACACACTTGAACAAGGTTTTATTGCAACAAAAGACACAATAACCAACAACAATTTTACCTTTGGACAGAATGCGAAGCAGTATTCTGGTGAAGGTAAACCATTTCAAACACACAAAAAGAAACTTTTCCATAGTTATAAGTGGAAATTCGTTTTACCGAAACTTGGTTGCTCCCATCACCGCGAGCTGTGTTCGGAAATTCACTCTGATGCTCCAGCACCATTCTGAGGGCGGCTGTGTGTCCAAATTCACAGGCTGCCTCCTCCAAAGGTCGCATTTTCTGCCACTTTCAGCATAACTTGACTGCATGTACATTTCAATGTCTAGAAAGACAGTTTACAGGCTGGGTCCTTTGCTGCGCCTCCTCCCCTATAGACTCCATGAAATCATGGCGAATTTGGACAGGCTGAATATGACTTTGGACACCACATGCAGTCGAGTCGCGTCAGAAGTGATGTGATGCGTCCGAAAAAGCAGCCCTCAGAGGACCCAGCCTGTGAAGTTGGACAAAGCCAGTGTGTGAGGCAGCACTCCCTTCCCATTAATTTCCGGCATGACCTCGCGATTTTGGGTGGCAGGCTGAGCTCTAGTTTTAATACAGTATACCGCATACAAGTCGCACTTGAGTACAGTATAGTGAAAAAAGTGCTTATACTCTTGGGGGAAAAAAATTAAAAGAATTTCCCGTTTGATACCGTATTGGCCCGAATATAAGACGGCCCTGATTATAAGACGACCCCCTCTTTATCAAGACTCAAGTTTGAAAAGACTTTTTGAACACCAAATGAATTTTTATACAGCAAATAATTACAGTACATCTGAAGCCTAACCCTAACCCTATAACAATATATTTGAGAGAAAAAGCATGTTATTTTGCCTCATTCAAATCTTAATATCTGAACATTTAAATATGTAAACTAAAGTGCAATCACATTCGTAAATGAATGGCTTCTTGTTTTGAAATGTAAATGACATCATAACTTCTCCTCAGCTGCCAGTTAACCTGGCCGATCTTTGACCCACTTTTCTCCAGATGGTCACTACGTTTCTCCATTTTCTGTTGTCTCTTCTATTATTTTCTTCTCTTTTCTTTCTTACCGCTACTTTTTATTTTTCTTCTTCATGCTACCGCTATTTTTATTTTTATTTTTCGTGACAGGGGTTCACTTTGGCCTGGGGAGTCAAATTCAGCATTCGCTTCAATGATCTCTGGCGCCATCTAGCGTCGTGAATGGGCATAATGTCTTGACCCCGAATATAAGACGACCCCCACTTTTTCAGTCTTATTTCAATGCAAAAAACACCGTCTTATATTCGGGCCAATACAGTACATTTTGCAGAAACTTTATTTGCTTGTGCATTCTGGGATGATGACATAGGATGCTTGCTGCCCATATTGTTGCCCATATTGTTGCCCTGTGCCGAGCAAAGCGAAACCATGGTGAGCTTCCACTAGCATCAGTGAAAAGGAAGCTTTTGGATGTAATTTTCATTTAAGGTGAATAAAGAAAGCGAGGTAAGCCTCCAAGCTCAAGAAAGACAGTTAAGAAAACAGCGGCACAATGCGGTTGGAAGGGTCCGCCTGCCCTGTACTGGCATGCGTGCAAATGTTAGGTCATTTATCACAAGACCTCAGAGTTTCATTCATTAGCTCGATGATTCTGATGAGGATACCAAAGGCACTTCATGATGATCTTGACCCATTTATGGCCTTGGACGAACCCTCAACCAGAGATTGCAGTTATCCAAATTGACCGAGCTGAGAAATGGCAAATTGATTAAAAGCTATGACATTGGTTTGGAGTTGCTGCTAGTGTAGTGATACACACAGCTGCGATCAGTGTGAGGGCAGTGTGAAAGGATGTCTCTTAAGTGGCCCATAATTGACTGGCGACCAAATCGTGTCTTCCTTTGACCCGATTTCAGCAGTGATAGCTTCAAGCTTCCCCGTAACTCCGAGCAGGCTCAGAGGTAGAAATGTGTAGACAGGTGGACTTTGTTGTTGACATAACAGCAGGTCATGCCAGCTCCTCGATCGTGGCGGCCATACTAAAGAAAAACACAACTGAAGGACTATAATGCTGATTAACACCACACAGCACATCCTAGCAAAGCCTTGCATGGTGTGAGAGTGCTACTGCAAGGAGGTCCAACAGATGTCGAATGCTTAAGCAGCAGAGTTCGCCCATGGGAGCTAAAGGCTTATGTCGTCTCCGGGGATTATAAATATCTCAGACCCGGATCGATGGCAGCAGTCAGCTGACCTGACCATTGACCGAACTATGAGGAGGAGTCTTCCATTCAGATAAATGAGTGGTTTTGCCGCCTTTACTGGATGTCTGATCAGAAAACTTAGTCTCTGAAGAATCGTGCAATTCAGTATATTGTCGAAAAGAATGTCTTTAGGAGTACAATAGTATTAATTTAACAATCTGTTTATGGTTGTGGTACGACTGCACTGCCTCTTACTGCCATTGTTATTTTGTCACAAAATGTTGCCGCAATTTAGCAACATTGAATATATTGTAAACATGAACATTGGCCAAAACATTTTTTTTCCTTTGTGTTAATTACAATGACACACAAATATGAAGATGATGGATACTTGGATAGTTGTGTATTCGCTGATGCTTTGTTGGGATTGTTTTGCCCCCCCGACCCTCCCAGTTATTGTCGGTTGCGTTCATAACGGTCTGCCTCACAATGCCTGTCTGCTGTGTTTGGCTCTTTGTGATTTCCCTTCTTCTATATTTTCATTTCCTGTTAAGATCCCAGCCTAACTGTCTCCACTCTCACCTCTGTGTCAATAACATACATGAGTGCCACATGTCACGCGCTGCATGTGCAATCAAATGTCGGCAGCTCATGATGGATTTAGTACAGTACAGTAAATACATCTGCTTCTTTTTTCCATTGAATTCATGATCTGTTGTTTGTCTTCGGGATTCTACGAGTGCTGAGATTTGCACATGCATTCTTGTATCTGGGAAGTAATATGACATATTATCATTTAAATTTCTGTTGATCTTAATTGAGTATATTTTTTTCGCATCTTTCATGCAAGTCAATGTTTAATTTGAGATGACTAAAGACATACGCAATTTAAGAGTTTCAGACTGATGCTCCACGATTGTACATTAGTTTAAAATCTTCCCTGCATGTGAGGTGTGTGACTCCATCGGGCCCTATTTTCATTCCCAACACAAAGCGCAGACTAACTGTGCGCATGGGTAGGGTTTTCTTTCTTTTGGTATTTTACTGCATTTTTAGGATTGGCCGCAACGGGGCGTTTGTGTTTTAGTGCACCATTGTGGTAGTCTTATCCCGGCCCATCCAAGCGGCTTCCCTCGTTTGCATCAAATATTGGGGACACAAAAATAGACTTGATGCAGTCTGTGGTAAAGTGCAACATCTCCCTTTGCGGTTGATATTGTCAACCATGCATGTGACATGGGCAATTGGAAACCGCCTTGCACCCTCAATCCTACATGTGTCATATTCATGCATAAAATCCGATTACTTCCACCACATGTCTGCAGAGCGCAGAACGTGTCCAGCTTTGCCTTGATCAAATGCTCCAAAATTGCATTCCACCACCTGCCCTACCATTTGAACCTGCTTTTGCAGAGTCTAAAATGTCGACTGCTTTTTGTAACCAAATTTGATGATGCACCGGGGGCGCGGCAGCAATGCCCAGTGAGTCATAGCGCATCTACCGAATTCACAAACATGGCACGAAAATGACGATGTGCCCATATCTATGCCAAGCAGAGACACTTTTCTGTGACCAAGTTATCAAATGAGTCGGCGGCGAAACAACTCAAAGCACGTCCCTAATGCCAAACTTGACTTGTGCCGGCACATAAACAGAGTTAGGGCCATTTTTTACGCTGAATGTACAGGCGCCAGTCTACCAAAATAGAGCCCATATATTAATAACACATTAATAACCGATTAATAACCGTTTTTTAGTCTGTTTCTAATCTGTCCTTATCGTTTTTAGGAGACAAATGAGCAGAAACTGTATAAAATTGCCAGTGAGCTCTTGCATACAGAGAAGGCCTACGTTACAAGACTCAACTTGTTGGATCAGGTGAGATGTTATGTCTTTGTCTTTTTTGTCTTTCATCAGATCACGCATTACAAAATAAATAAAAAAAAGTGTGCTGTGCACACCCAGTAGAAATGTGACTAAATGGGATTTGCTGCTGTAGGTATTTTGTGCCAAGCTCATGGAGGAGGCAATTAAAGGAACATTCCCTGTGGATGTGGTCAAAAACATCTTCTCCAACATCTCCTCCATCAACACTTTTCACAGTCAGTTTTTGCTTCCTGACTTGGAGAAACGAATGGGAGAATGGTGAGTTTGCTCACTTCAAAGTATTGCTTGTCTTTTGTGGACAGAGCTACATGATCATAAATCAGAAATGCTAACGCCAACCGAGCTTTAGGCTCATACAACCCTCCAGGCTTTAAGTCCCCAAAAACACGTTCCTCTCTTTTTTTTCTTTCTTCCTCCCTGCAGGGACTCCATGCCTCGCATTGGAGACATCCTCCAGAAGCTCACACCCTTCCTCAAAATGTATGCGGAGTATGTGAAGAACTTCGACAAGGCCATGGAGCTGCTGAAACAGTGGAGTGACCGATCTCCACAGTTCAAGTCCATCATTCAGGAGATACAGGTCCGTTACAAGTTTTTATTTTTATTTTAGAGTGAAGCGATTTAACCGAAACGCCCAGTGAAGTTCAAATACGTTTTCTTTGTGTGTGCAGAGTCAAGAGGCTTGTGGCAACCTGACACTTCAGCATCACATGCTGGAGCCCGTGCAGAGAGTCCCACGATACGAGATGCTTCTCAAAGACTACCTGAAGAAACTTCCTCAGGATGACCCTGACAGACGGGACGCAGAAAGTAAGAGGACAAACTCTTCTCACTTTCACATATATGTCGGGGTCAGCGGTGACACTATATGCTAATGACGTTACCGTAATGAGTGACATCATTACAGTGCTGCTTAAAACGACTGCCCCGCAGGATGGCCAATGACTACATGTACAATGAATTCAAAGCCAGCCACTGACAATGCAGGAAGGTGATACTTGAAACAGAAATGCAGTTTTCAAGTCCAATGCTATTTTGTGTAACAGTACAGTAATCCCTCGTTTATTGCGGTTAATGGGACCAAAACCACCCGCGATAAACAAAAATCCGTGAAGTAGCGACCCATATAGGTACATGTACATAATATTTATAAGGCTAAATTTACTGGTATACATGCATGTAGAAGTTGAAGTAATTAACATGACTTAATACTGTATACTAATAGATTTAAACATGTATAAATTAGGTTCGTTTATGAATAACAAAATGCGGTAAACATAATTGGTTTTTAAAAGTCCGCAAACGGTCCGCGAGAAGCTGCGAAAGTCAGCAGAGCAACAGCGAGTCACATAGATAGAGCAACATATACAGTACTGTACTACATGTATATGATATATATATATATATATATTTTTTTTAATGAATATGTTTGAAAAAATCTGCACTGAAGCCGCGATAAACGAACCGCGAAATAGCGAGGCATCACTGTACAGTACCAAACAACTTCAAACGTGCTAAATTATAACACAAAAATGACAGCATTGTTGAGAACATTCAAGCTCAAGGTTTCCTTTTGACTCTCCTAGAATCCTTAGAAATCATCGCCACAGCAGCGACTCACTCCAACAGCGCCATTCGGAAATCTGTAAGTACGGCAGATAAAATGATCCTCTTCACAATTTTATAGCCGTGTCTCAAATGGGCTCTTGACATTTCCTTATTCAGGAAAATCTGAAGAAATTGATGGAGATTTATGAGATGCTCGGTGAGGAGGAGGATATCGTTCATGCCTCGAACGAGTTCATCAAAGAAGGTCACATCCTGAAGCTGGCAGCCAGGAACACCTCAGCCATGGAGCGATACCTCTTCCTGGTGAGCCCAACGCGACGGCGAGATGTGCCGAAGCTGCAGCGTTTACATTTGACATGTTTGACATCGCCTGTCTTTATGTAATAAATGTCAACTTCTTTTTTTTGTTTTTTCTCCTTCCGTGCCAGTTCAACAACATGCTCTTGTATTGCGTGCCCAAATTCAGCCTGGGAGGACCCAAGTACACCGTTCGGACGCGGGTCGGCATTGATGGGATGAAAGTTCTGGAAACCACCAATGAGGACTACCCTCACACCTTCCAGGTTTCAGGGAAAGAGAGGACTTTAGAGCTACAAGCCAGGTGCAATTACAATCCTGGTTGTTGCATCATCCACCTTTCCGAAACTAAAATATCTTTCACTGAAGCAGCAGAGGAATTGTAAGGCTTATTGCACAAAAATAAGAAGTCGCAACTGCTCCCACAATGATGTAATTATATGTCATTGTATGTCAAACACTATCATTTCACTTTTTTAAAAAATGGTATGTTATCCTAAATAAGCAAATTCATTGTTCACATTTAGACCCTATAAATGCCTTAAAAAAATACATAAATAAAATAAAAATATTTTTATGACCACAGCTAAACTACAATGAAGTTCACAGTTTTGAAGTGCTTTATTTTGATTTTCAGCTCCGAGCAGGACAAGGCGGGCTGGATCAAGGTACGTGCGGTGACATCATCACTCCATAAAAATGTGATAAAGCTCTTCATTGTCCTCTACCTTGGCTTAGAAAGTCACTCGTCATGTTCCATTTTGTGTCCTCAAGGCATTCCGAGAGACCATTGAGGTCTTCCAGCAAAAAAACGAGTCCTTCAAGAACGCATCCAGGGATGTGGAGGAGGTTTCTGTGAGTATCACGTGTTTAAGAACGAGTCTGCTCTTCTCGGTGGAACAAATGCTCATTGTCGTGTGTGTGTGTTTGTTTGTTTGTTTTGCTTTTCATTTTGCGCTGCAGAATGCTGAGCTGGGCAAGCGTGCTCCTCGCTGGATACGCGACAATGAAGTGACAATGTGCATGAAATGTAAAGAACCTTTTAACGCACTTACGCGACGAAGACATCACTGCAGAGCTTGTGGCTATGTAAGTGTTTTAAGCTTCCAAGCTGTCACATGACTGAAGCCCGGATGCATCGGCAGCTTTTTACATTTAACACAGAGTTCATTCTGTCTTTTGTCTGGAAAGATTTATGTGATTGCCCTGCCGTTTCAAGTTGTGGCTACCATTGGCGTGGGTCTTCCTTACATGTCCTTCTCCCCAGGTGGTGTGCTGGAAATGCTCTGACAACAAGGTGCCGCTGGAGTACGACGGCAACAAAGTGAACAAAGTGTGCCGGGACTGTTTCTCCATCCTGACGGGAGAAACTATTGCCGAGGGCAAGAGGAAAGGCATCTTGGAAGTGAGCACAGAAACATCTCGAGGAGCATCTCAAGCTGTGGAAGAGCAGCCCGTGTTGACTTTTTTTTTTTTTTTTTTCATTCAGATCGAGGCGGCTCAATTCACTGGCAGTAGCATCATGTGTGGCTTCCTGCAGTACTGCGAGAAGAACAAACCTTGGCAGAAGATGTGGTGTGTTATCCCTGAGAAGGAGTGTCTCGTGCTTTACCTCTACAGAGCTCCTCAGGTAAACGCAACCTAGAGAGTTACACGCAAAAATCACCTTTTGCTAAGACACTGTCCAGAAACTCAGACTTGCCAATAATTATGATTAATCTGTGTCGGCAGACACATGTCTGCTCCGTGTTAAGCAACACACTGTACTTGCCGTGAAACAAAGGTTTGCTGTTTTTAGCCAAAAGAGGAACATGATCATACAAAACGGAGGTCTCATTGCGTGTGTGCGTGTGTGTGTGTGTGTGTGTGTGTGTGTGTGTGTCACCCGCAAGTATAGCCAGCTATGGTAAAGTGATTTTCTCTGTGTTCTTGGGCGCCTACTGTGCCCTGCATCTGCAATCCCTGAACTATTTGCACCACAGACCGGCTTCACGGTGACGTACTGTATTTTGACAGCCCAGCATAAAAAGAAATGGTTGAATATACAACTCAGCATTATGCCTTGAAGATGTGTAGTTAGTAGGATCCGTGCGCTTATTTATAATTCATCATGCAAGTCCCATTTTGGAGTACTGTCATCGTTTTTTCACTCTACAGTAGTTCTTTTTGTCTTGACTGGCGAATAAGACGTAGCGTTATTTTGCAGTCAATCGCATGAGAAATTGGGCGCGAGAGCGGTAATCAACGCCATATTTGCCACATTTGACCGTGAATGCTGCTGGGATGGAGTCAAGTTCGCTCAGCTTTGGTGATGAATTTTCCAGGCCAGCCCAGAAATGCGTGAATGTCCCTGACAGACCTGCTCTGAGGTTTATGGTTTGGGCTAGACTGCTAATGATGATAACAGCCGATTCATGGCAGGCCAAAAATTCCTCGACAGGGTTCCCACGGGTCCTTAAAGGTCATAAAAAAGCAATAAAAAAAGGAAGTTGTAAAAGTATGTTCTTAATTGTCCTTAATTTTCAGGGAAAGCTTCTAAAATCAATAAAAATCTTTTAAAATGAACCTGTGATGTTCATCTCATTCGTGTATGTCATTTTCCCCACCCTTCCAATTCATAGTTTTGTCGGAAAATGCGCCTGGCACCAATGTTCCCTCGAAATTTCCATCCCTCTGAGCATTCACATCAACTCTCTGAGCATTCCTTGGACCACGGTGAGCAACATCAGACTTGCACACGGTGGCCAAACCCATATCACACCCGTCCTAAACCTGTGGTCATAACAAGCTACGTGATGTGGTATGTGATGAAAAAATTCTAATCACCTTTATCTAAAAATAGAACACATCATTGAATAGAGATTTATGACAGGAATAAAATCGGCCCGAGTTAGTTACTGTACTTTTACGTTACCACACGCGTCATTTTAAGCACAATTAATGAAGCTACTCTCTATAACTACGGTCACACATTGTCCACTCAGAAATAATGGAAAACACGTCGTTTAATAAAACACACACAAAAATTCCTAGTCAGCTGGCCTTAGAAAAGCGAGAAAGGGCCTCATTATAGGGGCTCGTCAATTATGTCCATATTTGGACTTCCTGATTGTCCTGAGCAGTCCGCAAGTCGCCTGCAGCCTCTCGCCTGTGGTTGGGTGCAGGGTTCCCACTCTTCCACTTGCTTTTTATTTATGGGCCTTTTAAGGACTTTTGACTGCTAATTTAGCCATTTTTTCAGGACTTTTTCTCCAGCAGGGAATTCGCGGTGGATTTAATGAACAGAAAGCCACATAACACTGAGCTGGTGTTCAAATTATTGCTGCCGAAGGAAGGGCACATCTTTATTTTTAGGGGAGCGGGAACCGGGAAGGCATGTAGCCCGACAGCGGGGTTTGAGAGGAAGGGTGCCAGCCCGGCTGTTTGGTCAGATGCACCGGTGATTGACCAAACAGAGCAGTTCACGGCACAACAACTCCATGAGGAGAATTGGCGGTCATGGCAAAATAAACACCGCCATCTTTTTTCCCTTTCCAAAAATGCAGTACGATGGCAACAAAGTATGTAGGGACTTTTTCTTCATTCTGCCAGGAGAAACTATTGCAGAGGGCCAGAAGAAAGGCATCTTTTTTTGTCCCCTTTCAAAAAATTCCAAAGGCTTGTCTTTTAATGCCTGAAGTGTAATCAGTTTGCTGTTGTTGATGAGCTACATTAAAAAAAATGTCAAAAGAAGTCCACCATTCTTCAATTCAATCAATAAATATCATGACCGTCCACCATCCAATTAGTCCAGAAACATCACTCATAAGGGCGGGACATGAAACGTATTAACCAAGTGACATGTCGGCAGGACGTGAAGGCCCAGGGTACCATCCCCCTGCTCGGCTACTCGGTCGATGACAGCAGCCGCCCCGCCGAGCCCCAGGCCAGCTTCCGCCTTTCCCAGTCCAAATCCGTCCACAGCTTCGCCGCCGAGAGCGAGGAGCTCAAGCAGCGCTGGCTGAAAGTGATCCGCGTGGCCGTGACGGGTGAGGTGCCCGAGCGCCCTCACGCCAACGGCGGCAACATGGCGGACGGCGCCGCGCAGGAAGCGGCCTCGGACAGCTCGTAAGGATGCCAGGAGTTTGTCTGCAATTCGTGTGATGGAGGTTACACACACTTCCTCTCTTTGCTGGGCCAAAAAGGACAACGCAAGTGCTGGATGAACTGCCTTTTTCTCCCCACACTTTTTTTTTTTTTTAATCTTGGATGACTTCCAGAGATGTGCTGTATTACTAAAAGAACACTAGGACTGAGATGCTTTCTGCGTTGGCGTTCTCTTGAGCTTGTGGACTGGTACTGCACCAACTACTCAGTCTTACCTGTACAGTATAACTGTCTATTTCGAAAAAGAATGTTTGTTTTTTTCCTCCTAGCTCCTCACCTTGTTTTGATAATATAGAAAAAAAGATAGAAATTATCAGAATTCTCCCTCTTTTTTTGAACTGTGAACAAGATAATGGCGTCCCTCACACTCGACTTTTTGGGGTAAAACCATGGAATAATCGGTTACACAACATCCTACAGGGCTGCTAAGCAATCAATCCTCTTCTCTAAAATTATTGGATGCAAATTTTTTTAAACAGTTAATTGATGAGGGAAGTCACCCAAAAGCAATTGCTCACTTTTAGCACACCAGCAACAGACTTTAAAAGATTTCAATCCGACATGAACTGCTTTAAGGACATAATTATTATCCATACTAAAAATGATGTTGAAAATACAATATCCCTGCAATTGACTGGTGATCAATGCAAGGTGTGCCCTACCAATGACCCAAAGGTCAATTGTGATGGGCTCCAGTGACCCTAATGAGGACACGCAGGAAGAAACTGAACATATGAATGATATATAATAATTGCGTTTGGCCACTTTGATTGAACTTCCTCCACAATGAACTTTCTGAAGCTTTCTGCACATTTGCGACAGTCCTGAGGATAGGACCCTCCATGTTAAGTCAACCATGTCAAGTAAACAAATACCGTTTGGGTAAACCGTCATAGCTGAACAGAATAACTACCACATTTCACTCTTTTTTTTTTGTTTGTTTGTTCATCAAAAAAGGAAGTGTGTTTCGGTGCACTGCAGCAAGCGCCGACAGCCGCAGCCACAGGTCGCGAGCAAGACTGAATGGTTCAACTAATGACTGTGGTCTGCATAGAGCAGCTTGTCTTTTTCTGCGCAAATGTACAATGAGATGTTAACAAGCTGGTGCAAGAATGTACATTTTTTGTTTTCAATTAATGCTATAAGTAATTGTATTATTTAAAGTAATTTATAGATGATGAGCATGAGCTGTTGGAAACTAGCACAAATCTGTCTCCAGAAGGGAAAAAAAACGTTTTTATAATCCATATTTTGTCAGGTGGTGTTCTGCAGTGAGACATGCAGTGGTTCTATGAACTGACTCAGAGGGGATGGATGTGCCTGTTTTTTTTTTTTTTTTTAACCCTTCTCGGTCAACAAATAAAATAAATGAGCACAATGCTTCACTGTGTGCAAGTCCTGAGTGTCTAGCCAATATTTGTACGTGCGCATCTCCTCACCCCCAAACATTTGACAAATGTAAAACTACATTAAATACTTGTGGAGCCAGCTTGTTTGACGTGTTTTTTTATTAACTTCTAAGGACTACTAAAATGTGTCTCACAGAGGATGCTTAAAATAAACCATTCTCGTTGTGATCTTACATATATTCATAAGGTACTATGTAATAATTGTAAGAGGAAAGAAGAAACGCTAAATTAACTGGACAAGATCTTCAACTTTTTCTCCCCTCTTCGGCATTTATAATTACAACAGTTTTGAAATTGTTTTTCCCCCTCCAAGTTTGCAAACATGCTCTCAATAAAAATATATATTTTTTAAAAATACATGAAATTAAAAATTGTCAAAGAATGTTATGCCTTTTTTTTATTCTTGGTTATTTGTGAAAAATAATAATACATTTGCGCTGTGAAATAATTTACTTCAGTCAAATCTAGTATTTTCCACTTCCCATATTACTTTGGGTGTTTTACATGTTAATAACATTCACATGCCACACTGCTCGATGATGCATAGAGAGGGCACAGGGATGGGAGGGAGTTCAGTGGTTGTAATGAATGTGAAGAGACTGGTTGCTCAATGAAGATGTCTTGAGTTGAAATACGAGTGGAGTTATTATTCAAGCTAGCAACTTTGTCCACAAAATATTCATTATCATTGTAAAATTAAGCATGGAGATCTTCATCAGCTATATATAAATACACGTATCATCGCTTCACTAACTTCACAATCAGTCTTTTATAATTTTGAAATATTCTCATTTACATTTTTCACCTATTAATTTATTATTGAAAAAATGTACCCCTTTTTTGCTTTTCTTTTTACATTTCATCTTTTTTTTGTGTTAAATCATTCAGTAAGTGTATTTTTCTTCCCATTTCAGCCATAATACTCCAGACAAAAAGGCAGCACTCGAGGAGTCAAATAAGAATTCTGAAGAGCAATGAAAAGGCGCCACTCATTAAATTGTATAGAAAATGTAATTGCACACAAAAAGAATTAAACCAACAAACATTTTTACCTATTTGCAAAAGAGTTAATTTCTAGTCCATTAAGGAACAGTCCTTGCAATGTCAGTCAACATAATCCGTCAAGTAGCTATGTGATATTTGAAGGGACTTACTTGAAAAACATTGATAGAAAATTGTAAATGTTTCTTGCTGTTGCTGTCATGTTATGCTTTGCGTAATTTTTCCCGAAAATTGTCCATGATTGAGAGCTCTCAGCTTTTGGGCTGTCTGAGGAGGCCTCGGATCCTGCGTACAAGAGCCTGGATGAAGGTGTAGCGGGAACGCACTTGGCTGTACAAGCTTTCCACCTCCAGAAGTTTCCTCTGGAGAGCCTCTCCGAAACCAGCGGCCATGTCACTCTTCAACTGCAAACGCGGGGCAAATGGTGGTTTCAATGCTGGACCAGTAATACATGCGGGGATACTTCAAATATGTACGCCAATCACAGCAGTAATAAGTTAGTATTTTGTTGATGACCAATTTTGATTAGTTTTCATGTACTGGCTTTTCGGCATATAAGCATTCAATTTTCTCAAAAGCCTTATGATACAATGCGCCTTATACAGTATATGGATCAATATTCTGATTTCTTGGACGTGGTATTTCAAATGTTCTGTAAAGCACTTTGTTGCAGCTGCAGCGGTTGTGAGAGCGCTGTATTGTATTCCTTTAGTGTAGCTCCATCTAGTGGCTGCATAATTTTGAAAATAATCTAGCTGGCTACCATGTTTATTGAACACTTGCGCACATGATCAAAAAAGCTCTGCTTTGGTCCGGTGTCTCAGCTTGTTCTTGCGCACATCAGAGTCTCGAAAAAACTTGCTTAAGTAAGTTCCTTTGTGTGGAAAATGTGGAATAACATGCTTGTTTATTGTTTCTGGTCAAAGCCGTGCAAATTTTCGCAAGGCGTTATGGCATTGTTTTGCTTTACTACCTCACTGTGGTGAGTGAGTATACATAAACACATTATGTATCGTTGGACCCATGGACGTAAAATGTTTCCATCCAAGGGAAATCTATCAATATAGAGGTGTATTTTACACTCTTCCAGGCTAAACTAATTGATTACGACCAATCAAGTCACACATGTAAAATAAATGAAGCCGTCCTTTAAATTCCAATCCTTACCAGCTCTAAATCTTGCCGAGTGACCCGTGAGATGGCTCCACGTCCAGTGCTTGCCTGCAGGCTGCCAAACGAATCTGCAGGGGAAAAATAACAGTACTTTTTGTTTGTTATGCATTTTTTCCAAATGTTCTTGGAAAAACACATATTGGAGGTTTATTGGCATATGGAGCATGATTTGAGGTTAAAAGAACATTTAGGTTTCCCCCAATGTATTTCAATGAGAGTCAATCATATCACTACTGTATTTGCAGGCTGACCCAATCCATATTCCCAAATCAGTGTTTTGCAAACCTTTTGCCTTTTATCAGCGATTGCGTCCAATCCACAAACTGCATACACACCAAATTCAAAACATGTGGCAGACACACTTTAACAACTATTATGCATAAAACAATGGAAAACAAGTGGATTATGCAGGATGGGCAGTTTTAAAATGGCAGACTAATTTCATTCAACTTAATCATCTGTGAGCACAAGCAGTTCTGCCTGCTCCTCAAGCCAAAAACAAAGCATAGCGACTAGTGGATGTCATGATATAAATGTTATTGTGGTGGATTTAAGTCGACAAATCGAGTACTCGACAAGTTCATGAGACCCTTACTGTCCGCAAGGCGAGATTGATACAAAGTAGCCCCGGGCAGCGGAGAGTCCTTTGGGTCGGTGGGGGTGCAGTGCAGCAAGTAATATTCCAGGTGGCGCCACAACACAAAGAGACACGTCTCGATGATGTCTGCGAGGGGGTGTTAAGGTTTGTCCACAAGGTACACCATTACAACATTAGGTAGAGATCAGGAGGTACTCATTGAAACAGTGGTGAGCATCAGAGCCAGCATGGCCTTCTCTGCTGCTAAGTATCATTAAGTCCTTCAGAAAATGTAAGCTTGAGGATCTGCAGACATTGTAATATTTGACATAGACTCCATTTTCCCTTATATGAGCGCACGTAACATGAGGTCTACATAAAAGGATACAGGAGCAGAGGGCCAGCAGCTTGGCTCTATTGTTGATGAGTTGCACCAATCTTTTGTTGGCCAGCAGACTTCTTTGGACCGACGAGATTTTCTCCACACCTCCCGGACCGGGCACCAGGCCTTGGCACAACTACAAACGGTAGTGATGCTTAGATGAGGTGTGTCGGCGTTAGACCGAGTTAGCCTCTTGTCCGTCATTACCTCCTTGAGCTCCTCGGGGGGCAGCTGATCCAGACTCTGCAGCTTGCCCAGACTCTGCCTGTGACTCTGGTGAAAGCGGAAGAAGTCGGCGGCACTATTCTTCAGCAGGAAGAGCACCAGGCCCAGGCTGGGGGCTCGTGAGTATGCCATGTTGGGCAAGCTGGCCGTCAGATCTATGCACAAGACGCAGAGTTCATGGTGGACATAGTGAATATTGCAATTTTGAGAATAAAACGCGCTCAAATACTATAATCACTATGACAATGGCCCTTTTATATCTGAGTTTTCTTTTGCCCAGATTTGCTGGTTGTTACCTGTTCCGTAAGACTGGAGGGAAAAAATATATATCTCTCTAAGTTGGTTGAATAAAACAGATCGGCACTGAATTTCGGCCTTCAAGATTTGTAGCCACTGTACAGGTATTTGCATACTATAGCTAACTGTGAAGTGCGTTCACACTCTCAATGAAGATTTTTCCCGTCTCTTAGCATCCTCTACTGGTGGAAAGTTGATACTGCAGTCAAGCTTTTGGGACTGGGAATCAGCTGACTGCATCTTGCTGGCAACCCACCCGTGAGCTTCGGATGAGCTGAAAGATTCGTTCGACCCTCACAACTTACAGTGTGATATCCATAGTATCGGTGGTCAAAAGTTGAAGTACTGTATTATCTCCATCAGAACTTGTATTTTATTATAGGTATTTTTTAAATAAATTTGAACGTTCAATTTCATAATTAGTGAAGAGGACAGACAGCATGTTCTCATTCATTGATTCGTATTGAGGGTCTGACCTGCGCGTCCTCCGTCCCTGCCAGCCGGCTCGCTGCCAAACGGGCTGAAGAGGCAGATAGTGAACTGGGCCTGAGCCGAGCTCTGCAGCAGCAGGATTTGGCAGTACTCCATGATGTTAGCGCAAACCTGAGGTGACAGTGCAGCACAGGTCAATGACATTATGACAGTGATGTGCACAACGGCTAAAGACAGAACACGCATCGCTGTCATTAATTTACCTGTTGGAAAAAATTAAAAAAGGATACGTGGAATTGGGAAATGTCACTTTTAAAAAAGGTGGAACCAAAAGTCTTTTCTACTTTACTATGCAGAGTTGTTTTACAAAAGCTATTCTTGGCCCTGCCTTCCTGCATTTTGTGTGGTTGACTTTTCTACTTGCGTTGTAACAAACCCGACCAACCTAAGTACACAGTGCACATTTATGACATTAAATTAAAAATTATGAAACAGCCAGCCAGTACTGACTAGAAAATATTCACGTTGTAATCAACTTTGATGTTATGCAAGCGTGGCACCTCGCACCTGCTGCATGGCCACCTCCATCTCTTCTCTCCTTTCTGCTGAGTCTCCAGCTGCAGTCATCTCCGCTTGTTTCAGTAACCGCTCTCGCTCACTGCCTGCCAGGCGGCTGAGCAGCAACAAGCATAAGCGCTTTCAAAAAAACAACAACACTACGTAAGCATCTTTTGACAACACAATAAAACAAAAGCTAAAGAAGGCACGAGGAACACTTTTGACATGATAACCAAGCTAACCTGGAATCTGTTGATGTGACCTTGAAACTCCATTAGAGCAGCGCCATTGACTTCACTGCCCATCTCGGGGGCCCCTGAACCAAATGCCACCAGAAACAATGTCCAATTCTCTCCATTTTCATCTTGTTTTGTCAATAACTTGTTGTATTACCTGGTAAAGCAGTCTTACTGATGATACCAGTAAGCAAAGAGAGCTCCTGCAACGCTCCTATGCTGAGCTCTGGACAGCGCAACAGTGATTGGATGGTGTCTGCATGGACTACCAGCCACTGGAGGATCTATAAAAACGACAAATGCACACTGATAAAAGATGCAAGCTCCAAAACGGTTGCACTTTATACATTGATAAAACAACTAACCACGCACATCAAGTAAACTATTAATTCCTAGTTAAAATGAATGAGGATGTAAAAAATCAGGCAGTGTTCACATTGTTGACACTGCTCTTGCACAGTGTTCATTGAGAACAGCTAGAAGTTCTACCTTCTTTCTTTTTGCTAATTAAATGGCAACTTGACAAGAAAACAATAGAACTGACAAAGACTTTTGACTGTCACGGTGTAAAAATAAAAGTCACAGTTCCATATACAGAGAGGATTCCGTTCCAAAGATGGCAACACAACATAAGTCGGAACTTTTATTAACCTATGCTAATGAAGCCGTATTTATACTAAAAGTACAAATTTGTATAAAAACCCCTTTTGGGCCATAAATTTAAATAGTAAATGAATAGCATTGAATACGGTGGTAACTGAGCTCGCCTTCTTGTGCTGCGTGACAACCAACGTAGTTTGAGGCCGCTGCACAAAGTGCTTCATTGCGCACCATTTGTTATCTCAAAATGTCGTATCCTGAGAATTCCACAAATACAGAAACCCGTAATGAGAACGCAAGAGAACAATTTCTCAGTGTTCTCACCTGTGCTGACCCCTGCTGGTGATTCATAGTGGTTGAGGTGAGTATCACCTGGAAGAGCCTCAGGGTGGGTAAAAGAATCTGTCTGTAACGGTCCATAGGGCTGGGGATGAAACCTGACGGGTCCCTCATCTCCCTGTACCCACCAGCAGACACGTTCAAGTCAATTTCGTTGAGTAAATGTGTGTTTTGTTGAACCACTTGTAAGTGTGACTCTTACCTGTGAGCTTCGCTGTCAGGTATCATGTCAAACACCTGACACTCAATTAGTTGTGCTACCAAACCACAGCGGAGCAGTTCAACGGCACCTTGGTTCGTCTTGGCCACGCGAGTCAGCAGGGCCTGGAAACACACAGCTGCCGTTGTGCCTTCTGAAGATGGAACTTGCAAAGGCCTACGGTGAAGAAATATAAATGGCTGCTCACAATTTTGCTCTCGTAGATGTAGAGTGGCTTGAGGAGGGGAGGCTGAGGTGTGAGCAGGCCCTGCAGGGCTGTGTCATCCTGACGAAGGCTCTCCACTAGCGAGCGCAGGTAGCCGCTGTTGCAAATGTAAACCAGCCACTGGTTCTGGCGGTCGATGGACAGGATTCGGTCAAGCAACGCCAGGGCGAGCATCTGGGAGACATTATTGTCAGTGGATATGAGAACAGTGGTACATTGACTCACAGTTTAATCTGTTCCATGACCAAGCTCAAAAGTCAATTTACTTGAATATTGACAATATTAAATATCTTTTGTCCCATTGAAACGCATTGAAATGCCAGTGTCTGTACCAGCCAACTACAAAAACATTTATTTTTGCCTGCCTTTAATGAAGAAAAATAACATTCTATTACATAAAACCTAGAGCTTGGACTCGCAACCCAAATCCCCATTTGCTGTTTGTGTTGACATAAACAACATTTGTTGCAATGGAAAGCAGGAGAGATCAACAGTGAAATAGCGGCATAGGTGTACATACACTGCCGAGATGTCCTTCATTGACCGTACTGCTGAACAGTTTTTTTAAACTAACGCTCATTAGTTGGTTAACTATCCCCACACACTTCCGGTGTGTTGCTTGACACAACGCATGGGCACTGCCCACGTACTTATGCTACACACATTGAGTTGGCATTCAGCCTGTTTGACAATGCAACAATATTAAATCAATCATTTTGATTTTAATGTGAACATTTTGACTCTGCATGTTTTTTTTTTGTTTTTTTTTATGGCCAATTTGCATCTCAATTCGAGTCACAACCGATTTGTGCACAGCCCTAATAATTTATTTACATTCACTGTAATAGTAGGCGGCCCGGTAGTCCAGTGGTTAGCACGTCGGCTTCACAGTGCAGAGGTACCGGGTTCAATCCCAGCTCCGGCCTCCCTGTGTGGAGTTTGCATGTTCTCCCCGGGTTTGCGTGGGTTTTCTCCGGGTGCTCCGGTTTCCTCCCACATTCCAAAAACATGCATGGCAGGCTCGTTGGGCACTCTAAATTGTCCCTAGGTATGAGTGTGAGCGTGGATGGTTGTTCGTCTCTGTGTGCCCTGTGATTGGCTGGCAACCAATTCAGGGTGTCCCCCGCCTACTGCCCGAAGACTGCTGGGATAGGCTCCGGCACCCCCCGCGACCCTAGTGAGGATAAAGCGGTTCGGAAAATGGATGGATGTAATAGTTTGTTTTTTTTTAAATCAAGAGTCACGCGGCACTTAACTGTGCATACACTTCACTTCAGTTGGAATAAAAAAGTGTTGTAGTACTGTATTTTACATTTGACAAACGGAACACCAAAAATGCATCCCTGCAGGAGTCCAATTGCATTCACTGGTGAAAACACAAGAGACAGAAACATACCCTGCTAATTTCATGGCCGTCACATGCATCCCTGCACACCACCTCCATTAGTGCTCTGCCATAGCTCTCGATGATAGTGAGGTTCTCTCGCTGGAGTTTGGAGAAGCCATCTTCAGGGGCTGTGAGACGCTCCCACATTGCCCTCCCAGCTAGAAGGACACAGAAGAAAGTGGATGGGATGACCACACTTCTGTCATGATACAGTGGCTTGCAGATAAGTAGATTGGTGTCGTGATAATATTTTTGGTTTACCCATCTGCAAAGTATCTGGTTCCTCAGGTTTCTGAGCAATTTGAAGATAGTACAGCAAAGAGCCATATAAGTGTGCACGTAGACGCTGGTATCCTCCTCCTTAAGATGTAGAAGACAATGTTACAATAGTGTAAGTAGTGTTTGAAGTCGGTGGTGGTTGATACGCACCAGTAGAAAGGATGAAGTCCAGCAGTTTGCGAAGGATAAGATGGAGGGCAGAGTTTGCTATTGAGGCAAAACCGGATGAGGGTTCTAATCCAGCCCCTTGCTGGTGTTCAGACAGTCCCGATTGGCTGAGGTGAGCAGTCAGAGTGAAGACAGCCCCAGCAACAATGGGCATTAGCTCTCCAGCTGCATCCTCGGATAGAACCTAAGTAACATGCGGTACACCAGCACAAATTACATACAAATAGTTGGAATTAATTACAGTATTCGCAAGTAGGGTAACCGCCTCATGAACCTTGTCATGCAGGTCTAGAAGCAGGTCTCTGATGATTAGTTGTCTCTCTTCGACAGCTATGAGGTCAGCAGGGCAGGCGGTCAGGAGCGTCTCCACGAGGCTCCTCCAGGACTGCAGCGCATGTCGCTTTGCACTCAAACTCCGTCGGACACGGTTACGTTCCACCACCTGCTGCAGGATCGAGTTCACTTCCTAGGAAAACACAATGCTTTAATTGAGGTGAAATCACACAACCTTGTCATCAGTATTCCAACCACAAACAAAGGTGAACATAAACTCAGTCGTTTGTTTTCAGTTCATGCACCTCCAATAACAGAGGTCTCTGTCCAATAGCTGCCATTCCTTGCAGAGCATTCACCTCAGCAACCAGCACTCTATGGAGCAACTGTGAACGACAATTTAAATATTGTTAAACCAGTCACGTCTTCACGACCACATAAGTTAAACCAACAAACCCACCTTAACATTGCACACAGTGTGTCCTTGCTCATTGACGTGTTCACAGTTGGAGATGACTTGCTCTATCTGAGTGCGCTCAAAAAAGTCCAGCTGCAGCAGCTCAGGCATGTCTTGGCTGAAGTCGATGGCGTCCAACACGCTCAGTAACTTTCTGCGTACTGGTGACATCAAACAAGAATTTTGGAGAAGATTGTCCCCACTTCAAGACCCCAAATTGATCCACGGGCACTAAAGTAGCCCCAGTATGTGCTAATAACATTGTGTGTTTGCTATATCCACTGCTATTTGTGTCTACACACATGGACAAAGGTGTTGGTACCCCGGTTAGTTAAAGAATGAAAACACACACAAAAAAAATGATAATAGCAATAGTAAATAAAATGTAGTGAAAAATAATCACAGAAAATCTGACACTTAATAATTTGACCATCGAGACAAGGCGTGTTCTCGAATTTGCATCGCAGCTGCTTACAGACTTGTCGGTCGGCCTATTTCAAGGGTGACAAGTCATCACTGTACTGCTTGGTCAAGAGGTGTGTGTCACACTTAACATGAGAGTTGTCTCACAAAGTTAGAAAGAAGCATGTTAAAGGTAAAGGCCATAAGACCATCTTTAAGCAGCTTGATGCTCATGTGACAGGAGTTGCAAATATTATTCAGATAATTTAGAATCATTGGGACTGGTGCCAACCTTCCTGGAGGTCGCCTTTGGAAGAAATGTGATGACTAATTGAAAAGGTCGATAATACGAATAGTTAAAAATGAACCCAGAACGACCTCCAAAGAAATTAAATGTGAACGTTTAGGTCAAGGTACATCAGTGTCAGATTGCACCATCCGTCATCGTTTGAGCCAAGACGGACGTCATAGGCGACGACATGCCATCTAGAGAAAGCACCCTTCAAACCTAGAGCAACTGGAGGAATTTGCCCATGAAAAGCGGGCCAAAACACCTGCCGAGAGGTCTCATTGGAAGTTCCGAAAATTATTTGACTCAAGGTATTGCCTCAACCTTTTAAGTTAATACCATTAGTTTTAATGCAGAACTGTTTCACGAGGTTTGTTTTTTGTTTGTGGAGTCTAATTATTCTGTTGAACCAACTCAAAATTAATACAATATCTGATTTTCATTGGTATATTTCACACAAAGGTTTTTCATTACTACTATTATTCTTTCTTATTTTACGACTATTATTATTGCTTTCCTTTTATTATCAGAGGGACCAACAAGTCCCTTGGATGGGATCATAGGTAATCGCCATGTGTTTTGATTCAACGTCATTCACGAGGAGTGCAGTTGAAAAGTAGAAGGGATCTTCCTGAAACTCAAATGTGGTAGCTACAATTTTTTAAGCATCAGCCGTGTCGCTTATTGAAAGATTGAGCTGTATTTTTTTATTTGATTAATTGAAATTACATTCCCCGCTTTTCCCTTCGCCTCCGAGAGGGGTGAAAGGGTGAAACAATAAGCACCTGAGTAACATATTAGCTTGTGTACAGTTGTGTAAAACATGATGTTTCAGTTGACACTTTTTTACTGGGAATGTGAACAAGATTAAACATACCTTTGGAAACAGAGTCAAAATGTAAGAAACCACTGACTGATCTAGTTTCTTCCTCCATCCCGGCTTCTCCATCAGCTAAAAAGACAACATCATAACGTGGGTTTGTCTGTTACAGACTTTGGCCAACTAGTAAGGAACATTACATTTATTGTATATCAAAAGACTGTCAAGATCTTTTACTGATGATCTCAGAGCATTTTAGGCGTCAGCCTTTTGGTACGTGCATTTACTCAACCCAAATTAAGAATCTTTTTTTTTTAATTTAAAGGAATAGTAGTAGTTATTTGCATTACCAGTTGTGTAATACTGCAGTTGTAGTGAGTGTTTTTCAATAATCAATACGACCCATTGTTTTGAAACTATAACAGCTGACAATGTGTGAATTTTTCACTTGAACCTTCCCGCAGAAGGTTTTACGGCACATTTTTCATTGCTATTTATGTTGGTAAACAGGATTCAACCATTTCTGAGGGTGGGCCATGGGCCAAAAATAATGATTAAATGTTGCATTTTAGGAAAATCCCAAACAGGATTGGTTGGCCTTGGTCAAGGTTTGCACTCAGTAGTTTCAAACATTATATTGTTCATCATTTTAAGCCCAAGTTTTGCCTTGAAGATATTGAATATGTGCAAATGGATACACAATAATAAAACACCTGCGTGCTGTGATTGTGGCTGGTCATCAAGCAGCAAGTTGACAAGGCGCTGTGTATGTGAGCGCTGGCGGTTCAGTGATGTCAGTCTAAGCTCGATTGCAGCTGTTTTCATGAGCCAGGACATCTGGGACAGGGCAGCAATCTGGTCCCCTGAGAACATCAGAAAGAAAGGTCATATGCTTGAATTGTTTTCATTAAACCAGCCATTGCAGATTTTTTTCTACTTTGAATATGGGGTTGTATTTCAGTGTTGTGATACTTTATTGTCCTTTAATGGTAGATTCTAAAATGAAAGTTACAAATGTAACTACAGTTCTATGAATCCCGAATGACCACCGGGGGCAGTGCCGAAAACACCAAATGTTCCCTTTGCAAGTGCGCAGTTTGAGTATGCACACTGCACCAAAAAAGTCCCTTGTGACCCTCGGATGACCCTGGACTAAATTCCTGTGTCACCACAGGTTCGTTTCTTACTGAATTTTCTTGAGTAACTACAAGGATTCCAAGTGACAGAAGGCTCTGGCGGTCATTCGGGATTCGTACCGTAGTTACGTTTGTAACTTTCGTTCTTTTTCTTCTCTTCATGAATATACTCACTAGGCAAGATGAAAGGCATGTGTTGCAGATGTGAAAAAAGAAAGTCCTGGCTTGTCCTCAAATAGCGCATTGTTGGTCCAGAGGTTTCAGAGCAGGCACACAGTTGGTAGATCACCTGTGAATGCAAGAAAAGAAATTAAGACATTTGATAGGAGCCTGGTCGACGCCGTGAAGTATCAAATGTTAGAGCACTCTACGTGTGAGGAGAGGAGAATACATACCTGGTAGCAGAGCTCAGCCAGGTGTGGAGCGTGTTGAGTGAGGGCAGGTCCTGACCTTTTCTCAGTGCCTCTCTGCAGGAGACTTAGGATGGCATGCAAACAACTCCGCGGGCACCCTAACACCCCTGTAAAATACAGCTATTAATGCACTGCTACATTGCGCAGTTGTTAGGATTCAATTGTTTGCTGGATGTCATGAAAGAAGATTCAATGTCAACATCCTCACCTGGATCTTGCAGGTTGGTGGAGGACACACGCTTCTTGACATCATAGCCCAAGAGATACAATGCCAAATTGGGTGTTTTCAGTTCCAAAGAGGTGATGAGAAGGTTGAGGATATGAACTTGGGTTTCATGTCGGATTCGTGACACCTTCTTTTGGGGATCTAGATCTAGAATTTTAGAGGGTTTGGTCAGAGCAAATAATCAAACACATTTTAAGGCTAAGAGACAAGAAGCAGGTGATGCACCATTTTCTGTTTCAGTTCCTTCTTCTGCCTCGTCATTATCCAGACACTCCACAAAGCCGGCCATTAGCTTGTCACTCACAACCTAAGGGAACAGGGGGAAAAAAAATACAAATAAAAGGTTAACTTGATGCTACTTAAGGTATAATATTATAAAAGATGTAAGATAGATCATTCATATTTCAATGTGTTTGTTGAGTACACTAAAATACACTTTTCAGGAAATCTGCACAACCAGAGATTTTGATTGACACTGTCAGAGAACAATAATCCCTTTATTGTAATTATATCATATGCATTACTCTGCCAAGCACCGGAGGGGTGGATATTGTTCTAATATTTCAGGAATATAGCATTTGACCAAAGCATAAGAAGGGGACCACAGGGTCATTGAGTGTGGATGGTAGATGGCATGATTTTGGAATGCATAACAAAAATGTTGGTTGGTAAAAGATTTCGTCCATTCATCAATTTTCTACCACTTATCCGTTGTCAGGTCGCAGAAGCAGCAGCTTCAACAGGGTAAATTCATATGCAACCCGGAAGATACACAGTAGCTCAAATAATGATTTCTACTTATTGCGTCCTCTAACTTGGTTTGATATATCTAAGGAATGTACCTGGTCATGTGTGAAATCTCCTACAAGCCTATCTTGAATGTTTGGATAGTTTGCAATGCGACGCAAGATCTTGGCACTCTGGAAGGCAGCCTCTGGATTGGAGTCATTGTGGTAGAGATATCTGACAACAAACAATACATTAAATAATTTGTACAAAGCACCACCAATATTGCTGATCAGCACTGGTTATTACCTGGCCACATTCACAATGTGATCTGCTCTGCGGGTTTGAGGACTGACCCCTTGGAGAAGCTGCTCCAATGGGGAAATCAAAAAAGAAGCCTGGCTCTCCCTGAGGAGATCCATGAACACCACCTCCTTCTGCAGGGTCAGATCAAGCAGGCAGAGGCAGTGCAGTACTGCAGACTCTAGGTACTTCTTGCCTGGAAGAAGATTGCATCACACTTGAAACCAACGGCCACGAGATTTCTCAGTTAGACAGTGACAGCAGCCTGGATGTCAACTCACCAGGAAAAGGGGCGTAGGTGTCCAGCTGGCGTACACCCTCCTCCAGCACGCTGAGGCAGAGCGCCAACATGGGTGAGTCGTTGAGCAGGTGAAACATGATGCTGTGTCCTGGTGGCTTGTGGGCTGGGACCTGCTCACCCTGCAGCTCCAACATCTCATGAACAAAATCTGACGGCTGCGGCTCATAATCTCGCAGCAGTTTGTGGAACACTTCGAGTGCAGAGTCAGCTACTTCCCACTGGCAAAAGGCAAAACAGAATGAGTATGCGTGGGTAAAAATTGTGAATACAAATAATGACCTGCATAAGCACCTTTTCAGCTGGATGCCGATATGCTCTGGTGGGGAAAGCCAGGAAGACGGTTTCACGCAAGAAATTCAGGTATGGCTGAAAGCCTGGCACACGCAGTCCTGCGCCCAAATTAAAGGGAAGGCTGCTTTCCACCAATGTACTTATCAAATGACAGAAGCCTCGTGTCAGAGGGTACTCCTCACAGCTCGACTCAATCTCATTAAGCTCCACCTGAGAGGACAGAATAAGGAAGCAAATTGCCCAACAAGCGAGTTCGGAGTTTAGATGACAATTTTGTACAAGGTATCTAAATCAGCAAAGTGAAGTGATGTCATTATGTTACTAATGAGAACACGTTAAAACATGTGCACCTGCCTAATGAATGTTTCAAGTGCTACATTTGCGACCCAACTTACAACTTAATAAAACGACACACTTTATACTTAACATTACACATTTTCTTGATCAAAACATGGATCTATACACGACTGTCATCGTATATCAAGCCCACTTACCTCAATTCCTGCTGCCTGTCTTTGTCCAGGCGCACGCACTGTCTGAAGAATCTGCAGAAGAAAAATATAACTATTGGGTACCATTCTAAAATAGTATATGGGTGTGGAGCAGATGATAGAAAAAAAAATTCCCGTATTAAAAATTTGAAAATGCATTGGTCGCAGATATGCAAGTACAGTAAATGTAAAACATCAATTGCATTGTCTGAAGTTTTAGGAGCAAAATGTCACCATTAGGGGCAGTGTGAATCCTTGCATTAGTTTAACCCTGTGTTGACATTACAAATCCATATCCTGAGCATTTTATCTAATTGACAATAGGAATGAATTAAGTTACGAGAAAAAAAGGCCAACCTGTGTGTACTCTAATGATTGCCAGAGCGAAGCAGCGATTTCAGGTGATTTGCCAAATGCTGCCAGGCAGCGAAGCAGCTCGGCTTTCAGGACAGGTGGAACACTGCATTGAAGCAACCCCAGCATCACCACCACAGGGGTCCACTGGGGGTGCTCACACAATGCTAGGCGAGCATTTTCACTCTAGAAAAATACATAAACAGTTCACATTTACACAACATTCCCAGGCCAAGGTATGGCTAAAATATCAGAAAATGGATACTTCCGACAAACACACCCATGTAATAATTGTAGTGAGTAACTGAAAAAATGAGGTGAGTCCTTCCAGTTCTCGTTGAGTGATTCCCCGAAGAGGTGGGTGGCGATAATGAACTGCATCAGGGTTTGGTAGGTCTCGGCGCAAATTTTCATGGTAGAGCATGAGGGAGTGGAAAAAATGCTCCCATGACACTGGACAGCCTGTTACTCCCTGGATATTATCACCTGCATTAAAGGACATGAAGATACTTGGTGTGCAATGTTATGTGATGTGATCAAATAAAATTTTAAAATCGGCTTGAATTGACAGCAATCATTTCATTCCTCTTACCATGTGAAGCTCCATTGGTTTTCAGCAAGCTGAAGCAGTAGTGAGCAGATTGAGGACCATTGGCAAGACCTTTTAGCATCCGTAAATAGGAGATGTAGAGGGTGGAGGGCAGAAGGTCCCCCATTTGACGCACAAACTTGGACAGAACCACCTGCATCAATGCGTGGAAAGAAAATCAGACAGATTGAAATGATAAACAGATTGAAAAAAACATAACTTGTCGAAGGAGAAGAATGTTAAAACTGATCGTTATGAAGGGAATTTGAAAAAATATTACCTGTTTATGTGGAGGCCTTTGCAGAGCCATTCCCAGGTAGGACCCTTGCAAAGAGTTGTGCTGGAGGGGCTCTGTGGGACACCAGAACTCTAGACCCAACTCCATTCCAAATGGATCCTTGCAGTAGAACTCTCCTATCTGGGGGGAGAAAGGGGGACACAGACACACAAAGATTTTACTTTTAAGGATGGAATCACTATGTTGAGTTAAAGCATTAACCTTTGAGAAGATTGTTGGATTATAGAGTCAACAATAGTTACATTTCATTTATTGAGAAGCCCATTAGCAACCAGCTCAGCTCAGGATTTAGTCTAAATTTTATGTATCTGAATCACTTTTTAATTCCACTGCCATTTTACATTTAGAATTGTGGTTGTTATTTTTAAAGTGATCACCAACAGCAAAACATTGTGCTCTTAATATCCATGTAGCTAAAACAATATACCCAAAACAAGTTTTACAGAAGAACAGTAGACTGTTGAAAGGCATCTCCCTGTGTTGTGAGAGCAGCAGCCTCATGTACAGGAAGGCGCTGGGGAGAGTTGTGAGGACAGCGCAAAAGATAACTGGAGCCACACTGCCAACCACAGGTGAATTGGCAGAGAAGCACTGCCTGTCCAGGACTCAGGGTATCAGTGGAAACAGCACACGCCGTTTTAATAACTCGTTTCCCTCCAGCCATCAGGAAAACGCTACCAGTGCAAAAACTGACAGATTCATGAATAGTTTTTATCTGACCGATAAGATTGCTGAATATAAAATGAAAGGGACGCGTGCAACACAATACGTGCAATATAGAACGTGCAAAGATTTCTCCTTACATGCAAAATTTATGTTAGACTTTAATGTTATTGTTCATATTTTATTTTACATATGGGTTGTTTTGTCTGCGTTTTTGGAATCTATTCTGTATTTTTAATTTGTACTGTGCATTCCACATTTAATCTTGGGACAGAATCTGCAATGCTTCTACTGAATGACAAATTTGAGTCGAAGGTTTCAATCAAGTCATTACTGTACTGTCAAGGCAGACTTTATTCATTTGGCTTTTGTATTGGATATGTTAAAATTGTGAGTGTAAATAAATCTATCTGTAACTCTGTGTGTGTGTGTGTGTGTTTGTATGCATGTATAGGAGACTGACAAGCATCATGAGGTGGTCCAAGTCCTTGCGCAATGATGATGGAGGCTCATTGTCCATTTGTAAGGACATATGCACCAAGCGGGCATCCTCATCAGCACGGTTGCGTAGCTGCTTCACCTAGAAAACCAGTAAAAACCAAACAATTCAACTTTTAGATATAGAAAACAACGGTCTTAAATCATTTGGTACAACAACAACAAAATGCAATAGCTTACCTTCATTGGCATTAGTGCCAGAAAATCTGTGATAAGTGAATGGAGGCGGCGGATGTAAAACTCCTCCTGGAAGAAACTCCCACAATCGAGCATACCCTCTTTGATAAAGAGGAAAACATCTCCCAAGACAGCCTGGTCTGCCAGCGCCTCATCTGCCTCGGTGAACTCCACGAGGGCTGGCCAGAACAAATGTGAAATGTATTCCATTGGAACAGCACATACATCAAAGGTCCTGGTCATTTAAACATTCCAAAAAATGTGAACCTAACCTGAACCTTGTGGCAGTTGCGACAGTACCCTGAGAGAAAGAGCCCAAGTCAGGCGACACACAGCCTGCAAGCCGGGAAGCTTCCATGGCTTGCTGTCCATCAAACGACTGTGCACTGCCGACACATACTCTCTCTCTGTGAGCAGCGGCAGTGCCTGAAGCAGATCTAAGGAAAAATCAAAAACACACACTGATGAATATAGTTACAGTCAGCCATCTCGTTACCTCTGCGTCCGGCGTCCTAGACGCATAATTTTCCCGCGGGACGCACAGTTCCAAATAATGTGCGTTTTTGGGACGCAAGGAAATGTCTCAGTCACATAAAAAAAAAAACTATGGTAAATCTTTTTTTTCTAGCAACGAACGCAGTTTGAATCGCCGCCATGGTTGTTTTGATCTCACATTAAGTAATCTCGCGTGACGAGATTTCCGTTCTCGCGAGACGAGATTGGCGAAAATCGGTCATCACATCGTGGAAAGCAGACGATTGCCAAGTCGTGTAACGTTAAAACAAGTGTGAAAGTTTATTGCAGAGATATGAACTCAAAGACTGAACCACGGGATGAAATAAGAACCTATTTCTCAGCAAATCCTGGATGCCTGAATTATTTAAATTGTTGCAGCATTTGTTTATAAGAAATAAACCTATTCTCAATGTATATTGTTGTTGTTTGTGTTATTATCATATGCAATTGAATAAGTAGACCATTTCACAATTCGAAATTTGGGACTCTCGTAATGCATAATGGGACTCATAATTTTCTGATCAGCGAGTCCCTGGGACTCACAGGGCTCAAACTGGAAAATTATCACTGTACAGTCAATAGGAATTATGTCAATCATGTGGAATTTCTTAGTGAGGTTGAATTGTGTGCAAATCACACTGATGGCATAAAGGATTGCAGTAGTCTCAACAACCCACAGAGAGTACACTTATTTAAAGTCTTAAGAACAGCTGAACTCATTTGGCCCCGCCTGGAAAAATAATTTCCCACCCCTGGCCTACAGTATGGACTATGTGACTGAGGAAAATGGTCCCCAACCATTATTGCGCCATGGACCAGTTTCACATAAAGACATATTTTAACACATCGGCATAGGAGTTATAACAACTCTTGGGTTATGTATCACTGAATGAGTAGGGTAGAGCTACAGTACGTGTCTTTTGAATGACCTGTTGGCATTGGAATTTGAAGAGATTTATCACTAAGCCTTGCACTGCCTTTCTACTTTGACTTAATAGCTACCTTAATGTTTGGAAAATAACTGTTGAATAAAGATGTTATAGAAATGTCCTAACCCTTCTAAATGTTATCAATCATTCTCACCTTCTCGATCTTCAGTGCCTTGCTCAATGAAGCTGACATCCAAACAGTACATCAACGCCATGACCAGAGCCAGGTTCACACTATCCAGTGAGCCATCCGCTTGAGCCGATACTGTCTCCAAGTGGCCAATGAGAGCCAAAGTGTCATCTTTAGTCAATGGTGATTGGCAGGTCCATGCAAACAGGCAGTCCGCAAGGGCCTCCCTGCATTCTTTAATGAGGTCTGAAACCTGGGGGAGAGGGGAAGACAAATCAACCATGGCTGATAAAGACAATTTCATAGTTTACAGATTAAAAACAATAATAATAATAAAATATTTCCCCCTACCTCCTTTCTGTGCTTTTCATTGCCCAGGCCTCGCTCCTTCTGAAGCCGCTCAAACTCACGGGTCAGATTGATCTCATTTACCAAGGTCAGGATGCGCCTGGTCAATCCATGGCTCATCAGTTCATCTGTGAAATGTGTCGTCAAAGACACCAGCTCTCCACTAAGTGAGGTGTCGTGCAGAGACTGTGAAGGACTATTCATTCATTCAGTCATTCATTCACCGAAGATCCTCACTAGGGTCGCCTGGAGCCTATCCCAAGTAAGTGAATCAGTCGCCAGGGGGCACAAAACGACGCCAAAAACTTGGGAGAACATGCAAACTCAGCTGGATTCGAAGTGCACTGTGAAGCCGATGTGCTAACCACTGGACTACCGGGCCGCCCTGTGAAGGACTAGTCCCTGTAATATATTGCATGTGCTCGAGGGCTGAATCGACCTGGAGAACAACTGGTAGCTCTTACCTGAGGTCCAGAGTGAATGTCTTTCCATGACGTGACTGAATAAGTGTGCGCAGAGAGTTGGCCACACAAAGCTTTCCATCCCAATAAAGGAGCACTGCCACCAAGCCACGTGTCAAACCTGGAAAGTGAGACTGTTGCTGCTCACCTGGGGGAGAAATAAACAAAGACAGTCAAACACCATTTATTACAAACCAGGTAAGGGTACCATGATGTTAAACATCTCTCTGGTGGATTTTTGTATAAAGCATATTCAAAGACGCTGTATATCTGAGTGGGTTTTTTTGGTTTGTTTATTAATACGGACCTGCCAACAAAAGCTCCACAGCTGCCAGTTCTCCAACGTCAAACAAATCACTGAGGATGAAGGCCTCTGACAGAAGCTGCTCTGGAAGGAGTCGGGACCCCTGCTGACCCTGGATGGCGATGCCTTCTGTGCTGGCTTTCCGCACCTTCTCTCTCTGCTCTGCACTCTTTGCCTAAAAATGAGGAAGAGGAGGATGTTGCAGGCACATGACGTGGGACATTGTTGCAAAGACACATGCAAAACATGAGACTAGGGAGTAGGGCTGGATGATAACAATATTCCCGGTTATTTTGATTGAGACAGGAATCATGATTAATCTAACTTGTATTCATTGACTTCAAAACTTCACGACTAAATCTCAACTATTCAACACTATCATCAAAGCGTCATACCCATTCATATTGAACATTTTTTTTCTTGGACTCTTTATTCATTTTGTACTCTGAAAAATGACCGGGTAAATATCATGTGAAATTCATGCTTCTTGCATAGTCATTCTGCTAAATCCACTCTTTTGAAGCCTTGCATCTTTGCACATGTTCAAAGTGTTCTCCCTTTTTTGTGACAACTGCAGTTGTTGTGAGAGCACTATTTAAATAAAGTTGAGGTATCTCTTGATCATATTTATTTCATCCTATATTATTGTTCTACCTTTATTATCACAAGCCTTGTCTTACTTGGCTAACCTGGGACCTCGGGGATTGTATTTCTTGCCATATGATGTAGACATAGGTGTTGGTAAAACAACAACAAAAAAAGTTATTGGAGAGCCTCCCTTTAGTTTGTAAACGTGTGCGTGAAAAGGGTACAATATAGTGTAGATAAATCAGTGATTTATCTATATTTACCACTACCAATAATTTGAAGGAATTTTATTCCCAAAGCCAATGGTAATTTCACATCAGCATATCAATGGGATTTTACATTGACTTTACCATTAGCGAGGTGTGAAAAAACAAAACGTCTTGTTTTCAAATGCACAACGTCTGTATTTCTTTTTTTTTTGTATTCTTAGTTTTACAGTAACCTTCAGATGGGTGTCAAAGCGGTTTAAAGCACTGTGGGACAGCACAATCACATATGCTTCACACACTTGCTAAGCGAGCAACAATGTACATTTAGGATCCTTTCACAATGTTGGTAACTTGCAAACGTACCATGTCATTCTGCACATAAAAAGATTTTCTTCGATTATAACGTTTTATAGATCAATAAAAAGACAAAATTGATCACACAGTTACATTTTGATTAAATGTCCAGCTCCACTAAGGGGGATATGTACATAGCTCACCGGGTTCTTAAAGAGGGACAGAAAGTGCGGCTTGTGTTTTTTCAACTGCAGGTCGAGCAGATGGAAGCTCTCTGGCTGTCTTCTTAAGACAGCCCCCTCCACTGTCTCCCATAGCTCCTTTAGTGGCCCCCACAGACTGGCTCCTACATGAGAACAGGAGATCTCAAAGGTCAGGTACACAACATACACGACTCGGAAAAGGTTAGGGACAGGGGTGTAGTGGGGGTGGTACGCGGGGGTACGCCGTCCACCCACTTCTCCCGACGCCACATTCAATTTTTATTTCGGTTTAAGCCCTGCACTGTCTGCGGGTTATTGAAATGTTTGTTGATCATTGTTCTAATGAGAGTTATGCTAAATAACGTTGGCCTGTGATTATTTTGGAGTAGTAAAACATTAAATTTAACGTGAGTCCAACTGGTGTTGTAGCCTATGATTGATGTTCTGTATGTATATATAGAACATCCCAGAATCGCGTACACCCACTTAAAAAATCCCCACTACACCATTCAGGTTTCGGGTGAAATTTCAGAGTGAACCTAAAATGCACAATAACCTTTCTTGGAGAATTTAGTTGGACTTTTTCTAAACATTGACACCAAAAGTGGACGTTGTTGGACGTTTTCATGGAGCAAACATGAATATTTCCGTTCAGCTCTAGAGAACTGCTAAAGCATAGGTGTCAAACTCAGGTCCTGGAGGGCCACTGTCCTGCATGTTTTCCAAGTCTCCCTGTCGCAACACACCTGATTCAAATGATCAGATCATCAGCAAGCTCTGCGAATGCCTGACATTAAACCTGTTCATTTGAATCAGGTGTGTTGCAACAGGGAGACTTGGAAAACATGCAGGACAGTGGCCCTCCAGGACCTGAGTTTGACACCTATGTGCTAGAGAATAGCAAAAAAAACATTGACATTGAAATTCTAGATGTACATTCCAAATCATAGAGAGGATTGTGTTGGTTATGACTATATTGTCTTTGAGGCTGTGGGCCCTTAAAAATTAAACTTCAATGCTCGATATTTTTCACACATATTGCGGACTGGACAGATAGAAAGCATTCCACCATCCCATTACCACGAACCAAACCGATGTGAGCAAACACTGGACTCATATTCAATGTGTTGCCTGCTAGACAGGATGGTGGGACTCTTTTTATTTCAACAAATATTTAGGCATTCACTGTCCCTAAACTACTAATTTCACATTACGTTTTTTCGGAATACTTTTTTATCGTCTCGAGACGCTCATCCGACAAGTCCTCAAATAAATACGTAAACACACCAGTGACATCTGAGTAAATCGTTTTAAGCACATGTTAAACAGAGCATATGAGCTGACATGGCGTCATGTTAGGATGGCCAAAATCCAAACGTGTGGTCGTTTATTATAAAATTGACTTTTTCGTTCCACGTTTGTTCTAATCATGTAAAGTTTTCTCCGATTATCCGGGTACAAGATGCTTTAGCCTAGCAACCCAAGCTAAAGCGCAGGGCTCACCACGCGGTCGTAACTTTTGCAAAATATGAATGCATGTCTAAAAAACCTATATAAATGTGCTTGTTCGAGAAGTCTTATTCATTCATTAACGCCCAATAAGCTAGTAAAAATTAAACATTCAGGAATTGTGGTTCATACCCGAATTTACCGCCATCTGCACCGCCATGATACAATCCAAAGGGTGGACACCGTACCGTCCGTTTGTGCCTGAATGAAATTCAAACCATCCAAGCTTTCATTCACATATTCATTCAGTATTTGCTTTTGAAAAAATTGATTTCAAATGTTTTCTGAGACTGCAATTTCAATTATATATACATATATATTCAACACATAGTCATACTTAATTACAACTCTATCAGGCAAGGTATTGGGATTCTCTTTTATGGGAATTGTAGTTTACCGTTGGTAGCCGTAAATTTCGATTTTGCGGATTATTATTTTAACGTACACGTACATATAATATAATTATATTTTTAAACTATCATAAATAACAAAATAATCCCAGTTTAATTTTTATTAAACTGAGAGATTAATAATACAATTTGTGGAACTAAGTGGAACAAAAGTTTGTTTCGTCTCTGTGTACCACCCGTACTATTTTGATGTAACAACAGCACGTTTCTGATGGTTGCAGGAACTTGAAGCTGTGACCGCTGCAAGTGGACATATTCTCGGAATGTAACATGTCACAGCATTTTTTATTTTTTTTGTGCAAGGTTTAGCGTGAATTCGACTGTACAATGGCGCGGGTTGTGAGAGTTTTTCGGACATTGCGTAATCATTGGAAGAAGTCTACATTTGCTGTGTGTGTCCTGTCTTACGGAAGCCACTGGCTTTATGGGAGATACTGGTTAGTGTCAAAAAGACAATACAAAACTGTATTTATATCTTTGGTTTGACTAATTTTATCATTTTAGTGATAATGTTCTGCGAAGAGAAGCTTGCCTCGAAGCAAGGGTAAGTCCAATAAAATTCCCATTTAGGAGCGGTGTAAATACTGTACTGTAAAATGCTGAACGTATGTGTAAAAAAAAAAAAGGTTGACGTCAGAATACTGCTACGAATCGTCATCGAAGTTCACACGCATATTTCTTCTGATGCCCACTTCAACCTCTGAAAATACTAAAACCATTGACAGCTTTTTTTATAGACATTATAAATAACCAAAAACGATTTTTTTTTAGGAATTCGGGCGACAATTAATAGCACCAAATGAACGTTTAAAGAAGGCTACCGTGATCCTGAACCCTGCAGCTTGTAATGGGTGAGGAACAACCCTTGAATTCTTACTTAATGTATGTTTGGTTTGTATAACTTTGTTTTCAATCTTGCAGGAAAGCCAACAGTTTGTTTGAAAAGAATGCTGCTCCTATTTTACACCTAGCTGGCATTGAGATTACAGTAGTGAAGGTATTACATTTGTTATATTACATTTGTTTTATTGGAATTGTTATATTAGAAGCCAGGCTAGATGTCGAGACCACGAGTATGACATTATGCCATATTTAAATATATATGTTTGTATATTTAAGAATAAGAATAAGAATAAGAAAACCTTTATTTGTCCCGCACTGGGGAAATTTGCAATCTTCAGCAGCATAATTGAAGGGGGGGTTAGAAAGAAAAAGAAAAGAAAAGAAATTTGTGTGCGTTCGTGTGTTATATCCCTCCAGACGGATTATGAAGGTCAAGCCAAAAAAATGATAGACCTCATGGAACACACAGACATGTTGATTGTGGCCGGAGGGGATGGCACTTTGCAGGAAGTCGTCACAGGTTTACTGCGGAGGTCAGATCAAGTAGGTTCACCTTAATAGTAATGATGGAAAATACTTTTGACATTTTATCAACTGCATTTGTACTTTACCTATGAACGGTTTATGTCAACAGGATTCGTTCAGTCGCACACCAATTGGATTCATTCCACTTGGCTCTCGAAATACTTTGGGTGCCACTCTTTACGTCCTCAGTGACAACAAGGTCAAGTGAGTATTAAACTTTTCGCAACGGATCTGAGAAGGTCTAATTCATCACAATTTCATCCCGTGTCACACTAATCAACTTGCGTGGCGGAAATAAGACAATACCCGTAAAGACAATAAAAGCATTTCACTTCATGGAGGCAGTTCTTCCAAATTTACATATTTGTTTAATTTCACATTTGATGAGTGGCCAGCCTATCTAGAGACCCAATTATTTGAATCCAAGCACTTAAGTCAAGTAAATGTTGCATATTATGTCCTCTTTGAAAAAAATACATTGATTCATGTTCAGTGGTTTGTTACAGGAATCCGTGATTGTACTGATAGCTTTCTGAATGTTTTATCCCCTTTTTTTCTTCCTTTTTTAATTGTCTATAAATATGCAGGGAAATTACGTCAGCAACTCTGTCCATACTGAAGGGGGAAACTGTGCCTTTGGATGTACTTCAAATCAACGTGAGAGCCTCAGTTAAATACATTAGTAACTCATTTGTTTTGACGAGAGATGATTACCGGTATTAGTCTGTGTTTTAAGATGAATTTAAACATTCATTTTTGTTGCTTTCAAACTTTCTTTTTTTGCTTAACCTTTTTAAAAAGTATTATTATTATTATTATTTTGCTTTTATGTATGTTGCACATACAGGGCATTTGACAATAAAGTTGTACTTGACTTGATTCAGGTGTGTGTTTTTTCAGGCGGCGACAGAGAAGCCCGTCTATGCTCTGATGGGACTGCGTTGGGGTGCTTTTCGAGATGTTTCTGCAACTGTTAGCAAGTAAGACTTCACCTAAGGTGTATTTTCTTGATGTAACATTGTTCATCTCTGGATATTTTAGTGGAGTTTGATACAGATGCCACAAATCCATGCCATCTTTTATAAGGTTAAAGTGGTTGGACTACGACAATCGTCATGACAATTCGAACAGATTACATGGATTTGATAATAGGGAAATTCATTGGCATTTAAAAGAAGTGGTATAAGAAGAGGTCTGCACATTGCATGAAATTCATTTCCCTTATGATAATAACCCAAGTCTAATAGAGTATTTACTTAAACAGTTGAAGATAGCATATTGATTGCCTTCATTCATTCATTTTCCCAACCGCTTTATCCTCTCTAGGGTCGGGGGGCTGGAGCCTATCCCAGCTGCCTGCCCGAAGACAGCTGGGATAGGCTCCAACACTAGGCGAGGTACATCCTGAACCGGTTGCCAGCCAATCGCAGGGCACACAGAAACGAACAACCATCCGCGCTCACACTCACACCCACACCTAGGGACAATTTGGAGTGTTCTAATCAGCCTGCAATGCATGTTTTTGAAATGTGGGAGGAAACCGGAGGACCCGGAGAAAACCCCCGCAAGCACGGGTAGAACATGCAAACTCCACAGAGGAAGGCCGGAGCTGGAATTGAACGCGGTACCTCCGTACTGTGAATTCAACGTGCTAACTACTCGACTACTGGGCCGCCCTTTTCTTCATTCAAATAATTTATTTGGTGGTGGTGGTAGGGCTGGTGGGCGGCCCGGTAGTCCAGTGGTTAGCACGTCGGCTTCACAGTGCAGAGGTGTTCGAAGCTCCGGCCTCCCTGTGTGGAGTTTGCACGGGTGCTCCGGCATTACATGCATAGGCTCGTTGGGCACTCTAAATTGTCCCTAGGTGTGAGTGTGAGCGTGGATGGTTGTTCGTCTTTGTGTGCCCTGCGATTGGCTGGCAACCAATTCAGGGTGTCCCCCGCCTACTGCCCGAAGACTGCTGGGATAGGCTCCAGCACCCCCCGCGACCCTAGTGAGGATGAAGCGGTTCGGAAAATGGATGGATGGTAGGGCTGGTTCGTCAGTGAATGTTTTATCTTTCATTTTCATTTTATTTCGTTGAAGTTGAAATAAAAAGATAAATGCAATGTATTTATGCAAATGTAATGGCATGATTTTGCACCCTTTCCATCTCCTTTTCATTCATGATGTGATATTTGGGTGAGTAGCATTAAATAAACTTTCCAATGTTTTGCAGATATTGGTACCTTGGACCACTGAAGACAAATGCTGCTCATTGGTTTCGCACCTTTAGCGTAGGTTTGTCAGTCTGGACAAAACTTAAAGTGTCTGTAACGCAATGCTTATGGTGCATCACTATTTTCAAATGATACAGGAGTGGCCCTTACTACGTGATGTCACAATGACTTACTTGGCTCCCACCCTTCGGCCCCCCGACATGCCTCCTCATAAGACTTCCAGACCCAACCTGCTCTATCGCATTGTCCGCAGGCTGAGAAACTACTGGAATCCACCCCCAGAAGGTATTGTTTCATGCGGATGTGCTGACGACTGTGTTTCAAGAGAGCATTCACTCTTGATTAATGTTTCTGCAGAGCCTCCAAAAGAAGAACCGGAGCAATGGGAGGAACAGAAGCGCTCTTCACTCGAGCTGTATATTCAAACACACAACAAGAACCCTGTTGAGCGCGTCAGTATAACATATTAAAATCAGACACGGAGTGCACTGATAACACTTTCTCACCTTTTTCTTTCTCCTAACTTGCAGCGCATAAATGACTCCATGATGATTTGTGCCGAGTCTGACAACTTTACTGTCAGCGAATTCATCACCGTTGGGTTGGTGTCTTTGTCTACATTCAACACAGAAAAAGAAAAAAGTGAAAAGACAACAAAATAAATGTTCTTCCCCCGTCTTCCTGACAGAAAACAAAAACATAACGACCCAACGGTTTTCAGTGAAACCTCCACAAAACTGGAAGCCAGTGTTTGCCGGCTGCAGCTGCCAGAGGTCATTTCAACAAACCTTCAACTACGACAACTATGATTAAGATAATGTGACAACATGTGAAGTCAATAAGGGCATGTCTCACAGTTTACCTCTGTTGTTGTCACCTTGTAGGACACCGGCGGCTTCTTCAACATTGACAACGAGGAGTTCGAGGCCATGCCTGTGGAGATAAGACTGTTGCCACGGAAACTACATTTTTTCATGAGTGCAGAGCGTCGACAGCAACATCTGTCACTTATGCAGTGAAGAGAAAGTGGAGAAGACAAAAACAACCTCCCAAAAACTGCCATTCAAGACCACCTCACCGTGTCCTCTGAAACACACAAAGATAATGTCTCTTTACGGCTTTAAGTAGTGATGAACTGGTATCTTTTAAATATATATATCTTGTAGGAAACGAAAAGATCATTTTCAATTACAGTACATTGCATTCTCATCTCAGCCTGTATTCCATGTTTACATTGTCTTAATAACTTAATAAAAGGCCTTTAGTCGACAGTTAAGTGTGTCTTCTTTATGGTGCTTCTCCATAAATAACATTGTCATCAATCATAGTCATGTTTGAACAATGAATTGTCCTATAAAGCTCAGTTTTACAATGTAATTGTGGTTATGACCAAAGCCTCAATACCAAAAGATTGCACCACTGTGCTACAAGTCAACCTTCTAAAACATAGCACTAAAATATTAAAATGTTTGAGTTGCAATTTACTCCCAAAAACAGTGGTCCCCACTATTTGTGGGCGGGATAGGGTTTGGGCTGGCGCGTGAATAGCAAAAATTCGTATATAATTGATGACCTTTTTTTTTTTAAACCGCCAAAATTGTTGAGAAAAAACCCCCAGATAAACCACCAATAACCGTTTTCCATGAAAAACGCGTGGCGCCTCAAGAAAAGAGAAATCCTACAGATTTAGCTCATTTAATGGATTCTGCATGTCTATCTAACAAGGAGTATAAAGTCAAATTTGCTAGTGTCTTTTCCGTGCTGCCACTTTAGACATTTTAATTAAACTTCTTGGCAATGCAAAAGGTCGGATCAAAAATAAATTAACACAAACGACGATCAGTCAATATTTTATTGTCATACAAAATACAGTGAGACAGTTAATCATGCTATTGACTTTATGTGTATATTAAATGTTTCATTACAGTGACTTGTTGATATACGTTACAGTCAAGTAGAAAATGTTTGCTGTCTTGGACATTCAGTGACACTTTGTACAAAGAGTAATTGTAGCTATTGCTGGTACGCATTGGTGAACATCTCCACAAGTAGTCTTACACAGTTGTGTATTTGAGTGAATGTCCACCCACATTTAATGTACACCAGGAATGCAAATAATGTTGGCTGCTGAAAAGTAAATAGACTGGTCCAAGGCAACAGATCATTCATTATGTGCTGAGGAATATTGTATGTAGGTAATCTTTTGACTAACACATACAGTTTAACATTGATCCACTGATGTCATAAGTCGTATTTCCTTAAGGCCCCCTTTACAAATAAACAATGTATTTCTTTTGTTTGTGTTTTTAATATGTACAATACAAATTGCACTTGATTTTAAATCAACCAAAGGGTTAAATCACAATTAAGGCTGTTGGACATCCTTCTCAATCAGTCGTTCTCCGCCTGGATAGGATGCTTCTCGTTAAGCCAGAGTTTTCGAGACATTTGAGAACTAGCTCTGTGAATCTATTTTAGGCCCCAGCCTCAGTGTTCCAACATGGAACAAAATTATTATCAATATATCATATTAAGACTGGCACTGTGATGGAATACTTCCACGGGGTGCCAGCAGTGTTCAAACACACTTGATCCCACTCCAAACTTGGATTTACTCAATGAGACGGCGATGAAAAGAGAAGCGGGGGAGTTTTTTATTTTTTTATTTTGTGAATTTCAATCAGGAAGGGTTTGGAGCTGCTGCCTAACTTTGCAACACAAAGAGAACTTTGTCACAGAGAAGCAAGGAGGAATCCCTTGGCACTCCTTAAAAGACTCTTCATTCAAAAAGCTCTGAGAACATGGAAAAGCAGAAGAACAGCCTTAGCAGTGTTTTAGGAAACATGCTAACAGGCTGCCTACCAACAATACCACGACACGCACATCCCCTTAAGTGTCAGAAATAAGTCTATTTCTGTCCATCCAGATGTAAGTTTCTCTCAGCTATTGAGTATGAATGCTGAGAAAGATCCGGAAATGCCGTAAAAACCATTCAGGACTCTTAATGCTAGATAATACAACATAACAACATAGTGATGTAAGTTCTCTCACTAACCACGTCATCATTCTGTTCGTCCTGAAGTTCACCTCTCACAACTATTGGTATTGTATCAGCTCACATAGCAGTAGCTGGTTTTGGTGCAGCTGCCCTATTCCCCCTTTGACCGACTGGCAACCAGATCAAAATGCAGTTCCAGCGCTTTTCTCCCAAACTGCAGTGGGATACTTCTGCTAATACGGTTACTGCTAATTGCTTGTCTCTCAGCATTCACACACTTTTGGCATGAGATAACTGTATCTTATCCATGGCCACAAATGTACACGTACATTCCCGAACAGTAAATATTAAGTATCAAGAGAAACTTTGATTACAAGTAACAAAACATTGCACCCTAAGGTACAATAACGGGGTTTTTTTCCGAGGTGTGTAAGATACAAGATCAGCGTGTGCATCAAGAAATAGTCCGTGGTAACAAACAAAAAAAGGGCCGTACAGTAATAAGATGGATAAAAGAGCACAGCACCATCAGCCAGGGGTGAGTCCATTCTCCTTAAACAGCCAGATGACACAATGCACGTAAAGGAAAACAGTGACAATGGGGAAAATAAGCAGGCAACAGATGAAGGCTCAGGGTGAAAGTAGTGTGTGTGTGTGTGTGTGTGTGTGTGTGTGTCTTGAAGTCACCAACAAGCACTGTTATACAGTATTTCCAAGGCTAGTGGCAGCAGAGGTTGTCTATAACAAGAGTGACGTCAACACCGTACACTTCCAGTAGCTCCACCAGGAAGCAGCGATCGCCCTGGGGATCCAGCCCCATGGCCCTCACATGCTCTGCCGTCAGGGTTGGATCAGCACTACCTGCAACCTCTAAAATGATCTGGAAGATCCGGTTATTAAGCTCCATGAAGAACCTAGAGGAGGAAATAAAGATTGAAAGTTATAAAAATCCATCAAGGAGATATTGTGGCTGCCTGGGATTATGACTGGTCTGGTGCACAAGTCTAAGCACCCGTGTGCAAATGCCATGGTTTTGTGATCTAAGAAAAAAAACTGAGCCCAATCTGTACAACTCAATTGAAAAGAAATCCTTTCACGAGGAGAGGTAAAAATAAACAACTGCGATAATGTGGGCGCACTCTTGTATACATCCTCATACAAATGGGGATGTCACTGTGTTTAGAATAAACCAATCACACTCCAAGTCATGTTAAATGGGAGTCAGCGAAGCAAAGATATTTAAATCGTGGCAGATGTGTCCTGACTCCCATTTGACATAAGTGAATGTGATTTGTTAATTCTGAACACAGCCACATCCGATAGTGCGAGAGGGGCACACACACACACGTGTGCAACCACGTGTAATTGTTGTTGTTTGTTGTTTTTTTTTATCCTACCCTGATTGAGTTGTATACGTTAGAGATCACATTAATGGTGGGAAAAAAAATTGTCATCTCGGTCTCTAATTTTACTGTTTATACTTTTTCTGTGTACAGGTACTGTATATTCGCTAAGTAAACTTATCAAGTACTCACACAATAAAAAGATCCTCCTCATTCGATGTACAGTCTCCATTCACCTCCTGAGAGTACTGCAACATTTGCCTAGAAAATTCATTTGGCTGTTAAAACCTGATACTTACTCTGGATATGTCCAATTGACAGATGTGTACATTTGTCAGCGTGTTAGTCCAGCAGTGAACTTTCGTCAGTATTTCAGGCCTGCCGAGTCAGTCAAATGGCGTCGAGAACGTACTTACCGGTATCACGGCCCATGCGGGTGTCGCACATCTTACACGCAGCCAAATAAATAAAAAATAAAACAATGATGTGTGCCATATTGTTTTTATTCCCACTGGTTACCAAGATGTGTGTGTGTGTATGAGACTGTTGTTTTTATTTATTTGAATTTTTTCTATATTTGGCTGCACATGTGGCGCATGGGTGTGACATGGAAATTATGTTCTCGACGCCGCTTGGATGTCGCTGTCTGAGGGACGGATTGGGCCCACGTGAGATGGCCTGAAATATTGATGGAAACTGAGTGACAGACAGACGATACCCCCCTCTGCCAATCCATAACTGAACTGAAACCACTCATCTTGAACACAGTCCATTCCAGAACATTGCCGCCATAAAACATGTATTACTTGTTGCTATTAATCAACGTATTATGAAACATTGTATCATTCATTAGTTTCATAGAAGGATAAAAAGGAATCAACCACTGTATAAACTGTGTACTCACTGTAAACCAGTGAATCTTAACTCATAGGTCGGAACTCAAAAGTGGGTACTGTACCTTAAAGCTAGTACAGTGAAACTCCTCTACAACGAAATCTACATGGGTGAAAATACCCCCTAGTGTGGAAAAAATCTTCATGCATTAACACCATGCCCACTTTCCTGTTTCAAATTTGCTACAGTGAAAACCCCCCTGTTGTGAAAAATGTCTTGCTGCAAACATGATTTCGTTGTAGAGGAGTTTCACTGTAACAAATGACTTGCATTTGTATTTTTTTTTCAGAACAGTACAGAGGCATACAAAATCCCCACATATAAAATACAATATTGGCTAAATATGAAGAAATGTTGCTCACTTGCGCTCCAGTCACCAGCAACTCTATCAACAAATACAATGCAGCTTGGACTTCAGCTGGTGGAAGTCATAGCTAGCAATATGTTTTGAAATGCCCTTTAAAATGTAAGTTACTATACACTACATGTAACTTTCAATAGGTAAGTGTGGGTACCAGGGTAACAAGAGTTGAGAAACACTGTCCACAACTTTAATGAGGAAGGTTAGGAAACTCAAACGGCCTTCCTCAAAAAAATACATCATAATGTTTAACATATTCAAGTGTAAAAAAAAAAAACTAAATTGGAAGCGCCGAATAACCAAATATGTGTACTGAACTTCAGACATTTTATTCCCGCAAAAAATCCAGGGTTATAACAAACAGCATTTATGTTTTCAAGCTTATTCAATTATTTATTTGGTTTTTTAAAATGTTGTAGTTTCAACTGTAATTAATCGTACTAAGTATACAAATAATGCATGCCCAACTGGCAGCATGGAAAACATATAGAAATCCTGTGTCAATGTGTCCCTTACCTTATAAAAAGAAAAAAAAAATCCAATAAAAAGTCCTTCACTCAGTTTCATGATTTCAGGATTTGGACTTGAAAAGATTAAATTCTATAATATTGATTTGACAATGCATTTTTAATCATTTCAATGTATCAAGTAATGCATAATTGAATCAAAATTGACACGATCCATATCACTTGACATGCGGTGTTGTTTCAGCATTATATTACTCAGTGTTGCATACCTCTGTTCGCTCAGTTTCCTGTACCTCTCCTTATCTGCAGCATTCAGTCGCAGCAGTGGCAGCAAATGGCTCCTGTGTGTTTTCACATTTTGGTTGTCAATGTACAGATCATGCAGCTCTTTCTTCTCTTCGAAGATCTTCTCCGTGGTGCCTAAAAACACAGACAGACATGTTTAAAGACTTATTACGCATTTAATTTCCTTAGATTCCATGCATGCTTCAGTGCATTTATTATCCATCGAGGTGCACTCACAGGCCACATATGACATCTCTGTTTCCAGCGCAGGGATGTCAGCTACGTTGATGTAGAAGAAAGGACGTAATTCAGGCACAGACATTCCAATTCCAGGCAAAGAGACATTGGCCAGGCTGCAACAGCAGTAAACTGAGACGGGAAAATTAGATAACAACAATTGTATCACAATTTCTTTGCAAAACGTGGATACTGTATTTGCAACATCCAAATTGGGGATTCCAGTATCTACCTGTCACCATTTATCATGCCTTATCCGATCAGGTGCTCATAAGCAATGTGATACTGGTTGACCAATGCCAAAGCAAGACATAACTGCATGTTTCAGGTTCTCACCTCTATAGCAGACCACGCCTACTGGTGGTGGGGAGAAGATGAGGAGGCGCTTCCGAAGCAGTGCAAACTTCCACAGCACCATTATCTGCTCCCCAAAAAATTGGACAAACTGAGACATGCAGCCGGCTGGGTGAGTGATCTGCAGAAAGCCAAAAAGGTTTCAGGATGATGCTGACAATTAACGCAGCAAAGAGAGTGACACTATTTGATGCAGTCAATCATACCTTCATTTCCGGATGCATACAGCGGTTGATGGTGGTCACACTCCAGGTAGGGCAAACAGTGACCAGGCCATTTCCTGTCGGAGGAAGGATGGCCTTCTTGTCCTCATAGAAGGCCTCCAGTGGAGAATAGTGGCCTGGATTCTTTAACTGGAGTCTAATCAAGTGATAGCACATAAGACGATAAAACCAACTGTATTTGTTCAGCTTGATATGAATCCACAGAAACAAAGCTAGTTTTATCCCACTGTATGTAGTGTTCTGAATTTACCTATCAAAATTAAACTCATGTTTCTTTTTTTTTTTTTTTTTGATGTATTGAGAAAAAAACAAGTTGTAGCCCATGATTTACACGTTCTTGCACTTTTGGTTTTGGATGGCCTCAATTGATACTTCCCTTCAACTGTGACTGAGTCATGTTTTGTACCGGTACATATTTGATTCGATTTTTAATGTTTTGTGTGTGCAATAAAGCACAAACTGAGTTCCAGATTCCATGCTGAGACATCATGCAAAAACAACACATGAACATTGCCACTTAACTGGGACTTATCTAGAAATAAGACACAAGTTTATTTTGACAGAGGTGATATGATTGTCTTAGAAGTGAATGATTTGAACACACACTGTGCCTTACCTGACTTGGTTTTCCAGGAAGTGCATGTAGCGGTACAGCAGCGTATAGGAAGGAGACAAAATTCCTACAGACTTCATCCTGGCTCCTCGCTCCAGCTCATTGTCCACAGGCATGTTAGCAAAGCAGGCCAGCCCGAAGTAACAGCCTTTGCGAAAATATCTACCGGGGGGTCAGACACGGCTCAGGAGTGAGCACGGAAACACGAGTGCGATGATAACGCTTAGTGGAAGAGATGCGGCGGGTGGTAATACATACATAAAGTCATTGGCAATCCTATGGGAACCACTGGCCATGGCTTTGAATTCAACTCCATCCAGGTTGATGTCATGAGGTAGGCACCACTCGACCATGTTTCCTGTCAAGGACATAGACGCAGTTACACATGTCATCATGTGCACTACCAGTGTGGTACTTTCATCATGAACACTTCCTCTTATTCAATCAGTTCTAGTAGTCGGAAGAGGTCAGGCCTGGCGGGAAAGCAATGACTCAGCGACTGAAATTGACTCCATGTGAAGCTGGATTATGGGAAGTGACAATACATTCCGAACAAAACACAACAGAACAAGCTCGCTATCTCACCGAGACTCGCATCTTATTAAAAACAATCCGATGGCCAAAAAGAGGTCACTCTAAAACATTGTTACGGTCAGGGAAGTATTTATTTACATTTAAAGTTACAGCAATTTTATAAGACCTTTAGTTTTTGCTGGTTAATGAATTAAAACAAAGATAAGTGAATGTTCAATGTTTACATTACTTTGACATTTTGAACAACTTTATTTATTGGAGAAAAATGGTAGCTATCTTGTTTACTTGTTTGAGTCTGGGCACTCATTGAACTTTTTGTTACAATAAAAAAAAGATGTCAATTATTCAAGATTAAAGAAAAAAAAAGTTCAATACAGTATTTGGAAAATCTGAAAAATCTGAAAATGTGTTCAGTAAACATATGCTGAAAGACATTTGAATAAGGGTGAGTTGGAATTTGTATTTAAAAAAAAATGCGGCCAACATTTTCTCTCGTGAACTGAAAATGAATATCAGTTATCTGCCTCTTGCCTGCTAATATTCGGCATCGGTCTAGCTTCACTTACAATGATGTATTGATTTTAGCATGCTTAAAAAGTACAGATGACGAACATTAAAGTGGCTTTTTTTATCTTTTGATTTGTATGCATCCAAACCCACACGTGGTTGCATGCATCAAGTCTGAGTGAGAGAAAATGGATGAGCAGTTTCAGTGGGACAATACATCAATATGTTGATGTACTATGTCGTTTTTTTCAAATGATATGGTAACAATACCCATTCAGCATCTCTCACTAATATAGCCATCCAGTTAAAAGGCTGATACCAATATTCATCAAAATGCCAAATATCTGCCCCAAAAATCCATCTATCCCAAGAAGATAAAGACAGAAGATGCAAAATAATTAGAGTATGCGTTATTTTTCCATAATATGGACTTAAATATTGAGTGTAAATTCAATCCACTAATGCGCATGTGAAGCGAATGTAAATTTTGATAATGATTGGTCGTAGTTTTTTTTACATTAACCAACATTAAGCTTTTTTACATTGTTTTAGACTGTCCCTTCCAGTGACTGAAAACAATAAATGCGCGTTTTTAGGGATCAAAACCTGATGAACACTTGGACCTACTACGTTAATACAATGTGTGTCAATATAGTGGTACTGTACTTGGAGAGCAAAGTCCTTTTTGAAGGTGGTGGTGGCGTGGTGTAGAAAGATCGACAGCCACTGTATTTGAGAATTACAATGCTGAATCTTGCTCACCTGACCGTGTATTAAAGGTAACCACAAACACAGAGACGATGTGATCTTTCTCGTCCCACTGATCCTTCACTGTCAGATCCGGGATGGGAGGTATCGGGTGAGCCCGCGTGTAGCTGGGAAGCTTTTCTCGGCCCACTGGGCTTCTCTCTTGGTCGTCAACAACAGCTGTCGGGCGGCAGGTGACGGTGGAATTGTCGTTCCTCCTGCCAATTTCTGTCACCTTGAGGCAGACCGGTGCCAAAGTTTTTTTGCCCGACGTCGCATCCTTTTCCTTGGGCGCCTCAGGTGGTGACTGAGCCGCCTGGTTTGGGTCGGACGACGGTGGGATCTCCTCCCAGTCCAGTAGCGGGGCTCTGTCTGACTGCTCCACCATGGTGCCGCTGCCGTGCAGGGCTGGCAGGCCGGGGGAGAATTATTCACGAATTCGACGTCCACGAGAATCGACGAGGCTAAAACTGCGTCATGGTTTCCTCCGGTTTGCAGTGTTGTTTTTCGTCATTTGTGATCTTTTCAAATCGGTGATGGGGCGGAAGATCCTCCTCCTCACTTTCTCTCTCGCTGTTTTGATGACGCAATTACTTCCGCCCACGTGACCATATTACTGGCTCCGTTTAGACATATCGTGACCTAATTTGGTTTGTATTTAATCCGAAATCTGCTCGCATTCTTTTTTGAGAATATCGGCTTCATCGCTCCTATTCAGCGCTGTTTCACTTTTGACTTTAAATATGTATTTATTGGGTTTTAAAATATAGCGCATCATTAAAGCATGTTCAACACTTAAATTAAGTAGCCTATATAATTTGTAGTAAACAAACAAAAAAGTCAAGTAAGATTTGCGAACACGAGTTGTCGTGTACTAGTGACGTGGCTGATTAAACATTAACCCGGTGACATCGTTTATTTAAACAGGAAGTCATTTACATATGAAGCGGGAACGGTTCAAGCGTGGTGGTGGCGACGCGCGAGGAAGGTGGGTCGCTTGTGTGTATACGCGATAAATGTACAGCAACGTTTAACTGTAACACGATGTTTTATGAACCCAAGAGGAAGCAGCTTCTTAACTCTCGGATTCGGAGGGAAAGTTTTCCCTTCGGCCTAATTAGACAATTTTCCGCTATCAACTAGGCTAGAGCGTCCCAAGAACAGTAATGTGCAAATGCTGTGATGCGAGTTGTTTGTAGGAAGGTTATTTGCAACATATACCGATCCAAATAAGTATTCTCATAATTTGTGTAGTTTGTTGACAGAGAACAAGTGAATGAAGTGTCTTCTTGTGAAAGTTTTTGTTGTGGGATTTCTCTAAGAAGGCTGTGAAACCATATTCAGGTACAGTATCTATAAAAACCTCGTATAATGACAACATATAGTCCTTCATAACAAATTGATGGATGACGAGTTTTAAAATCAAACGTCAAATAAAATGCCGTAGTTAAAAATGTTATAGACATTACTCTTAAATATTATGGCAATTTCTCAACGTTATTGGAAGTGAAGACATTTTGCAAATTTGACAAAGATTTTCTTCAAGAAACATCATGTAGACGGCTATGATTTGCTGAGGCTGGCCACATAAGATGATGTAATGATGTGGCTGACTGGATCTGCCCCCAGGTCTTCGGTTTGACAGCTGTGTTGTAAATGAAGGCCACAAAATGGCGAATTTGTTCGATGAGATCTCCCAGCGGCTGGACTTCTCGAACTGTGGAAAGGAAGGCAGTGATGATGGCAGCCATAGCAGCAGCAGCTGCAGCAGCGACAACAACTCTGATGACTGCACATCCAGGATGCAAAGTCCCAGCAGCCCTGCGTGCAGGACACCCAGGGTGCAGCGCCACCACAGTCGAAATAACACCTTATCTTCACCTTTGAGCTGCACCAGCCCCATTCCTTTTGCCTCCTGGAAGAAGCTGAGGCTTTGTGATTCCCCCAGCACGCCTAAGGTAGGGGGAGTCATTCTGGCCCCGCTTTGGTACTCAAAATAAACCTGTAAAGTCAGCCCTTTTCTGTTACCCCACCTCCTTTAGAGTCTGTTGTCCAAGTCGTCGCAGCCTTTTTCCACCGCTAAAATAAATCGACAGCCAAGGACCCTGCGTTTCACCTCGGCTGTTGCAAGCCTGATCCAGGCACCTTCAGTCAATGTGAACCCGTTCACCCCCAATTCAGAGCGCAGGTTCAGTGAGCAGCAGTGGAAAAGCAGGAGTGATACTGATGCGGATTATGGGCACAGGTAAAGTCTGGAATTTTAATCCACAATCTGATGGTTAAAATAATTATTTGGGTCCCTAAAAAAGTGAGAGACATAAATACAAACTGCTGCAATTTCTACACTGTTCAACCTTCTGGGATGTAAATAGCAACATTTTGAAGTTGAAAGTCTGGACACAAGGCATAGTGACGTTCATTTCATTTTAAATCTATTTTGGTGGTGTTTAGAGCCAAAAAGAGGAACGGTGTGGCTGTTCTAATATTTATGGACCTGACTGTACCTGTTGAGCGAATCAAACCTGTGGACCATCAGTCAAAGGCAACCTTCTTAATCACTCACTTTTTGCCTCTGCGTCGTATGTATCATGGCATGTGCCAGTTTACTCCCTCAGCGAAAATGGTGTTTTGCAACCTCTCTGGTTGAACACAATCCGTTGTGGGACACCAGTCCAAGGTGTTGAAATTTAGAATAGAATAAAAAAAAAATGGAATCATCATTTTCATCTGTTGCCATCAACCTTTACGAACTATCCCAGAATCTTAACATTCATAATGATCATACTGTTGTCAGAATAAGTTAACCACTATCTATTCAATAAAAATGTAAAAACAATAAAAAGTTTAAATTTACAAATGACAAATGGATGTTGCGTGAGTAGTTTTTATTGCAAATGTTCCTCATGCAACTAAATATGTCGGTCCTCATTGTCACATGCTGCAATTGGATGGAAACCAGTCTAGGCTAAAGCCTGCATCTTGCCCGTAAATCAGCTGGTGTAGGCTTTATTTAGAGCTGCAACAGTTAATCGATGAATCGACAACTTATCGACAAGCAAATTAATCAATTTTTGACAATCAATGAATAGTTTGAATGCCCTTTTTTTTTTTTTTTAATTGTCCAAATGCAGTTCAGCTTCTCAGCAGTAAACGTTGTGCAATTTCGGGATTCCTGCACGGAACAGGCCTGATTACCAGTATCTTTAGAATAAAACATTTGCTTGTACAGTACTTTGGAAAACAATGATCAAGATTTTTGCCTATTTATGTTACGGACCAAACTAGTAATGGAATCATAACTGTCAATTTGAATTATGCCTTGTTTTTGAATAAAGGCAAATAAATTAAAATAGGATTTTTAAAAAATCCAATTAGTCAACAGATAACTCAATTATCAAAATAATTAGTTGCAGCGCTAATATTATTCAACAGACAATTGATCTCTTCAAACCCCTTGTTGAAACTGACCCTTCAATGAGGTGTGTTGTCAAAAAACAAAACAAAGGAAAAACAAAACATGAGCAAAGAAGATTTTTTGATGCTGGCTATAAAAAGATCGCATAGTATACATGGTAGTGATGTGAACTCAGGTTTGTGCGACTTTAGAGCCCCACCCCTTAAACTAACAAACAAAACAGAATTTGAAATTCTACCACCTTTGGCGCGTTTGACTTTAGACGTTCCTACATTTTAGCTTTGGTGGAGGTCTTCATGCGGGAAAATTAGTTAAGTACTTTTGGCATTATCATAAACGACTGTAGAATTGTTCCATTTTGTCTTTCAGGATGAAACACAGCCTGACATCATCAGAAGAGGATGACGAAGCCTTCCTTCCGCCAAAGGTACAACTATTTTTATCACAGACTGCACCTCCCTATCAGAAGCTGCGTCATCCTTGGCTGCCTCCTCCATTCTTTTGCTTTTTCAAACTGACAAGAATGCCAATTCATCTTCCGGTATTCCTTGACAATCTCTGACGGAACCAAAGCTGTCAGAATGTGCTCACAGGATGGAGGACTATATATGGTGGCACAAATGACAAGTCCCCTCCTGGTTACTACCCAACTGCAGATTCAGCATTGTGACGCAAGTTCTGTATTTAGAGATGCATTGCCCCTCTGTGTGCGTGCCTGTGTGTGCAGAGGCAAGCTGTCCAAGCCCTCATGTTGTCGCGTTACGAGAGTGAGTTCCTGGAGCTGGAGCGTATTGGCGTGGGCGAGTTTGGAACCGTTTACAAGTGTGTGAAGAGGCTGGATGGTTGCCTGTATGCCATCAAACGATCCCGACGGCCCCTCGCGGGCTCTGCAAACGAGTGAGTTGGCAGTACGACACTGCCAAGCTTTCACTTGGCTCTTGAATTCATGATACATTTGATTTCCTTAAATGATGACTTTTTCTCTTGGCACTGTTCTCCAAATAATCGACTACCTCTCGCCGTTAATAGACACCTCCTTTTTCTGCTTGCTTTATGTCAAATATTGGGTGGTGCCACTACGGGAGTGACAGTGATTACTGTCATTCTGTTCATATTGTTGTTGTTGTTGCACTGTATGTCACATTGAGACCTCCGTAACGCAAGATCCCGATTTGGCAGCAGATTAAATGAAACACGAAAGATTAGATTGAGCACTCTCACAGTATCGTGTCAGTTTTAGTTCTATACATCTGGATTAGACTTATCCTCTACAATATACTGTACATTGTAGCGTTCACTCAAATGGTTCGCAGATGTTTAAGCTTTGGCGAGGGTCTACTCTTGGCACATTTGCTGGGATGACAGTACATATTGAATGAGCAGTAAAATGCATAAAAGTGAATATCCTCTTAGGCAGCTGGCTCTCAAGGAAGTGTATGCACATGCAGTTCTTGGCCACCATCCCCATGTGGTCCGCTATTATTCTGCCTGGGCAGAGGAAGACCACATGATTATTCAGAATGAATACTGTAATGGTAAGTTCTTTCGTTCCCCCCCCCCCGCCCCGCTTGATTTTAAATTTAATATCTGCATTTGTGATTCTGCTAACGTCACTGCATGTGCATGAGCTAGGTGGAAGTCTCAGTGATGTCATCAGGACAAAGGAGATGCAGGGGGAGATGTTTTCTAGAGCCGAGTTGAAAGATTTGCTTTTGCAAGTGTCCATGGGTCTGAAGTACATCCACAGTTTAGGACTTGTGCACCTGGACGTCAAACCAAGTAAGTCTGCGTTTTCTTTTGCCTTTCTCTAGGCATTAAATTTCAACTCACAAAATTGACTTTGGTACCGATCCAAACTAATGCACTTGTACTGAACAGTTTTACTGTAAATTTCCTTTTGTATCTACAGGTAATATATTTATCTGTCAACGTACTGTCTCGAGCACAGCAGGTGTGGGGGAGAGTGAGGAAGAGGATGACGAAGGAAGTCACCCAGCAGGGGTTGTGTACAAAATTGGTATGAATGATGATAAATGACAAAATGGTATGTTTCCACCACAGGAATTAAGAATTGTTGTAGGTCCAATGAGTGTTTGCGTCACAGGAACTATGTCTAAATTAAGTTCCATTATAATTTATCAGGGCCAGAAGAACACTTAGGAAGGGCAGTTTTACTTTGAAGAGGTTCAGCAACCTTTGGGGTTCGAGTCTTTCTGGAACTTATTAGTTCTAAGAATTACATGCACCAAGAAGCAACATTTCTGAAACTTTAGGCTAAGTGTGGCTTAAATATGTTTTACATCCTTGTTTCCCCCCAACAGGAGATCTGGGGCATGTGACATCAATCAATAATCCTCAAGTTGAGGAAGGGGACAGCCGCTTTTTAGCCAAGGAGGTTCTTCATGAGGTAAAATGTAGGCCACAAAAACGAAGTGAAGGCGCATTGTAGAGTTTGTGTTTTTCATGGATATCTCTCATTCATGGACCAGGACTATAGCCATCTTCCCATGGCAGACATCTTTGCTTTGGGCCTTACCGTGCTGCTGGCAGCGGGGGCTCCACCAATGCCCCAAAATGGAGATGAGTGGCATCGGCTCCGAGAGGGCAACCTTCCCATGCTTCCAAGGGAGCTCTCTGCACCCTTCAGAGGGCTGCTTAAGGTATCCCTTGCTTTGTCAAGCTTTCAAGGTTGTCATTGAAAATAACTGGATTGCTCAGACAAGACGTACCCGTTTTTTGGGGGGGGGGTTTTGCATCTTTCTTTTAGTTGTTGTTGGATCCAGATCCCACCAAACGGCCGTCAGCCAGAGAGCTTTGCAAGCACAGCGTCTTAAGGCAGGAGAGGACTGGAAGACTGGCGGCTCAGCTACGCCGAGAACTAAACGTAGAAAAGTTCAGGACAGCCATGCTTGAAAAGTAAGAAAGAAACATAAATTACCATTAAGATTCCTTTACACTGCAGGTCCAATTTTCCACTTACAAATGAATGCCCACATTTTATTTTTTTAAGTCTATTTCTATATACATTTCTAGTGATATCCTATCTGTTATGGCTCGGTTTGATCTTTATTTCAATAGTCATACTTTTTGGGAAACTGCTGATGCTAAATCATCAACTCGGTAATCATGTGAGGTCAGATTGTGGAAGTGCACTATTCAATATAACCAATAGGTGTCACTTTTATCATGCATTACTTTTGTTATACAGTGGTGAAGCGGTACACATTATTTTGATTGCTTTTTTATATTATCAACCTGGAGGTAGGTATTCTTTGACGGATGTCACCATTGAAAGCCTTGTAAGCGTCCGCATTATTTCAACTACCTTAACAGTCAAAACATCACATTTACACACTAAAATCATGTCAGGTTAATCTTTAATGGAATGACCAAAAATAAAATGAACCAAAACATATGGCTAGCTGTGACGTCAGCTTGCCAGAAACTGAGCTGTGCTGGTTGTTAATGGACTCGGCATGAAATGTTTTGTGTGGGAATCCTTACAATCGCTTACATGACTTAATTACCTCTTAAAACCATCCATAAGGGCATACAACTGTTCCTTGTGTTTTTGGAACAGTTCAGAATTAATGCATACCCAATAAAACAAAAACATTTGAATAAAATACATCATACTCATCAGAGACACTGACTTTAAATGACTTAATGTATGCAATCGCTGTGCTTTGTAAGTCAAACTTGGCTTATTCTGACCAAGCAATCAGATGATGGAGAAAAGTCTGACATTGTTGGGGGCCAGCATGCAGGCCCTGTAAGAAAATACCAATTTAATTTTAATCACAAAATACGAATTTGTGCATTGAATTCTCAACTGAAATCCGGGGAAGCAAATGGCGTGCACCGTTGCTGGGAACTGCAACGTCTTCTCATCAATAGCCTGTAAAGTTTTTGAGAATGTCTTCCAACCTTATTGCCTGCCTAATAGTAAATTCAATCTGACAACGATATTGTCATCCATTTTCTTTAGTGCTGGCCAGCCTCAACCACGAGCTTACCATTTCCGTAAAAGGAACTCTTGTTTTGCTTACTCAACTTTTCAGGAAGGAGCAACTGCATGCATTTGAATTGAATGGCCATAATTTAGCAGACTCTTTAAAAAAAAAAAAATTTATCCATGTTGTCCCTTTTCAACTTTGAGCACCTGCACTCCAACGGTCTCTGCACACATCCCTACAGTGCAGCCAAGAGAAATGCTATGAAATGGAAGGAATAGACCGGTGGAAATAATATAATACAATTTCATGAATGAATTTTTAAAATTCATCAGTGCTTATAATGGTGTTTGTGCCAACAGAGAAGGCCTTGCTAACCCTTTTGTGCCACCACTGTGAAAGGTGTTAAAAGAACAGTCTTAATGTGCTTTTTCCACAGAGAGCTCCAAGAGGCACGCCAGGCTGCTCTGTCCTCGAAGAGCCCACTACCTGGCTTGAAACTTACTGAAATGACAGCGTCACTGCCGAGATCTGGGAGGAGGGTTGTGGGTAGAAAGACTGCACGGTCCATGAGCTTCGGTTGTCCAGGGTATGAAGTGTGATGGGAGGAAGCCCGATCCACAAGCTCATCTCATTGTGTGCATGCAACCGCTGTGGTGGTTCTGTAAATGATTGCAGTCAGTGGCAAACACTACACCAGAGTTCCGTGCTATTTTTGTTTTTAAACTGTGAATAAACATTTTAAGGGTTTTATCCTTTTTTCCCCCCTTGATTCATTTCAGTTGTTTTGTTTTTTTGTATTGAAACGAATGTGTCCTCGTTTGGAATGGGGATAAGCAGAAAATGAAAGCGAGTCAAAGTTTACCGAGGGGACTTTCCACTTTCTGTCACCACCATGACTTAAATTGAAAACGTCAACAGTAATACTGTGGTTAGACTTTCCTTCCTGTTTAAAGTAATTCATATCCATTTTATAAAGCAATCTGCTATCCAGTTTTGATTAACATTCACATTGATTCACATACAAAAATTAACGGCGACTTTATTTCCTTTTTTTTTTTAAATTGAGGGTGGGGGTGGGGGCAACTTCTCTGTTGTGTGATCTACTTTTTGATGGCTGCGCCGGCTTTCAAACGTAAGCTTTTTTTTTTTTTTTACCTCGTGCGACCAGACAATTTGAATATGGAACAGCAGCAAGTGTGACACAAAAGATCTGCCTCCCAGTAACTTCAGTTGCGGGAGTCGGAAGTTGTGGCCCAGATTAAACTGATGTGGTACGTCAAATAAACTGAGTGTTTTCAAGTTAACAGGCGCGTTGATGTAAGTACTGTAATCAATCGGAGGGGGTTTCCAGTGGCTAAATCGTTTCATTTTTCAAAAGTTTGATTCAGAAACTGCTAACCGGCAAGCATTCGACAACTCGGTCCTGTTGCTTATCTATGTGGGTTAAGCGAGCTACTAAAACATGACTAGCTTGTGGTGGCATTAGAGCTACCGTAGCGCATCTTTTGAGGAAGGCCGATGTTTAAAACTAAGTTAATGTACTTGTCGACAAATGTTTGTTACCGTTGCTTCACTTCCCTGTTGAAAGAATTTTAGAACCCCGCCACTGTGGATTCAAACGCGCCTGTAAAGCCGCCTCTGTGAAGTGATGGATGATCTGACGAAGTTGGCCAGCGAACAAAACGCCACTTTGGTGGTGTTGAGCTTCCTCCAGGCGGACAGCAGCAACGTGCAGTACAACAAGGCTGTTTACTCTTTGGGGAAAGAGCTAACAGAAACTTGGAGGAACAGTTGCGAAGACACTGATGGGGTTATCGAATGTGACTGCAACCTGCCCGGCACCACCGAGGGTTCGATCGCCGACCTAGAGCCGTTCGTGGAGCTTTACTGGCCTGGTAAGTACACGCGGAGTTCGCACAAGTACTCAAGTTCTGTTCACAAGAAGTGCAGATACTATACTGTTTGAAAAAAAATAATAAAACCACAGGAGTGACTGATTAACCTGGCTTTAAAAAACATTGAAAAAGACTTCCTACAGCTAATGTAAATGCGGTAAAAAGTAGTGTTTTTGTGACATGATGACATTTCATTTGGGGTAAAGCACCTGATACGTTTTGCTGATTGATATTTAATCTATGAATGTGTTCTGTTCTTGTTTAATCTGTTTTTACAAATTGAAAATGTCTTACATTATTATATTTATCAGCAAGGTGTTCCCTGCTATTGGAAGAGGAAAGGGGCCAAGCCTTGCTGTGAATAGCTAAAGTAACTGACTGACGTGATAACAGAAATGAACTTTTTGGGTATTAGACATGGCTATGGCCTGAATAAATAACGCTCCTCCCTCAGTTTAACGTGGTTGCTTGGCACCAAGATGGTGTTAAAGCAAGCTTTGGCTTGAACTTAAAAACAGCAAAAATCTCCAAATTGATGAATATGAAGGGCTTCACTTTACTGTGCCTAACATTTGAATCTTTGGTGGGTGGTGTGTGTGGGGGGGGCTTGGGGGTGATGCTAGAGAGTTAAGTGTAACAAGTTGAATATGAAAAATGAAGACTACGAAAGTCAAAATCTTTTCTTTTTTTTTTAAACTGTCCATAACTGGTCACAAGTCAGGCACTGTGGATGTACGGATAAAATACCATTTGCATTCACACCGGTGGACAATTTAGTTTTCTACTAACCAACGTATGTTTTTGGGTTGTGTGCAAATTCCACATAGGAACTGAATCGCCCTATCATGTTGTCTTGGCACATATTTGTGACTTCCTGTAGGTGGCTTAGGCGAAGCAAGAGCCATTCAGGTGGTTGCAGCTGAGCTGAAAGAAATTGCTGCCCAACTTGAGCAGAATGTTGTGGACCAGGCTGCCCGAAACCTGCACAGTAATGTGATGTCTTCACCCAGTGAAGTGAGTTTGCGCTCAAGACACTCACCTCATAGACACAACACTCTGTACACTACACAATCCATGGAGGTCCAATATCAGAGATGTATCATACATTCAGCTTCTACAACGATAATACAATAACCCTCGCCCCCATTTGTAGGGAGTGGGCACTGAGCCCTGTTATGCATTGTGAAAAAACAAACAAAAAATGCCCCGCCCTAAATGTTTATAATTGGAAACTGTGATGCAGAAACACTGTATCATTCCAAACTCATCTTAGAACAGTAACATTAATGTATGGAATATATATACAGTGATCCCTCGCTATTTCGCGGTTCGTTTATCAGGGCTTCAGTGCATCGCGGATTTGTTCAAACATATTCTTTAAAAACAAAAACAAATTAAGTCCGCAAAAAGACGACTAACGGTCCACGAGAAGCAGCAAAGCAAAGCAAAACAACAGCGGGTCACATAGAGCAACATATACATTAGTATATGTATATGCTTACTCTATTTTGTTATTCATACACTAACCTAACGTATACATGGTTATATCTATTAGTATACAGCATTAAATAATGTTAATTAGTACAAAATTTACTTCTACATGCATGTATACCATTAAATTTAGCCTTGTAAATATTTTCTATACTCATACACGTACATGTACCTATACGGGGGGTGGGGGGGTCGCTACTTCCGCGGATTTTCTTTTATCGCGGGTGGTTTTGGTCCCCATTAACCACGATAAACGAGGGATTACTGTACTTTCATTTTTGAGAAAAATCCAATTGTACAAGCAAACAGCACGTCTGTGTTCACTTGTAATGCCATGTTTTGAAAGTGGGAGATAATAGTTTTATTATTGTTACTTTGCAGGACCATTGACCTCAGTCCAGAGTTCCCAAAGCTGTTTGAATGTTCATTTTATTACTTTATTACTTTCATTTTCATTAAACTACATGACTGTGTTGTATAGTGTAATTAGGCTATGTTAGAATCTGCTCAGTAAAATAAGTATGTGTAATTGATACATGGTACTTAACGGTCAAATGTCATCATCCTTTTTATCATCATTGCTGCCCTGTGGTGACACCAGGAAACATTTGGAAAATTATCGTAAAAGCACTTAAATTGACCCTCGTGAGAAGAGCGGTTCACATGATGGATGGATGCTTAAATTGGTGAATGAACCTTGAAATGGCAACGCTTATAGGGGAATATTTTATTCATGCAGCTCTCTATTGTTTTTGAAATTTCAATAGTGTAGGTGTACCCACCCAAGTATTGACTCCGCTCCAACAAACGTATCGATTAAGATGGTCATCTCCCAAAAAGTGTCCTTTGCTGACCGATTGTTTGGTTTTGCAGCAGTGGCTGGAGCTCCTCAAAAGCGAGGTGCACAGGGCCATGATGCAAGGGGTGGGCATGGATCAGCTCCCCCAGGAGAGGGTCATTATGGCCCTCAGCCTCACCCTGGTGAAGCAGGTGTGTGAACACACCCCACAACTGCTCAGAGATCTCTTCAACACTGCGCTGCAGTACATCAGCCCAACAAGGGCAAGATGACTTGAAGTGGGCGGGATGAGACGGAATAACTCAAATGTTTGCAGGGAAACAAAAAAAGCGGACGCTAAGCCACTTTTCAAGTGTTAGTGTATCTTTTTTGAACGTTAGTCTTATTTTAAAAGCAGGAATACGTAGTTTTAGTTTGTGTCGTTTGTCACGGGCTGTTCCAATGTTTTCGTTACATGTTGACGTTTGATGGAGAAAGATGAACTTAATATTATCATGTTTTAAAGTTTCATTTCAGTATATGCTTGATTGACCTCGAACGGTATGTTCTCACAACTTGTACACAATGGAGCACACAGAAAGAAGGGCCAACTTGAGCTGAATAAAGCCAAGTCCCCATTAACTGATAATGTCGGCAGGAAGGTTCAACTTTGGGAGGGCAGCATGAGGGGCGTATCGGTGGGCTGGATTGAGAGGTGTGACATGTGAAGAAGGGAGTGTTTTTCTGATATATCACGACCTTGAGTGTTTTGAAAGGCGCTTTGAAATGAAATGTATTATTACTATTATTATTACTTGTAATTTGCATACACAACCAATAAAAAGGCCGGCAGAGGTTGCAGGGGTCAGGTGTCAGTGGGAAGCGCACACTGGGTGGCTTCGTAGAAAACTGCGCCTCCTGCCGGGAGAAAAGACAATCTCTTCCTGAGTCTGTTTGTTCAACTGTCCGAGTGAACAACTCTGACAACGTTTTTGCAAAAAGACGAAAAAGTATTGTAATGTACGCCTTGAGTTACCTCTGCTTTGTAATAATGTTTAAATAAATGGTGGTGATTTACATGGAATCATATCGCCACAAAGCCATTGTCACTTTCTTTATTTTCAAGTAGTGTGCTGTAGGAAATTCAAGGTACAAAGTTTGATGGGAGCCATTTTAGACATTCTCTTGCTTTTTATGTTCGACATTTCCGCTTCGATTGCAATCTTGGAAGCTTCTAATTACATGCGGACCACCCAATACTCATCCGACAAGGATTCTTTCTGCACTTTACATCACAGTGATACCATTATTCCAATTTCATCACAAATTAAAAAAAATATATAACAGCAGTTGGGAAAACAGCACATTGATGTGGAGTCTCATGTGGCAAGTTTGTTTACACTGCAGCAAATGTGTCTGATAAATTAACTGTCATCCATTTATTTATACTTAAAATAAATAATTATATTTTCATGTGCGCTGCAGCTTTCTCAATGACCACTGTGACTGGAGAATCTTACTAGCTTGACTTGAAGTATCCTTACTAATTTAAAAGTAGTACATAAGAGTGACAGCTGTGGACAATTTAAACACTGTCGGGATAATCACATGGCACACAAAATGAATAAGAAAAAAAAAACATGACCATTTGGTTTGAACGTCAAGGGAGTGGAGTACACATTTATTTCCCTTTTCTGTGTTTGCACCTGCTGAGAGGTTTCCAAGCTTTGTCCTGAAATGGACGATGGGTTTTAAATGTGGCCTCGGATGACAAATGCATCTTCAGTGTACTACGTTATTTCTACCGCAACATATTTTTGTGTGTGATCTAATCCCCTGAGAAGAAAACACGTCTATTCTACTTCCTCCTATAGCTTATGACACCGTATGCCATCACAGCAGTGAGGACCATCAGGGCAGCTCCGCTGTAGAGCAGATATTGGAGCTCTGATGCTGGATCTGCCGGCACCCGGGTCTCCTCTGTGACGGCCAGCACGGGGCCCTCTGGGACTGGGGTTTCAACTGGTGGTACACTGAGCTCACTCAGGGCCTCTGCTTCGTGCTGGGGAGGCACAGTTACAGGCTCCAATTGTGGTTCAGACGCCGCTTCAGGCTCTGTGGTCTGGGCCCACTTAGCCGGAGATGAGGGCGCGGCTTCGGGAGGCACAGGAGCAGCGGCCCTTTCCGGTTCAGATGCTGGTTCTATGACAGGAACAAGTAAGGGCGTCACAGGTTGCGGTTCACTTAGGGGTGGAGCAGCAGCTACTGGGGCTGGAAGAGGAAGCTCCGCTTCTAACGAGATAAGGGAAGGTTCTGTTGACAAACTTAAAGGTGTTTCTATGACAACAGGCTCCTCCAGTGAAATCAGGGAGGCAGGTTCCTCCAGGGTCACGGGAGCAACAGGAATCCGGCTGCTACTTTCCTCCCTGAGCTGGGCAAGCTCACTCTCTGTACCCAAAACACTCATCATGCTTTCCTCAATCGCACCGCTTTCGCAGCCTTCCTCCAGCAGCTCGGCCTCCTCGCGTTCCACGTGGACAATGTCCGAGTTGGAAGAGTTGTTTTCGCTGCGCTCCTCGGCCAGGGCTATGCCCTCGTTGCTGTCCAGGCTCTTGATATCTTCGGGGTCCATCGCGCAAACCTGTGCCCACGACTCGTGTCCGGCCAGCGACACGGGTAAGCTCTCAGTCTGCCAGGAGCTGTGCCCGCTGCTATTGTCAGCCGTGCACAGCAGAGACGACGGTGGGCTCAGTTGCTCGGGTGCCTGCTCCCCCGACAGGATGTAGATGTCGTTGCTGTCTTCGGCGATGGCCACGCCCCGCTCGCCTTCTGAACCAAGGCCAAATATTTCACCCTGTGGAGCACACGGGGTCATGAGTGCATATTATGGACGAAAGGAAACTACAATGGCACCAAGACTTCCGCTTACCCCTGAGCAATTCGACTTGGGACCAGCATCAAACTGTGCTGTGCATTTTTTAAATACTTATCTCACTAGATTTTAAAAAGAAGAAAAAAAAATTCGATCAACTTCTCGGGCAATAGGCAGACAACAGTACACTGTGGACTGGTTGCCAGTCAATCACAGGGCACATAGAAAGAGATAACCTTTCACATAAATACTATGATGGTAACACCATCAGCAAGTGGGAATTGAACCCACACTGCCTGCTGGGAAGTCAGCCAAGTGAACCGTTAAACCATATCAATGAGTCTCACACAACCGAATGTCATTTTTCACTTCTTCCATCCATTAATGTTGTCAACAGGAAAGGCTTCAGTCAAGTATAAATTTCTCAAGATTTTTACATACCGTATTGGCCCTAATATAATATTATAAGAAGACCCCTCATTTTCAAGACTCAAGTTTGAAAAAAGACTTTTTGAACACCAAATTAATTTTTATACAGAAAAATAATTACAGTACATCTGAAACAAATGATTATAACAATATATTTGAGAGGAAAAGCATGTTATTTTGCCTCATTCAAATCTTAATATCTGAACATTTAAATATGTAAACTAAAGTGCAATCACATTTGTAAATGAATGGCTTCTGGTTTTTGAAATGTAAATTACATCATAACTTCTCCTCAGCTGCCGGTTAACCTGGCCGATCTTCGACCCACTTTTCTCCAGATTGTCGCTACATTTCTCCATTTTCTGTTGTCTCTTCTATTATTTTCTTCTCTTTTCTTTCTTAACACTATTTTTTATTGTTCTTCTTCGTGCTTCCGCTATTTTTATTTTTATTCTTCGTGACAGGGGTTCACTTTGGCCTGGGGAATCAAGTTCAGCATTCGCTTCAATTATATCTGGCGCCATCTAGCGTCATGAATGGGTATAATGTCTAGACCCCGAATATAAGACGACCCCCACTTTTTTTTTTCTTATTTCAATGCAAAAAACACCGTCTTATATTCGGGCCAATACGGTATATGAAAAGCTGTAAAACTGCGCTGAATCAATCTGCGTGTGCCTCCTCTCATGAAGAAAAAACAGAACAGACAGAAAAAGAAATATACATACAATACAAATGCAATTACAGTACTTTATGTCATTGCCTGTTTTGCGTATACAAGTACATCATCCAATCACAGCATCATTGTAAATTTTTAGAGTGGGATATTTATTTCATAGTTTCAGCTACGGATGTGGTTGTAATTTGTGCCAAACTAGTAGCGCTCATTCACATGTCGCATTGTGCTTCATTCAGCTTTGTGTGCCACCGAATGGAATAAAGCCACCACCCACCACAAGAATGAGTGTGTGTACCCGTGTGTTATGTAACCAAACATATCGTATGATCATGCGGGGCAACTGAATGACACCAGTTTGCCTGCCTAAGCCAAAAGCAGTGAACTCAATGTCATCAAGCAAGGTCTGTTGCAATGATTTCACATTTAATCCAGAGAAGGTCACATTTGCCCCAATGCTCATCCATGCACACCATACACACAGTTACAATACTTAAACAGACCTTAGCTTTAGCCTGTGCATAATATCCAGCACACATGAGAGTACTGGGATTTTAATAACAGCGTGCACAAACAAAACTACGTCAGGAGCTCATCGGGTGTTTTTACAGAATGCCACAGGCAGAAACGCGGATGTCATGCACTGCTTGTTATCTGCCAAGTCATTTCATTTTCATGATATGCTCTCGACCTGCTGGGAACATATTCATTCGATCAGAGAAACTTCTCAAAAATAATACTGGACATTTACAGCAAACAGGCAAGTTAGTAGCAAGCGGAAACTCGTACTGGCATACCATAAATTATTCATAAATGGCTTGGCCATTTATTTTTTTCTTCACAGAGGCATAATGTTGGTGAATGTGACAGCTGCACTATTCAGGAACGTTTTACCTAACAGCCACAGCCGTTATCCAACGTTGGCTTTCTCTCTAAGCTGATTTGCATGCATGCTTTACTAAAAACCTGCACCATCAGGATACAGACTCGCCATCATCCGGACTGAAGGGGACAGTGCTGTCATGTGCTGTTAAGTCCACAGGGGTTTGCTGGTCACGGAGTTCAACAGAAAAGAAATTCCATACTGCCGTTCAAATTGCATTCTACTTTATGTAGGTTAAAAAAAATACACCAGTGAAGGAATTCTCCCTGGAATGGAACACATTCCATTTATTTTTTATTTTTTTCAAAGGGAACAATTGTCCGCAACCTCACTGAGAAATGGCAAAGCTATTAAGATGGTTAGAATTGACTAGAATATAATAGTGCTAATGCTTGACTCAACATTTACGTAATAATGAATACGAACTAGATGAGGAACACAGAAAACAAAGAACCTCTCTAAATCCACTTCATTATGATCATCGGCCCTTCCCACCATTCTCCACCCATGCCTGAAGACACTGTTAAGCCATGCAATAAAAACAACACATTCCTGCCTACCTAGGACTTTCCATCTCATTAGGTTACGCAATGTTGTAGGCCGCTAAAAAACTTCACCATCTGGGAAACAGTTGTGATGGATGTGAGTGATGGAAAGTCCCACAAAACGGCTAACAAGGCACCGTGACTGTCACAGGTTTCTGTTAGACTGACAAGTAGAGAATTAACAGAATAGTGCTCTATTGACTTATTTATCCTGAAAATGGATGCGGGATTGTTACTCCCACTGCAAATCAACACAAGCCACAAAAGGTAAAATCAGGAAAGGGAAGATCGGAGGTAACACTCTGACATGGAATTTCAAAGGCACCTCTACGTCATCAGTAAACGTCAGCGAAAACAAAATGTCACAGAGTGACCGACGTGAGAATAAACATGACATTTCTCTCTTACTTACCACACTATTCCACCATAAAATTAAATCAGTCTCCAATTTAGAACTCACATTATCTCAAGTTTCATTCCTAAGCCCATCGACAAGAAAATACATTTATTCCATATTGTTCATGGACCTTATGACACTAATGTATCCCATGGAAGTGAATCATTTGTAGTTTTAATTCAATGAACTAATTTAATTTGTCATTTTAATGTTTATATTAAAATGTAGTCCAGTGGTTAGCACGTCAACTTCACAGTGCAGAGGTACCGGGTTCGATTCCAGCTCCGGCCTCCCTGTGTGGAGTTTGCATGTTCTCCCCGGGCCTGCGTGGGTTTTCTCCGGGTGCTCCGGTTTCCTCCCACATTCCAAAAACATGCATGGCAGGCTTATTGATCACTCTAAATTGTCCCTAGGTGTGAGTGTGGGCGTGCATGGTTGTTCATCTCTGTGTGCCCTGTGATTGGCTGGCAACCAATTCGCGGTGTCCCCCGCCTACTGCCCGAAGACAGCTGGGATGGGCTCCAGCGCCCCCCGCGACCCTAATGAGGATAAAGCGGTTCGGGAGATGAATGAATGAATGAATATTTAATCACCTTGTTCATAAATCATAATTGGTAAAAGGTTATATAAGTGACACTCACAAATCAAGCTTCAAAATTGAATGCCAATGAAAGAAAAGAATTAGGAGTTTAACTCAAATATTCTGCAGAAAAATGTTTTATAATACATGAGTGCAGCTTGGGAGATGAAAGGACTACATATGCTTTTTGTGTAGTTTTGTGATGACACCAAACTTGTGTACCGGTGATGCCAAAGAATACAAGTTTGATGAGACCTGGAAATGGAATTTAGCAACAAAAGTGATACATGTTTTTGTCCTGGCTGCACAGTGCCTACAATGGGGCTAAAGTGACAATACATGAACATGATTAATCAAAGGAAAGAAATTGTATGTTAAATGAGCTGTCTTTCACACACACCTCCCAACCACACACAAATGCCTTTACTCTTCTTTGTGCTTCTTAGCACACATTACCAAAAGGTGAGAAGTTTTTTTTTTCATAATATTATTATACAGCAATATTTACATTTAAAAACGAATCCAAATTTTGAACTTGTTATCTGCCGAAAGGTTGGATGATGAAGATAATTTGATCATGGAAGGGATATTTTCAATTCCCATTGCTTTTTGATAGGAAACACGTACATTCTCGAACCCAAATTAGAAGTTGACCAGTCTTGAAATTGAATGTAGACTGAAATACATAGAGGAGAAACACGTTACAAGTGGGCCATTCTAATCCCTTGTGATGATGTTTCTCCGGGATTGTGAGAGCTATTTTTGTCGGGCAGTCAGTAAGACCCTCTGCTCTATTCCAGATTCGTGTTGAAGTCGAGGTACGGTGATGCACATATTTCACACATGAGCTGGCGAGATGGCGCTTATGTAACACGACGTGGACGCGGTGGAACGTGCCGTGACAGGGGCTGAGCCAACCCCATGACAGATTCTTGCCCTGGTAACACTTGGTTCGAAACAGCAGTTGGGCAAACCACGAGTGTCATGCAAACTGTCACATGAAATGGCTGATGTGCAGCTTTTACTGACTAAGAGATAGAAGACAAAAAGCCAACAACGTACTAGCTGGATGAGCTTGAAGGTCACAGGTCCCTGCATAGACATTTTGTGACAAAATGAGATCTCACTACTTCTTGCTCTGTCATTTTCTTGCACACACCCGCAACCACTCACACATGTCCTCCCCCACTTGCGCCCTTGCCCTTGGCCGTGTTCTGTTAATGGAGGGTGACTGGTTTTGTTCCGGCCAAATGAAGTGTACACAACATTCAGGTCATAATAATCTGCATTGTATTCTGAAAAGCAGGATAAACAACTTCGCACTGACGATCAAATCGTCTTCACTCCGAACAAAGTCTAGCAGGGCAGATTTGCTTTTGATGTAATACACGATTAAAAAGTACATTCCAATTTGCGTGTGTGTCCATAGAAATTGGGAACTACCGATTTTTTTTTTTATGGAATTCTATAATAAGATGCTTACTGTATATTTTTCGCTAACTAGAACTCATTTCTTTTATATGTCTACCCCGATGGAACATAGAAAAAGGTGTGTAGTTCCTAAGTGGTAAATGCCAAAGTCTTCAGGTTTGGGAAATAAATGATAAAAATCCATCATTGTCCAAATCCTTTTGGACCTAACAGTACAATGTCTGCATTTGAAAATTACCACGACAACAATAACAAAAGCAGAAAATCCTACCAGAGTTCCAAACCTTAAGAATGGATGCTACTACAATAGCTATTATAGAACATCGCATAAAGAAAAGACATCCTACCTGAGTGAGAAGTGTACAACTCAGCTTTTCACTTAGCTAGACGGACGAGCTCAAAATCCAAAGGATCAATGACTAGTCGAGAAAAACCCGCTGGAGAGACGCAGATTTCACCTTACTCTTGCTGCAACCAAGCTACTTTTCCCTCCCTTCCAATCATCAAGCCTGTACACAGGCGTCCGCCTCCTTTCTCTTCACCCCTCCAATGCTGATCCGGCCCGTGCACATCATCTGTTCATCCCCCGTGACATAACGCTGGGCAAGAATGTAGCCTTGCTTAGGACAAGCACACTGTGTTCCTATTTCATTGCAGTTAAAAAAAAAAACAGTTAATACGGACTAAAGAAGGGGTTAATATGTCAAATCTCATGACGCCACATATGCCAACATGACTGTGTTCATATGGAGGTTTTGGGTTGCAGTGTTTTAGTGACCAATGATGGAACACGACAGACTCATTAATACCATTAAGGACTGTTCCAAAAGCACAGTGCTAGAACTACAGTGGTTTACGAAACCGTGCATCAATTCCCCAAAATATTACATATATATTATTTCTTGTAAATTGTAGCAGACCAAAAAAAAACTTTTTTTTTATTATGTCTTAGTGTTTGGAGTACAGCATAACTACTGAGAAATATTCTATTTGAAGACAGAGCAAGAAAAGGCAGAAGGTGGTAAATTATTGCACAGGTAAACATTTTCACATAACCCATCTGAGGGCAAATCAATCATAAATAATCAATCAATCAATTAAATCCATTAATCAAGAGTACCATTACAATATTGTACTGATCGTTGTCAACCTATTTTTGCTCGTATTCATTTTAATTTAGAGATCTTGTTAAACAGCATAAAACAGCATAACTTGAAAACTGGCACTGTTTCTGTGAAAACGGCTCACTAACGCCCCCCTTTGTTCATTTAAAGAATGTCAGAAATACAGCACAGTGTCTGGACATGCAAAATTACAATCCCTTAAAACCATTGTAACAATTCATCCATTTCTCACCCGGGTCATGGGTGGGATGACACCTATCCCAAAGTCACAATAATTATGGAAAGGTTCCATAAAGGCCCTTCCCCCTTTTTGAATACTACAAATAATCCTTATATAACATAGTGTTGGGATGAAAGCACCATTGTTCACATTTGGTCAATTTTTCACAGTTCAATTAAACCTTATTGGTCAGTCCCCTAAGTGGGTATCTTATTTTTTATAAATTATAGACCGATTTAAAGTGTTGAAAAAGGCTTGCTCTCTTTGAGTATGCAATGTGAATGCAATGTGGCTCAGCAAGGGTGCGTTTTGTTTTTTTTGGCGCTGAATGAAATGGGGGTGGAGATGCAAGGATTCACCCGACGTCAGCGATATTTAACACACACACGCTTTGCTTTAATTATAATCAACAACAACTTTTATCCTTGATTAACTCCTTCATTCATTCATTCATTCCGATTCGCTTATCCTCACAAGGGTCGCGGGGGGTGCTGGAGCCTATCCCAGCTGTCTTCGGGCAGTAAGCGGCGGACACCCTGAGCCGGTTGCCAGCCAATTACAGGACACGACTTTTATCGTTATTGTTAACTTTAGTGACTGGGATAAATCGACCTTGTAATGAGACATTTTAATTGTCTTTATACGTGTATAAATTGATTGAATATTTACCTACGTCGAGTGCTTTTCTGAATAACATAAAGGGTAATTTGAAGCTCAGGGAGCAGAAATGTAAAGCACTCACGTATCCCCCTTGCTGGTTGATGTATTCACCCTGAGCCTCCTCTAAGAAGCGCACACCAAGATGAAGCAGGGTTGACACAGAGTGATCTTCACTTTGTAAAGCCTGAAGCAGCACCAAAGGCACCAGCACCTGGGATACAAAGAGGTAGTAGTGAATCATCAACAACGAAGGGGAAGTCGAATCGAAACAGAAGTACAGAGGATGTACAAAAATAAGTAAAGGAGCAAGTGGAACAGAGGAAGTTAAATGAGGAAAAGGGTTTAGAAGTATCGGAGCGGGAGTGGAGAAAGTAGCCAAGGAGAGCAAGAGTTCAAGAGGAAAGAAAAGAGGAAATAGTGAACGTGAAGCTGGATAAAAGCAGTAAAAAAAGAAAATAAATTGAAATTATATTAAGCCTGTATCTCACAGAGTGGCGCAGAGTGCGTTCGAGGTCGCAAACGGTCGCAAAGATGTTCGTCAAGAGTTTTTTAATGGTCGCAAAAAACTTTTCTTGTCACCTTCCGAATTTCGTGGCGCCAAAATTTCGTGACAAGAACATATATTTGCGCCCGTGGAACTGTTGACGAAAGTATTTGCAACCTTGAACGAACCCTGACAAAAAACAACAACAACATTAGGGCAGTGTGCACACAATAAATGGTGCAACACCCTAAATGCCAGAATAAAAAGAATAAGTTTCAACCCAAAAACGTGAAATGGAAAAGTACAAGCTCACCTTGCTCGCCCCTCCCCGTGTGTGTGCTAACAGGTCCAGCGCTGTATCTCGGAATCTCTCAAACTCTAGCGGCCTAAAACACAGACATGCGATCATGAAATACTTGAACTGTAATATGTATTTGGCAGAGGTGTTGTTCTTTTAATGCAATTCTTTTAGACATATATTTGGCCATGTTGTCTTAACTCTACTGCACCAGTAACGTAAGTGTAAATGTGTGCATAATTAATGGTGGCAGGAAATTAATATTCATGATAAAGGTGGCTCGGCTGAGAAGTAAATGGAATCTTCTCAGTGCACGACAATAATTGCCGTCTAACTTCTGCAACTACAGTCAAACCTCGGTTTTCGTCCATAATCCGTTCCAGAAGGCTGTTCGAAAACCGAAATTGTTCGAAAACCGAAATTGTTCGAAAAACGAAACCACGCTCTTTTTAAAATCAAAATGTTTACTGAACACGTCTGCTCACAATGGAAAGCAACACAAGGAAGCGTCACTTCCTCGTGTAAGGAAGGCGAGAGGAGTCAAATGGCGCATTCAAGTGCTCAGTTTGTTCGAGAACCGAAATTTGTTCATCATCCGAGGCATAAAAAACTACAAATATTTGGTCGAAAACCGAATTGGACGAGAACCGAGACGTTCGAAAACCGAGGTTTGACTGTTTTTATTTATTTTTTAAAGATTTGTCACAGATTCAATAATACATTTCAATGACAATTTCATGAGTGCACACTGAAAACGGCGAGACTCTGGGATGTATAAAATAATCAATTAATTCATTAGTAGATCATGAATAATTCAGTTCATCAAGGCTCCGGAGGCAGAGTTGCAAACTAGAAGAACAACTCGGTCTCAGCTATGTCTGCTCGATGTGTAACAGAGTTTAAAAAAAACATTTAAAAACGGACCCTACGAGAAGTGTGTCTACAGCTCCTCTCAGGTGGGCGTCCAGCTCCCGGGCCACACGCTCTCCCGGCTCAGCGAGACAGTCTTCAATTGATGTCTCAGGGTTGGCTGGACTAAACACCAAGGACATGCGACAGTCGAAACCTGTGCTGGAAAAGGCTGGGAATGCAAAAAGAATGCTAGCTCAGCCAGGTTTGGGAACATGCCAAGAAAGTAACAGGAAAAAGAGTGGGGAGGGGGGGGGACTTAGCTTCAACAAAGTGCAATTTGGTCAGTGCAACAACTGGCTGAGTGTCTACTTGTGTGTCATTCAGTGAGCTACAATACTTACAAGCATCCATTTCATCTTCAAGTCGTTTTAGCTCTTCTTCAACCTGCTTTTTAACAATGCCGGCACGATCGCTCTCTGACTTTCCTGGAATTAAATTTGGAACAGACAACATATTTTTCGCTTTAAAGCAGTCATTCTGAACATTGTGTCACAATATCAAGAAAAAAAATAGTGATGCGCTCGCTGGATATGGTGTTCTTTTTTTCCCCCTTTATATCTGTGTCGATTCTCAGTATGCAGTTTGCATCTTCTCACCATCTCCATAGGTACTCCAGTTTTTTCCCACATTCCCAGAACATGCATGTTAGGCTCTAAAAATTGTCATTCGGTGTGGATGTGAGTGTGAATGGTTGTTTGTTTATATGTGCCCTGCACCGGAAAGGCAGTACAGAAAATGGATGCGCATGAAACTTGTCGATCCAAGAAAACAGTTGGAACCAAACATAGTGCTTAACTTTTCATTTCCGGTGAGACTGTGCTGATCGCTAATACTTTGCAGCATACAATGTGAAGAAGATGCCATTAGTAATCCACCTCAGCAGGGAATACTTTTACTCGCATGGTTCTTCATGTGCCTCGAGTAGCGACTATGTATAAATATGAGCAAATGACTTTATGGGAGAGATCACAAACTACCATCATCACAAACCACTCCACTGAGTGTACATTATGATTTTTACATTTTCTTTTTAAACTCATATGGTTAATAACGATTCTCAAATAGGGTAATTTTACTCAGGAAAAGGTTATTTCTGTTTCCATTATTTCTAAGGGGAACATGTTCCAAATCCAAACAAATTGGACGTCGATCATTGTTTTGCACCGTCGTTTCGAGTGATCAATGGGACTTATCAAATCCCTCTATCGATTGAAATTTGGGGGCGCCTTACTAATGATACATTTTTTATTCATGTGAAACACTACACGGTGGGATTGTATGTAGACATCTGTGTACAGCAGGACTCCTTTTACAGCAGTGGAATTAGTGTGTCAACATCCTAAATCAGGGGTGTCAAACATACGGCCCGCGGGCTGGAACCGGCCCGCAAGGAGGTTTGATTAGGTCCGCAGGATAATTTAAAAGTGAAAAAATGCATAAAAGACACAGAAAGAATATTTTTAATAAGGTGCGATTCATGGAATATCCGCTAGGGGAACACACTGTTTTGATCACAGGAAAAGACAACATTGTTTTGATCAGAGAAGAAGACAACAGCGGCCTCAGTCTGTCACTGAGACAGACCCAACACAGCAGACGCTATCAAGGACATGTGAATACTTTATTCTTTACACATATTATAGCACTCTCCTTAGTTTGTAAGGTGTAGGCAGGGATTACATTTAGATGTTATATGCTCGTGTAAATGGTTTAAAAATTCCTTTCTTTATAAATCTCGTTTAATCTTAAAACTGCATTACTAAATTTTTCAATACCAATTACTTGTTAAGGTTTGGTGCCTTTGTACAGTCAGTGGGATCAGTTGCAATGCATATATGTGAATGATCAAAGTAAATTGCACATTTGTCTAAGGAAATCTAAGGGGCTTCATGAAATATTTTGTAAAAGATATGTTCATTAAATTTCAACATTTTCCCAGTGTTCTTGTGCCTCTTTAGACCAAAACAAAGGAAAGACATATTATTTTGGTTACTTACAGCAGAATATGGTATAATTTTTAATGGTCCGGCCCACTTGACCTCTACCGAGGCCGTATGTGGCCCACAGTGTGAAAGGAGTTTGACACCCCTGTCCTAAATGCTGCAGCTATTGCTTTTCAACCTTGGGTTTCATAACATTCAGACATTGCCGATTCAACTTCTTGCTGAACTTAAAATAATATGCTGATAACCCTGCCTTCATATTGCGTACACACAAGACATGAGTGAAATATTTATAAGACTGAGTCTAAACAGCTGAGGGCATGATGAATCACGCAAGGTACACATTACAACGGAGCACAATCTTTCATTTCCCAATGTAGAAGGTCTGTCTGTATAAAAGGGTCAAGTGTGCATTTAATAAAGAAAAGAATTTAGCTGTCCCTGTGGCGAAGGAGTGATTGTCGGTAACGGCAACATTAAACTGTGGAAAGATAGCAAGTGGACATTTTTTGGACAGTGAAAAAGGGCCCCTTTGCCCCCTCAGTTCCCCTGTAGCTTGGACACGAATATCCAAAGAATCACTGTTGTTTTTTGCTGTTGGCTTGGTGCTGTTTCAGCATTCAATCACGCAGCTACAAGGCCAGCTATTCTGCTTGGCTCCATTAACGTGTGAGTGATCCTACGGTGATTACACATGACAAGCTGTCAGAAATTGGACCGGGTCATGCGGAAAGCAGGGATCAGACACTCATCTGCCCGGCCACGCCCACACCAAGCGCACGCACGACAACTGTGAGGACAGCAAATATAGAAAATTCCTTTGGTTTTCTTTACTTGCACACAGTTTGCTTTCTTCCAACACAATGTTATCTTTCAGATGACTTTCCAACACCACTTCCCTCCATTTATGGTCACCATTCCCAAATGGAATTTAGGAGTACAATGTAATTTTATTGAGCACATCTTTTCTGAATAAAGGGATTTAGATTCAGGTTTTCTGGAATAAATTAGGTTTAAAAGTTTGTAACGCGAACAATATTTTAGTAAGTTTAGCTCGGTGGGAGGAACCATTCTTTATTTAATACAGTATACACATAATCAGACATGGCTCAAAGTTTTGGCAGTAATTTTGGCACAAATTTTGATGAGCACCATCACTTCACTCTTTTTCAAGAATATTTCAGTAACTATTGTTTGTGAAAAACAAAAATAAGTCATTTCTAAGTTGGATAATCTTTACAAGTCAATACAAACATTTACAATGAGGACCCTTCACGGGCATACAAATTCTTCTGAGGAAAATGCTGACTTTTTGATATTCAGAAGCATAATTCGAATGGCACAGTACAAAAAAATATAGAATAAATGTGAATCATAAACCTTGAGATTAAGGCAGCAAAATTAGCAAAACAAAATTTGAGACACTACCAAAACTCTTGGCCAGGACTGCACATATTGTGTCAGTGCTTCAGGTCAGAACAGTGACATTCTGGTGCTCTCAGTGTATTACTGCTTTTGTTGCACATACAAGTACAGTTACACGGAGATGCGCTGTCAGGGATTTAGGGTTACATGAAAAAAAAAATGTCATTCAGTGCCGCAAAATGGAAACCGAGTAGAATTCAGCATATACGCGGTTCAACACCCACAGATTTGAATATTCACAAACTTCTTTTCTCTCAATATTTTTTCCAAACTTTTTCATTCCCCAAGCCCCATGTTTTTCATGGAAGACACATTGAATATCAGTGGGGTTTTTTTCTTTTTAAGAATTGGAGAGTGATTAACACACCCTCCCCCAATGCATTTCAATGAATGTCAATTATATGCAGATTTTTGCTCTTCGCAGGCGAGACATGAATAGCGGCGGTCGACTCTTATTTTCTCAGGCGGCCCTAACCACCTTCTGGCACCCTACATATACAGTGGCTTGTGAAAATATTCATCCCCCTTTAACTTCATGGACTTTTGCCACATTTCAGGTATCAAAAATAAAGATATAAAATTGGATTTGTTTTTTTTGTGAAGAATCAACACCAAGTGGGACGCAATTGTGAAGTGAAACGAAATGCATACACGATTTTAAGTGGGGCGTGCATAATTATTCCGCCCCTTTAATGTCCATCCACTCATCCATTTTCTAATCCATTTATCCTGACGAGGGTCGCAGAGACGCTGGAGCCTATCCCAGCTTTCTTCGGGCAGTAGGTGGGATACACCCTGGACTGGTTGCCAGCCAATCGCCCATTAATGTCAGTGTAGCAAACTCACTCCAGAAGTTCCTTGATAATTTCGAAATGATCCAAAGTTGTCCTAAATGACTAATGCTGATAAATATGGGCCACCTGCGTGTAATCCAGTCCCACTATAAATCCACTTGCTCTGGGATGTATCAGAGGTCTGATAAAAGAAAATCAGGGAGCAAACAGCATCAAAAAGCCCCAGAAACACACCAGGCAGGTCTGGGTACAAGTTGTGGGGAAGTTGAAAGCAGGAATAGGATATGAAAAGATTTCACAAGCTTTAAACATCTCGCAGAAAACTGTTCCATCAATCATATTGAAATGGAGAGAGCATGAGACAACTTCAAACCGACCAAGACCTGGCCGTCCCTCTAAACTTTCAGCCCAAACAAGGAAAGCACTGATGAGACATGCAGCCAAGATGCCCACGATCACTGTGGATACACTGCAGAGATCCACAGCTAAGGTGGACTAAACTGCCACTTAGAGGGCACTTAGTAGTCGCACACCGCACAAATCTGACATTTATGGATAAGTGGCAAGATGAAAGCCATTTCTCAAAGACAATCATAAATAGTCCCGCTTGAAGTTTGCAAAGCCACCCAGTAGAGACAACTAACGTGGAAGAAGGTGCTATTGTCAAATGAGACCAAAATTTAACTTTCTGGACAAAATGTGTTATGTTTGGTATAAAGGTCACACCGTACATCACCCTAAAAACACCAACCCCACTGTCAAATATGCTGGCGGCAGCATCATAGCCTGCGGGTTCTTTTCTTTAGCAGGGACAGGGAAGATGGAGTTGATGGAAGACAGATGGAGCCAAATCAGGGCCATTTTGGGAGAAAACCTGTTGGGCTCCGCATAAAACTTGAGTCTGGGAATGAGGTTTACCTTCCACCAAAACAATGACCCTAAACATAAAGAAAAATCTACAATTAAATGATTAAAAACACAAATTTCCAGGTGTTAGAATGGCCATGTCAAATTGCAGATCTGAATTTAATTGAGAATCTGTGGCAAGTGGGCGGCCCGGTAGTCCAGTGGTTAGCACGTCGGCTTCACAGTGCTGAGGTACCGGGTTCAAATCCAGCTCCGGCCTCCCTGTGTGGAGTTTGCATGTTCTCCCCGGGCCTGCGTGGGTTTTCTCCGGGTGCTCCGGTTTCCTCCCACATTCCAAAAACATGCATGGCAGGCTGATTGTGCACTCTAAATTGTCCCTAGGTACGAGTATGAGCGTGGATGGTTGTTCGTCTCTGTGTGCCCTGCGATTGGCTGGCAACCAATTCAGGGTGTCCCCCGCCTACTGCCCGAAGACAGCTGGGATAGGCTCCGGCACCCCCCGCGACCCTAGTGAGGATAAAGCGGTTCGGAAAATGGATGGATGGATCTGTGGCAAGTTATGAAAACTGCTGCTCACAAACGCTCTCCAGCTAATCTACCCGAGCTAGAGCTGTTTTGTAAGGAACAATGGGAAAACATTTCAGTCTCCAAATGTGCTCAGCTGAAAGAGACATACCTCAAAAGACTTTCAGCTATAGTCGCATAAAAAGGTGGTTCTACAAAGTATTAACATAGGGTTGTGGTCGTAAATTCACTCTGATGCCATGACACCACTCTGACGTGTGTGTGTGTGTGTGTGTGTGTGTGTGTGTGTGTGTTTTAGAGGCAGAGCATGCTCCCCTCCCATTAATTTAGGAAGGCAACCTCGGTTGTGAACCAATCAAAATTTCGTGATGGGGGTACCAAACATTTGAACAATGCTCTGAGTTTCCAAACAACGGGAGTGAAATAGTGCACGCTCGGAGTGTATATCTAATTGCGCCACGGGGATAAATAAAGTTTTCTGAACCTGAATCTGAATATCTGAACGCACCCATAATTAGGGAATAGGGATTTTATAGGCTGTACTGTTTTTGCTATTGGTTTCTGTAAGAAACATTTTCACCAAAAATGTGACTTTCATTCTAGATCAACTAATCTATCTTTTTCATCTTCATGTTTTATTTTTGGACTGGTGTGATTTATACTCCGGAGCAATTTAAAGTCTGAAAAATATCGTTTGTCAAAAGCTTTTCCAAAGTCACAAATGTTGAAAAAACAAACACACATACAAATAAACGGTGGTAAACATGTTTCCATATTAGATTTTTTTTTTTTTTTAAACCTTTCTTAATTATATGATTTTAACCAACAAGGGATAATTCGATATTGTAAATCACTATAAATAAAACATAATAAATTTTTAAAAAATGAAGCTGGAACCACGTATTTTGAAATGTGTTTCATGTTCATGGTCACTTGGTGTTATGTACATAACGTCTCAATTGAGCATGCAAACAGGTGCCTTCAGATCCTGAACAGTTGTGCTTCTCTCGAGTGACTTGCATGTGTGTTATCTGTGTGTGACGCATAATGTGCATGTCAATTGTTGACTTTTTACATCACCTCATACTGCAGAAATACAACTACAGTCAAGAGTGTGGCGTCTTCACTGTATACTGAATGTAAAAACAAATACAATTGCACGATATTTGCATGTTTTCTCTCACCTTCAGCTGTAGTGAACTCAGCGTGACGTCTACCGGCAGGCAACCGCCCCAGGTAGGTGAGCACAATATACTTGGTTTCATAATGGAAATCCTTAGGCACGGTGGTAGCAATTGGGGGAGACAGAGGAGCGGTGGAGCCTGAGGTAGCCATGGATCAGAGGTGTGTCACACTTCCAGGCACATATGTTCTTACAGTAGAGCAGGACACCCCACCTGTCGATAAGAAGAGGTGGCGTTGTGGAGTTAAAACTAGTAGCTGTCGTGAGTAGAAGCATTCACCACCATTCACATTAAATGTCATGCAAATCAGTATAAAAATGATGCATTTGGCCATAAAACAACTGGTAAGCGTACATGTATGACACTATGTCATAAAAAAGGCATAGGTAATAAATATATTGTAGCACTTATAGTTCCACATTCACCTCCACATGTGACAAAGACTACTGTAGGAATTACAAACTAACATTATTGGAGATGCATAAATTGTAAATATATTCGATTAATGAAAGTATAGTCAAACTACATTAAAATCACCAACGGGAATATGAATATTTTAAATGTTACCCCGGATGGCAAATTGCACAGGTCTTTTTAACAGTGGGGAATGTCAATTTTTAGTTCGAGGAGTGGGAAAAAAAACTCACCCAATGCAACAGCCACAAACAACGTGCGTAATGTTAAATATTTTCGGTTGCTATTTCAGCACCGTCAAGCATGACTTTGATTAAAATGAAGCCCAATGAAGGACACACCTACCGTCCTTGAATAAAGGCAGCCAGGTGCTGACAAACCGGAGGCCGAAGGGGAACTATGCAACACTCGTGCAGCTTAAGCCTTAGCACGAAAGGGAGCAGCCCAGCCTGTCACATAGGCAGCTGAGCAGTGTGCGTTCGCCGTTCGGACCGAACACAAGCTAACGAAAGTGGAGCACAACGATTTCTCTTTCGGCCATCAGTCTAAAATCAATTTGCCATTTATTTCGGATGATCTAAAGGTTCAAAGAGGAAATCACGCATTTGTTTTCATCTTTTACACTTATCTGTTTATTGTAATTGGAAAATCAGTGCGATAAAATCGATCAGGCCTTACGCTTTCCTGTTTTTGTAAGGGACACGCCACTTAATTATTTTACTTTGAAAGCTCAAACCGGAAATTGTTCTGTCTTGTTTTGATTCACATTGACGTGAAGGGAGCGGAAGCACCAAGTTGTACTGTAAGGCAAACAGGTTCTCGGTTTTTATTTTTTGATTTGTTTTGTTTTGTTTTTTTAACCGCGTTTGGGTAGTTATTAATTTTAGTAACAACAAACATGGCCCTCACCGATGCAGATGTCCAAAAACAGGTAACGATGATTTCAGACATCGACTGAGCAGAAGGTAAAAATTGAATGAAGGGTAAAAAACAGTGAACGACCGTTAGAGCTGCCGATATGGTTGTATCCAGCCAAATTACGTTTCTACGGAGCCCCTAAAGGGACATGGAAGGCAAAATAAAAAAACTTTGCGAGATCTCGCGAAGTTTTTTTATTTTGCCTTCCATGTCCCTTTAGGGGCTCCGTACTTTTCTCGTTTTGAATTTACCTCAACAAAATAAACAAATCCACTTTTAAAAGTTGTACTAGGTCAGATTGTGAATTTGACGGCTGTTTGGTTATCGGTTGTGACAGATAAAGCACATGATGGCCTTCATTGAGCAAGAGGCCAATGAAAAGGTTGAGGAAATTGACGCCAAAGTAAGTCCCCCAACCCAACACACACACGCACACACACTAATTTATATGTTCATTTTTTTGCTGAACATAGTTGTGATGCTGAACTGATTGCAGGCGGAGGAAGAGTTCAATATCGAGAAAGGTCGTTTGGTCCAAACACAGAGGGTGAAAATTATGGAATACTATGAGAAGAAGGAAAAGCAGATTGAACAGCATAAGAAAATGTGAGTGTGTGTGTTTGGGAGAGGGGGGGCTGCCAATCGACCTCAAAGCACATATAGAGACAGACTACCATATACACGGTCACTCAGTGGAATCGAAAACCAAGCTTCTGTACTGAAGTCAAGCTAGTGAATCATTACACCATCACTGACCTCCTTTTAAAATACTATGACTAAATTGATATTCATAAGGTTTCCCACATCTTATTTATTGTATTATCAGACATTCGTTTTAAAATACCGCACAACCGCTGTATGTGAGCGCGGTATTCATCGATGTGTTTGTTTGCCTATAACGTCCTATCTACAGTGTTTGATGTATCAACTTGGAGTTTTAATGTTAAGTAAGTATTCTTCCAAATCTCTTAGATTTACATCAGATGATGATTAAAAAAAAATCGTAACATCTGCAAAGTCCTTAATGCAGGAGTGCCTAACCTTTTTTGGCATATGGTCTACTTTTCAAGCAGCCAAATTTCCACGACTGACTAATTCATTGTCAACATTGCAAACACACACCTTTTCCAGCCTGCATTCACAAACCCACAACACCTTTTCTTGTCCTACAATGACTAGACATCACATCCCTCCCTCTGCTCCTCTCTCACATGCACGTCCACACATGCCATGATGAGCCATAGCCATAATTGAAACAGAAAGAGAAAAATAACCCAGATACAAGACAGCTAGATCTCTGAATTTGAAAAAGGAAATCCCTGCCTACATTAATAGAAGCACTTCTCTAGCGCGTAGAGTGTTGAATCCTTAGGCCTGTGTGTACCATTTTAAAATGCCACTCCAGATTCCCTTTAAGTGCTCACATGACTATCTGCAAGTGATTGCTAACAATTTGCTGTGATGCAGGTCACGTGCAACCATAGGTTAACAGGTTACCTCCTTTTTCTGTATTCTATATAATTTTTTGAGACTGAAAAAGTGCATAGGGCGTAGTGTGCAATAACACAATATATATATTAAATAATATACACGTACACACACAAAAAGGAACTCACCCCCACCACAAGTGACGCGCACACACACAGCCCTCGCGGTTGACTCTGGAACAGTATACGGTCTACCAGTCAACCCGATTAATTTGGTGGGCACTCCTGCCTTAATAGAGCTCTGTCTAATCTGATATGATTTGAATTAAATTTGGTAAATGTACAACCGACCCAGAGGCTCCAATGCCAAATCAAGATTCATGTGGATCTAAACTTGACTGCAGATTTCGCAAGTATTTAAATTTCTAATCGGCGTAGCTTCTAAATTGCTACCATAGAGTCTTTTACTGCAGAAATTTGGGATCTCAATAAAACTTGACTTCCTCTTGCCATTTAGGATTAGAGAAGTTCACTCACTCATTGATTTCTCTGGTGATGAATGGTGAACGTCTGGTGGTCTTGGAGTGCTCGTGTTTAATCAATGACATTTCTTCCCACGGCCCACAGCCAGATGTCCAACCTGATGAACCAAGCAAGACTGAAAGTGCTCAAGGCTCGTGATGACATGATCACGGTAAGTGGTCATGCTGTTTCTCCAATAGATTCCAATACCATCAAAATATTTAAACATCCCCTCACCTTGCACAGAAACATTTGTGAACCATTTCTTCCGCAGAATAGCATAGCACTGTATTTCATCTGAACTTTTTCTGCCCCCCCCCCCCCATTCCCCCACGTCACAGGATATGTTGGTCGAAGCTAGACACAGACTTGCAGAGATTGCGCAAGATCCTGCCAGGTACTCCACATTGCTGGAGGGGCTTGTGCTTCAGGTAAAAATTGTGGTGGAAAAAAAAAAATCAAACTGATTCATCTCGTGTTTGTTGAGACAATCCTCTTTACCAATTTGTTATTTTGGTCCCGGGCTCCCGTTGACGTGTTTCTGCTGACCGTGTCTTGAACAGAATATACACACGCATGTGTTATTGTGATGATGCCTACACAGGAAAAGAGCGCAAGGCTACCACAGCACACAGACATGCAGGCAGATTGAATTGGATAGCGTAATGTTGATTAAATTGACAATAACTATAGCCTACTGATACCGACGTGGAAACATAACGCTAGAATTGTACTGATAATATGAACTGAACCAGTGACGGTATCATAAACATCATCGAGACATCCGGAATACAAAGAAGAGTTGGATTTGAATAAATTAGGTTAAGTGTTAGCTTATCTGCTCATTACATTGCAGTAGCAAACTTCTCATCGTTTCCATTTTGGTGACCTACCTTAGAGACAAGTTATATAAACACTCAACACAACCGGTTGCTACTCCATTTGTGTCAGGTCACTTCCTAATTGGCTAACATTCTATTTCACGTCCCATCAGGTTGAACTTTTACGAGTATTTCACCAGACATTCAAGATTTGGGCTTCATCTGACTTTGCTCGTGACGGTGGGAAAAAGCTCAAATTCAAACCGATTATCAGTTCATGCATTTTGGCAATAACTGGTTCATAGCAGTCCAGTTAAGTTCGATTCAATGCCCTGAGAAAGAAATGACCGGGATGAATGAGAATATCCACATTCACATTTCGGTAGTAGTACTTGTACTGTCTGATCTACTTTTTTCTTTTCAAACAGCAAAGTAAATACATCGCACAGACAGTAATAATGGTTTATTTATGAAAACTTCAATGCTGAAATCAAATTCTTACTATCTGCTGTACTTCACAATGTACCTGTAGAATGTCCGGACACTTTGTTCTTAGGCAGACTTTGTGGAGGATGATCATTTGTGACCCATAGGCCAAAGCGATAGTTGCAATAGCAAACTAAGTGAACTTTGCACCACTGTGCACTTTTTGGGTTTGTGCCTGTCATGTGTAGGGTTTCTACCAACTCCTGGAAGAGAAAGTTATCATTTGCTGTCGACAGCAAGATGTGGAGATGGTTCAGGTGAGGTTGAGCTGAGAAAGGTGGGATGAACAAATTCACAAATGTTGTGGCGATTTTTGGTCTTTGCGTTTCGTTCATAGGCTGCAGTGAATAAGAACATCCCCATCTTCAAAGAGGCTGTGAAAAAAAACATTGTTGTCAAAATTGACACAAACCATTTTCTGCCGTCAAGCATGTAAGTAATTTCTGTTTACAGACGTTCATCCTCTTACATTTCGTACTTTTTCATTTTCAAAGCGGGGATGCTTTTTATTTTCATTCATCATTGTCATTTCTGGGGACATGATTGTTTTCATAGCTGCGGAGGAGTGGAGATGTATAATGACAATGGCAAGATTAAAGTATCCAACACTTTGGAGAACAGACTTGAACTTCTAGCACAACAGGTAAATAATGTCATGTATGTTGACAAGCATCTCTTAAACAAGCTCAAACAAATAGTACTGTACTTTATTCAAATACCGTCCTAAAAAAAAACAAATGCAAAGTCTCCAGCAGTGATTCCCAAGTTTGGCCTCGAGAGGGCACTACACTCCACACAATTCCAGAGGAGTGGCGTGCACCCTCAAGGCAGGGAGAGGCAGATTTATGTTGTGATTGAAAAGCAATCACTGTGCTTTACCCAATTTGAACTACATAAACAATGGAAGAACTAAATATAAAGAAAGTACCTGAAAAAAAGAAAATTTACTAAAGTTACTGAAAGAACAAAGTGAACGATTTATTTATCGTACTTGGGCTGTTTTAGTGATTGATTTGATATGACTGCTTAAAATCTGATCGAAATCTGTCCGTATAAGGCTCACAGTTGTTTGTCAATTGGATAGAGACAAAAGTCTACATAGTATTTGGTTTGTATGTTTCAAATTTAATTCATAATTACACTTCACTTGAGTGCAAATCCTGCACAAACACTTTATGAATACACATTGGTTATCAGTATAAATTAATTTGATGTGTGGATATCATAAAATATGCCAGTCAATGTTTTCAAGAATAACAATACATTCTATTTTGGGGGGTTTTCCTGTCATTCAAGGTCAGCGTTTGAAAAATGGTCAAAAGAAAAATATAAAATCAATACAAAATGAGGAATAAAATTCAGCAAGGTAGCGTAGAACACATGAACCAATATAATTTAGAAAACACTGCATTGTGCTTTTGATATTGGTATTTTTAAAAAAAACTTGATGGGTTTAGGATGAGGCGGCCCGGTAGTCCAGTGGTTAGCACGTCGGCTTCACAGTGCAGAATCGATCCCAAGTTTGCATGTTCTCCCCGGGCTTGCGTGGGTTTTCTCCGGGTGCTCCGGAAAACATGCATGGCAGGCTCGTTGGGCACTCTAAATTGTCCCTAGGTGTGAGTGTGAGCGTGGATGGTTGTTCGTCTCTGTGTGCCCTGCGATTGGCTGGCAACCAATTCAGGGTGTCCCCCGCCTACTGCCCGAAGACAGCTGGGATAGGCTCCAGCACCCCCCGCGACCCTAGTGAGGATGAAGCGGTTCGGAAAATGGATGGATGGATGGGTTTAGGATGAGATCATTTGATTTAGGGTTATGTTGCTCTATACTGTATATAATAGTTCAAATGCATTTTGGACACCTTGGTAATGTGTTACTTGTTTGCTGGTTTTCCTCCAAACAGATGATGCCTGAAATCAGAGTGTCCTTATTTGGCGCCAACCCCAACCGCAAATTCACAGATTAACAGTGGATTTGAAGGGTGCAGCATGTACAAAGGTGGAATAGGTTTCGTCTACATTATGTTGCATAATACTATTGATGACAAGTATACCCACTCAAGTGCCTTACTTTAACTGACGTATCCCATGGACTGTTTTCAGCCATATAGGCCAAATGTGTTATTATTTTTTCCAAGAGATATTAACTGTTACTATGTATGTACAATCAAACAAAGAACATGTTTATAATTATGAGGGAGCGCTTAACATTCAAGAGCCAAAGTAATAAATGAGTACAACAAAGTACAATAGTCGGTGTGCATCTTCATTCACCAGTTGTAAACAAACTGCTTACACGGGCTGTTTAACCTACTTTGTGAAACCCCTTGCCTAGTTATACAAATTACAGCATTGCATTTAAAATGCGCATATCAAAAAAGATGTATATTTTAGTGTGTATTTGTTTTTTATGAAATAGGACTAAAATCCTCAACAGCACAAATCACAGAAAATCCAAGACATTTTGTTTTGTTTTTTTTAATTTACAACGATAAGGCTTTTATTTAGTTTTCCATACACTTTTATGATTTGTTAGGCAGAAGTCGCTTTTGGTCCCATTATTCTGGATTTATTTTAAACCTTCTGAAACTGTGAAGAAGGTTTAAATACAAAGTACAGTGGCGGGCGTGTGTAGCTTTTAGGCCGGAAGTGAACTGCGCATATATTTTACGCTAATACAGGGATTAAATCATTACCGTCAGATTAACAAACGACCTACTGACAAGCAGCGCTTCCCAATCCAGGTAGGGAATCCAAGATTACAACAGAGATCTCATGGATAGAGTGCAAAGAATGCATAACAGGGCAGGTAAAGAACATTCTATTTTTTAACCTGTATGATTATGCAATGAAATCATTTTAGAAGATTTGCAACCAAACAAATGGTTAGCAGCCTGAACAATATACAGTACAGCATTTTTTTCTTAATAACCAGACAAGATTATCTCTTTTGGGTTAAGGAATAACTCCAGATGTAAACTCAAAACACCTTGGGACACAGTACATAGGACCATCCTTGACCAAATAAACCCTGAAGCTTGCATGTTGCAATCTTAGATAACATGGGTCCACACACAGTTTGACTCAAAATGAAATGAAATGCGCAGATACAACACATTCCCTGCCGATTGAATTTATTCCATCAATGCTAGCACTGCCTCCCCGACACCAAGAAAATAGACACCTTGCGCGATGCCAAAAAGGGGGGCAATGACCAGCGCACGGCACGCTGCACCCTTCAGGAATGCTGATGGTCCCTCTCGCCCCATTATGCGCCTACAGAAATACAAACAATAAATAATGGCTGGCGAGAGATTACAGAGTCAATATTTGATTAGAAAATAGTTACCGTGTGCAGTCAATAATTCCTCTGTAGGTATCCTCCCCGTCACCTTTTTGGAGTGTTTGCAGTCGAGTTTTTATCACTGTTCGGGTGACAAAATCAAAGACGATGTATTATTACGGTACTCCAACTACCACTGTAGTACTGAACCCAGAATGCACTTGAACCTTTCCCAGTGGACTTCATATGACCTCCAATCTTTTGAATGTTCATGTCCTTTTTTTTTTTTTCAAACAAGGAGCTAGCTTGAATGACAAAATTGACAACTGTTCGATCCATCCATTTTCTAAGCCGCTGATCCCCACAAGGGTCGCGGGTGTGCTGGAGCCTATCCCAGCTGTCTTCGGGCAGTAGGCATGGTACACCTTGAACTGGTTGCCAGCCAATCGCAGGGCACACAGAGATCAACAACCATCCACGCTCACACTTGCACCTATGGACAATTTAGAGTGTTCCATTAACCTGCCTCATATGTTTTTTGGAATGTGGGAGGAAACTGGCGTACCCGGAGAAAACCCACGCAGGCACGGGAAGAACATGCATACTCCATACAGGAAGGTCAAAGCCGGAATCGAACTCTGCACCTCTTTGCTGTGAGGCGTTGGTGTTAACGCTCACAGGGATACCTTCTTTGATTCATGAAACAACCAATATACAGTATTGCTAAATAAATTCACTTATCCCTCTATCTTTGTTGCAACTGGTGTTCCCTCTGCGAACTTCCTGTTTGAAGCCCTCTATGTTGCGTAGAACTAATTAGGTGTCATCTTCATTTCATGTCAAAATGTGAACAGCATGATGAAGAGCACCATGTAAATACCAATTCTAATTGAAACAGAAAATGTTTTGGTCAATTCATGGTTTCGACACTAGTTGTGAATTTTGCTGATTAGCTTATTAAACAGTTGGAGGTGCATTCAAAGCTCAAATTAAGTTCACATGTAAAGCTTACAGTCCATTTCAGTTTTTTCTTGAAATATGACCTCAAAGTCCAATGTGATCCCTGAAGTTAAAGTTAAAAAGCAGCTCAAGTTCACAAAAAAAACACAATGACAATAATGTACTACGTAGACAACAATTGTTACAGTATTTGCTTCTGAAACTACAATGCTAGTATTAAAGTACAGTACATTTCCCGGGAAGGCAATCATTAAATACAATGGATATAAGAAGTTGACACCCCCCTGTTCAACTGTCAGGTGTTGTCATCTGTGAAGGTCATGTCATGTTGGGCTTGCATGGCTACTTCTGGAACGTTCTATCTAGTCTTTATTGATGATGTAATGACTGATGGTCGTGATAATTTTTTCGAGCAATTTCCAGATTAATTTCCAGAAAATGCCTCCAAACTAATGGTGTGACACTTCAGCTTGCAACAAGACAAAGACCCAAAACACAGTGCCAACGCAAAAAAAGCACTTCATCAGGGGGAAAAGTGGGAGGTCTTAGACTGGCCAAGTCAGTCACCGGACTTCAACCCAATAAAGTATGCGTTTCACCTCCTGCAGAGGAGACTGAAGCGGGAAACCCCCAGAAACAAATAAGAACTGAAAAGGGACTGCAGTAAAGGCCTGGAAAAGCATTTCAAATGAAGAATGCAACAGTCTGGTGAAGTCAATGGTTCGCAGGTTTGATGTGTTTATTGCAAGTGAGCGTTATTCCACCAAATATTAAATGTTTGTTACTTTAAGTGAATTTAATATTTTGCTAATTTTGAAAGTGGGTGGCTTCAAACAAGAGGCATTGTCCCGAGTTGTTTTAACGCATCTAGATACAAATAAATTCCCTCAAAATACATAATCATACACACAAATATTCACACTGTAAGAATAACTGAAATAAACGATATCTCTCAATATCTGTTTCAATACTAGTATTTTTGTTGTCTTTATAAAGACAAACATTTTCATTAGATTGTGTAGCTGAACCTAATAAAGTGTCTGGTGAGTGGATATAAAAATGTCAATCAGGACTGGAATCTAAGTATAAATAAAATAGCTCACTTGAATGTCAAATCCAGACATGCTGATGTTAAATAATATCTACAACAATCAACAGTTTGTTACAGCTCAGCATTTTTTAATCTCTTTCTCGGATCTCCACTCACCATCCAGCGGTGTGACAGCCACAGCTGCCACTGAGCCTGCAGCGCATCCTGCCACAAAGGACTGCCAGAAAGGAGCTTGTGCCTGGACATCACCTGGACTTCCATGTTTTTCCCTCCCCAGTGCATTCAAGTTGGCAAACAAGGGGAAGTAAATCATTGAGAAAGGGACATCCCTGAAAAATATATTTTGGAAAGCGTGAGAGCAAAAAAAAAACATGTCATTAACAAAGGAATGAGAAGAATGGTGTGACAAAAGTGGAAAAAAGTTGTGGTCTTGGCGTTACATCCGTGCAGCCAGACATAGCAGGAGCAATCTATTGATCAGTGTGGATTAGAGGGGTCAGGAAATGCTGTACAACAAAGTCCTGTAGTCCAGTTATGTAATCGAGAATGAACCAATCAACAAAGTAATGAGAGTGCTGAATGGGAGCAGAAATGATTCACGCATTCATTCGACCCTTTAGAAGAGTTGAATAAAAGCTCCTTCGCCCTTCCAAAATGAACTAGAATGGCACTCATAGCTTCTGCATCCTCTGCCAAGGACATCTCAGATTTATTTGACCGAAAGCTCATAAAATACTGGATGATATTAAGTACAGTCAAATAGGATGAGGTAATGTGTCTTTTAGAGTGCCACACACACCAGGCTTCTTCTTTTCACTGCGCCCTCCTCAAACACACACACACACAGTTGGCCCCAATGCAAGTGGACTGTTAACAGTCAAGAATTCGTAAATCCCCTGATGTGCCCCCGTTTCCAGAGCTACACTAAATTTCATTGATGTCTGCCTAGGCCAAAACACCACACATAGACTAAATAAACTTTAGTCGTGAAATTATGTCTTTTATTTATACAGGTACAGTACTGTGATCAAAAATAATGTCAGTACAGTGAAACTCCTCTACAACGAAATCATGTTTGCAGCAAGACATTTTTCACAACAGGGGTTTTTCACTGTAGCAAATTTGAAACAGGAAAGTGGGAATGGTGTTAATGCATGAAGATTTTTTCACACTAGGGGGTATTTTCACCCATGTAGATTTCGTTGTAGAGGAGTTTCACTGTCAACAAATGATTAACTATCCAACTGGCATGGGAGTTTTTTTATGGTGAGAAGGGCATAATTTCAAGTTGATTTTATTGTGCTGCTGTAGTGAACTGTGTGTGCATGCATGCACGTATAACCTCATTAAGGTGGCTCCTGCTCCCCTGTATAAACCAGCAAGGCCTCGGGTCCTCAGCAGCTCCGCCGTGATGCTAGTAGCAGATGTCCGTAGGGCAGGATTAGGCCGGGGCAGCTGTGGTGCCACTAATGACGGAGCAGGACCAGAAGCAGCAGTCTGAGCTGGTGTCGAGACTTTTCTCTGCGCAGCTGATAAGAAATCATACTTGTGTGAGCCTACATCCTTATCATAGTAAGATTTTGAAACACAAACATTTTGTTTGTGAAAAAATATTATTGACTGTATTAATTAGCAAGGAACATAAAATAATTACAATAAATCTCACCCAGCCTCCCTGCATCTTGTAGTTGTATTTTGAGCATTTCCATGGGGGTGGTGACCACCACCTGACATGTTCCAGCCCCACAACCTGCCAGAACCTCCCCCCATAGGGGCAAGTGGCTGATGACAAAAGACAAAAAGCATTAACAAAACATAAGACATCCTTCTGTTTGAGGTGTTTCTTGTTTTTTATGAGTCAACAAAAATTCAGTGTTTATTTTACTCCCACCAGGGATTCCATTTTTGTAGAGCGCACACCTGCCCTCGTGGTGCATATACCCACGTATCGTGATTTTTGTAACAGCACAAGGTTCATAGCTCGTTGGCTAATTTGGCTGACCGGTTTCCACCAACCAAGGCATTCCGGGGCAGCGAGGGCTTGTCCTTTATGATGCGCCTGATGGAGTGGCAGAAAATTGGTCTGAATTTAGGCCTGCTGACACCATGTGTGAGGTTTTGGTGAATTTAATCGGGGCACAGGCAGACAGACTCGCTGACATGTGATGGATGTCAGGAGTACTTAATTCATTATATGTGAACAGCAGGTATCAAATTGTCTGAATCATTGTATGGTATTTTTTAAATCAGGCCACAGGGCTGGGCAGTGGTCATGGAGCGGTTTCCAAATGCCCACTTGACGATTTATATGCGCTTTCACCATGCCGAGTCTCTTGTGGGCCACGTTTTAAAAGAATAAAAGGAGGCCCTTGGAATGGCCATGATTGATCAGCTGTGACCACTTCCGCAGCAGCGCAGACCTCCCCCTCGCACATCCGCCGGCCTACAGTTATCTGCGAAATTAGTAAAGTTCTGTCTAATTTTTCAATCACATCTTGATTATTTTAATTTAAGTCAATTACAAAATCATGAAAACATTCTCCAAGTCTATCCAACCCTCAAGGAATCTTGTTCAGTTAACAAACGTAACATTCAAATGGATGTTCTGAAAATGTACCCGTTTCGGGAGAGCTTTTGTCTGAAGGCATCATTAGCTGCCAGTTTGATTGCTTTTTCCGGTGTGACAAGAGTGAGGTTGACTGCTGCACCTAGTGGAGGCAAACAAGCTATTAGATGAAAAAATCTCCCTCTCAGCCAACAAAATAGAATAACAAGCACATCATCTTTTGGTTACTGCATGCTACTACCATGCATTGCAATGTCACAATGTATAGAAAGTCACAGCTGTATATTTGTTTGTCACAGGCATTGGAAATGCAAATAGTACCTCTGTAGCATCCAAAATAGCCTTCTGAGCGTATTGTCTTAGCCAGACAGTCCCACCTGATTTGACAAAAAAGAAAGAACATTGCCTTAATTTGATTGTAAAGTGCACTGCAGTGGCCCTTAGGTCATACAATTTGGAGACCTATCTACATTTAAGTATGCCTCAAAAGTGAAACAATAAATAATGACACTAAGAGGAAAATTGTGATGCTAACCATAGAACAGGAATTGGAGCTTGTGACTTTGGAAAGGGTCTGGCTGACATATACCGGTAATTATTTCAATACACACACATACACACAAACTTATCTAGCAGATGCTAATGCTGCTAACGTCTCAAAAATCTGAACGCCTAAAGATTTAACATGAAAATGATGAGTGAAACTTGTCAAGAGCAACAACTTAAAATCAGTGGTATCTCGTCCTAGAGAGCACTAAAATGTAAATGAAACATTCTAATAAAAAATATTTCGTATATCTTTTGAGGCCCTGAAAAAGTACATACAGTACTTCTTTTTATTCAATTTAATGGATAATCAGCGCTAACGGAAGACTCCAGCCCCGATTGGTGGTTTAAAACAAAGTTCCACTGTATAGCTATTAGATGAAAAGGATAAATAGTATACAGTTGTTGATGAGTAAAATTGATTGGTTTATCACTGCCATTTCAAATAAAGCAAGGGGCAAAATGGCCACACCCTGAGATGGATAAAAACAGGTGGATTTTGCTGCTGAATTCATTATCATTAGTCAGAATACTGTTTTTGGACTAAAAGGGGCGCATAGAACCTATTATTGTAAAGAGTTTTCTGAGGTTTTTTTTTTTCTTTTTTACTTGACCTCCACTTTAAAATAAACACGCAATTATCTATTGTGGTGTGTGGACAATTGAACCAGTTTAACTGTCATTGGTTAATGTTGAGCTGAGAGCACACAATCCAACTTTTATTATTGGGCCTTGAAAGGAATAAGTTATTCTGGTAGTTTTCCATTTCTGAGTCACAGTGGAAAACTGCGGTCTGGGTCTTGTGCTGCCGAGCACAGGATAGCCACACCCATCACAAGGCAGTGCTGCTGCCCACCCCACAGAGAATTCAGGCTCTTATAAGAACACCAGTGCACATTTTTTCACATAATACATTTTTGTTTTGGGTCATATTCAATCACTAAAATCAATGTTTATCATAAGTGGCTTCAGTTACATCAAACCAAAACATGCAAAAAAGTTATGGAATTTCATGATAATCGTGATTTCCCACTGAGCTTTCTCAAGCACTGAAAAAAACATGGGACGTGACTTTATAGTTTTGCAAGTGGCCCTTTTATGGGATTCTTGTGATTCATGTGACAATGCAGTCATTGTTTAGATGAATTGCTAACTTAATACAGTGATGCAGTGCTTTCATGCACTTAGGATGCCGACCCAAGGAAAACATGGAAGTTCATATTTTTGTTTTTCTGGTTTTGCTCTGAGGCCATACTCACATTCCTTTGTAGACCTGCGCACCCTGCTGGTTCTGTAGGCGCGTTTTGGCCAGATCGATAGGAAATACACATGTCACACCAACCAGGCCTGCCACTCCCCCATTAATCAGCTTAGCAGGGAGACTGCAAAGGGATCAACATACAGTATAGGCACATGGGACACATGCATGCACACAGACATTTACACGCAGCTGTCAACACAAGCCACGCACATGCCTGAATAACTTTTAAGACCGCAGATGTCACAATAGTTGACTTCAAACTATATCAGCGAATCAAAATGCTAATAGGAAACACAATTAAATCAAGAGGAAACAGGTCCCTCAGGATTAAAGTCAAACAGATTTTTTTGTGTCAGACCAATTTATTCTGTAATGGTTTGGCAGGCGACTGGAGTAACCGCAGTTGGAATGTTTGACTAAACAAAGATTACCTTAGTTTGTTCTCTGTCATCCTGTTTGCGTTTGGGCCCCAGGCCCACAACTCCCCTCGTTGTCCGCCACAGACTTCCTCCTCTTCTTCCTCTCTCCCCTTCCACAATTTGGCACTGAGCTCCAAATGGTCAGTTCACACTTCGCCTTTCCCACTCAATAACACTAATGCAGCTCACTGGGTCTTTGACTGTGTTACCAGTGGACTGCTCTTTTTCCTCTCACTAGTGGACGCCTTTTTTCTGCTACGGCCAAACCCAGCAATGACGGACGGGTCTGTTTTTGAGGCCAGCCCCTCTCCTTTTTTGCTCTCTCTCACAACACTGCACCAAATCTCCTCTCCTGCCTTGAATGGAAAACACACATCGAAAATGTGATTGCATGATATCAAAATCATCATTGAATCATTCTTAACACAAACGGAAAGATATCACAGGACTAACAGAAGAAGAAAAAACAGCGTGCTGAGACTCTCTAAATTGCCTTCTCACACAGATAAGTGTACAGTATTCTGACACAGCACAGGGAGCAAAATGAAGAATGATTGTCCTTAATCGGAAAGTATTTTTCTTGCCATGTGGATCTTGGAGTGTATTGTATCTAGTTTATATACAGTAGGCCTAGAGGTGAAGATGTTAGAGGATCAATTGTGTTAGCAACTTGGCTAAACTTGATAGATTTTCTCTCTCTCTCTTTTGTAATCACTTTTTACCTCCATCTCCTCCCCTGACTTCCTCTCGCCTCATCTCTCTAATTAATCTGACTTAATCTCTGCCTTTACTCTGCCTCTATTTTTAACACCATTAAGCTTCATTATAGCTTTACTCTTTCGGCACAGTGAACTATTTCCAAACAAAGATTAGGTTGATATGTTCATTATTTTGTTTGTTTGCATTTTTCTTTGTATTCCTAACTCTGTTGTTTTTATTGCCGGATCCCTGCAGCCACATTCTGCACATGCTTTTCCCTGAGCCTCTTTCTCTGCACCTTTCTTTCAGCCCGGCTCCATTCACACATTCGGAGAGAGAAGTTACCCTGCCAAAACAGAGAGGGCTGCCTCACCCCTCGACAACCTCCAACCATAAAATCCACGCTACAATTTATTTTGCGTAGTCTGACAACCGAGCGCACAATTTTATTTTCTTCCAGTACAGTGAGGAGAAGAAGATCCTTACCTCCGCGGGTGCATCCCACAGGCTGGATCAAGCTGTCTACTTTCCTCTCCTTTCAACCAGGCGTGCATCAGCAGTAACCAAGCGAGAGCAAGTTGAGAGAGCCAGTCGTTGCACAAACACTAGCATTGTCTCAGTGGCTAAAGTCCCTCCCTCTCGTGGCGATTTGGTGTGAGACACACAATCTCAGCAATTGCGTTAACACGACTGAGATATGTATACACTCATGTACCGGTTGAAGCCAACGCACACAACTGAGTTCCATATCAACAATTCACTTTCCATAAGTTAGTTTTTAACTGACGGGCAAAGCAAAGACAAAGATGGGATGAAGCGTTGTAATTAGCACTTTTAGTCATTGGCCTCTGCATTACATAATACCCCAGTCTGGAACTAATCAGCCGGCACAAGTGTCCTCACATTTACAGTCTATGTATTGCCAAGATAAAAGCAATGCCAATGAGGATTACCATGTTGACTGTTACAGAATTAAGTGAGGAAAAACCTTAAAAATTGCACTTGCAAACCCCCCCCCCCCAAAAAAGCCCCCAAGGGATTACATAAGGACCCCAAAAAGCATGTGCTGACTGCAGCAAACACTCGTTGCCCTCAAATAACTTTTTTTCCCTACTGATCCATTGATTCCTGGTGAAAAAGAGATGCTTCCCTAAGTGGTGTTTTTGTTAAAGATGATGTGTTTGTATTTCTATCTTCTCCCCTGACCAATGTACTGTACTCTATACTTTAAGCACCATTCCCGGATTGTCATGTTTCCTCTTTGCTTTTGTTGTTAAGCGTCATTAATTTAGGAAAGATGATCCCAAAGGATCCAAAGACAAGACATGTGGCTATGATGACCACAATCACTTCTGCTGTGCCGAGCTGCTTTGGCCCTTTAGGGCTATCAAGCAGTGTGCAGGTTTTCCAAATTCAACTTATTTTCCATCCATCCATTTTCTAACCCATTTATCCTCATTAGGGTCGCATACGTGTTTGGAGTCTATCCCATCCGTCTTCCGGCAGTAGGCAGGTTACACGCTGAACTGGTTGTCAGCCAATTGCACATAAGTGAACAATTGTTCTCTCTAACACTCACACCTAAGCACAATTTAGAGGGTTCCATTAACCTGCCAAGCATGTTTTTGGAATGTGGGAGGAAACCCGAGTATATCCAGAGAAATCCCACGCAGGCACAGGGAGAACATGAAAAATCCACACAGGAAGGCTGGAGCCGGAATCAAACCCTGCACCTCTGCGCTGTGAGGAGAACGTGCTAACCAGTCGGCCATCGTGCCCCCACCTGTTTTCCTGAACATGAAAAAAAACCCTCTCTTCCTACCAGACTTTAAATAAGTAAGGTGCAACATCATATCGTTTGGTCAGTTGTTCCGCGGTAATACTTAACAACAGTAACATTCATAATCTTCAATACAAAGACTTTGAGCATCATGCGAACTTTTTTTCTTCTATCATGGGATCGAATTACCAAACAGCAAAAATTATTAATGTGGTGGGTTAACCAAGGAAATGTCCCCAAGTAAGACAAGGGTTGATGCACATCTTTTCAAATGCCGCCCCCCACCCCTCCGAAAAAAAATGTGACCATGATGAATATTTTTAACTTTTTCTCTTGTTGTGTCCTACAACTTGTAAAATTCAATAATGTGGTTGCACAAGTGTTCCCATCCTCAATTATTGGGATGTGGTTGTGTTCATAATTAACCACTCACATTCAAAAAGTCCCTCTGGTTAACCCTAAAGAAATTTCAACTTTCTTTTCCTTCTACCTTGTCAAAGAACCTGTCTTAGCTGAAGAAAAACCGCCCCAAGGTAGGATACTGCCACCTCCATGCTTCAATCTGTGCTAAACATACTTTTTGGAAATAAGGTCAAAACCTTCAACCTTTTCCATGTGTTAATCTGTTTTGTTTTTTTCACGGTTAAATGAAGAAGGCGTGCAAACTCATTCAGGCACATTATTCCAGTTTTTATGGGGGTTTTTTTCCATTCCAGGGGGAAAAAATAGTGCATCTGAGCACGGGTGTGTAGACTTTTTATACCTACATTATGCCAAGGTGTTTTGAGGCTATTTTGTGAATTTGTTACTCTTGCTTGAATTTGTGCATTTGCTGTCCTTTAACCCTGGAGAACCCAAGACCGCTTTTCTTCTTTGGAAAATTATGAATTTTACATTAAATGACTGCTATATGTTCACTGAACACCAAAATACATGTTTTTTCAAATATTCAATACTTAAATCCTAATCAGATGAGAATCAGAATCATCTTTATTGGCCAAGTATGTAGAACACACAAGGAATTTGTCTCCGGTATAATTTAGGATTATGGCCAAATTTGACCCTTTGGGATTTAAGGGTAGCATTTGAGTAGCAGAATTTATAGGGGCCAAATTTGACCAAGTGCATGCGGTTTGTGTTTAGTACGATAGGGGGAGCCCCTATGTTGTATAATGGCCAAAGCCTTTTAGGGGATGTTGTTTACTAAATCCAAATGAGATCACAGGCGTGTTGGAGGATGAGGATCGTTTTTAACATTGGTTTCGTGGTTGTTATTATTCTTGTTGTACTTGTCTTAATGCGAAGAACGACATTAAATGCATTGAAAGAAAAAAAATAGTACACCAATCAATTTATTTTTAACTAAACTCAGAAATTATTACTTGACACAAAGCAATTATCAACACTTTAATCGTTATTTCACCGTTCAAAACATTCCCTTTAAACGAAGGTCGCACACTCAAGACCAATAGGGATTAAAAAAGAATATACTTTTTCTGCTCCGATAGACTTGTGTCTTCAACCACCAAAATCAAGTCAAGATTTTAAAAAAGTGCATTAGAACGGTGTTATATTGGAATAAACATCAATAGGTTTGTTTATTTGTAGTCGTAACTCTAACACCAAGTGCCCCTTGTCCCCTCTCTGACGAATAATGGTATGGCCCTGCCCATCTGTTCAGCTCCGCTGGGACTGATTGAAACAGATTGAAGAGCCCGGCGAATCGCTATGGCAGCCGAGCGAGTCAGCCTGCGCGAGCAAGTTTTATCGGAAGTGTTTCATTGAACTTTTGAACCTTAAACCGCTTTCGAATGTGAGAAACAAACGTGACACAATTTGTCCAGTCTGAAAATGTCCCAGGGATGTACAGTTTCTGTGGAAGAAGTCCAGTCTTGGTGGGAAGTGCCCGCCATAGCCCACTTCTGTTCTCTATTCAGGGCAGCGTTCAACCTTCCCGACTTTGAAATCGAGGTAAATAAAATCGTGTCTTAACGGCAGTAACACCACCATTCCTTATTGTAGAAATGAAATGTTGTTTGTGTCAGCTTTTCTCTATGTTCGCTCTGCTAAGGTGTTTTACGAACTACTAGCCAATTGAGCTATGCTCTTTGAACTTCCACCCTTTAACGTTACTACTACTCCGCAACAACCTAGCTAACTGATTAGCAACGCTACAATTTAAATTAACCTGTTAATCGATCGTCAATAAAGGTAACCAGAGAGACAGAATTGAGATCGAATGAATTAAGACGGTTAACAATGAGGTTGTAGTTGCTTGTTGCTCTCTATATTCAGCGAGGGCGTTCATGTGCACCTTGAATTGATAGTCTAAAAGACCGACGCTCCTCATTGTCCATTTCACACAAGAAATCGTTCATACTTCACATAATCTCAATTGAAATATGAACATTTGGGGACGATAATGTCCTTGTGATACAAAATGAAACTTCAAAAGTTTCAAGTTTGACATGGTAGTGTGATAACGATCATACGGAGTGTATTCAATAAGTTTCCTCTGCTTTGTTGTGTATTGTTTGTCATATTAAGTTAAGTTCATGGCGTGGGTTTGGCAGTTTATTGTCTTGGAGTCGTCAGCCATCTGGCTTGGGGAGCGAGACGCAGATGCTTCTCGGGCATTGTTTGCTCCCCCCGTTTGTGAGTGAGTGAGTGAAAAGAGTTGGTTCAAAGTGTGCTTGCTAATACCGCTTTGAGTTGAAACACAATGCGTTCATTCCGAAATGTCTACAGTTTGGCAACTATACGACTTCATTTTGCCACTTGCTAATACCGCTTTGAGTTGAAACACAATGCGTTCATTCCGAAATGTCTACAGTTTGGCAACTATACGACTTCATTTTGCCACTTTATTTATTGAAAGTTGTTATGCCCGTCTGTCACAACAAGCAGCGATTACTGCGTGATGAGTCAATGGTGACAATTGATTGCATGGCACTGACTTCAAATAAAATTTTCCGGTTACCCTAAAATGCCTTAATTGCCCAATCAACTCACAGCCAGCAGAGTGGAAACGCCAATGTAAGCTTCTTTGAAGAAATGCTCAGTTTAACTATTCGTCACTGTGACTCACTAAGCACAGCGTACTAAGCACAGCGTACTTGCATACCAATCACCCGCCATTACACATTGAGGTAATTGTAGGAACTTCATTTTATGATGTCTAAATTCACAAGTGGCCAAGGTGATACTTTTTTTATTTACATATGTTTTAATGTTGGACATGACTGAACTGCAGGGAGACTGTCTATATGCCTGTTGAGAATCGTTGTACATGTACAGTACTGTATTTTGGCCAGATCTAGAAGGCGGTCTCTCCCCTCAATCTCTTATTGCAGGGTGCTGTTGTATTTTACATTTTCAACTCAACTTTTATTTCTGCAGCACTTAAACCACAGCTATAACAAATTGTACATAAATATAAGACAATAATTAAAACAGTCATACATAACAAAATATGCAGTTCTAATTAAAATGTGCACTGTCACTGACATCTTAATCTCACACTCGCAGCGTGTATAACTTTACTCGCGTATGCTATTAGCGGACTTTGAAAGTACATAAGCAAACAACTGTAATTTTCTAGCAACCCATGGGGTTTTTTTTCGCGGCGAGTAAGATTATTGGTCCTATTCTCTTGTCCCATTTAGTCGTCGCTGTCACGATCTCTCCCCTTAATACATTTTAGCACCTCGTCCCAGCCTGCTACACATCTCCTCTGGCAAGCATTTTGATCCAATTTGATGGTTGAGGGATGCATCTGACATTTCCCCAAAAGACATACATTTCAGCATTAACATAGTACATGGGCCAGAATGTTTCATCCTGATTGCCATCTTTGAATCTCTCACTCTCTGTGTCTCTCTCTCACTCTCTCTCGCTCGCTCTCTCACACACACACACCCCTTACAAACACTCTTGCGCTGTAACTTTCTGCAGTGGCCTCACAGGAGCCTCCCAACATGCTTGGGGTCCTCAGAAAGTCTTCTAATTTTTTTCGTGATGCTCAAGTCGCTTTTTTTTCTTGCAAACTTAACACAGGAAGGAAACGAAACCCTGACCTCTGCACTGTGATGAAGACGTGCCAACCTGTCGCCCACAATGCCACCCTGAAATAAACACATGTTGAAATGAGTGAATATAGAAATATTACCGCTGACTAATATATCCGAATAAATAAAAAGTAAAAAAAAAAAAAAGGACAGAGTTGAGTGTTGGTAAAAAAAAAAAAGTGGTGAAAATGAGACAATGCTCCTCGAGCTCCTCATTTCATCTACTCAAGATGATGTCACGTCATTGTCACGCTTATCAAATGAACTGTCTAGGTGGCTGAATTATTACTATCACCACAAATGTCCTTTAGTCAAATATAAAACTAACACTATTACTCTTCATAATTTCGTAGCTACACAGGCGATTGGAAGTAGACTGCTGCCTGTATGGGGTCCCTATTTGGCATGCAGTGACACATCAGTCAGATGAGCGAGACCTGAGTGGACCAAAGAAATGTGAAATTCTGAGTCTTCTGGACACTTTTCAAATAAACAAGGCAACTAGTCAATTCATTACGAATGATTTGATTATTAAGTGTAAGCAATGACCAATCATTTGAAACTTGATTGTTACACCTGTAGACTAAACTTTTCTGTCTGTTAAATTAAAAATCTGTTAAATCAAGGTTCCACTGTCAAAGGAAACATATTTAATGCCAGATCCCTACAACAGGTGAAGCCGGTTTGGCCACTGTCAAGAAGTGACACACTCTACAATGACTATCACTTATGTCCCCCTTTAAATGCACAAGAGCGGGTGGATGGTTTTAATTGTAAATTATGTTAAATGAATGAACTCTATTTATATAGAGCATTCACAACAGTCACACCTGCCAGAGCGCTGTGCACAAAATATACATAACCAAACAAAATCTTCACATGTATCTAAAATACACCACATACCTCCCTTCAGAAATGGCGCTTAGCATAGAGGAGCTGTTCTATTTCCCTCCTCTTGCACATGAATGAAGCATAATAGTTAGTGAGAGAGGAGAGATTGGCTTTGCCTTTGGCTGGTGTGAAGGTGCTGGGATTATAGATGTTGCCCTCACACTGTGCGTGATGGCACTCGAGTTTAGTACAAGCAACATTTGAAAGTAAACCAAGGCAACTGAGCCATGGTTGACTGATGGTTTTGTAGCCAATTCCAGCATTGTCTAAGTCAACAATTTTATCCCTGCCGTATTAGAGTGGCACTTTGGTCTGGTTCTGGTGATGATGTGGTGAGATTAGGAGACAGGTTTTTCAAATTAAGGCAGAGGTAGTACCATCCTGACTATAGGGGTGTTCACACGGCAACTTTTGCGCCGGGGCTGCCCCTGTAGAGTGTTCACACGTACAAAGTTACACCGGTGTAGCCCCTGAAAACAGCTTAAACTGGAGCAAATTTAACCCCGCTCAAGGAGGTGGTTTAAAAATTTGCTCCGGAGTTAATGCTCGTTTGCGGGGCAGCACCGATGTAATATGGTACGTGTGAACGCGACAGGGGTAGACTCGCTACGCATGAGAAGAGTTGACTACATACGGGTAGAATGCGTTGCTTTCGTGCTCTGTTGTACTTCCGTCATCTTTCCTTTTGTAGGAGACTGAACTGTCTCGGAGTTGTTTGTGTAGTTTGTTCCTCTGTTGTGTGTTGCATGTTTGTATATGCTGTTTGTTATTAGCTGGGCATTTGTACTATTTAAGTTCTGCCTCAATGATGGCATTAGACGTACTTACCAAATCTGACCGGTGCAGTCAGTCTGATACCAAGTGGAGCATTTCAGTCGATCATTAGAAGCATAGGAGGCAGCATTGGCTTTCAATTCATTCACTATTAATTTCATTTCTTGCTACCGAAACCAATTTGTAGGCAATGTTGGATGCATTTATCCAACCACACACAAGTTTTACAACTTTATATTTTGTCATCTGTAGGGTTGCCTTAGTGCACCTCACTGAACGTCCACACACGTTGTCAACACTTGACCAGCTACCCATAGCCACTAACAGATCCTCTCCCCGATCCTATTCTTTTTCCCCATCACTAAGCCCCAGTCCCTGGCATTACCATGACTAAACCCCAGATGGTGGGTATTTCTTTCCCTTCCCCCTGAAAGGTGGAGGCTTTTCACTCTGACTGGATGCTAGCTTCTGCATCTGAAGAGGGGTTGGTTATTTATTTGTTTGTTTGTTCATTATTCATTTTCTTTCTCATGAAGCCCGGTGTTTGTCTATAGTTTGGTCATGTTAGATTTGATAAATGAGCGTGCAATCTGCCTGTCAGCGGGTCTTTGTTTCTGTTGTCTACAAGGCCAATGGATTAGTACCAGCGGGACAATAACGTTTTTAAGTGTAACAGAAAATGCTTGGATGCATGTCCTCACTCAGTTGGAGAATTCACATTTTTGATTTTGACCTGACCAAATTAGGGCCCCCAAGCAAAATTCGATTTTGGAGGACCACTTGGCTCAACTCACCTCTCTCCATCCCAAATGTATCATATGATCGTTTTCAGGCTTCTTCACAGCTTGCTGATATGCTGATCATTTGAATTTGTTGCAGTAAGGACACAGGCCCTCAAGGACCGAAGCTGGACATGCCTGGTCTAGACACATTCATATCTGAATGAATAGCAGGTTTCTGCCACAAAGTTTTATTTCAACAACATATCCATCTTCAAGTGAAGTGGGGGATTCCTTTTGTTTTTCCTTTAAAATTTGTTTTTATTTATTTAACTTTTTGCTTGCTCCCGACTCGTATCATTTGGACGACACGTCAAGGCATGTTCTGCAAGTGCAGGTCGAAGCGATTCATTGAGATCGGTCAGATGTCGAGTCTCATCATGGCTGCAATCACTGCTTCTCTCTTTCCTGATGCAATTGGTGGTAATTTGGGTACTTCACGGGAGCACTAGCGCAAAATGGACACCACTATGGCTGTAAATTGCTTTTGCTATGTACTCTGCTCCTGTGTATCATAATCTACACTTAAAAATGGCATACATGTACTATTTTTAAAGATATTAATCTTTTAAAAGTGGACTTTTTAATGATGCACTACATTTTTGAGACATTTAGTGGCTTCAGATCTTGGAAATGTTTGTGTTGGTGTGGTTTCAACTGATTTATCATCATAATTGGGAACTCTACTATGAATTTAGAATTTCAAGGCTTTTGATGGGGCTCCAAATATGGCTACAGGGAAAAAAAATCAATTTTGGACAGCCTACTTCAGGCCACGAGTTGGCCATGTGGGCACATGATTATGGGAGTGAACCAGGGGTATCATTCGGTTTCTTAGACAGGGGGTGGCTTGGACCCCAGGATATGTACAGATGGACAGATTTAGAAACAATATAATATTGTGTAAAAGTTTAAAGTTGGCATTAGATTTGAAGTGTTATTTCAGTCTGTTATGTAATACAGTACAGAAACAAGGAAGTATGTTTACAAAATTAATTACAAAACCCCCTACAATTTGTACACTCTAAAGTAGGTCAACTATTGTTTTAACTGCCTATTTATATTTCTTGAAGTAAACCCAGACATCCTCCCTCCCCTAAAATTAACCCTTTCATGCACCCTCTAACCTAATAACATGATACGCTGTCCACTGTAGTAACTGCTGTCCTTGAAAGGGTTAAACTGATTAATTAACTGATACTAACATTCAATACCATGGTCACTGATGATGTAGTGGTACACTCACCTGAGTTGTGTGCCGGCAGCGTGGGATTGGATCCTGGTCAATGACGATGAGGATGTTGGTGGTGGTTCTTTATGTGTGCCCTGCGACTGGCTGGTGACCAGTGCAAGGTGTAGTGTGCCTTTTTCCCGAAAATCAGCTGGGATAGGCTCCAGCACCCCCCCCCCCCCCCGACAAAGCTATGTTGAAAATGACATGACACAATGACATCAACAAGGGATTAACCCTTTTCAAGCTGTTGCACAATATTTTTACAATAATTGACAGCTTTCACTGTGTCTGACAATTACAGTTTGAATGGCAAACATTATAAAATAAGTCAGTTACCCGACGAAAAACATCCTGGTTGCTTTACTATACAGGTATATGCCCAAAAGCAGGGGTAGGCAACGTGGGTTCCTCGAGAGCCATATCCTGCCTGTTTTAGATCCTCTCTACTTCAACACACCAGATTCAAATGATCAGCTCATCACCAAGCTCTGTAAAAGCCTGAAACGATCATGATCAATTGAATCAGGTGTGTTGGGGTAGGGAGAGCTCGAAAACAGGCAAGATATGGCTCTCCCAGGAACCGGAGTTCCCTACCCCTGCCCTAAAGTCTGACCTGGAAGTCTAAAGCCTAGACCAGGGATACCATAGCCTGTTTTTGGTCTAACTCTTAACACAATTGATTCCCCCGTGTCCATGAAACTGAGTGATGGTCCTGTTTCATAGTGGAGGAGTTAGAAAAGAAAGGTTTTATTATATCATAATGTTAATGGGGGTTAGAAGCTCATTCCCATCATCAAATAGGGGGTCCGAAATAGTAATTTTATCCCAAAGCCATATTAGCTGCCCTCATGTACCCCCCATCAAAGGCCCCAGTGCCTTGAAATTCTCTAAATAGATTGAGTCCTCAAATATGATGAGGAATTAGTTACCACACCAACACAAAACATTACCATGATATGGACTTCCCAAATGTCCCCAAAATCTGTCATTAAAAAATCCACTTTAGTACACCTGTGCAGATTTTCATAGACTGTGCAAGAATACATTTACAGGTCTGTATCCACGTTAAAACAAAAGCTGAGTGTCTTCAAATATGGTCCAAAATTTGGTGTGCAAATGCTGGATCCCAAACGTGGCCGTGGCACTCAAACCTTGACGGGCATAACTTGAAAACAGTTTGAGATAACAGGCTCAAAGTTTTGATTTGTTTCATTTGACAAAATAAGGTACTAATATAATAGCATCTGGCAAATTGAAGAGGTGTCAGTGGGGGTGGTGTGTCACTTGACGTGGAATAACAAAGTTGTTCCGTGGGCCCAAAAGAATTGCAGGCACTTCAAATTTGTCTTCATTACAGACCCAAACTACCATATGCCCTATATTTTCTGTCATTTGACAGTGGCAGGAAGACCCCCCTTCACAGCAACAATTACCTATTGTCAAGGGAGTTCACTCATCCCTTGGAAACTTTTTTCCCCCATTATCCCACCCACTCACCCCCAGCTCAGCTTGTGTGATGGCCTGTGAGTCAGCAACCTCTCACACTCTTCTCATAAAGCTTGGAGAAAATGTTTCACACCCTGAGTACTCTTGAAAGATCAAGAAACAGTTTGCATGTCCCTCTCTTGTATGCAATGAAGTAGTTGGGGGGGCTTTGTAAAAGGCTGCAGCCCCTCCCCCAGTTATGACTGACAAGTGAGGTTAGCGGTACATACATCGGATGGGGGAGGCAGAGGGACACAAACACTGGGGTTTCTCTCAGCCAGCCCCATTGTCGCAGCTCCCCATGGTTCCTTTTCTCTGTCTCTAGTCTGGGCGCGACTTCCCTTCAACGTTGCAAAGACCCTTGTGTTTGGGACTGGTTGTAAATCTGAGATAAGAGGGATGTGATGGAAGGTTCTGGAAAATGTAACCGAAGTTAACCCAGGAGAACCCACTTGTCAAATATGGCACCTATAAATTCTGCTACTCAAATGCCACCCTTAAATCCCAAAGGGTCAAATTTGGCCCTAATTCTAAATTAGGATTAAAGCATTGAATTTTTGAAAAAAACATATATTTTGGTGTTCAGTGAACATGTAGCAGTCATTTAATATATAAATCATCATTTTCTAAAGAAGAAAAGGGTTCTTGGGGTCTCCAGGGTTAAATGTAGTAAGTCTACGTAGGCTACTATGTGTGTCTATGGACAGGTGATCAATTGGGTCATTAATTTTACATTATTATGTTTGTGCCTCAATTTCGATGGTGAGGTCGTCTGCGCACCATGCCATAGCTTCTTAATTTCATTGGCAGTAGGTGATCACTACAGTGCATTCAATTTCCCATCATCTCCTGATGGCTGCTTAACTGAATAAGCCTTCTGTGCATGCTAGTGTTTCCTGTACACGAAACATATGCAGTCTTGCCTTTATGTGCAACAGCGTTTGCACCAGGGCTCAGTCATAATGAATTAACTAACAAACTGGTCCGGGCCTGACAATCACTCAACGTCATTCCTCGACAGAGCACAACTACCAATGCCACTTGAAATTTAACCATGATAGGAAAGTGACAATGCTGACTTGAATCAGCCTTCAAACAGACCACCACATCCACACGGAAATGGAGCTCATCTTTTTGTTGTTCGTTTCTGACAAAATTCCCATAAGTAGGGGTGCACAGTATTGACATACAGTATATTCAATTTAAAGTATGCCTTTGCCTAAAGTGAGGAATTTTGACCCTTCCGTCCAGTTGCGGTAATGCTTGTTGGTTCCATCGTTGTCTCGCCTTCCATGCACGCTGCTCAGTGTAACAGATAAACCCAAATTGTACGCCCAGATTACCTTGCTGTGTACAGATGCTTCTTCACACTCTTTGTTGAAGCACTGCTACATATGAGCTGTAGCTGGATAGTTAACGTGGCTAAACATGATGTGGAGGCAAAAGCTCCCATTGAATTCGATATATACTCACCATAAATCCCTAATCATTGCCTCCACGGCAGCGAAAAAGCTACACCCCTGTAAATAGCGTTATCATGAAAATGAAGGGAATATGGTTTGAAAGATGGGAAGCCACACTTGTTGCCAAACTATCTAGATGTGGTCGCAATTCACCAAAATAAATGTTTGTGTGACAGTGTGCTTGTCACATGTCTGGCTGGAAATGTATTACAGTGGAGAGTAACTAACTTTGAACAGCAAACCATCAGGCAACTCAGTAACTGGGGAGAAAGCAATGCAGAATAACAGACAGGTACTTAAGACCAGAAATGACAGCAGACGTCACCACCTCAGCTGAAAGGAGGCAGTGGCTAGCAGCGTGAGCAGCAAGTCCCCTCCTGCTGAGCGTGTTCGGATTACTTTTCAAAAGCAGTTTAATGACTCTGCACATTCTGACACTGACAGCCCGACAGTGGTCATTATTACTGGTGACTTCTTTCACAAACAGGGCAGACTCAGATGTGTCATTGAAGCCAGCAAAATCACGATTGTGGAGTCTGATATCACTTTGTCTCATTGACCAACATCAATGGGGAGAGATTTGTTTAAAATGTTAAAATAAAATGTTACAGTAAGTTTTAGAATATGCTAAAAATATCTACATTCCAGTTTCCTCCTAATCTTTAAGGATTTTATTTATTTTATAATGCAAGGAGCAATTTGAGATTCACTCTAGTACCCCTTACCCACTGAAATTAGCGGGTAGTAGTGATTCATTGCTACCACTTTGCGTCTGGTTACGTCACCACGCTGTGATTGCGTAGATGATAGTGCAACACATTTCTTGGTGGTAAACAAAGCAACATGGAAGCGAGTGTTCTTTCTTTTATCATGCTTTTTACCGCCCTCAAAATGGTTGAAAAGCAGCAAAGGATTAACTCTGCTACTACTGAGACAACAGCTTCAGGGGCGATCTCCTAGCTTTGTTGTGGGGGTGTGCTATATAAGAGGCCGATGGCGCGCGATGTTCTGACTCATCACGTACCGCCCTATGTCATCACGTAATTACCGGGAAGTCCCGTGTTCGGTTTTCACGCTGCAAGCGGAGGCGATCCGAGGCAATCACAACCCGCCTCCGATGGCGTGCTGGTGGACACCGATCGACATTCCTTTCCCACTGCCCAAAAAAGCGCGTTTACCTGTGATTTTGTGCCAGTGGGAAAGGGGTATAGGATCCGGTTTGAAAAAATTGTTTTCGGGCTTAAAACAGCAAAATAATAAAGATTCAGACACAATGAAACACATTTGCGGAAGTCAGCAGCATCGCTGGTGTGATGTGTGCAACAATTTTGCCGGTACAAGTTAAATGAAATGAGTGCCAGGTCTTAAACTTCACATTACCACTATAACTTTTCAGTAATTCCTTTCACATGGGTGCTGTCCTGCCTTTGATATGGTTCTGGTACCACATACGAAGGCAGGAAATCGTCAATTCCATGTCATCTGTTTAGAAAAAAAACATCTTTGACAGATGGTGTAAAAGTGGCTATTGACCCACCCCAATATTAACTCCTATTATTCTCTGACTTTTTCATTAACAAATGGTGTCACATTGCGGGTCTCACCATGTTCACCCCAGAGGTGTAGAAGTGGCTTTGTCAGATATATTTTAAAGTGGAAGTGACCACTCAGGCAATCAAACCACGCTTTAAGGCTTGAGTCATTCTCTCAGCAGCTACACAATAGGGATGCTTCACCTCTGTATCAAGGAATGTTATATCCTGAGGACGTGAGGGAGAAACACTTTCCTGTGGTTTTATGGATGTGCATGCATGTCTGTCATGCACTTTCATGTGGGGGTGGAGGTTTTGTCAGGTGATGATTCTAGCAGGAACCATGTGAACTGAATGGGACGTGGTGGAGAGAAAGAAAGCAATCAAAGCACGGTAATAGACGACCCTTACAACAAACAGACAATCCCCCCTCTTAATATCCCCTTCACACTCCAACTATTAGTGATAGGAACTCCAGTTGAGCTGTCAACAGCAGTGACGTGGAAACTGTCTGCTGTTAAGGTAACCAGAGAGGCCAACTCCCCCAATACTACTCGGATTTGTGGATGTGCTGCACCTTTGAGGATGCTAATACAAATGCTCTTTCAGGGCCGATTGAATGTTCTCTTTTGTTTTTCTGTCTCGCCACATACGGTGTAACACATGATCAGGTCATAGCTTCCTTTTCTTTTCACACACTAAGTACACAACAGCGGTCTTTATTTTATTTTTTGAAGTTTAGGTGAGGGATGGTGCTTGGGTACACCATGATGTGGGATCCTTTATGTCATAGGTGTCAAACTCAGGTCCTCGTGGGCCGCTGTCCTGCATGTTTTCCAAGTCTCCCTGTTGCAACACACCTGATTCAAATGAGCAGGTTCAATGTCAGGCTTCCGCAAAGCTTGCTGATGATCTGATCATTTGAATCAGGTGTGTTGCAACAGGGAGACTTGGAAAACATGCAGGACAGCGGCCCACGAGGACCTGAGTTTGACACCTATGCTTTATGTAAACATAACCAGTCTTGAACAATACTAAATTAAGTACCTTTATTTGTCCAGCACTAGGGACATTTGCAGTCTACAGCAGCAAAATTGGGGTGGGTAGAAAAGGAAAAAAAAATTAAGTGTTGCATGCACAAAATAACTTTTGACATAGGAGTATATTTACGGTACTTCTTTTTCATCTCCTTCCTGTGTGGAGTTTTCATGTGCTCCCCGTCCGTGCCTGCGTGGGGTTTCTCTGGGTATTCCGGTTACCTCCCACATTCCAAAAACATGCATAGCAGGTTTATGGAACACTCTCAATTGTCCCTCGGTGTGATTGTGAGCTGAAATGGTTGTTTTTCTCTATATGCCCTGCGATTGGTTGGCAATCAGTTCAGGTGTACCCCGGCTACTGCCCGAAGACAGCTGGGATAGGCTCCAGAACGGTCCCAACATTCGTGGGGAAAACGCAAATTAGAAAATGTTTGGATGGATATATTGTGTCAATCTTGACATCAAATGAAATTTCGGTGTGCCACATGAGATGACAATAAATTGACTAATATGGTCATGCGCCCCCACCCCGCCAAAAAGGCACAACCCAACTGAAAAACTGGTAGTCACAATGCAAACGTTTGCTATTGTGCTCTGAATTTGGATTAAAGATAAACCTTTTGATATTTATGCTACATTTACAACGGACACTAAATGTTGCTTTGTTCTTGAAGTAACTATGCTTTGAGCGACTCTCCAATGAAGAGAAAGTGTTCCCCCCCTTGTCCTCTGACAGAAAAAAACAAAAGCTTGAACCTCACTGGTCAATCAGGTGGCCGGTGGTTGTGGTAAAACATTGGCTAATGCTAAATAGGGCTTCCACAGAGGATTATTTTGCCAGTTGACAAATCATCATTAGTCCTGATTAGTCAATTAATCAGATCATATGCACCAGCAAGCAGCGGCTCTTCTTATAACTAGCATTGTAGTCGTATCAGTGAGTCGTGCAGACAAGCAGATTAACAAACAGCAAGCAGGTTTCTTAGGTGATCGCGAGATGATAAACCCCATTATTTTATGGAAATAGCTTGATGTGGTTTAATTATTATTTTTCCTCCCAAATAACTTGTGCATTCGGTAGGCATGGTAGATGAACAGCTATGAATCCAGTGTCTGTCTTATGTGTGCTCATTGGACTCAAAGTCTGATCATATAGCAAGGCATTTTTGTCACGTAGCTCTGAGAGGACTCTTAGATGCTGTACTGCTGAGCACGGAGGAGAAAAGAATGGAGTGGAAATGCCAAATAAAATTAGAATTTTTTTGGCTTTTGTTTTCTCCAAACCAATGAAGCCATAGAGGAGTCAGCAGTGGAGTTAAGTGAGTTGAGTGAAAGAATACTTTCAGGCTGAGTTGTTCTTTAGAAATAACCATACAAAAGAGGCAAAATGGCAACACACCTTTTGGCATTAGTCTTGTCACAACTTTCGGTGTTTGTCCCACTGTGGATATGAATAGCCTGGTTTTGCTTGTAGTCATGAATGTGACAACTTAACTCATGATTCATATGCTGTATAGATAAACTACTGACCCCACTATATTATCTTTGAGTCTTATTGATCATTAATGTGAAGGGTCATTCCATTTCAAGTCACACTTCCTCCCCAGCGACGCCTCTTACATTTTCTTGACGTTTACTCTATTGGTGCGTCAACTGAAAGAATTCAAAGTTTTTTGAGCTATGGCCTCTCAAAGTTTGAGTGGCACGGCCACTTTTGGGATGCAGAAATTGCACACAAAATTGAAATGGCTATACTGGCCTTGTGTATCAAAATCTGCACTTAAAAAGTTACATATGTGTACTTTTTCTTGGGGATACATATTAACCGTTAAAGTAGATTTTTAAAAATGTTTTTTGTTACATTGTGGGGGTCCATATCTTGAAAATGTTTTGTGTTTGTATGACTTGATTTACTATGGTTTATGGATATTAACAGTTTTAAGACACTCAGGGCTTTGGTAACAGGAGGGTTCCAAATATGACTCAAGGACAGAATTACCATTTGGAACAAAATACTTGTAAGTTTGGTTCGACGCTCATGATGACTGCCCCCCGCTCCCCCCAGAAGATAGAAAGAGGGGTGTAATTGCCATCGGGCATTTTGGGAAAAGTGGTGATTTTTCAGAACACAGTGTCTATTTTTGGGATAGTCCAAATTCTACGGCCACCCAACCCTTTCCCCCAAACCTTACTCCCCAGTTGCCAATAAACTTTCCGAGTGTCCCATGCGCCGTATGTGGTCCAAATATGTGTTTGCGAGCAACATACAGTGGATTGCTAATTTTATGTCTTTGCTGTGTGTCAAGGAATTGGAGAAAGCGCTTTCAGAGCAGGACCTGAACTTCCTTGGGGACCTTATTGCTTGTCTGCTGCAGGGATGTTACCAGCGCACTGACATTACGTAAGTTAAGACCTAATAGAAGTGATATTTATCTGTAAAGGGAAATCAGCCACCTCATTCTTCTATTTTGTATTATGAAGCTAAGGTTTCGGCTTTTGCTTTAAACCAGTGGTTCTTAACCTTGTTAGAGGTATCAGTTCATATTCGCATTCACCAAACCCTTCATTTGTGAACAACAAAAATATGACTTTTTACAAATTCAAGACATAAAAAAATGCATGTATTAAAAACAGAAAAAAAGTCAATAAAATTTCAAGACATAAGTCTTAAGTTTTTTTTAATTTTACGACATATCACGACAGTCGCACGTTGACACCTGAGCAAACTAAATTTCCTGCAGCACTGATAGGACAAGCAATTTAATGTGATCATCTGCAGCCAGTGATGGCCAAGTGGGTGTGTCATAACTAATTGACATGTTGAGTCAGGTTTGTCTTAACATCCATGGCAGAGGCTCCGTCGAACGCCTGAGACCGATTCACCGAACCCCTCGAGTTTGCTCGAACCCAGGTTAAAGAACCACTGTTTTAAACGCAAACGTGGTCTCCGGTATCCAGTTGTACATTTGTTGAGAGGAAGCAAAAAACAAATCCATTTTTTTTAATGACATAATTACACCATAATCTTGGAATTATAGAAATAGCACATATATTTTTAAATATGGAAGGTGATTGGCAGAGAGTACCCCTCCAATGCATTTAGCGTTACTCCCTAGATGAAGGTTCTCATCTTGTACTGTCTACTCAAGATTGGCAAGTGGCATAGTGGTCCCAGCGGACTGATAAACAGAGGCAAGAATGAGCCAGTTCTCCACCCAGGCAACCAACATCAGTAGGACAACCTGCTTTATTGGACTGGACAGGCACTGGCATACTGGGGGTGGCTGCTCACCACTGGCCTTTCACAGAGCTGCCCTTTTCATCTGCACGTGTTAAACGCTCGGCCGGAGAGGGGGAAGGTGGGAGGAAGCCTTTTGCCGAGAACAAGAGACAGAAAGGAAGAGCGAGATGGGGTTAGTGAGGAGGGGACCCTACAGCTGTGTGAGAAGTGCAGGCTGCTCTTTCAAGATAAGCCATTTTTTCTGGTCCTGTTTCTCTTTAGGGGTGTTCACACGGCACACATTTGCATCGGTGCTGCACCGACGTGTTTTGTTGCGATATATCTTACACTGGAGCAAATTTTGTGGATCGTTCACACGTAAAAAGCTGCTGACTAAAGCGAAGCGTGTTTACCCTGATGCAGCCCCACTTGTGTTCACATGACAGTTTCTGCGGCCGTGCAATACGAGAGCTGTCGTGTTGGTTCTTTTTAAGACATACACTTTATTAATTTGTTTAACTCAAGCAACTACAGGCACGTTCTACTCCTTCTCAGTCTCCGTGCCTTCTGCTCGAGAGGCGTTCAATGACTGCCCCCGAAAACGTAAATCAACGATGACGTCAATGACACTCAGAAACGCAAACATAATGCGGCAAACAGAAAATCAAGAGAGGAAATCACAAAATAAATTCTATGAGGGGGGGTTGTGAACATACAACATAAAACAGAGAAACAAACTACACAAACAACTCAGAGAAAGTCCAGTCTCCTACAAAAGGAAAGATGACGGAAGTACAACAGAGCACGAAAACAACGCATTCTACCCGGATGTAATCAACTCCCCCCCCCCCCCCCTTGTTCTCTTCTTCTGAGTTGTAACTAAAAGGTAACGATTAATCGGCTATGCCTAAACCATACCATTTACTGGTCCAATTTGAAGAAAGAGTAGCTACTCACGGCGAAAATATTTTTCCATCAACTTAACAGGCAGGTCGATGGTGCAAATCAGGGATGGGCAACTTAAATGATGGAGGGGACCGCAATTATCATTGCTACTAGTGTTTACACTTTTTGAATTCACTCTGATGTTTCAAACTGTGTCACTTGCCCTAAAAAAATCAACTCAACTTAAATAGCGTAAATGATCAATATTATTGAGAAGAGCAGATTAAGCAGTCAAATAGTTGATGTACTTTATTCAGCAATTGTTTGTGTTTTTTTGTGAATTGATCTGTCAAGGGGGATTTTCGATGCGTTCAGAAGTGCAAATTGCAAAATGTTTTCTTTTTAGAAAATTCCCCCAACATGGCGGTGCTTAGTCACATTGATAATTTTTGGGTAGCTTTAAATGGACACTTCATTAGGGGAGAAGCAAGGAGGAAATGGATGTGACGTGTTTTATTTCATGCATTTAAAATATTTTGTGCTTTGTTCGTGTAAGAGGAAAACATTAGAGGTACAAAAACCAAATGTATTACTCAGAGAATTTAAGGAAACCCACACTTTTAAATATACAGGTGTATTGGTACGTGGTGCCTTTGAATTACTGGCATGACATTTCAGTGTTGTATGACTTTTGGGATTTTAGCAATTCCTAAGAGTTTCAAGGAATATACTCAACCTGTCCACTATGCCAATACTCACCATCAAAAGACAGTTTACCCCATCTTCGGCTGCATCGCGCAGAGGTTCACAGCTACAATCTATTCTTTTATTTTACCTGCTGCTCAGGGTACTCCTTCGATTAGCTCACAGGTTTAAGTTAAAAATGCCCACAAATAAGCTAATATGGGATGAAAGTCTAAGGTGTGAAACGATCTCTCAAAATTACCATCATGTCTCATCATGTTCGTGGAAAGAGCAGTGTGGGCTGTAGAAAAGGTCATTTGCATTAGCCAGGATTTTTTTTCAGTGCTGATTCCATGACATATTCCTTTATTTTCACACCTAAGGACAATTTAGAGCATAGGTATCAAACTCCGGTCCTGGAGGGCCGCCATCCTGCGTGTTTTCCCTCTCTCTCTGTTGCAACACACCTGATTGAAATAATCAGCTCATCAGCAAGCTCTTCATCAGCCTCATAGCAAGCCTGGTCATTTAAATAAGGTGTGTTTCAACAGGGAGGGATGGAAAACATGCAGGAAGGCGGCCCTCCAGGACCTGAGTTTGACACCTACGATTTCGAGTATTCCATTAACATGCCATGCATGTTTTTGGAATGTGGGAGGAAACCGGAGTACCCGGAGAAAACCCAAGCAGGAACGGGGAGAACATGAAAATTCCACACAGGAAGGACTAACCAGTTGATCACCGTGCCGCCCCGCAGAGAAAACAAAAGTAGCCTGTTAAAATGACTAAAAGTACCGTATTTTCGCGACTATTCGGCGCACCGTATTGTTGGGCGCAGTCTCAGTAACGGGTGCTATTTCTGTATTTTACACATACACAAAGCGCACCATTTTATTGGGCGCCAAACATACGCCAGCTTAAACATACGGCATGCATTCACGCACGCTAAAAACACGTTAGCTTGAAGCATACGGTAGCATGCACGCTAAGACATACGGACGCACGCTAAAAACACGTTTTTAAAAAGCCAACGGAAGCAAAACTGAGTTCGGTTGTACTTTATTTAGCCATTTTACAAAGTTTTGGCAAAAGCTCGAACAATAGTGCAAGCAGACACGTTAGTCCAAGCAGCCACAATCCATTCGCAGATAGTGGCGTAACTAGCCCGGCGCTGCCTCCCACTCTTTGTAAAGCTGTGTTGGCCATCGATCATCCACTGTTCCCATGCCGCTCGCAACTTGACTTTGAACGCCCGGTTGATGCCGATGTCCAGTGGTTGAAGTTCTTGAGTTAAGCCTCCGGGAATGACTGCAAGCTCGGAGTTCATTTGCTTGATTTGTTTTTTCACTGCTGCTGTGAGATGGGCACGCATGGAGTCGCAAATCAAGAGTGACGGGGAGGCATGGAAAAAGCCGCCGTACCTGCTAGGGGGCGTGCCTCTTACGCGACCACACTTCACTCATTGGCGGACCTCACTCACGTCCACCCATTAGCATCCTCTCACACGCCCACCCGTCATTCATTGGCGGACTTCCGCATGCCTATCCTCACTCACGTCCGCCTTTTCTCTATACTGTATAACCAGCGTGTCGGCCAGACGTGCTCTCAGTCAGGCTTTGGAACTCAGCACATACACAAGGCGCTCCCCCGTATTGTAAGGCGACCTGTCCATTTTGGAGAAATTTTAAGACTTTTAATAGCGCCTAATAGTCATGAAAATACGGTATGTAAATTGACATTTTAAGGACATTTACAACCAATAGATTTAAAAACATTTAATAGCTGAGGAAAGAAATAAAAAGTAGTTTTCTGAAATTATGAAAGGACTGTAAAGTGAAATTGATTTTTAAAAGGTTGAAAAGAGAATGGGAACAGTCTTGGGAGTATTTGTATGTCACAATATGCTGGAAGGCTTTGGAAAAGCCGCTTTATTCGTGCCTCCTCTTCCACAGCCGCTTTATTCTTGTGTGGAAGAGAAGGCTATATTCGATAGGTTTTATCTTAGTGTTGTACAATTTCTGTGCAGAAGACCCGACTGGTGACTCTGACCCGATGTTACGCAACAGAGTGAGAATTTTCTGAGAAAAAAAAACAACAAATTGCATATTCACCATTCAGTACTTTAGTCCCCAGGTAGTCACCAGCTATCTGGACGACATCATCAGCTACAGGTGGGAGCTAGAAGAGGGGAAGCCCAACCCACTTCGGGAGGAGCCCTTTGAAAACTTGCCCCCTCGCACTCAGGTGGAACTGCTGCACCGTCTCTGCGATTATCGTCTGGATGCTGCGGATGTCTTTGACCTATTGAAGGTACACTACAACATTTTTCAGGGTACCGTTGTAAAGTCCAACATTTTCATCCTTGTTAATGCAATATGTTGTTGTAGAGTCTTAAAAGTGCCACCTTGTCCAATTGTATCAAACCAGCTGACAAGAAATAAAGTCAATTTAAGTTAGATTGAGTGGAATATAAGGTAGGTTTAAGTAATTAGTATGAAGAAAATGTAGCATATTAAAATATGAAACAAAATAAGATGCCCAAAATGTCTTATATATTTGACTTTCCTCAATGTGCACATTCCCTGGTGTTTGGATCAACTCAATCAGAATATAGAATTCCAATGAAGTTGTCCGAAATGTAAAAACACAATATACACCCTTGTTAAATCACAACAAAATACACCGGTATTTGTTGAGGCTTTGTAGGTGGAATTCTTTCACCTTTTTGCTTGATGAATACCTTCAGTTATTCAACAGTCCACGTTAGTGTTGCACCAAGTACCAGCACCGAACCGTGATATTCAACTGACAAAAATGAAGTGGGACAATAATTTCCAAGCCAAGGAACTTGGATAGAAAAAAAAAATACTGCGAAAGCCCTCCAACGTAATGTCAAGAGGGGCTGTAGCACAGCATGTCAGGTCTCCCAAGACGCACAAATACAGAAGGCAGAAGTGGCGGGGTCACTATGGGAAAGTTAAGCCACCGCATAGCTACCTACGTTTCCCGAACGGGCCAGCACACATTTTTTTCCACTCAAAATAATTCTGTTGCACCACAATATCAAAGCAATATCTGATTTTGATTGGTTGATTCATATTAATTTACCTATGTGTTTGTCAGATTAATGTTATTACAGGAACCACAGTGAGTAATGCTTTCATGACCGAGTATTTACCTCTACTTTTGCCCACGCATGTAAATGCAGATGTTGACATCCAAGGTCAAATCATTACATGTTAATTTACCCCTTTCTACCAGTTCCTTCTTGAAACTTGTAGCATTATTTCTACCTGAGAAGAATGTGATATCGTCTGACATTTTTGAGTTGGCAGTGGTCAGCATGTGGGAAAAGTTCCTTATCAGCATGCTGTCTCACACATGCATTGTCATCCACCACTGTAAAAGGCTGAAAGGACTGAATGACATCTAGAATTGAGTGAAGTGATGGTGTTCTTTGCTGCCACCAGGGACTGGATGCAGACAGTCTGAGGGTAGAACCCCTGGGGCAAGATGGAAATGGAGCTCTCTACTGGTATTTTTATGGCACTCGTATGTACAAAGAGGAGGTACTCATGAGAGAAGTGGAGAAAATCAGGTAAACACATCTCCTTACTCTCCTGATTCCTTATCGAAAAGACATTTGTTCAGAAACATCCCTATGTTAGGTTACATATACTGTATAGTAGTTGGTCATATTGGGAGTTAGGCTTTTTAAGGATTACATTCAGTTGATGCTACCTCTCTTACAGTGAAAATCCTGAGTTAACATTGCCAGAGAAAAAGAAAAGAGGAAGACCACCAAAGAAAAAAAGAGTTGAAGACCCTGACCTAAGGTGAATTTTTTGTTATTTTTGTTGTCGGTGTTAACATGTAGCTGTATATGAACGAAGCCAATTCTAATGAAGTTGTGCCATTATGTTAAACATAAATAAAAACAGAATACAATGATTTGCAAATCATGTTCAACCTATATTTAATTGAATACATTGCAAAGACAATATATTTAATGTTCAAATGGATAACCGTAATTGTTTTTAACAAATAATCAATACTTTTGTCATTTATAGCATGTTCCAAAAAATTGGGACAGGTGGAACAAAGACAAAGTTGAGGAATTTCATTTAACACTTGTTTGGAACATCCCACATGTGGGAATAGTTGGGTGCCATGATTGGTTATAAAAGGAGCTTTCCTGAATTGCTCAATGATTGATTTGTACCATTACTGTTTAGGTTTACTTAACTATTTCAGCACTTGCTGGTTCATATTTGTATGTCTTTGTAGTGAGGCAGAAAGTGAAGAGAATACAGAAATTGGAATGGATGATATACCTCCAGCTAAAGGTGATGTATATGTACAGTACATTAACAGCTATATACTTATATACTTGTTGCTTTTTTTGGTACCTGTTTAACCAACACCTACGTGTGGCTCAAATGCCTTTGTGCTTTTGGCTTCTAGTAGTTCGTAAGCGAGGCACCTGGTCCCTTGTGTGCGAGACAGAAGAACAGTGGGTTAACTTGGCAGAAAGCATAAAGGATAAGCTCTCACCCCAAGACCGCCACCTCTACCGGGTCATCAGCCAGAATTTTCTGCCTGAGATACGCAACATGATTGAACACAAGGTCAGATACCAAAAGAATCAATACTGTACTTCACAGTACAGTGTTTCACAAGGTCTGTAGCATTGAAATGACAATTTAATCAGAGCCGATTTTATGTACATATGTGAAATGTTGATTTTTCAAGACAAATTCTTGAACAAAATTAGCATGAAACACAGAATTCTTTTTGTTTGTTTGTTTTGTTTATTTTTTTGGGCATGGGTGGAGTTCGTAGACTACACAGATATGATTGGCTGGATTGGGTCTGCAGATCTTTTTTTTGTTTTTGTGGTGATCTTTTGTCACGTAATAATTTGTAGATCAATCAATGAAGTCACTGATTGGATCGGCAAAATAAGAAATTTCAGCAAACAGAATCTTGTTCATTCCCGGGAAGCTCTGTGCAGCCATCAGTATTAATCCAAGGTATCTCTGCCTATCCACTCAGATTTTTTTTCTTTCATTATCCAGTTGTTTTAAATATTTATTTATTTATTTTGAGGAGAAATCTTAGGGTTTAATTATTTTTCTCAATGTAGTAATATGCTAATTTTGTTTTTGGCTATACAGTGCTGTGAAATAATATTTACCCCCTTCCTGATTTCTGTGTTCTTTGTATATTTATCACAGACAAATATTTCAGTTCATCAAACCAATTTTAATATCATACAGAGCGTACACAAGGAAATACAAAATGCAGTTTTTAATACCAATTTGAGCACTAGCGCCGTTATCTGCGCATGAGCGGTGATTCAGTCATCTGATTGGTTGCCCTCTATGTCAATCAAGTAACGGGATTGGTGATAGGCTGACGTAGTTCGTTCTATGTATTAAGCACCGTTGTTTTAATGGCAGCGCCATCGCCGAGGCGTTTTCGACAATTGTCGTGTGAAAGCCCAGGAGCCGCATGCGGCTCGCGAGCCGTGGGTTGGCCACCTCTGCTATAGTTAGCTCAAGAGAAAGATATTGATTTAAGCGTCTTTCCTTTTATAGTGCTCAGCTTATGTTTCGACGTTAATATCAACCATAATATTGCGATTTTCGTTGTTAGATTTGCAGAACATGATTATATTTTTATCCACCTCCACATAAATTTGGGTGAGCTCTTTTCAGAAATAGTCAGTAAAGCAGGCGTCTGGCAGTGGCCGACTGAGAGGTCCATCGGTACTTCACCCAGTTAGTGATGATACTCCACTTCTATCAGTGCTTAGTGCATCATTTTTGGGAAGTTTGCAGTCAATCGTCTATCTCTGACGCACTGACAGACCATTCCATCAGTCTGACGGAATGGCCACCTCTGATTCTTTTTTTTTTTTTTTAATACTGGGCCTTCTTTGTACAACTGTATTCCCTTTAAGATTAAATCAGTAGAGTACTGTTTATAAGATTATACTACATGTTGAAGGCTTTGGTTTTTTTTCCTTCCTTTTGAATTAGGTGTGGTCTTTTCAAACATGCATTTATTATGAGAATTACATTCTTTTAATTGCTACCACTTGTATATGTTTCGTACGTTCTAATTGGAAAATAAAATGCTCAACAAAATTACAGTCAAACCTCGGTTTTCGTACTTAATCCGTTCCAGAAGACTGTTCGAAAACCGAAACCATGTCTCCCATTGGAATCGATGTAAACATTTTTAATCCGTTCCAAGTCAAGAAAAACCACTTTTTTAATCATTTCACACCATAAACTGTACACATGTAATATGTAAAATACTGTACAAACAAACTGTAATATATTTTATTTTCACCAATTTTAACATTAACATAGTAACATAAAAATTGAAGGAACATCTCTCTCTCTATCTGTCGTGGGGCGTGCGCCTCTCCCAGCTGTCAGCAGGCAGTAGGCGGGGCATTTCGGCATCCCGAACTCCTTCACCAACACACACACACACCACACCTGACTCATATTTCGCGATCAAATCTTTCTTAAAATTCTATAGTTTTGCGCTCTATTTTCCTCTTTTCTTCACCAGGTTTACCACTTCCACTTGCTTTCTTTGGTGCCATGATTAGGGGCTGATACACGATGCAAAAATAACAGTCCGATATTACGTAGTTCTCACCAAACACGTCTGCTTTAAAATAAAAAAAAAATCTTTATTCAACAATACAAACTCGTCTGCTCACAATGGACGCTACACGAGGAAGCTGTTTCTGTATGATTATTGCATAATAATGAGACACCGGACACCACAGTGTTGATTATGTGCCGCTGTTATTGAAAACTGCTGGCCCTAAACAAACGCACGCACGCACTTCCTCCGTGCTGCTCGGGCAAACCATTCTGAAAAGAGGGGTTGCACTCGCTCAGTTATTTCGCGAACCGAAATTTGTTCGTCATCCGAGGCATAAAAAACACGAAAGTTTTGTTCCAAAACCGAATTGTAGGAGAACAGAGACGTCCGAAAACCGAGGTTTTACTGTATAATCGCGTTAGCCTTTCTTAGTTGGGACTCCCAAGTGATTCAGAATAAATCCAGCTGCCCCCCGCCCTATTTGTTGTTGTGTGTTGTTTTGTTATTGCTGGTTTTTGTTTTCTTTTTTTTAACAATTTTTTATTTCGAGGGATCAAAAGTCTGTGAATATAACAGTACTTCTCAGTCAGCTAGATTGAAGACACAAATTACTCCTGATTGCTGATAAGGCCCGCAAACATGCACATCATGGACAGGCACAGTGGTGCTTCTTCTTTTTATATACCTAGTGCAAAGAATGTGTGTGCATTTTGTGTGTGGTTGGGGGTGCAGACATGTCAAATGCAGTGTCCTCATACTTTTGAATCCAGCCCTCCATGTGTCTTGATTTGCCGTCACCAGTCATTTCATGGACAGTGACAGCAGGCAGGGGCTCACCTTGAAGCAGGATGAAGCCTCTTGAATGACAGCTTTGTTGTGCTGCGGGATCCTCTCCGCCTAAGTGGTTACACTGGAGGTCATCTTGTTTGTGTTTCTTGAATGAGTAATACAATCAAATGCTTGCTTTACATACAGTATTTATATTATTTTATCATATGTTAGATTATTAGGTTATAGAGAGTTGTAGGCTATTGCATCAGAGAAAATTTGGAAAATGGCAATATCCCCCGCCTCCAAAAAAAATATGTATGTGTGTGTGTGTGTGTATATATGTATATATATGTGTGTGTGTGCGTATGTGTATATATGTGTGTGTGTGTGTATATATATATATATGTATATACGTATATGTATATACGTATATGTATATATGTATATGTGTATATGTATATACGTATATGTATATACGTATATGTGTATATACGTATATGTGTATATGTATAAACGTATATGTATATGTATATACGTATATGTATATACGTATATGTATATACGTATATGTATATACGTATATGTATATGTATATATTTTTTCTACAGTAATTTCTTTGGGCCAGTGAATTTAGGGTGATCTGACACTGTCACCTCACTTTTGTGGCCACAGGCTATCGTGTGTCTGTTACTGCAGAACCCTATGTGCACAGCTGAGAACATTTATGCAGACCATATAATTCAGGCACTCATACCCTTTTTTTTTTCCTTTTGGGCACCATATTCATATTTCAAGTTTTTGACAAGTCATCTTTATCCTGAATGTTGAAGTAGGAGTCTACTCGCTTTCCTTGGACTGAATACATGGTTTGACTTTTTGTCTGGTAAAGCTTGGCTGTCACCCCCAGGGAGATGTGAGGGAATGTTGGCAGCAAAAGAGAGAAGGGGAATCTGGGGGAGGGACAAAGCCTGTGACCTCTCAATACTCACAGCTCCTTCACCCCAAGTCCCCGGGGGCCTGTGTGGCTTTCTGTCAATCTTGAAGGCTCAATCATTTGTTTTTGTTATCATTTCCTGATGTTTTCATTTGGCTTTTCATGATCAGGATTTTTGGGGTTGATCTGCAATTAAAAAAAATAATAATTGGAATAAAACTATCAAATTTATCACAAGATGGAGCAATATGTCTATGTAAATAACTTGTTTATTTACTGTATGTATTTGTTTTTTATTTATTTTTAATTTAAAAGGGAACAATGTATAGTAATGAACATTTATGGCAGATTATATCCATTGGCTCAATAACCTCTGTCGTTCCTAGGCAGCTTGTAATAGAAGTATACCAGAACTATTCTCAAGCATTTTTACAAATGCTTTGCAATGCTCCAAGGTAAGTGGGGGGGTTGGGGGGGGGGGGGGGTGCAAGTGTGATTTGTATATAAAATATTTATTTACCAGCGAACGCGCAGAAAGGGATATGTTGTAAAAATGTAGCTACATCCAAAACATGCAATCGAAAACACAACTAAATATTTTAGTTGGAATCCTTTTCATAAACATTTTATCCAAATAACTTTGATTCATAAGTCATAACTCCTGCATGACCAAATTCATTTTAGTGGGACTCTGAAATTGTACAGCAGACTTATTCTGTATTGATAGACATGGTGCGTGCGTGTGTGTGTGAAGGTAGTGAGAGCGTTATGAAGCCAAGTTATCACATTAAGCAACAGCTGCACATAAAGTCAAACCTCGGTTTTCGTCCAGAATCCGTTCCAGAAGGCTGTTCGAAAACCGAAATTGTTCGAAAACCGAAACCACGCTCTTTTTAAAATAAAAATGTTTAGTGAACACGTCTGCTCACAATGTAAAGCAACACGAGGAAGCGTCACTTCCTCGTGTAAGGAAGGCAAGAGGAGTCAAATGGTGCATTCAAGTGTGCTCAGTTTGTTCAAGAACCGAAATTCGTTCGTCATCTGAGGCATAAAAAACTCGAAATTTTTGGTCGAGAACCGAGACATTGAAAACCGAGGTTTGACTGTATTTCTTTGTTTCATTGTGCCGTCATTGTCTAATGCGACATTGTGAAGCCTACTGGAATATTGTTTACAACGAACCATATGCTTTGTCGTAGTGTTTCCTTTCAGTTCTTGTCATGAGACTTTACACCAATCTGGATTGAGATTGTCGATATTTTGTATTTCATGCAAAATTACTGCTTAAGTGTAATGTCATATTTTGTGCGATCGTTCAATGATATCATTGATTACAGTAAAAACAACCTCATTCCCTCCGGGGGGCTGTATGTTGCTTTAATTATAAATGTATGCATTAAGACTCAGATAGTCTAATCTTGAACTTTTAATGCTTGTTTCAGGAGCGTGAGCAAAAACTGAAGCTTGAGGATCCGACCCCATTCCGTGCATCTCAGCGTTTCTCTGAAAAACACATTAACCAAGAGGAGCAGGCATGTGTGATGGTTTTTATTGTTTTTCTGCGACAGTTAACGGAGTAGTATCCATTTGTGAAACCGTTGTCATGTTTTGATGCATGTCCACTGGCGAATAGAGCAACCATGTGTGTCAGGTTCTGATGTTCCTGTTCTTTGTATCCAGGACAATGTGAATGCCACAGCTGAGTTTGAGAAGAGAAATGATGAGGAGCTGGACAGGCAGGTCTTGCTGGCCGAGCAGAGACGAGAAGAAGAAAGGCTTCAGCAGGAACGACGACAGCGAGAGAAAATGGAGAAGCTCAAAGCTGTGGAGGGTATGATGATTGGAACACACCACGGGCGAAACTACGGTATCCCAATTTTCAATGTAAAAAGGTTTCCAGAGAAGTTAATGTACTTTTGGAACCTGCGGAATGAGTCTTCTTTTTAATGAACCTTGTTGCCAAACATAAATTTAAGCAAAATTGAAACAATGATTTCACGTTCTTTCATCAGCGATGAGTTTTCATCACGTGATATTTGCAACAAATAGATCAAGCACACCCTTCATGCAGGCTTTCACATGACCAGCTCTCACTTTTAGTTTGTCTATTAACTTGAAAATCTGCCAAAGCATAGGAACGTTTGTATCACTGTGCAGTGTTATGTACTTAGAAGAACAGGCAAAATTCAGCGCCATGATCAATCTGCCTCTCCGTCATCTTTCAAGGGTTACTGAACTGCTGATTGTGTTCTAGTTGAGCAGCTCTATTAATGTCTTATAGATGAAGTGCTAGACCTCGACTGTTCTGTATGGATTACACATGTGGAATCCTCCTTCGAGCATCTTTAATCCACACAACAGAAGGCTGGCATGCCTTTCATGTTGAAAGATAGTCTCAATACATGTGCACTCTGTACTGTTTTTCCTCTTTTGATCAACTCTGCCTTAGACAACTTCGCAATTGTTCCTCTTCCATCTGGGCTCCATATATTGAAATGGCCAAAACATTTACCCTCTTAGCAACCTAGTTTTCAGCATGCAAACTCAAGAGGCCAAAGGCTAAATGTTTTGCCTCTGTCCTGCTAGTTTTGTCTCTGATTGGCCCTATGTTGAGAGCCCTCTCGCATTCCTACTCTTTTGCCCTGATGCCGATTGTTTTTCTCTCGTTGTCACATTCTCTCTTATTCTCTCTCTCATTCTTTGCCCCTCTCTCTCTCTCTCTTTCTCTCGTTGTCACATTCTCCCTAACTCTTATTCTCTCTCTCATTCTGTGCCTCTCTCTCTTTCTCTTTCTTTCTCTCTTTCTCTTTGTCTCTCTCTCTTTCTCTTTGTCTCCCAGAGCGGGCCAGGAGACGGAAGATGCGAGAGGAAAAGGCTTATCTGTTGTCTGAAGGAAAAGACCTCCCACCACAACTTCAGAATTTCGAGCCTTCTTCACCTGTACTCAGAACACGGACTGCTAAAGATTTGTATGAGGTTTTTATAAATTTACAAATTAATAATTTGCATGGAACTTGATTGTTAATAAAATTGTGTTGTCTTTCAGCTTTGACTTGGAAGATGACTACACGGGTTTGTACAAAGGTATACTTCCAGAGAAAAGATGCTAAATGTTAGTGTCTGCTAATGCATTTAGTCATCTCTGATCTCTACTTTCCTTCCTAGTGCTGGAAGCCTTGAAGGCTCATAAAGATGCATGGCCTTTCTTGGAACCTGTGGATGACTCCTATGCTCCCAATTACCATGACATAATCCAGGTACCAAAACGATGTAATGATCATTTGATGGTAGAGCTTGTAAATTTTTGAAAAATCTTTCTTGTCTCTTGTCTCCTCAGACTCCCATGGACCTTTCCACCATTGAGAGGAAACTCAATGATGGAGAGTATCTTGCAAAGGAGGAGTTTATTTCTGACGTGAAGCTCATTTTTAAAAACTGCATTGAGTACAACGGAGAAGATAGCGGTAAATGAAAACATCTATTCACATACCCACACGAACAAACAGAGTCAACCATGGTTAGGCGTGACTGCACAAAAGAAAGCGATGTACTCAATGTTGAAATGGGGCTAAGGGCTAGGGCAGCCTTGACAGTGATTAATGAGCAATGACTGAGCAGTGCTCCAATGCTCAGGAGTAACTGAGCCCTGTGGTGTCAGAGAAACATTCCAGCCCCAAAACCCCCCTTCTAGAGCTATCCATTCTATGGACTACTTCCCCTAGGGATGTGGGTAAGTGGGAGTGGTGACGTTGGACCCCGCTATAGCAGAGGATGGGAGGAGCAGGGGTCAACATTTGCCCTCTGACCTATTGCAATGATCAGCGCTGGCCTGAAAGCATTCTAAATGCAATAGAATCTGTGTGCTGTTGTATATTTTTGTTTGTAAAGACAAAAGGTTATGGTTGGACTGAATGGGCTACATGCTTGTTTTGTTTGAGTCTGGGTGGTGAACAAGAACTGATTTTGTCCAAAACGTTATGTTAATTATCTACGCTTTTGTGTCCGCTTCCCTTCCAGAATATACTGTGATGGCAGAGTCTCTTGAGCGCTGTTTTAACCGGGCCCAGTTAAAACACTTGCCATCAGAGGAGGGTGACACTGATGAAGAATTTTACATTAGCAAAGAAGACAAGGAGCGCAAGGAGAAAAAGCGAAATCGAAGCAGTAAAAATTTGGGACCTGAAAGTTTAATCAAGGCCACCGAGGAGGTCCAGCGTAAACGAAGTGTGCAGGGAGGCAAAGGCCAGAGACTGTTGGAGGACCAGGTTAGCAAGCCAGTTCGACCCCTTACACAGTCTCATTGGAGCTTTCCTTCGAGCCAGCAACACCGCCATGGAGACATCAGGGGCATGTACCACCCAGCACAACGGGTATATTTTCATTCGTCACAGTATTTAATTTGGCATGTTTACAAAGTCTGCCATTTTAATTTATTTTTTATCTGGCCAGTTACATCGTCCTCATGGGCCGCAGATGTACACTCATAGTATGGGCATGGATCCTCGTTTTGCCTACCCAGGTCACATTCCAAGGCATGGAGATCCCAGCTTGAATCGTTTGCCCCACAACTTTAGCATGCAGGTACAAAGTCTTGTAAACTTATGTTTTGGGGTAAACTGTCTGAACGGGCATGGTAATTGGGAGGCAGGACTGTCTAGGCTCGTTCAAAGAAAAAAGTATATTTTATATTACTAAAACAAAATACAGTCTACCTGTATGTAGGGGGATTGAACGACTAAAGATATTTTTATAGCTGACACTCATGTCATGAAAGTAGTTGATTAATCAATGATGTCATTGAATCAAACATCTGCTTTCACAATAATCAATACAAAAAGTCATTTGCACATTTTCTGATGTTATGGGCAAACCCAATTACTAAATGATAAACCTGAAGCAAAGGTTTTATCGAAAAGTAAAAATACGACAATATAACGGGTGAGCGGCTGTTGAATGTAGTAGTAGCCGAGAATCCTACAGAAAACTCTATTGAATAATCGAGGTCAGTAATGGAATAAATTGTATTTTTGCTTGGTTGAAGACCAATTACGAACAGAAGGAAAATGAGACATTTCACTTGATAACGAGCAATGAAGTGACTTACTTTTTGTAATATGAAGTTTTCATTTCTTAAATTCATGTTCTGCATCGAAGCAAACTATTTCTTGTCGATAAACAGTTTCATTGGGGAAATTTCAAACACAAATATACTTATAATTTCTTGCATCAAAAAAACATCAGGCATTCATTTAAGAGGCATTTGTATCACTTGAGCACCGAGCATTTTAGCAGATGACAAAACAGGAAGGTTCATGGCTGTGTGCTTCTTAGCTTAGAACAGCTAACAAGGAATAACACAATATTGTTTGTTTTAATAGATTTGAAAATGTTCAAACTAAAATGAATACAACTCGAGGTGAAACAAATGACCTTAATTCAACATCACCAAAACCCTACAAAATATAGCCATTTAGAGTACTACAATGGCTACATGTTACACATTGCCAAGTGGATCCTGATGACCATATGATGTAATTGTGGTTGTGGGCATACACTGAGCTCATCACCTTAATAACAAAGCTGATGCAAATTTGACATGAGCAGGGTTTGTGCAAGGACCTTTGGAGTGTGCTTAAAGTTGAAAACTTTTTTCCCCCCCAAAAAACATTGTAAATGTGTGAAAAATACTAATTTGTGCCTATCGAATTTGAATCTATATCTGAACAGTGGGTAAGCAAATCGAGAGCTCCTTTTGTGGAATGGTAATGTAGAGATGTAAGTTGGGGACAAAGGCCTGGACATGGTTACTGCTGAAAGATTGCATTTTCTTTTAGGCTAGTAATAAGCTACAAAGAAATTGTGAAAACGCGTGCATTGCAGGCTATTGAAGAGAACAAACTACTAAAAAACACTTGCCTTTAAGGATACCAGGCACGGAGGTCTTCAGCAAAGGTGTGCGCCATTTGCTTACCCAGATAAAAGGTCAATGCTGTTCATGTGAATCTAACCTACAAATTAGTATTTTGTGCACTAATTATATCTATTAGATGGCCACACATTAGCATGTTGTGTCCATGTTATATTTATATCCTAGCCAAAAATAAAAATTGCTAAAAAAAAAAAAAAAAAAAGAAATCACATTATAATGTCTGGAACTTTGTTGATGTTCGCGGATCTGTTCTCTGGAATTCCATTTCTTTTCATTTCATAGAAAAAACAATGGAAGAATCCTGATCTAAGAAGGTGATCCGGCTCACTTTCTCCATTCAGAGCATAACATCCCTTCGCTGCCCTCAATTACTCTGTAATAGCAAAAATTGCTGTGCAAATTGTAATGCAAACCCGCTCATTTTGGGTCTTGTAATGGGTGTTCCAAAGGGAGGTCTTTCGACTCGCATGTCTACTCCAATTGCCACACTATAGTACTCTGTGATGCAGCAAAATGTCCAGCCTACAAGGCAAAACAGTCTTTACACATACGTATAGGTCAGAGATTATGGAAATAGATAATTGGGGTTGAGGATTATGAAAATAAGATAGAGGCTGACAAGGGTGTTGGCTTTGCTAGCTTGGCTATTCTTATCACCGGTAGTCTTAAAAGGTAGATATCAGTGGTAACTTGGGCCTAGTAGTGAGGAATAGGGTCCCAGCAAAAAGTTAAATTAATCTTCTTTGCCAGAATGTGATGTCTAATTATGAATAACTTAAATTGTCATAACTGCTTTTGGCTACAACACACACTAACGTATTTAAAAACAGACCCTGACGTCAAGTGTTGTAGGATATCGGGGCAGGCGCCCCAAAAAAATTAAGCATTTCTTTGTTTGACTGTTTGTATTTACACTTGTCCTTTTATTGTCCCTCGGGATAAGTATCATTTTTGGCCAAATATTCGGTGTTTGTTGCCGCAAACATTTATACAATGAATAAAGTCAGTATTAGCACAAAGTTCTTGTCTGTGTATTGATATTTTGGAAACAAAGGTGGAGTCTCCCTCATTCTTCACCACCTATCCTGTGGTACCACTGGTGAGACTTTTAGCAAGGCTAACTGGTAGGCTAATCTACCTTCAACAATTTTCATGTATGAAGACTGTCTCCTTGGTGCCGGGCATTTCACTGACTTGTCAGATAATTGGTTCAATTTCTCACATACAGGTTATTTTAAATCCTGTTCTACTTTTTGTTTTATTTTCAGCATCACATGGGCCATAGGTATCCACTGAGCCCCGATGGTAACCACAGTCTTCACCAGCAGCAGCACCCGTATATAGGTCCAACACATGGTCCATCTCTGGGCCCCCGTCCAATGGCCCTTCAACTTAGACCTCCTCCTGAAGCCAACGTATACCCTTCCCACTACTGTTCAGAGAGACACACGATGCACCCTATGGGGAACCAGTTATCAGGGCCTCAACAGCACAATTACACAGGCTTGAGGCCTCCTGGTATGGGACTGTCTAACATTTGGACTACTTTGAATCACCAGCGTCCAGAGAGACCTAGTGGAATGCACATGCAAGACCCTAGTTTGGTCAACCAGCACAATTTGAGTTATGGAGGGGAACAACCTCCAATCGGACACAAACCTTGGCCAGAAGCTGCTGGATATCCCCATCCTCCTCCTAATGCACAATACCAAATTTCTACAGCTGCGGTCACCTCCCCTGGCCCTGTGCAGCAACGACCCCCCGTAACCTGTTCAGACTCCTCCACCAAGACACGGTTAGCCTCCATGTTAGAAAGTCCAGAAATGCTAGCTCTACAGCAGCTGTCAGCCTTCTCGAGACCTCCTGCTGGTTCCCCCCATCAGGACATGGGTCACTTTCAACAGTCCAAGTCCCCCTCAGGGATTGGCAGCATCCCAACTCCTCCCTCTCAGCAGCTTCCCCCAGCCCCTGAGGTTCAGCTGCAGTGTCCCGCCGGAGACAATGGGCCAGACAGCCAGTCTTCCTCACAGACAGGCATTCAGCACAAAGGTAGATCGAACTTAATTTTTTTGTTTGTTTGTTTGATTGATTGTTGATCGTACCGCTTCTGGTTACCCAAAAACAATATGATTATTATTACAGTAAATTGTTTGGATCACGCCCTCTAGGCGTTGTTTTATGTCGTCACAAATTGTCTATTCTGTTGAAATTCTTTCTCACAGTCAAAGCTACATGCAATACTCATTAGCTTGATGGAATGCCTTACTGTTTGCTTTTAGATTACAAAACTCAATGGAATGTTACCTATCATGTTCCTTTGGACAGAGGGAATCAACTCACCATATTATATAAAATCATGTTTAGTGTCTTTCATTCATCCTACCATAGATTTTAATACAGAAATATTATAGTATAATATTATTTTAATTTATACTTTGTGTTATTGTTTTTATGTTTTATTAGAAAAAGTACGTTTAGATTTGTCATTAGCTTAGCGTTACTGAGCAAATCTTTGTCTTCCTCAACTCAGTCATGAAGTCCATATGTAATATATTAAATCCCGTTTAATAAGTTGTTTCCTTTCGAAGTCTAAATTTTCTTTTGTAATGAATGAAATAACAGAATTTGGGTCATATTTTTTGTTAGAAAAATACGCTCAGGGTATTGTAGACTACAATGAGGCATTTCTGCTTATGTTTATGTCACTTTCATTTTTTGTTGTTGTCAGGAACATCAGAAAACAAAGAGACTGTAAAAGACATTTCCAATGAGCCTTCTTCATCAGACCACAGTGGTCTACTTAACAAAGTACACCCATCCATTCCAAACCCCACTCAACACCACAGTGGGCCAGCAGAAGTATTGCACAGCCCTCAAAGACCTCAGGAAAATGTGTCTGGACAAAAACTGTCAGGGAGTGGAGCAGAGTGTGTTATGGAAGAAGGAGGTGGTCAATTTCAAAATAATGGATCCACTTCTGTGTCCTTGCACTTCAGTGTTGGTAATAGGAATTCCAAGAATCCTTATCCACCTGACACTGCTCAGCATGCACAGAGCAGTCCTCTCCAGAGCCCTGCACTTGTACATCAGTGTGCATCACCATCCTTGAATACCACGTCTGAAAGCAATTCACCACACATGCTAAATACACATCAGCATAATGAGCAGAATGTCCGAAAACGGCACCAGCAACGTCCAACCCAAGAAACTCTGAATGGGCCAGCTCTTAACCACAATCAGAACTCTCCTCCACAGATGAGCTTGAACACGACACGACTGCAGACTCCACATGTCGCCCAAAGCACTCAGAGCAACTCTATGCATGGCATGTCACATGGTGCCTCAAAGAGAGTCCAACCTGGACCCCCACACCCAGCCCCTCTCACCTCTCTGCCCCCCAGCCATCCTACTCCACACTTACCCTCCCAGCCAAGCCCAGCAGAGCATGGAGCTCAAACACCATGCGAGACTACAAGTCAGCAAGACACAGAAGGTCCACCAGCAAAGAAATTTGGATCTTCTAACACTGCTTATAAACAACAGCAAGCATTCAGTCCAAACAGTCATCGAACCCAGATGGTGAGTAGTAACCCAGGTGTGCAATCAGAAATAGGGCCAGCACCTGCTCACAACACTGCCATGCCTCCTCATTCCCAAATGGTAAATGGAGACATGGCTTCATACAGCAATCCACCACAACCACTGTATAGCCAGGCAAGCATGACCAGGCCCATTTCTCATTCTGCTCACCACCCTTATCACAACCAGATCCCCAACCCCCTCCACATTACCCCAGACCACTCCAGCTATCCCCAACAACAAAGAACTGCCTATTCATTTCACATGCCCGGGCCTCAGCATCTTCATGCCCACACCAACACATACCCGCCACAGCCATTCCAGCAGGAACAGTATTACACCCGACCGCAGGCCCATAGTTTTGCAAACAATAGAGGGGGTTATCCTGCAGATGTTTGGCAGCAATCTCAGCAGCCCATGCTGCCTACTACCTACCTGCCCACACAGAGTTCCAAAGGAAATAATCAGGCCAATGATGGGTGTGTGTCACCAATAGGCTGTGATCTCTCCACTACAGTGAGTTTGTTGTCCCCAAAAGCTGGGTCAGTCTCTGGAGGCTTGGAGGAGAGGAAATGGGAAAGCAGAAACAGTGGTTGTGATAGCCCAACAAAGCGTAGTCGCACTAAGGGGAGCTTGGAGCAACCTGAAAGTCCAAAAGAAATCCTGGACCTTGATAGCCACAATGCCGCCGCCCGCCGTCTGAACATCCACCCAATCTCCTCCAGGACACACATCCCACCTGGCTTCATGTATGACACTCGCACTATGCACCCGGCAATGCATCCAGATGGTGCACCGCCATGCCACAGTGGAGTTGGGAATAGAGTCCTATACGCAAGACCTCCCTACACAGATCCAGGACGATACGGTGTACAGAGACCACACTCACACCTAATGGAAGCTCTTCAGCGGCCCCAGCAGTTGCCTATCTCCCCTGGTCAGATGCGCATGGCCATGTACCCTCACTCTGGTGGCCACTTTCAAAGCGTGATGATTCAGCAGAGAAGCTTGGCATCTGAACACTTCCTACACCCAGGGTAAAAAAAGGTTTTCCTTTTTTTTTTTTTTTTTTTTGTCATTGAAAAGCAAATCTTGAGAGGCCCTTCTTGTTTTACTTGTGATGGACGGCCAACCTGATAACCTCAGTTTTAAGACTTAATCAGAAGTTTTAAATGTGATTAATGCGATCCAAATGACCAGTTTAAGTCTGACAAGTTATGTCATGCACGTGTGTCACAGGCAACCGGTGATGACTGCACCTGGCGGCTCAAGCACCAAGCAAGTAAGTGTGAACTGCATTGGATCATCACAGCGGGTGATGTGGTTGTCATGTTACATTGTGCCCTCACTCGGCAGCATGATTCAGAATATTAATAGTACACATGATGAAAATTAAAGAATGAAAGTGTAAAATCGTATTCTGCAACTGTCCATCCTTTCAGCCTCCATTGGGGAAAAAAACAAGGGAGAAAGGGGCAAGTTAGTCTTTGATGATGGGGTGGACAGATATTTTAGAGTCAGGTGTAAAATGATTAGGAAATACTATACATGATCACTTGTTGTCGGTAATAAAACAATATAAAAATAATTTAGTCACACTTTAACACCACTGTATAGTTGGCAAAGAAGTTTATAGGCCATGCAAAAATCACTTGGATCCAAACAAATTGGTCTAAAATGAAGGAAACATTTTGAGAGACTTATCATTGTACTTGTTTGTTTGTCCATTATAAGAGACAGCTACAGATATGCATTTTCATGACTGTGATTTTGACGAGACACTTTGTGATATTGACCCATTTACTTCATCCACCACAATTAACATATTTAGCTTGACAAACCCTATTTTTTTTCTTCTAACCCCTTTCAGGCATGATACACCAAACCAGAAGGTGGCCGTGCTGACCGACCTGACAAAGGCTTCAGAGGGCAAGATTTTCACCATACACTGTATGGCAACCTGTTCAATTTTGTTTCCGTTGCTTCCGGTTTTCATTGGACTTGAATGTCCTGCCAGAAAAATCCTAATACTAAATTGTTCTGAGGCCGTGCGAACAAAAGTGCTTCGATTGCAGCCCTTTACAAGTATTGTTATGAAGAAACCGTTGTCCAGATAAACATGGATATTCCACGAAACTGAATTTTACCACTGGACTGCCCTTTCCACTGTGAACAATCGAAATATGCACAGGGAGGGGCAAGCCTTTATCATTGTGCTGTTATCTACTGACTCAAATTCTTAAAACTCAGGTACTGTAAAGAAAGAAGCAGAGGTTACAGTGAGACTGTCTCCTTGACCAAGACAATTTACAAGTGTGGTTGTCTTGGTTTGCTTCTTTGAATGTATGAGTGACTGTTTAGATAAGCACAGTAGCTGTGAATGAGAGGGAAAGAATATGGATAGACACCCATTCTAATTATTTCTACCCACTTCCTATCCATTTCGAACGAGACACAGAGTTTTGTCAATCCTCAACAAAATACACTATATGAGAATGTCCTTCACTGGTAACGTTGGCTTTGGCAAACCTTTATGGACTGGTGAAGATAATGCTGGTTGTTTCAATTTGTACCCAGCTTCATTCTGCACTACATTTAGTTAAAGAATAAACCTCCTGAAACAGAGTGGCCTTGGAAAGTCTTTATTTTTAGTAAATACTTGTACATGTATAAATAATTGCTAATCTATTAGCGCCACCCCTTCATTGAATAGATTCATCTGTAATGAAGGGAACATTTTCAAGAGTCATGTCCTGCCTGTTATATGTTAACAGAGCAAAACCAAACTGAACATCTCGTGAGATTTGCCTTTCCACTCAGTCTCGATGTGAAGATCAGTCTCGTCCCTTTGCATTTGCTTCTGCAATTCGCTTCCTCTTCTCAGGGATCACACTTTGTACGGGTATTTTTCTCCATTGTTTTGAAAGAGGTACAGTTTAAGGAAACAATTCTGATAAGATTGTGGTAAACTGTTCTCAGTTTCATGTGAGGAGTTTCACTTTCAAAGAGCCTGTTTTCGTGAAGTCACTGCAAGTCAATTTAAATTGCTTATTACTCATTCTGGTTTATTGATATCACACTGGCTTAATTCATTTAGGGAGTATTTGATTCTCATATATAACATTTGTGTGTGTGTGTGTATGTATATATATATATATATATGTATATATATATATATATATATATGGCGGCACGGTAGTCCAGTGGTTAGCACGTCGGCTTCACAGTGCTGAGGTACCGGGTTCAAATCCAGCTCCGGCCTCCCTGTGTGGAGTTTGCATGTTCTCCCCGGGCCTGCGTGGGTTTTCTCCGGGTGCTCCGGTTTCCTCCCATGTTCCAAAAACATGCATGGCAGGCTGATTGTGCACTCTAAATTGTCCCTAGGTATGAGTGTGTGCGTGGATGGTTGTTCGTCTCTGTGTGCCCTGCGATTGGCTAGCAACCAATTCAGGGTGTCCCCCGCCTACTGCCCGAAGACAGCTGGGATAGGCTCCAGCACCCCCCGCGACCCTAGTGAGGATAAAGCGGTTCGGAAAATGGATGGATGGATATATATATATATATATATATATATATATATATATATATATACACACACCGTAATTTCCGGACTATAAGCCGCGACTTTTGTCACACACTTTCAACTCTGCGGCTTATTTAATGAAGCGGCCTATATAAAGACTTTTCTCCTTCTTTGTAAATATCTCATGTTACAATATGGGCACCTGTGGCTTATAGACAGGTGTGGCTTATGTGTGTACAAAATGTTTTTTTCCTTTAAAAATTTGGTGGTGCGGCTTATAATCAGGTGCGCTCTATAGTCCGGAAATTACGGTATATATATATCCATCCATCCATCCATCTTCTACCGCTTATCCGAGGTCGGGTCGCGGGGGCAGCAGCTTTAGCAGGGAAGCCCAGACTTCCCTCTCCCCAGCCACTTCTTCCAGCTCTTCCCGGGGGATCCCGAGGCGTTCCCAGGCCAGCTGGGTGACATAGTCTCTCCAGCGTGTCCTGGGTCGTCCTCGGGGTCTCCTCCCAGTGGGACATGCCCGGAACACCTCACCAGGGAGGCGTTCAGGAGGCATCCTAATCAGATGCCCGAGCCACCTCATCTGGCTCCTCTCGATGTGGAGGAGAAGCGGCTCGACTCTGAGCCCCTCCCGGATGACCGAGCTTCTCACCTTATCTCTAAGGGAGAGCCCGGACACCCTGCGGAGAAAACTCATTTCGGCCGCTTGTATCCGGGATCTCGTTCTTTCGGTCACGACCCACAGCTCGTGACCATAGATGAGGGTTGGAACGTAGATCGACCGGTAAATTGAGAGCTTCGCCCTTTGGCTCAGCTCCTTCTTTACCACGACGGACCGATACAACGTCCGCATTACAGCAGACGCTGCACCGATCCGCCTGTCGATCTCTCGCTCCCTCCTGCCCTCATTCGTGAACAAGACCCCAAGATACTTAAACTCCTCCACTTGGGGCAAGATCCCCTCCCCGACCCGGAGTGGGCACTCCACCCTTTTCCGACTGAGGACCATGGTTTCAGATTTGGAGGTGCTGATCTTCATCCCAACCGCTTCACACTCGGCTGCGAAACGCTCCAGTGAGAGTTGGAGAGCCCTGCTTGAAGGAGCCAACAGTACCACATCATCTGCAAAAAGCAGAGATGCAATACTGAGGCTACCAAAAAGGACTCCCTCAACGCTTCGGCTGCGCCTAGAAATTCTGTCCATAAAGGTGATGAACAGAATCGGCGACAAAGGGCAGCCTTGGCGGAGTCCGACCCTCACTGGGAACGATTCCGACTTATTGCCGGCAATGCGAACCAAACTCTGACATCGGCAGTATAGGGACCGAACAGCCCGTATCAAGGGGCTCGGTACCCCATACTCCCGAAGCACCCCCCACAGAACCCCCCGAGGGACACGGTCAAACGCCTTCTCCAAGTCCACAAAACACATGTGGACCGGTTGGGCGAATTCCCACATACCCTCGAGGACCCTGCTAAGGGTGTAGAGCTGGTCCACTGTTCCACGGCCGGGACGAAAACCACACTGCTCCTCCTCAATCTGAGGCTCGACTTCCTGACGGACCCTCCTCTCCAACACCCCTGAATAGACTTTACCAGGGAGGCTGAGGAGTGTGATCCCTCTGTAGTTAGAACACACCCTCCGGTCCCCCTTTTTAAACAGAGGGACCACCACCCCGGTCTGCCAATCCAGAGGCACTCTCCCCGATGACCACGCGATGTTGCAGAGGCGTGTCAACCAGGACAGCCCTACAACATCCAGAGCCTTGAGGAACTCCGGGCGGATCTCATCCACCCCTGAGGCCTTGCCACCGAGGAGCTTTTTAACCACATCGGTGACTTCGACCACAGAGATTGGAGAGCCCACCTCAGAGTCCCCAGACTCTGCTTCCTCCAAGGAAGGCGTGCTGGTGGAGTTGAGGAGGTCTTCAAAGTATTCCGCCCACCGGCTCACAACGTCCCAAGTCGAGGTCAACAGCGCCCCATCCCCACTGTACACAGTGTTAGTGGTGCACTGTTTCACCCTCCTGAGACGCCGGATGGTGGACCAGAATTTCCTCGAAGCCGTCCGGAAGTCGGCTTCCATGGCCTCACCGAACTCTTCCCATGCCCGAGTTTTTGCTTCGACGACCACTGAAGCTGCATTCCGCTTGGCCAGTCGATACCTGTCAGCTGCCTCTGGTGTCCCACAGGCCATGAAGGCCCGATAGGACTCCTTCTTCAGCTTGACGGCATCCCTTACTGCTGGTGTCCACCAGCGAGTACGGGGGTTGCCGCCACGACAGGCACCAACCACCTTACGGCCACAACTCAGATTGGCCGCCTCAACAATAGAGGCACGGAACATGGTCCACTCTGACTCAATGTCCCCCACCTCCCCCGGAACATGGGAAAAGCTCTGTCGGAGATGGGAGTTAAAGCTCCTTCTGACAGGGGATTCCGCAAGACGCTCCCAACAAACCCTCACAATATATATATATATATATATATATATATATATATATATACACACACACACACCCACCTTTGTTTTTTTTCCCTGTGTCTGGCAGCAAATCAATCTACCTCATTGAGCCAATCTGTGGATTCTTCGGGGTCCTTGAACTTCATCACTTCTAATTTACGGTTACTAACTCATCAAATGTTAGAATTAGCATCTTGGGTAAAAGTTGTGATGCTGTGCCAAATGACTGTGCTCACTGACCTACCAATCGTGAAATAAAATTCTTCTCATTGAAACATGCTAAATGATAGCTTTACATCAACACTATGTACTTGTACCGTACATGGTGTTGATGTATTTGCACATTTTTATGTGACAATAGATGTTTGACAATGTGCAGGCAGTACATTTATAGCAAAAGCGACCTAAGTTTTATGTTTTGATGACATAGCATTACTGGAAAAAAAATTAGCAGCCTTCAGAAGTTACAACTTGGTATTTGGTTAAAATTATGAATTGTCTCCCTGTAGTGGATCTCTAATGGGAATACCGTGGGGTTTGGAGTTGGTGTCTTCACTTCTGCATTTAGATCTGAAAATAACTGTAACAAAGACTACTGTATGTGAAGTTGTGGGTGGTGGTGTCTTAAAGTGTACATTACGTGAGTGTTTGTGCCTGTCTGTTGTGCAGAATTGATGCCAGTTATCTGGGCTTGTGTGTGCCTGCATGCAAATCCTTTCATTTATTAGTGAAAACCCATTTAGATGAGAAATATATTTATTTCCTATTTTCCATATTTTTGTGCTTGTTTTAATATAATGTGCTCTTTTTTCATGTTGTGAGAAATTACCTGTCTAATTTTGAATGATGTTTACAGCTTTTTTCTTTTTTTGGGGGGTGTTTTTTTTTTTTTTTTTACTTGAATGGCAGATTGGGAAATGGACTGGAGTATTTTCTATATGTACATTTCTTAGAAATAAACAGCTTTCCTCTATTTGAAGTGTTTTGTAGCACTCTCAAAAAGATGTCCTTGACAGAGCAGTCAATTCATTTTGTTTCAGTACTGCCAATATCTCTTTAGTATTGAGCCACCCGATATTAATTTACATACAAAATGTCAAAACGAGAGAGACTATGCATTAGTCCACGCATCACCTTAAATTATTATTGTTATGGTTACTCTTATGTTGCCAACATTATGCCAAAAACAATATTTTACACACACAAAATTTAACAAAAGAAATTTACAATATTTACTCAGCTGAAAATTTCTTGTCACAATTTAGTCATGAATTTGCTCGTGTGCACGTTTGGGAGTTAAAGATTCAGTGTGTAGAATCTAGTGTCGTCTTGGTGAACTAACAGAATAAAACGACCTAAGATCGAAGCGCGTGCATTTTAAAGCACATTGCACTTTGTTGCCTCAGAGTGAGCCTACCACCAATTATTTCATCGGACGTGCAGCAAAATCCTAAACAGCGTCTCGTATTCTCCCAAGTTACGGAGTAGCTGCATGGCAGGTGTTAGACATACTGTAGTCATGTTGAGGAACTAAGTTTGTCTAATTCGGTGATTCCAGAAAACCGGTGGCAAAAAAAGGCAGCTGCTTGTAGGGGAGATGCCCCTTATATAATATCATTAGAAATTACTTCCATCTACAATTACATTATAAAAGTTAAATTGAGGTTTTTGAAATTAATGGTGAGTTTTTGAAATAATGAACATTGAAAATCAACGAAGTTTTGCACACTGTCCCTTTATCACAAATCTACTGTATTTTGTTGTATGAATTGCAGGGTAGATAAGACAGTTGTACCTCTGCCATCTAAAGGTGATGTTAATTGTACTGACAATCACGACATGTTAGCATAGATGAACAAAGATACATTATTTGAAGTGAATAAAATATCATTTTTGGGCTATTAAGTGAAATTGGATAACTAGCCATGGCAAAACCGATGATCTCTTTGGACACAATATACTGTACTGCACCCATTGGGAACACAGTGCTCATAAATAAGATAAGATAAACTTGTTCCACACTGGGAAAATTGGATTGGATTGGATACATCTTTATTGTCAAATGTGATGAAAGATGAAATTTCTTCCCTTTCAACATAAAACAAGAAACAAGAGGAGCCGCTGCGGGTGTCCATGGCGCCATCAAAAGAAAAGCAGCAAAATTGGTGGGTCTGGGGGTAGAAAAGAGTGTTGCATGCACAAAATAAATGTTACAGAAAAAGAACTCTACACAGTTTAGAATGCAATATAAATATAAGATATGAATATAAGCATATGGTGGCTGTATTTACAATGGTTACAGGTTATAGTGTGCCACGCCCGATGATCTTCACGCTGATTTTGATGCAGACCACATTGTCCCAGGTAAAATAACAAACAGCCCTGTAGGTCATGAATTTAATTTTAAGAATGCTATTTTGTTTCTAGATACCCCGTGTTTTGGTACTTTACTTGTCATGTTTTAAAGCAGCGAAATAAACCTGTAACCTGATAACATGATAAACTGTCTACTGTAGTAACCGCCGTCCCTGAAAGGGTTAAGATTTTTTTAGATATCTGTTTCTGGGTTAGGTGGGGACAAATGCAACCTGATTATTTTATTACCCCTTACAGTAAAATAAGTTGATGTCCAGGAAGCCTTTGTTTAAGTGTTCGACAAATACCAAATCAACAAACCTAAAAAATTAAATAAAAACAAAACTCCCGACCGTACAATTTTGTATTTCCCCCGTTCATTTTTGTCCATAAGAATTTTGTTTCCGTGATACACGAGCCAATTTATGTTGGAAGAGGCGGGGCTTGTGAATTTATGAGAGCTGCTTCTGACAGGACCGGGGGTCGGTGTTGACAGTGGACCTGGTAGTCTCGAACGTCTCACGGGTTCTGCTCGTCGGTGTATTCGTTGGCTGCGGTTGTAAGGTAATTTGTCGCGTTTCATAAATCCACTTTGGGGCGATATCCGTTGACGTCGACACCGTCTATCCTTTGTTTAAAAAATGCAAATACGCGTTTACGTCCCCGCTTTTATCTGGCTTTGTCTTAACATTTAGTTTTTACTTTGATTTTGAAGCTATTCGCTGATATGTTACCTCACAACGATCGTTTTATGTATGAGATCCCGTCGACACAGTGTTAAGATTTACGCATAGTACCGATGATTTTCATTCTGATTCAGATTCAGAAAACGTTATTTATCCCCGTGGGGCCATTAGGACTTAACAGGCACGCTCTGCACAAGAAACATGAAAAACAATGACGAACATGGGATACAGAGCAAAGGCCCTGTCGGTACTCGCTGTGTGCACAGCGCCCCGAGATCTTAAGAAACCACTTGGGAGGGAGAGGGAAATTTGACATGAATGCACCACTTTTGGTAGTTGGATCAGCCCTACTGCTCTAATTTTAGGCGATACGTTAAACAACAAAACATTTTTTTCTTCATTCACACGGACGTTTAAAGAGGTTAATAAAATGCTCCTTTGTGTTTAAGGTCACCACTTGTCTGTGGTTTGCCAGTGGATTATGGTGGCCGAGGTGCAGCGCCCCCTCTCGGCGGTTGCCTGTCTGCTGTTTTGGCATTCAGCAGGTGTCCTGTCCATGCCGAATCCCCAGTTGAGGGAGTCTCTCATAGAGCTGGAGGCCTCCCAGCAGACAGGGGGGCAAATGGTGCTGACAGACTTGGAAAAGCTCTTGGATGCTCGGCTGTACCAAATGAAGCAGGATGAGATGGCTAAAGAGCAATTCCCTCCTGCCATGCACTTCTTCAAGGCCAAACCCTTAATCGAGCGCAGTCCCATTTTTAGCCTGCTGCAGAAAATGCCCAAAGGTTATTCATTTAATCCAGTGTTTCCCAACCTTCACTGGGCCACTTCTGTGCCGACCGATATATGAACAAGTGAATGAATATTTTTTGAAGATGTTGATTTAATCATATATTTTGAGATGATGACTCGACTCAAAAAAAGGGGCATACCTGTAATTGAGGTTCTGTTTCAGGTGGAGCCCTGCATGTCCATGACCTTGCCATGGGGGACCCCGAGTGGCTTGTGAAAAATGTGACGTATCGGCCGAACTGCTACATGTGCGTCACTGACAAATGGTCGGTCAACTTCATCTTCTCATCGGGGCAGCCTAAGAGTGTGCCTAACTGCTCTCCGTGGATCCTAATGGAAACACTCAGAAACAAAGTGGTCAATGTCACAGATCTAGACAACAGGTAAGGTTTTATGGAATATGATCATTAGGTACGCAATCTGAGCAATATCTGATATCGGTACTTGTTCGTAATTTTGTATGACATGACAGAAGTATAGTATAGGTTTGTTGTAGTTTGTAGTGACAGACTAGTGGTTAGCATGTTTGCCCCCACAGTTCTGAGGTTTTGGCTTCAAATCTTGCTACAGCCTTCCTGTGTCGCGTTTTCACATTCTCCCCGCGCTGTGTGCGAGTATCATCAGGAGAATCCGGCTTCCTCCCACATTCCAAAAAGATGCACTTTAAAGTATTGATAACTTGAAATTGTCAGTTGTGAATGTGAATATGGATCTTAAGTTTATTTGTGCCATGTGTTTGGCTGGGGTCCAGTCTAGGTTTTTGATTTTAGAAATAATCAGTGCTTATGATGTACACTGTCATATGCTTGTTTACGTGCTGGTGTTTTTTTCCTGGACTCAAATTACCCTCATTGAGTGAACGCTGGCGCGTTTGGCTGCCGCTGCTCAACCCGCATTGTGTTTTATTGTTCTTGTTCCTGATTGTAAAGTGTCCTTGGGTGTTTTGAAAGGCGCTTATAAATAAAATGTATTATTATTATTATTACACTTTCTCATGTATTGTAACTGAGATGACCAAAGTAACACACACAAATAGGGTAGTGGTACACTTGCCTGACTTTGGTACAGCAGCCATAAGATCAGTTCCCACTCTGTGACCGTTTCAACCTCGGTGTCCCTGAACAGGATAAGCGGTATGGAAAATGGATGGATGGATGATGCAGTACAGATGATCACTCTGCCTCACATTGCTGTTTTCAACCTGTCCTGCCCCTTTTCAAAACTTTTGTGCATATCGTATTACATGGCCTGAGAGTCGATTTGTGTTTACAGCATCCTGGCCAACCTGACACTCTTCACTGATGGTGATCATGAGGCCTTGTATCCAAACCAAGTTGTGGTTTGGGAGAAGTTTGATTTGAACTTCAGGGCCGTGATGGGTCTGCTCACATATGCTCCCGTGTTCAGAGACTATTACTACCAAAGCCTCACTCAATTCTACAAGGATAGCGTCATGTATGTGGAAATACGCGCTTTACTTTTGGAGGTAGGATGTTTTCTTGACTGCATTGAACATTTTGGACATATGCCATTTCTTGAGAACATATTGACTGCACTCAGGTCTACGAGCTGGACGGCAGCATTCACGACTCAGCCTGGGCTCTGAAAACCTACGGGGATGTCACCAGACAGTTCATAGCCGACCACCCGGATTTCTTTGGAAGCAGATTCATCTTCGTTGTCCATAGGTACCCTTTGGAATCCTGCTTTTTTTCAATAATGATAAATCAAGTAAACACTAACCACGGCTTATGTTGAAGGACGATAGATGCATCTGCGTTGATGGCAGAAGTGGAAAAAGCAATGAAGCTGCAGAGAGACTTCCCAGACTTGATGGTGGGCTTTGACTTGGTGAGAAATTCCGACACAGTTCCTTGGTACCACGATGCCACAAGATGGCCGTAAAGCAATATTGATATTGTGTGAGAAGAGGCCAAAGTCCACAGCCACAAAACGCAAACAAAGGAACTCAACCACCATTTTCTATACCCAGCTCAACTGAATTTTATTGGCACTGCACTGAAGAACTGCAGTTTATAAAGAGTGCTGTACATAAATACAAAAACATAGACCTTAGATGAGACAATTTAAAATAATTTCGAAAAAAAAAACAACACGTTTCAAATAAAGGCAATTAAATATGACACAAAACAAGGGTTATATTTTTCAACAATTTAATATGCCTCTAGAATAAAATAAAAAGAACTTCAAGTTCAGACCATTATAAGCAGCAGCACAATTATTCTTTAATGGGTAAGTAGTTTTGCCAGAATATAGATGTATCATATGGTTTACATCTGTTTACATTAACACTTAAATTGTTTCTTAAAAACACTGTCCGTAAAGTCGAGGGTTGTCTCAATGTGCAAGGAAAGAAGCCATAATATTTAGGTGAAACAGTAGATATAGATTTCGATAGGCAATTTACATTTAAGAAACTTTAGTCACGATTGCTTCACTGGAACCGCCGTCATTAAAATGGCACCGGCCGTAGATACAGACTCATCTTCCCCCATAAACCAAAATGTATTTACTTTCAAACATGATCATTCAATCTATTTTTATGGAGCATTTATCAGACATATATTGCCATAGAATGCTCTCCCCATTAAAAGCAGGCTCAGATACCTTAGAGACCAACATACACAACGGCAGCATGATTTCTTCAGCTTTTAGCCTTAGACAAGGTCTCAACACCAGGGTTATAACATCCATCTATCCATCCATTTTCCAATCCGCGTTATCCTCACAAGATTCGCGGGGGGTGCTGGAGCCTATCCCAGCTGTCTTGGGGCAGTAGGCGGGGGACACCCTGAATTGGTTGCCAGCCAATCGCAGGACACACGGAGACGAACAACCATCCATGCTCACACTCGCACCTAGGGACAATGACGAACGGGCCGCCCAGGGTTGTAATATTTTTATATTTTTCTTTGGAATTAGTTGTTATTTCAGCTTGACAAAGTATTGTAGAAAAAAAAAAGGGGTTAACTACAATTTTCAAACAACTGTTTGACCTTCCTTCCTCTGTCCGGATGGATAGCAATACCAAAATAAATACAGTTAAAATGATTAATGCAAGCTTAGTGACAGAGAAAATGTATTTAACTCTCGGTAGTGTGATAGTCATAAGAAGTGGTTTCACTGGGTATTTTTTTGGTTTAAAAATGTGTTTTTAGTTTTACTTATTCCTTTAGTTTTCATTAACTATAATAAAAAATTCTCCACACTGAACATTTCTACATATTGTATGTAGTTATAATAGAGAGCAAACTATATTTTGAGTTAACATTAAACACGTCCTATGCGCAGGTAGGACGTGAAGATGACGGAAAGCCGCTTTGGTATTTCCGAGATGCCCTGTCACTACCAGGAGAGATGGGCGTGAAACTTCCTTACTTTTTCCACGCTGGAGAGACAAGTGAGAGCTCAAGCTGCTTCCAATGAAACACATTGAGGGGGAAAAATTAGAATCTATGAATTTCAAATATTTCCCTGCAATATATTATCGTAGATCTGGAGGGCACAGAGGTGGACCAGAACTTGTTGGACGCTATTATGTTTAATACTTCACGCATCGGCCATGGGTTTGCTTTGAATCGTCATCCTTTGGCTCAAGAGCTGTCCAGGAAGAGAGGCGTGGCTGTGGAAGTGTGTCCAATATCCAACCAGGTAGACGTTGTCTCATGTATATTCTTCCACATGCGGTGCAAACATGTAAACACACGCTCGTTGACGTCATTCAGCATTTGACAACTGTATTAAGGCTGTCAATAGTGTGTTCGAATGCTATATTAGTGTCCTTGGGTGTTTTGAAAGGCGCTTATAAATAAAATTTATTATTATTATTATATCACAGTCTACCTACCACGGTCAGCTACGTCACAGATTTTTTATTTTTATGGCAGAACAATAAGACACAAAAAAATTGTTACATGTACAGTATATTCCAGAGATGGACACTTGACACTATTTTGCCAGTCTGTCTGCCCTCCTCTGTCCGCAACTTGGGTACCTGTCCGTCATCGTCCCTCCGTCCTAATTCATATAATAATCGTCCCCTGTCCGTCCTGTTTTTTAAATTTGTTTTATTTTTTTTTGCCCTTCCGTCCCAGTCCCCCACTTTATGTTCGCTTGACTGTACACTAGGTAGCAGCGTTGCTATAAAAGTATCGTTTAGAAGAAATAGCTTGTTAAGAAAGTACAATTATGCCTCCCGACACCACATACCTAACCCAGTAAGGGACAGACGAAAACCCACTTCCGTCCATGCTTAATCCGTCCTTTTTAAAAATCTTCACGTCCTCCATCCTAAAAAAATGGGCGTCCCATGGACGGAATGCCCATCTCTGGTATTTTCTATACATTTTATCATTTACAATATGTATAAAAGGTGTGTTTTAAGAGGTTCAATGCGTTTAAACTATGCGGCGTGGATAGAATTACACTATTAAACATTTTATATGTAAGAATTTATTGACATACTTTTTATATGGTTGATCGTATTACCCTGGGTCTGGAACAATTCCCCTCTGTGATGAGGTTCACTGTAAATTTCTTATTGTGGTTGTATTTTGCCGTGGTGTAGAATTGTACTGCATCGTACAGAGAATGGTTTGCAATGTTTTTCACATTGCATTTCAAGTGTACTTCCGCACCACTGCAAGCTACCGGCACAAAAACAAACATTGTTAAATTAATAATAGCTCTCCGGAATTGTTAAAAATGAACATTATTGTCTTTGGAAAGGTAGAATTTATGTTGGACTGTGTATCATGTGTAAGCGCTAAGATTAATTTGAGCTACGTTACATTTCAGAAAACTGTGATGAACATTACTTGGGGAATTGTTTTAAGTTGGACATTTTCCACTTCGGTGATCCATCTTGTCTGTGGTTACTGTCTCCAATTGACTGGCAACTCCTCCTGTAGCCTGACTTTTGTTTGAAGGCAGTTCTGATAGACTACAATTATTCGCAGACCTAATAACAACAAGCATATTATAGACGGCGTGTTTTTGGAATGAAGCAGAAAGTTGGAGTACACACAATTTTTATGCTTTGTCTTTGATTTAAAGATGACAATACACAAAAATGTACAAAAATTCCTACTCCAGGTACATGTGAATTTACGTCAGCAGTTCAATGAAAAAAATGAAACTCATAGGTGCAGAGGGAAATATTTCAGTGCTTGTTTTTGATGAGTATAGTTTATAGACAGACAAACAACCCCACCACACACCCCCAAAAAAATCCATCACAAGAAATTTTCTTCATCAGAATTTTACAAACCAATGTAAGTTTGTGTGGTTGTGATTTAGTAATGAAATTCATCTTGTTGTGGAGCAGGTGTTGAAGCTGGTAGATGACCTACGAAACCACCCGGCAGCGGCACTGATGTCCCAGAACCACCCAATGGTCATCAGTTCCGATGACCCGGCAATGTTCGGCTCCTCCGGCCTCTCCTACGACTTTTACGAGGCCTTCGTGGGCTTCGGGGGCATCAGGTCCCACCTGGGCACGCTCAAACAACTTGCCATCAACTCTATTCTGTGAGTGTCGCCCATGTGAAGTGAAGGATGTGTCCGAGCTCTCCTGCTCACATGTCATTATTGTTTTCTTTCAGATACAGCTCGCTGAGCCCAGAACTGCAGAACAAAGCTTTGGATTTGTGGCAGAGGAAATGGGACAAGTTTGTGTCCGAAAATACTTTCCGGAAACAAGAGTGTGGTTATGGAAATGTTTTTTGCTCTTATCCCAGCATACATCCTCGGAAGAGACTCTTGAATTCTGCTGCTGTGTTGTGAGCAGGAATGTGGGGCTTTGTTTTTTAGCACTGTTGTGAGTGGGTATTTCTCTTGAATTTGCACTTTGTAATGGCGGGGCGCAGATTTGCTCGGGTGCTTTCTCTTTTGACATCGCCATGAAAACTACTCGCACTATTTTTAAACATTTTATATCCATTTTGGTCCCAACAAATTGTGTTTATGATTCTTGGAAAACTGGCCAAAAATAAAAACTTCAGACATTATTTGCAGTGTACCCTAAATGCTACTCTGAGTCTGGAAATCAATTTTCATGCTTCCAATCGGCTATAAGGATGGCCGTTCATTTTGAGGTTATGGCACCACCCTTTGTTTTGGCAATGTGTAGACAGATTTTTATTGAAGAGATTCGCAAGACTCCAAAAGAATAATGTTTTGACTGTGGATCTTGCAGTTGTGTGCGTGCGCTTTACTTGTGATTTAAGAAGTGAGTGATTCAAATATGTTGTATGATGCGGTTGAGGAAATGCTCTCTGCTGATACTTGTTTTTAAACTTTCCTGTACAATAACTCGGCTTTTGGATAATCAACGTTGTCATCAGCGGCCGCTGGTGTTGAATTGGGAGAAGTATCGCTCATCAATGTGTCCCCTTCCAATGTCCTCTTTCCTTAATACAGAAACATGATTTATGAAGTGTCCATAAGCAAACAGGCCGCTCTGTTGTGTGCGTGTGTGTGTTCTACTTGTGCTGTGCTGCAGCCAGCTCTTTGTTGCTAGTGTCCACATGTCGCCGTAGCTGCTTCCTGTGTCGGGCTTGCTGCCTCTCCAAGAGCACAGCTGTACGAGCCGAGTCCAGACCGATGCCATCGTGTCGCATCGCTTCTCTTTTCTTCTCTAATTCCGCCCTCTGCGATGCGTGTGCATTCCAAGTCAAGCAAGTTTTAAACACTTAAAATAGAGAACATGATTGACTCGGGTGTAGTTCTGTGGCCGTTACCATTTTCTCTTCAATTTGATGTTTGCGGAACTGAGAGATTTGCATTGAGCTCTCAGGAGGCGGCTTCCTGTCCATGCTGGGATTAAGGCCGGGCGCTCCCATCATTCCAGTGTGCCGATCTTGCTGCTGGATGTCCTGATTACGCTCCTGAAGACGTCTATCTTCGGTATTGATCATCTAACAGTAGAGTCAAATCGAAGCTTCAACATTTCAGCTTTGTCTGGGGGTTTCTGAAGCAATATTAAATTAAAGCTACATATGATGAACAGGCTCTCGCACCATTAGCTTGTGCGAATCGTCAACTTCCGCATCATTCTAAGGCCACATACCGGGGGTCGGCAACACGCGGCTCTTTAGCGACATCTAGTGGCTCTGGAGCTATATAAACATGTTTGAAAGTAGAAAAAGATTTTGATAGTCGGCTAATATAGCTCAAATAGATATAGATACATGTTGCAGCTCCGAAAAAGGAGAGCTGTGGTGTTGGTTTTATAAAACGGACACTTTATTTATGCTTTTAACAGTCTCAACAAGTACAGACACGTCTGCGTCCGACTCAGTGCCTTCTCTCATCGTTCGACTCGAGAGGCGTTCAAAGACAGCCTCAGAAAAAGGGAAATTAATGATCACTTCACCGACACTAAGAAAAGCGAAAATACACCAAAACAAAAAAATCAAGCGAGGAAATTACAAAATAAATTCTATGGGGGCGTTTGTGAACACACAACAAAGGAATGAATAACATAAACAATTCTGAGACAGTCCAGTCTCCTACATACATACAGCATGCGTTTCCTTCATTGTAAGTTTTATAGAAGGCTTTTATTTTTTTGCGGCTCCAGACATATTTGTTTTTGGGGTTTTTTTGTCCTATATGGCTCTTTCAACATTTTGGGTTGCCGACCCCTGCCACACACCATTTAGGAAACTCAAAGGTTTCACACTTTTTATAACAAATGGGAAGACAGGCATGTGGGCAAAGAATGCACTGCTGGCCACTATGTGTTTTCTTCAGTCAGGCCCACATTCTGAGCCTCAAGTCATGACTCACCGTGTTCTGATTCCACTCTTTAGTCGCAATTGCTGCTGTTTTTCTCCTCTCATGTTCTTTGTTCAGCTGCTGAAGAGCTTCATTGTCCATGTCGATTCTCCTTTGGTCGTCCTGCAGCTCTGATGGCCCAGACATTTAGTGAGCTCAGGTGTGTGTGTGTGTTAGCTTGTCATTAAACCTACTCTCCATCTTCTGTCTGTGTTTTTCTGCACCCTTCTCATCCTGCTGCTGGATCAGCCACCCTTGGAGCTGCTCCCTCTGCCTCTGTGCTCGTCTCCTGTTGTCTGGGTCTTCGCCGAGCAGACCAGGCAACATCATCATCTGCGATTTCGCGTCCAACTCCTTCCCGCCATGAGGCTGTTGGTACTGACGCCGGTAGTCCACAATGGCCTTCTCAGTGTCATGTTTGACCTTCAGTTGTTGAGTATGGAGCAGAGAAGCGTGTTCTACATTGTCCAACATAGCAGCATCTGTGGGGAACACAGAGCTGTTTAGTCAAACATTCTAGCAGAGTATGATACCCATTCATCCATTTTCAGTAGTGTCTCCGCATTAGCATGCAAATGGGTGAGCTGGGGGCAGAGTATGGTTAGGAGTGGCAGTGGCATCCCTTGAAATCTAATTGGGCCTCCCAAAATCTGGTCGGACCTCCCGGCTGCCACTCCAGATAACTGACATGTAACGGCAACCGTGCGCTTCCCGACTTGCAGTACTGCAGCTATGTCTGTCCACACCCTTTCTTGGTAAACAGTTCATACAAAAGTTTATAGACTACTACAGCATGTCAACTATTTGAATTGTTTGAATGTTAAAATGTGCGTAACATGCTATTTTAAGCTTTCCACAGTTCATTATAGGCATATATATGAATATTTATTACCACTACAATAATGGCGATTTAATTTCTTAAAATAACTGAGTTATTTTTTCTAATCTGGAAGTAAAACACGTGGCTCACAAAAACCCCGCCTGTCCATGGCTGCCGCACCTACCACACATGAAACGGTAAATAGTAACGAAGTCGCCAGAGAGGGCGGCGCCTCTGCAAGGGAGGCTGCTCATAATGCCTCTTTTCCGGATACGCTTGTTGGGCGTTCCGCGGCGCTCCAACCTTTGAGGCCACACTTCGCCAGCTCAAAGTGCGCCTTCATCGGACATGCATTTGTGAGCGAGCGCACGGTGGACTTTGAAAAATTTCAAGGCAGTGGCGCTCCACTTGTGGAGGCCAGCGCCTTGCCCGAGGTGGCTGCTGCATGTGCCAGGCGTCTTGCTGGCTGCTTCAGAAAGTGGGTGCATGTTTAGTCTACATGGGTGGTACGGGGGTGAGTCCCTCAGTCTTTTTGGTATAAGACTGGGGACCCGGTCGTTTTCCTGGTAGTGCGAAGAGAGCAAGAATGAGCCAAAATGGGTGAATGGAGGAAAACACCACTTTGGGCAACTCTCATGCCAGAGAACCAATATGCCATTCTGCAACAATAGTGACAGTCTGAAGAAAATGGCACAACAGAAGATGTTTCAAACACATGTTATAAATGTATTTGTATTTCACCTCAAATAACATAACATCTCAAAACTTGCTTTACGCTGGGTCAAAGACATTGAGCAAAAGATGATGTCTAAAACGGATGGATTTGACAACACAATAAGGGAACAGCAAAGTCATTCATTCTTGAAAGAAGGAAGCCAAGTGTGAGACTAAAAGAGATATCTGACTGAACAAATCCATCCATCCATCTATCCATCCATCCATCCATCCATTTTCTAATCCGCTTAGCCTCACAAGGGTCACGGGCATGCCGGAGCCTATCCCAGCTGTCTTCAGGCAGTAGGCGGGACACACTCTGAACTGGTCGCCAGCCCAATTAAATAAATGAATGTGAAATGAGTGAGTAACTGCCGTGAGTGTGCGTAACTGTATGTGTGCGCGTCTGTTGTATTCAGTAATAAAATGGATGTTGATTGTTGACCTCGTGTTTCCAAATTTTGGGATTTGCGGACACTGTCAAGTAGCCTTGGCCAGACCGAGAAAAAAAGTCTAGATCCGCCAATGATCGCACAGATGGACAAATACTTATTTACACTACTGAGAAGTTTTGACTCTTCATTAAATGAACCCAATATGCATTCTTCTGGAACGTCATAGGAAGCTGGAGTGCCCGGCAAAAACGCATACAAGCACAGGGGGAGACTGAATTGCAGGACCAGATTCAAACTTCAGAACTGTGTGACAAATGTCCTAACAACTACTCCACCTTGCTGCCATTGTTAATTAATATTAGACTCAACCAGGGGAACTGTACCAAAAAGCCCTGCAATATTTGACCCACAAAGCACAGTCGTTCCAACATATATTTGTATTAACAAAGTACCTAAGTCCCCTGGAGGAGAGTTGTTGGGGTTTTTGTCCTCTAATTACAAAATGGATATCCAGAAAGCATTCCGGCTGCGCTGAATATATTTCATATTCATGTTGCAGACTTTAACTATTTTCCACTCAAACATCTGTATTTTTTATACTGTACTACTGTATATCATGCAGCTCAACGAATTAGAACACCATGGAAAACTAAACTTACTTCCACTACTTCTCAAAAAAGTGAAATTTATGTCTATCAAGAGTGAAATATTTCATGATTTTTATTTCGTAATGATGGTTTTAAACTAGCACACTGCCTAACAACAACCTAATTCCACATCTCAAGAAATTATATATATTTTATATTATATAAGAAACAAGCAAAATAATTGTTACAATAAAAATAGCAGGAATCGACCTGAAAAGTATTTACCCATGCGCTTGGAATTTATAAAATTTCTCTTTTGTTAATTACACTACAGATATAAATCACGTTGAAAAAAAATAGGTAACTATAAAAATCATACTTTGTGCCATATAGTATTTTCATTTTAGTCATGTTTTAATTACAAGGCAATATATATTTTTTTAATTCACTCACCATGGGCTTCTTGTTCTTCCTTTTCTGCCTTTTTCCTTGCCATCTTCTCAGCCACTTGCTTGTCAAGAAACTCCTTGTCAACCTAAATTATTTTTGAATAATGTAAAATGGTACAGAATACGTGCACCACAAACAACTTACTCCGATGATCCTCAGCTTGTCATCGAACAGTCTCTCTCGTCTTCGAGCCTCTGCGTCCCGACGTCTCTGCACTCTAACATTTGACAAGCCTTCCGATAACAATTCAAAGTTGTTCATCATCATGGCCATACACGGACCGGGCGAAAGTGTTCACCGCGGAAAGGTAATACGCCTTTTTTTTCAGTGGGCGTTGTGCAAACTGCGAAACACACGGGTTACTACGACAACGAACGCCTCGTGGTTCTTCGGAAAAACTCGGCTTTTTCCGGTACTTCTACGAGACACGTGGACAAGGTAATACAGTACTGTACTACCTTTAACAGTACCGTATACATAGTTAAAACAAACAAAAACGTAATTTTCTTTCAACACTAAAATTAGATGTTTTTAAAATCGCATAATTAAATATTACATTGGTTTCGATTTTGCCCTAAAACTTGATACTTGTACATCTATGTTTTGATGGACGAAGCATTATGAAAACGCAGGCAAACATCTATTAAAGAGCAGTCCTTTGATCAATATATTGATACAAAAAAGCAATCGAAACAATCTGACATTAAAAGTTCTAAAAGCCACAATTAAGTCTATGTTTTGTTACATTTATTTATTGTTATGATTATGATTGTTATGTATTTTTTTCAAATTTGTATTTTAACATCAGCAATTGGCTGGCAATCAGTTCACGGTATACCCCGTCTACTGCCTGAAGTCACCCCGCATAGGCTTCAGCATGCTCGCAACACACGTGAGGCAAGACGGTTCGGATAATGGTTAGCTACAATCCTTGACACAGTCACAGATGCCAGACGATTACAAACACAGCATTATTCCCTTGCAAGTTATGATCCATATGACAAACAGAAACATTTATGGAAATACATAACTTTATTCATTGAAAAAAGTCAATACATTCCAAGACCTAAATTTTGGATTAACAGTGCCACCAATCTAAAGAGTCGTAATAAGGTGCTCAATGGTCCAGCTCTGTCCTGTGCACTGCTGAATGATGAGGACATACTGGTAGTCTGAGTTTTCACTCTGACTGATCTCAAAGCATCTCTTAGTTACTTTGTTTTGAATTTCTTTGCCCTGTGAACAGTGGAAAAATAATGTCACGTTGTATGAGAAAGCAGCAGCAATGGAATTGGCATCTTTTGCTGAACAAGTTTAATTTGTGGTAGCCTACCTGTTTGAAGTCCCAGTGCATGTGTTTCTGGTTTCGCTTTGCCAGGTGACAGTCCAGCAGGGTCGGGGTGTTGCTGGAGCCCGGATCAACCAAGCATCGGTTGTGGTTGTATTTGTGAGATTTAATGCCACCAACAATGATTTCCCCCTCTTGGTTGTAATAGCAGTGCTGGTAACAAGAATGCAACTGAAGTGGTCATGACACCTTTCAGTATTTTTAAACATAGGTACTCAGAAAGGTCCGTCAACCTCCAGATTGTCACTATGTTTCTCCATTTTCTGTTATCTCTTCTATTATTTTCTTCTCTTTTCCTTCTTACCGCTATTTTTTCTTCTTCTTCGTGCTACCGCTATTTTTATTTTTATTCTTCTTGGCAGGGGTTCACTTTGGCCTGGGAAGTCAAATTCAGCATTCGCTTCATTGATATCTGGCGCCATCTTGCGTCGTGAATGGGTATAATGTCTAGACCCCACATATAAGACGACCCCCACTTTTTCAGTCTTATTTCAATGCAAAAAACACCATCTTATATTCGGGCCAATACGGTAATTCTTGATCGTGACATATTTTCTTGAACGGTACCTGCGATTGTTGGAAGTGGCATATGTAAAGGATGGGGATGTTTCCTGGTACGGGTCCTTGGTCCACGCAGAGGTTCCTCAGTAAGCTGTTCCTCATCTTGTGTAAAAAAGATTGTAATAGGTGACACTACTGATTGACCCGATTACAATTTAACTGTGGAAAACATTTTGCACAACTTCAGTAAACATGCCCATGAAGGTCCAACTTACCACTCCGTAACCCAGCAGGTCATCCCACGTAGCCAGACTTGGATACACGTTTTCAAGGTACCACTTGAATGGTTTACACCGTAACCGTTCCCTGAGCTTCTTCCTCTCTGCGATGTCACCAATATCAATTCCATGATCCTGCGTGCCATACATCAGGGCATGTAACAGGGCCATACGTCCTCGTCCTTTTAAGGCGCTTCCGTCCCAGTCCGCCCCTCCCCAGTCGGTGCACGATGCCGCCGAAGAGAGCCATGGGGAGGGCCGCAATTAATACCCCACAGACGAGACCGCGTTTACTTTGCTCCATACATTCGCGTCGCTGCTGATCCCACCTTGAATGGCGACTTTTGCGACAACCGCAAGCAAGTATTATGATAGACAACATTTACATTCCATATACAAAGACGCCTTCTTGAGTATGTTGATGCTGCAGCCATATTGGATGTGGCAAAGTGCAGCAAATTGTGACTATGCGTCCTCCTTGGAGATGTATCATCAAAAACTCACTGGATCAATAGGGCATTATTGCTTTTGATTGTATGATGCTATCCTAGCTCAACTCAAACCTGAAGCGGAAGGTTCCATGCGATCATCACATTCTTCTTATATTCATCCATCCAGATTTCTGCCACCCTCAGAGCATTCCTCCTCATCATAGGATTGAGGTCAAGTGCGTACGGTTTGTGCGACCGTTCAATGTGACCTATCCTGGAGCACGGCACCACCTCAATGCTTCCTCCACATAGCCAAATCTGAGCACAACAACACTGAGATCACACTCAACAATTTTTTACAAATTTCTGCCACATTCATACCAGGTGGACACTTACACGAATCCCAAGCTCGACATTTTCACCTCCGTAAACGGTCATTCCGCCATCGAGCCCTCCGATTTCTCCCCAAAATTCTCGGTGTGCTGCGAATATTCCCATCACAGAAGGACTCCTGTGAATAAGAAATACAGAAGAGCAAAGGTAGATTTATACTTTTTTCTACTTTCAATCAAGTAAATGTCTCAATAGTCTTGCTGACGTTGACGTCACTCATCATATAATGCACTGCGCCAAATGTGAATGACACCATTTTGGCAGGATACTTTGGGAAAAACCCTCCCACGATCGATTCATTATGCACGTGCACACATACACTCATGCACGCGTGCGTGCGTGGACCCATGCACACATACGTACATGCATGCATCTACGCATGCCATCGTGAACAATGGCCCCTAACATGATACCGAAAAATAAAGTAGTAGAGACCTGACGTGGAAGCATGGAACGCACTTTTGCAGCATGTTAAGTGCAGAAACTATCGTGGGTGGAAAAAAAAAAAAAAAACAGGCAAAAGGGAAAGCCAGAGAGTGAGACACTGACAAAAACATCCATCTTTTATCTGAGCCGATTCATCTTCACGAGGGTAGCGGGCATTTTGGAGCCTATCGCAGCCGTCTTTGGGCAGTAGGTGGGGTGCACCCTGAACTGGTTGCCAGCCAATCGCAGGACACACAAAGACAATCATTCGCACACATCATCACACCTACGATAAGAACCTGTCACCTCTGCTCTGTGAGGCGGATGTGCTAAACAGTTGTCCACCGTGCCACCTCGACAAAACCGTTCATGATATATTTAAATATGGTTTGGAATGGTAATTTCACAATTGATTTAACAAAGTAGTAGAAAGTGTATAAAATGGGTCACTTTCAGTTTAAAACAGTACGTGGTATAAAGATGGTTTTAAAAAAGAATGAATAATAAAACAAACTACAGTACATTTCAGAACGAATATGTTGTAAATTGTTCATACCTCCATCCAGGAAAGCAGTTTTGATGCAATACCGTGTGAAAAGGAAATGACTAATTTAGATACTCAGATTGAGATACAGATTTTGAAGTTTCTCTTCTTTGGAAAAAAAAAAAAGACAGATGGTGTTTGGAGTATAAAACAAGACTCAGATCTTAAACCGCATGATTATTGAACTTTTATTATGAAGTGGTGTTGAATTGAAGTTCATTATATTGAGGTGTCACACATACATCAACGTTTGACCGATATCATAATTTCATTAGACTCGTAAGCATAAATGCTAAAGTCAGGTTTTCAAGACAAGAAAAAAAACAACAAACTTAACAAACGAGAACAAACTAGTTTCTTAATTCAACCTTTGTGGATTACCATGACCTGGTGACTGAGAGTCTACGTCCCCAGTTTGGCTTGAGCAGGAACGGTGCTATTAGGCTAATCATTTGACCTTACTCCTCTCACTTTTTGAATAATCAATATTATAAGGTCACTTGACTTCTGACATCACTTGACTTGCCCAAATCAAAATGATTTGGGACTGACCGGAGACTTTCAATGACTGAATCCTTTTCATTTTCTTTCTTGTAATCTTAATAGAAAAAAAAAAGTTTTGCTTACTTCCCTGGTCGGGAGTTATCGTCGCCCCTCAACCACTCTGCACTGAAGGACTCGTACATGCACCACAGAGGCCAGTCGAAACCTTGCGCAGCGGGGAGGTATTTTTCCACACCGAGGTCATCAAAATTGATCTTGTCGAACACAGGAGACACCACCACCGTCCTGTCCGCTTTGATCCGAGCGAGCAGAGGCTCTGCCCTGGTGAGGATATTAAAATAAACGAGCAAACGCCTTCCATGGAACCCTTTTCCATTTAAAAGAAGGCGAGCGTACCAGCCTTCCGTGACTTCAATATGAGCGTCCAAAATGGCCACGACATCTGCCGTCGCATGTTCCCAACCTGAGATCCGAGACTGTGACAGGCCCATTTGACGATGATGCCATACTTTCTTTATCAGCCCAGGCTTGTCTTTGTGGATTTCATCGATGTAGACTTGTAACGGTCTTCCAAGGTCATCTGAAAGAGAACTGCCAGTACTTTTGACAACCAGAAATGCTAATGGATTTACTTTTTTTGCATGGACAAACTGCAGGACAGACCGCGGTTTGTAAAAGGGAACTCACTGTAAGTGCTGTAGTCATCCACAAGAATGATTTCCTTGAGTAGGTGCTTTGGAGTGTGTGACATGATACTCTTGATTGCCCTTTTAATGATTGAAAGCGCTTCATTTAGGTAGATGAGCACCACGCTGATGCTGGGTAGATCTTGGGGATAGGCCACTAACAGACATCTACAGGAAAAAAAAAAAAAATCTTGTATGGTATGTATGCCCACTGGAAACGCGATTAGGTACACCTGGATGAAAAAAATATTATGAAAATTCTGCGTTTCCAAGTATTAATGTTGATATTTGATGTTTGTCATTGATACTTTCAATGTTTTATGTGTTATGCTCTCACTTTTACAGTACAGTGCTGCTCCTGGTGTGTGTGCACGTTAGCCACATGAGTGCAGTGTTATAAAAAAATATTCACTGAAAAAACATGGGGTAATATTTACTTAAAAAAAAAACAAGTTACGTTTTTTTTTTCCTCTTTCATAAATCCTAAGTACATTTTACTTGCACAGGATTATTTTTATTTTTTTTAAGTCACTCAAGGGTTAAGGAATAAATCCACAACCTTAAGATTGCTAATCATTCAAACCCTAAACTGTTGTGCAATGTGTGCGCAGAAACAAATGTTGAGAGCTATAGTCTTTAATCAGATTAGGTTGTCAACTGTTCTACATTTTGTGCTTATGTGGTGGATTTCGCTTGAGATAATATGATTTAGAATTTCCCAAGAAAGGTTTGCATAGAAATGAAGACAGAGCAAATTACCTGCTGTCTCTCATGTCTGGAAGCTTCCGGTCAAGTGGTAACCGGTTACTGAGGAACACGTTGTAGCCATAAATCTGATACAGGGATTCCGCTTCTTTCTGCTCCTTCTCTGACAGGCCGTCTCCCCACTTGGCAAACAGGAAGGAGTTTGGATATAACTTGGGCACCACAACCTTTGATTTGCGCTGGGCCATGTCAGGAGCAAGTTGGTTCAAGGTGCCGTTGTCAACATTTGATCCTTCCATCAACTTTTCTTTGGGACCGTTTTGTTCGCAAAAAGGCAGGGGATGATTGAAAAATACACATTATTCAGAGTCACTGTTTGGCAAATGAGTAAATTAATTACGCAGACGTGCCTAATGTTTTATATATATATATAGTTATATTCTCAGCTGTTGCTCATTTCGAACATTTATTTACAGTATATATATATATATATATATATATATATATATATATATACACACACACACACACATATACAGTATATATACCGTACATACATATATAAATCAAATACATACTGAGCGCAAAGTTTGTTTTACGTACACATGTACAAATACATTGAAGTCATAACTGTGAACTCACCAAGCCTGCGGAGTGTCTGTTCAATACTATCCAGTCTCCTTACGACATCTGCATCTCCTTTAGGTAAAGACGTTTGTGGTTTCACATGTCTGTACCTAAAAAGGATGGTGTACATTGAGACAACAAGGACGACTCCAACTAGCCCTGCTAAACGGACATGGCTCTTCATTTTGTTTTCGATTCACCGTGCATGGATTGCAACCCCTCCACGGCATTTACAACTTGATAAAGCACTTCTTATCTTCAAGATAACCTTTGTATTTCACATGTTTGAGTACAGTATTTTAACAAACACTTTAAATAAATGTTTGTTTGTGAATGCGATTGAGCAAACTAACCATCTATTTCTGTTAAAAGAAACCACATCCATTTGATATGCTTCCCCACAAACTGAATAATTTTTAAAGTGAACTAATTATACATTGTCAATTGAGCTCTATAATGCTAGGTAAGTAAGTAAGTAAGTAAGTAAAGTTTATTTTTAAAGCACATTTAACCACAGCTTGCACTGACCAAAGTGCTGTACATAGTGCATAAGCTAAAACAGGTTAAAAATAGAATAGATAAGTAAAAAAAATAAAATACACATACAGCACAGTGATTTAAGCTAAAATGATAACAACACAACACTTAATTACAGACAGCAGGGTAAGACAATTAGGGCACAGGGAAGGCCAATGTAAAAAGGTGCGTCTTGAGCTTCGTTTTGAAAAGTGTTATTGAGGGGTCATTTCTGATATCAAGTGGCAGTTGGTTCCATAGCTGAGGGCCAGCAACAGAAAATGCTCTATCACCTTTTTGTTTAAGCCGGGACCGTGGTACATGGAGGAGGCCTTGGCTGGAGGATCTGAGGGACCTGGGGGCTACATGGGGTGAATGATATCAGCTATGTAGGTGGGTGCCAGGCCATGAAGAGCTTTAAAAACCAACAGCAGTGTTTTAAATCGTATTCGTGACTGGACTGGAAGCCAGTGCAAGGAGGCTAGGACAGGTGTGATGTGTTCATGCTTTTTTGTGTTGGTGAGCAACCTAGCTGCTGCATTTTGGACCATCTGAAGCCGTGCCACCAGTGTCAGAGGGAGACCAAGATAGAGGGAGTTACAATAGTCTAGACGGGAGGTTATGAAGGCATGGATGACTTTTTCCAGATCATTGTATGATAGAACAGATTTGAGTTTGGAGATTATTCTTAATTGATAAAAACTGGTCTTTACAACAGATGAAATTTGCTTGTCCAGGTGGAGATGAGAGTCCAAAATGATACCCAGGTTACGTGCATGGGATTTCACATAGGGGGCAAGGGGACCAAGGTTGGCAGGGATGGAGTTTTTTGATCTTGAAGGCCCAAAGACAATGACTTCAGTTTTGTTATTGTTTAACTGAAGGAAGTTGTTAGCCATCCAGATTTTTATTTCTTCCAAACAGTCTAAAAGAGGCTGCATGGAATTGCCAGACTTCAGTGGGATGTACAACTGGGAGTCATCTGCATAGAAATGGAATGAAATATTGAATTTCCTGATGATGTTACCTAGGGGGAGCATGTACAGGCAGAACAGTACTGGACCCAAAATGGATCCCTGGGGGACACCATAAGACACAGGGGCGGATGATGAAGTGTACTGGCCTATGGATACCGAGAAAGTTCTTTGGTGGAGGTAGGAGTGAAACCAGTTAAGAGCTGTACCCTTAATGCCAACCCACTGTTCAAGACGCTGTAGTAGTGTGCCATGGTCCACAGTGTCAAATGCAGCGCTGAGATCCAACAGGACCAGAATGGCGTTATCACCTGAGTCAAGGGTGAGCAACAGGTCATTTGTCACCTTCAACAGGGCTGTCTCAGTGCTGTGGCGCGCTTTGAAACCAGATTGGAATGGCTCTAGGATCTCTGTTGAGTTGAAGAATGGAAGCAGCTGTGTAAACACCACCTTCTCCAAGATTTTCGAGAGAAATGGCAGTTTTGAGATTGGCCGGAAGTTATTAAGACATTTTGCATCCAGATTATGCTTCTTAAGCATAGGCTGGACAACCGCATGCTTGAAACATATAGGAACTGTGCCGGTGGCAAGGCAGGAGTTGAGGATAAATTGGATGGAGGGACCAATAGCATCAAAAGCATCTTTGGTGATCTGTGAAGGGATAGGATCGTGTGGAGCTGTTGATGGTTTCATGTGGTTTACAATGTCCCATAGATCAGTGCAGGACACTGCTTGGAACTTGTCAAAAGTAGCTGTAGTAATGGGGATATGGGGTGGAGTGTCTGCTGCAGAAGGTGTGAACTGTGCTCTGATGTGGTCAATTTTCTCAATAAAAAATTTCAAGAACTCTTCACAGCTATTGGGAGATGCCACGACCTCTGGAGAGACTTGGGGGTTTACAATTGAGTTGATGGTGTTAAATAATATTCTAGGGCGATTTGAATGTTTGCTTATGATGTTGGAGAAATGCTTAGCCTTAGCTTTTTTTGCTGCAGTTTGGAAGTCAGCCAGGGAATTTCTGAATAGTTCTAGAGAAACTAGAAGGTGATCTTTTTTCCACTTGCGCTCAGCTCTTCGGCAAACCTGCCTAAGATGGCGGGTGGAATCGTCAAGCCACTGTTGAGGTTTAAAATTAGGGCGTCTGAATTTAAGAGGGGCCACAGTTTCAAGGATAGCTGAGCAAGATGTGTTGAAGAGGGATATTAGCTCATCAGGGCTGGAGCAGGGATCATGGGCAGTGATAGAGGCAGTGATAGCATTTCCCAAGTAATGTTCAGAGAACTTATTTGCAGTAAAAGAGTTGATATGACGAGAGTAGTGACCAGAAGATCTGGCTGTAGACAGTGAGTTAAGTAGTTGAACATCAAACACAATAGGCATATGGTCAGAGAAGGATGCATCCTCAATGCTTATGTTATCAATGGAAAACCCATGGGATAGAATCAGATCTAGGGTGTGGCCATGAACGTGGGTCGCCTGATTTATGTGCTGGAGGAGGCCGAATGACTCCATTACATGGCAAAACTCGCTAACCAAGGGTTTGCCTGGACAACAGACATGGATGTTAAAATCACCCAAAATTAACAAACGATCATAAGATGATGCAAAACGGGACAGAAAGTCTGAGAAATCTTTTATGAAATGTTTGTCTGATTTGGGAGGCCTGTAAACAAGTGCGCACATCAGTGGTGCAGTAGCAGATTCTACTTTTACGCATTGTACTTCAAAGGAAGAAAAGCTCCCGGCAGAGAGTGTTTGTACCTTAAGCCGATTTTTAAAAATCAAAGCCACTCCACCTCCTCTCCCCGAACTTCTCGGAGTGCTTATGAAAGAGCAGTTTGTGGGGCAGAGATCGCCGAAAACAGATGTTTCACCGGCGCCGGAGCCAATCCACGTCTCAGTTAAAAACAACATGTCCAGATCTCGCTGTGTAAAAAAGTCGTTTAAAATAAAGGTCTTGTTAGACACGGACCTGCAGTTCAGTAGCGACACTTTAGCCGCAAGGTAATCCGAAGGCTGTGGAATTTGAGAGCGTTGCAATGGGCGAATGTTCAGCAGGTTCACCCCGCCGCTTCGGATACGCAGCCTTGGTGGAGCTGCAGGGCAATCGGGCGTCGTTGACTGCGCAGGAGAGATAGAGAGATGGCAGGAGTATCTCAGATCCCACGATCGACGAGCCAGGTAGAGGCCTCTGCTTCCTGCAAAGTTGATGGAGGGCCGGCAAGTTGATGGTTGCGCGAGGGAGACGCTCGCAAATCCCCTGATCTGCACTCGAACACCGCCACGATTCCCTCGCTTTCTGTGCCGCTTTCTGCGCCGCTTCCTGCGGTGGAAAACGCAGCAGGGGAGCCGGCGAACGCAGTCCGCTGGAGAGTTGATGAACGTCGGGTGACATCTGAAGTGTGGGCCGAGGTATCCAGTGGATTGTAGCTCTAAGGAGCTTTGGATATGTATCATAAAATCACGATCGTAAGTCCTGAGGGCATTAGCGCAATGCCAGGGCGACAACAAGAGGAACACAGACAAACACAGCAGAACTCTGACAGGTAGGAGCTGACGGCAGGCCGCCAAACACACTGGCGCCATCTTGCATGTGACTACCGGAAGTCGAAGTAGTAAGTTCACCTCGATAGTTAATATGTACACAAACCATTTTAATTACAGGTGCCTTTCAAGACACTAGAGGGCATTGCACAAAGTAAAATAAAAACAAGCTGCTCAAAAATTTTTAAAAAAAAAATACCATTAGAGTTCCATCTCCAGGTTACCAGAGACAACGATGGATATGTTTCTTACTAGCGTAGCCAGTATGACTTTACCTGTGAGAGGGGTGTACCCCAAGGTTCTTCTTTGGGGCCACTCCTTTTTTCCATTTTTATTAATGGTTTGCCTAAACACTGTCCAGACAGTCTTATTTTCTTACATGCAGATGATACCATTATTTACTGTTCAAAACCAGAAGTTTCATAAATTCATTGCCCATTGCAGGAAGAATCAGTTTAGTGCAAACACGTTTGAACCAATATAATCTCAAAAAGAAGAAACCGATGGTGTGCAAGTTCTCTTCCATTGCAAATTAAGTTTCTTGATGGTTTCCCCCTTTAGAAAACGGAGGAATATAAATATTTGGGCCTTTGGTTTGAACCTCAACTTTCTTTTAAGTCAAGTATTGATTCAGTCGTGCAGAAGTTAAACTGCAGCTTGAGAGTTCTTTATCACTCAATTAATTATTTTAGTTTCCAGTTCTGCAAAAGAACTGAATTTCACGATGAGTATTTCCAATTTTAGATTACGTACACAGTTATAGTACTGTATGTGAAAAAAACTCAAATCTTTATCCTCCTAATCTTGGCTACCATAGGCTTGCTAGATTTGTCTTGAATTGTCCTTATATGACACTTATTCTGTTGTGTGTGTATGTATGTATTGCTTGATTGATTTACATGAAAATAGAGGAGGTATTCTCTCCAAGAGAACACTTGGCGTTACATTGTGCTGTTTAAGTATTCCCTGTATTTATTTTTTTGAGCAGTGTATGTATATGGACGTGTGTGTGTGCGTTCGGGGGGGAGAGATTTTTTGCTCGTTTGTGTACATACCTATACAATATCTTACCACTTACATATCAAATAAATTACCAACAATTATTTAATCTGTAATGGTTATAGTAACCTGTGCATGTATGATCCATTGACTTATTTTACATAAGCACACAATTTGTTTGGATTGGCATTTTGTAATTTTTGTTTGTACGTGGGTAACTGTGAGCAGAGATGTTTTGCTTGTGATGTTTTTGTGTTATGTTTATTGATTTTGTATGTTGGACCCCCTCGAAAAAGAGATGATTCATCTCAAGGGTTATATCCCTAATAATTAATTTCAAATGAAGCCAGATTTTCTCCTGCAAGTCGAACAAATGATGGTACTCTTGAATTTTAATAAACTGCCATTCAAAAAAAACGCTCAGTGGCGCCAGAATGAGCGTCTTTGCAAAAACGTTCATTAGGCCGAAATACAGTACATTCAGTTGATCCATCCATCCATTTTCCGAACCACTTGATCCTCACTAGGGTCACAGGGGGTGCTGGAGCCTATCCCAGCTGTCTTCGGGCAGTAGGCGGGGGACACCCTGAATCAGTTGCCAGCCAATCGCAGGGCACACAGAGACGAACAACCATCCACGCCCACACTAGGGACAATTTAGAGTGTTCCATTTACATGCCGTGCATGTTTTTGGAATGTGGGAGGAAACCGGAGCACCCGGAGTAAACCCACGCAGGCCGGGGGAGAACATGCAAACTCCACACAGGGAGGCCGGAGCTAGAATCGAACCCGGTACCTCTGCACTGTGAAGCCGACGTGCTAACCACTGGGCTACCGGGCCGCCCACATTCAGTTTATGTTCGTCTAAAATATGAACAGGTTCATGAACTTTTTCATTCAGTTACAACACATGGTGCTGTTGATGTGTGCTATTTCTGCTTTCGATGACCAACTTCGCAATTTGAGGTGAGGTTGGCTGCTTGTTGACACACTTCCCATCTCACCTATGCATTTGTACAGGAAATATGCAAATTTGCCACTTTTAATGATGATTTCACGGGCGTTATTGGATTAAAAAAAAGAAATCTTATACCAAGCAAAGACCAGAGAACAAGAATGGGGGGGGGGGGGGGACGTGCATGTCCCTGCATTCTACAAACTCGACTTCACATTTGGTCCTTGGAAAATTCTCCAAATGTTAGTAGTTCAATGTTGTGGAAGTAAGCACCGAGTGATTATCGAGTCCTCCGGGCGTACACCTTCGTCGGTGTCTGGTGGGACTTCTTGAGGTGAAGAAGGCCCAGGCAGTGCGACCTGAATTGCAGGTCAAAGAAGGCATAGAGGAAGGGGTTGAGACAGCTGTTGATGTAGGCCAGGCAGGCGGCGTACGGGTAGGCCAGGATCAGGAAGCGCTGGAAAGCACAGGTGGTCGGAAACAGGTCCAGTTCGGACAGGGCGCCCGTGCTTCTCACCACATGGTAGGGGACCCAGCAGGCGGCGAAGACCACAACCACCGTGATGATGATCTTCAAGAGTCGCCACTTGCGTTGGTCCTCCTTGCGCCAGATGTGGAAGTGGCGCATCACGGTACAGCCGATCAAACCGTAGCACACCATCATGGCCAGTAAGGGGAGTAAAAACCCCAGGGTGGACAGCAACAAGCTCAACCCGGCGAACCACTGGCTCACCTGATGCCTGTTGCTCACGACCAGGCTGAAGTCTAGGTTGCAGAAAGTTCTGTTGCTACTCAGGTCTTGCTGGGCGTTGCGGAACACGAAGGCAGGGACAGACAGGAGGCCCGACAGCGTCCAGACGGCAAAAAGGGAGGCGCCAATGTGGCCGCCGCTGCACAAATGGTTGCTGGGCAGTGAATGCACGATGGCCTGGTAACGGTCAAAGCTCATGCTGGTGAGGAGGAAGATGCTGGCGTACATACTGAGGAGATCCACATAGCTGATGATCTTGCACAGGGCCACCCCAAAGGGCCAGTGGTTATCCATGGCTGTGTACACCACCCAAAGGGGCAGCGTGACCGTGAAGACCAAGTCGGCCAGAGCCAGGTTGCCGATATAGATGTGGGGCACCCGCCGCTTCCCCTGCACCTGCTTCACGGCGTAAAGGACCACACTGTTGCCGATTAGGCCCAAGATGAAGATGAACATGAGGAGCACCGCAATGAGCGATGGGGATGCCGTCCACTCGGAGATGTCGCACTTGGTGTAGTTCTCCATCTCTCCATAGTCGTAGTATTCCTGAGAGCTCTCAGTCTGCTCCATGGCTGTTCTCTCTTAGGCTTGGGGGGGCTGGTGTTGCTGCTCATATGAGCTGACACAACCCTCTGAGCCCTGAGGATGCTACTTGCCACCCCACCAGCTCCGAAACGACTGCCCACTTTGAGGAGAAACACGCTCTTTGTTCACTTCCTTAAAACATAGCACAATACATTACATCATCTACTCTCTGCTCTTTTCTTCGCTTTTCTTCACTGGAAATGTAACAAAGAAGAAAAGAATGCAAATAGTTTGATCAAATGAAATGGTACAGTGCAATATCAATATTAAAACATTTCAATTAAATAAATCACATCTTACTCAAAAGTAATTTCAAGTTTAAATTCAATCAATGTAATGACATATTTACATACACTCTTGAAATGACACGTGAACTTCTGTGTGCTTCAAGAACTGTGACGAAAGCTACATTCATTCTGAAAAACAGGAAATAACTTTAACCTACTTGTATTGGTTATCATGTTGCTTTATCTGCTCTTCTGTTTCCTCTAAACCAGGGGTGTCAAACTCATTTGTGGGCCACATCCGGCCTCGGTAGATTTCAAGTGGGCCGGACCATTAAATACAATACAATACAATACAATACATGCTGATTTACATCGCGCTTTCACAACAACGGCAACTCTAACGAAGCGCTTAACAAAACACTTAACATAAAGTAGAATAATAAACACAACACACAACATAAAACACGAACATAAAGTAAAATAATGAACACAACACATAACATAAAACACGGACAGTCGTGCAGTCCTAGCCACTTTTCCCTCATACGCTTTGTTGTTTAAAGGGTTTAAAACAGTTTGAGATGAAAAAGGAGAGAATAAGTGTCCTTTCACCAGTGGATCAGAGACGTCATGCTTAAAATGTGCACACGTCGGCTACAAGCTAAGTTTCAAAGTCAACAAGAAGCTGGAGCATCCATTGACGAAAAAAAAGAGATTGGTTCACTTCTCTTGTCCCATGTAAATCCATTTAAATTTCAAGCGGCGGAATCTCAGTTCCAAACACGCTCCTCTCTCCTCATCCCCCTCCTCATCTTAAAATTATACCATACTCTGCTATCAATTGCCAAAATAATAGGTCTTTCCTTTGTTTTGGTCTAAAGGAAGCACAAGAACGTTAGGAAAAAGTTGAAATGCAATGAACATATCTTTTACAAAATGTTTCATGAAGCACCTCAGATTTCCTGAGACAAATGTGCAATTTACTGTGTTGTGTTCATTCACATATATGCATTGCAACTGATCCCACTGATTGTACAAAGTACAAAACTTGAACAAGTAATTGGTATTAAAAAAATATAGTAATACACTTAATAATAATAATAATACATTTTATGTATAAGCGCCTTTCAAAATACCCAAGGACACTTTACAATCAAAAAGAGCAATAAAACCACAGATAAAATTATAAATAATAAAAAGCGATGAGTTCAACTAAATATGCCATTTTAAATCGGTGGGTTTTGAGATGAGTTTTGAATATGGGAAGAGAGTCAATATTACGGATGTCGGGTGAGAGTGAGTTCCAGAGTTTGGGGGCAGAGAGGCTGAAAGCTCTGCACCCCATCGTGCTGAGACGGACGGGCAGAGGGTACACAGAGGTGGAGGGAGGCTGAGGACCTGAGGGAGCGAGAGGGAACGGACATTTGAATAAGGTCCGACATATAGGGGGGGCAAGGTTATGGATGGCTTTGAATGTGAAGAGGAGTTGATCCTCAGTTTGACAGGGAGCCAGTGGAGCTGTTGGAGGATGGGAGTGATGTGATGGAAGGAGGGGGTTCCAGTGATGATACGGGTTGAAGAATTCTGGACCAGTTGAAGTTTATGGAGGAATTTGTTGTGGACACCGAAGAGACGTGAATTGCAATAGTCAATACGGGAGGTGACGAGGCTGTGGACAAGGATAGCAGTGGAGTGAGGGGTGAGAGAGGGGCGGAGACGGTTGATATTGCGTAGGTGGAAATATGCGGACCGGGTTATGTTATTAACATGAGAGTGGAACGATAGTGAGCTATCGAGGATGACACCTAGGCTCTTGACCTGAAGGGAGGGGGACACAGTGGAGTTATCAATAGTGAGAGAGAAACTGTTGGTTTTGTGTAAGGTGGATTTGGTACCGACGAGGAGGAGTTCTGTTTTGTCACTGTTAAGTTTGAGGAAGTTATGTGTGAACCAAGATTTAATTTCTGAAAGGCAGTGTGAGAGGGAGGAGGGTGGGAGGGAGGCGTCAGGTTTGCTGGAGAGGTAGAGCTGGGTGTCATCCGCGAAGCAGTGAAAATGTAGACCAAATTTACGGAAAATATTGCCAAGGGGAAGAAGGTAGATAATGAAGAGGCGGGGTCCCAGGACAGACCCCTGGGGCACACCGGCGTTTTTAGACAAAAAAAACCAACCATGTAGAGGAAGGCGTTTTGGGCCGAAAAAAACGACCATGTATAGTAAGGCGTTTTAACCCGAAAAAAACAACCATGTATAGTAAGGCGTTTTGAGCCGAAAAAAACGACCATGTATAGTAAGGCGTTTTAACCCCCCAAAAAAGACCATGGAGAGTAAGGCGTTTTGGGCCAAAAATAACGAACATGTATAGTAAGGCGTTTTTAGCCAAAAAAAACGACCATGTATAGTAAGGCGTTTTTATAGGAAAAAAAACAACCATGTATAGTAAGGCGTTTTTAGCCGAAAAAAACGACCATGTATAGTAAGGCGTTTTTAGCCGAAAAAAACTACCATGTATAGTAAGGCGTTTTGAGCCGAAAATAACGACCATGTGCAGTAAGGCGTTTTAACCTGAAAAAAAACCCCGACCATGTGTAGTAAGGCGTTTTAACCCCCCAAAAAAGACCATGTATATTATGGCATTTTTAGCCGAAAAAAAACGACCATGTATAGTAAGGCGTTTTAACCCGAAAAAAACGACCATGTATAGTAAGGCGTTTTAACCCGAAAAAAACCCACCATGTATAGTAATCCGTTTCTTGCCCAAAAAAAACGACCATGTATAGTAAGCCGCTTTTAGCCGAAAAAAAAACCATGTACAGTAAGGCGTTTTAACCTGAAAAAAACCCCCACCATGTATAGTAAGGCGTTTTAACCCCCCAAAAAAGACCATGTATAGTAAGGCGTTTTTAGAGAGAGAGAGAGAGAGAGTTGCTAACAATTTGTTGCTTTATTGTTGTATATGTTAGTTGCTCCATGTACAGCACTTTGTGTTGAGTTGACAAGGAAAATGACAGAGTGAGGGTCTCATCGCTCACTTCAAAGTACTCTTTGTACCGGGTCGTTCGCGACCGACAAGTCACTCGTTCACACCCGTGTCTGTTTTGCCAGCCAAGGCAGCGCGAGTCACCGAAAACGGAAAGTCAGCAAGACAACAGTGAGTCACATAGAGCAACATATACAGTACATGTGGAGTGAGGGGGGGCTGAGAAGATGTAAAGCCATGTTGATTGGCTGTGCATCTTCTTAACCCACGTCTTATCACGTGGGTTACTCTTTGATCTTTAATCAGTGAGTGTGTGTGTGTGTGTGTGTTAGTGCGCTCTGCTCAAGCGCAAAGGCCCACGTGGGGCAATTTTATTTATTTTTTAATATATATGTTAATTGGTCACTACTTCGCGGATTTTTGTTTATCGCGGGTGGCTTTGGTCCCCATTAACCGCGACAACAATGTCAGGCCGAAGAAGGCCGTCCTGGCCAGCGCCAACTTCAACAAATAGTACCACAAGTCAAATGCTAAAAACAAACAAACAAACAAACAAACAAACAAAAAACACTTGAAGTTTCAGATGTCTTTTTTTATTTACATGAATTAAGTTAAACCATTCTCAGGTGACAATGAGCCACTGATTCAGTACTTTAGTAATTGACGGTCTTTGCTGGCTTGGTTGCATCCAGGTCAGCTTCCAGGAAACGGAATCGGCGATGACGACGCATAATCTCAATTGCCCTTTGCTCTACGGTGGAGGGACTGATGCCAAGATCCTCGAGACCAGGAAGTCCTGGGTATTTCATGTCAGTTAAGTGAAACTGAAAAAAACCCGAAAAAAAACATTTTCATCAGGCTTAACTCTTGGTGACTGCATTGAGAGCTGTAATTCTGACTTTGAACTTCTAACGTCTTCTTTCTTACCCTTTCTACTTTATCTGGGGTTGTCCAGGGCTCAAACGGGCTCATTGCAAAGAATCGTGCGGCCAGGCTGAAAGGACAAACGGAAGCACATGAGAAGATTCATACAGATCGCCAAGGCATGAGTGGGAACCTTATAAACTTAACAGGGGCCAAATCATTTGCTTGTGGCGCCCTCATGAGGCTTGTCGGGGAACATTCAAAAGCGAGTCATCAATCCACTTTTATGCTTGAATGTGGATACAAACAAACAATTGCAAAACAAATGCCTTTAAAACAAGTAAGCATCCGATTCTCAACTTGAAGTCTATCTGATGAGAACCAACCCCAATTGTGTATGAATTTCAACATGTGAAACACTTACTGAAAGAGTGGCCGGGGAAGTGGATATGGCAAAAAGGGTCTGTGAGCAACGGCGTAGATGTACTCCACCAGGTCGTGGAGCAGGTACCGGTTGGGACTACAAAACAGAAAAAAAACAACAATAACAAAAATGCTGCATCACGTCTCTCGTTGTCAATTGGATGTGCAAGTTTGCTTTGAGCGTACCACTAAGTCAAAAAACAAAAACACTGAAGCCACGACACATGTTAATCTCAATTTTCTTTGGCATCCAAATAAAACAAATGTCCTCCAAACAATGTGTATGTGTATCAATGCAAACTACATGAACCACAATAATGCGCAAATTGTTTCACGAGTACTGAAAAGTGTGACTTAATTCACACCGAGCAGTTTTATCATTTATTCAATTGAAATATTCACAATTAACATGATAACTTGCAAAAATGACGTGAACTGTATGCAATGACTTCACAATGCTGTCAATGGTTGATGGGTTCAGACTTTAGGGTTTAGGGACACGCTGCATAATGACATTGATCAAAATGAAAATGATCTTTTAAACAGCTATTTTAGTGGAGCGTGCTGGGCTGTGCTGGTGTACCTAATGATGTGTCCTGTGAGTGCAAACACTTGGTCACCTACCCGACAAGTGCGTACGTCTTGCCATTGGCGTCTGGGTCTTTGATCGCGCTGATGATCGCCTTCGCCACGTCGACAACCTGATGAAAAGGACGACTTTTTTTTTTAAAACAGAGGGGGATACGGAGGCGCCTTAAGATACGAGTTTATTTTGTTCTGTGACTATGCTCAGAACTCAAAACACTCGCATTTCAAATGCTCTTTACCGAAATCAATGGAAACACCCTCAAACTGGTCCAGCCAAAAAAAAAAGTGCACAAAGGTTGCGCGAACATAACAGAGCTTTGAAAGTAATAAAATATGATTTACAAAACAAGTTAAGCTCAAATGACAATGAGCCGTGGACTGACACACACACAAAAACATTGCAACGTATGTTATCCGCTAACATTCAGATTCCTGGGGGGGACTACTTAGTGATCGCCTAGAGTGCATTCAAACAATCTGGGATACATACCCGGCGTAATTTGCACTTCCCTTTGCCCTATGTAAACTAACAAGTCAACGAGGATGCATGTATGCTGATTGTGTTAGTGACGAGAAAAAAAAAAAAAGCATCTTACATGAACCGGCTGCTTGACAGTTTTCTTCCCGAGGCTGATGAGTGGAACGGCGTTGCCAAACCATAGCATGTCTGAAGGAATGACATAATATAGTGAGGCAAGTTTTGTTATGCACTTTGCTGTGGATACCTGGTTAGTCTTACTTGCGTAGTAGTTGAAGAACTTGTCTTCTCTCCCAAACATCTCCGAGGGCTTCATGATGATGGCGTCGGGAAACTCGTCTCTCACCGCTGTCTCTCCCACAGCCTGGGACAGACAAGAGAGCACCGTTGTCAAATGCAAGGCCTGCCAGTCTGATTCAGCCCTCCACATCCATTTATGTGGCCCGCAATGATTCTTTTGACTTCTGTTTAAAAGCGGTCATCCATTGCGGGGGCAATTATGTAAGATGACAGGGCGATTGTAAGGGGTCTCACATAATATTAGGAAAGCGACAACAAGTGTAACTGTCTTGCGCTTTAGCCACAGTTTTTCCCGCGTTTGGAATTGCGTGGCGGCCGTTTCAAGCTAATTTGGTGCCGTCCCCTGCCAGACGGATTGAGATCACCAAACTACCTGTTTTAAAACTAGACTACGTACACATCTGTGATTTTTGCCCGACCGCCACACGCCTAGCAACTGTAATGTACATTGATGGACTTTCACCACTATAACGGCACGCTGAGAGCAACCATAACTACAATGTGGTCTGCGACAATGAATTTGGTACACGTGCAGTCGAGCAATCAGGAAACGCCATCATCTCACAGCATGTTTCCAACCTTGTTCCTCAGGTATTTGGACGAGCTGCGGATGTCGGCATTGAGGTGAGACATGTGGACGAACTTAGTGATGCCAGCCTCTCTGGTTGCCTTGGCAATCTGCTGAGGGATGCTCACAAAGACGTCCTCAAATCGGTAGTTCCTTCACGCAAAGACGAAAACACAAATTAGACAAATGCCATTCTTGAAAGATTAGTTAGCAGGTATTTGTGTCAGGGGAGGGCATACTTTGTTTCCCACTCTTTTCCCACAAGATTGATGACTACGTTGGAGTGCTCCAAAGCTCGTTTGATGGAGTCTTTATTCTTGGCATCCCACTCCTGAAGCAGAATTCCACATCAAGTCAAAGGGCACTCATAAACCCGTAAATGCAAGAATGTCTATGCACATGCGTCACCTTAATTTGCATAAACCACATTCATTTTCCCCAATAAAGTCATCCTTTTGACTGATCTCAGTTTAAAAAACCCAAAAAGTAGTTCAACGAGACGTTCGTAATTTTCTCAATCGTTATCCTCCTTTCATCAGGTTCCTATCATCAGAAAGCTTGCCGAAAACACAGAACCTGACAACGTATAATAATTACGTCAATCATTTAAAAAAAATTAATTCTGAATTTAAATTAGAGAATGCTGTACACGAAACAGATAATGATGAGGCGACCAATAATCAAGCACAGCACAAGTCGTTAAAATTGTCACTAAATTGTAATGATAGCACAGCAAAGTTGCATTTGTAGTTGATTAAATTAATGCTGCTCGGAAAAGAAAGCCAGCGGCGACGTGTGTGCCTAGAGGATCTTTTTTGGCGGTCATTTGTTGACTGTAAATTTGTGGAAATGTTCTAGATTTGTAACGTGCATGTGTGGGGCTATTGCATTGATACAAAAACTCTGAAGCATTGGATTAATGCGAACGGCTCGATGCATTTCCAGGCCTAGCGTGCTTGTGCTGTTTGCTCTTGAGTGATAGCCATCGACAGACTGACAGTGTGGTGGATCCACTCATACACAGTACAAAAGCACTTGAACAGAATGACGGCAAACGTGAGAAGTGTCCTGTCATGTTTATTTATTAGTTAACTCATTAGCACATTCTTGATTTAAGTTATGACAGGTAAATGTATTATTTGTGTGTATATATATATGACTGGAGCTCCAATAGATTTTGTATATAGGGTAAAAGATGTGTTGCTTTACATTTTTCCATAAAGCAGTCCATCATTATTTGTGGGTACGCATGATCTGAGGCTGTACCAAATTTGTTCACAAAATACTCACAAATTCAGGTACAAAGATGTTGACGAATCACACATTTGTGCGCAAAACATGCGCACGCCCAAATTGGCGCATATGTGCTGCTAGTAAATGAGGCCCAATGTGAGGCCTTCGAGTAGGAGTCTTGGTTGGGTGGAACATCATTTAACCCCTATGAAACTTACTCACCATAAAAATGATTTGTCCAAGGTCCCCCATAGGCTTGAAATACATAGTGTCATACTGATCGCAGCGATGAGGGACTACGATCTGAGAGCCAATCCGACCTGCAAACAAATAACACGCCCAATCAATTATGCGTAACTGTCAGAAAAGACCAATAAAGCATAAGGTTTGGATTCCTATGTAGTACAAAGGAGAAAAAAAACATTTGGTTTTTTCTTTGCTTTTATGTTACATTTGACTGATGGAAATGAGTCAATTTCCCTCTCCACTCACCCAGCCGATTGACCACGTATCGCCCCAGGAAGCCTGTAGCACCGAACACGGTGGCAGCGATGCCACTGGACGAGGAACGGCCTCCCTTTCCTTTGGGGATGAGAGCATGGTGCAGCTTTCTCTGCTGAACTGGACCAAAGCACGAGGCTGACAACGCTGCGGGGGGAGAGCAACCCTCTGATGGAAGGAGGTACAATCCACATGAGGTGCCAGCTATTATGTACACATAGTAAATTACAGTCCGATTTCAGTGGCATTACGTTTTTTAAAATAACATCGCTTAGTCTGTACGTAATGTGTTAGGAGAAAAACGTATTGAAAAAGTTTGAATAACATTTTCGGGTAGAGGCATTTTTGATTTACTGAAGTGGACGCTAAACTTCATGTTACATTTGATTGACTTCATTACGATAAAAAGGAAATCATTGCCTGACGTCGGCTTAGGTACTTGCCAGGCAAGAATGCATTTAAAGGACATATATTAAGGGTGTACATCAAAAGTTCAGTATGTCAAGTATTTATTCGTAGTTCCAGGAAGTCTTATCGCTGCACATTTGTGTCGGATTAGGTGAGACGGACGCAAATCTTGACACCATGAAAATTACAAAAAGATCATGTCACGCACACGCACGCACACAATCTGCCGAGCGATGAATCAGTTCGCGCAACATCATCATTGAAACATGACTTCAGCTCTTGACACAAGACTTCAAGTGAGACTGGTGTCCTTATGTTTCTGTAAGGTAGCTACCGAAACAAAACAGCTAACGTTGGCACGTAGCTAGCATTAGCCAGCGGTCCTTTCACAAAACGGAATCGCAAGGTCATTCAACACACGCTCGTGTTTGCAGTGTCAGCCTGTGTGAAGCCGTTGTATTAATCATGCCTACATTTTACAAAGCTCACAGACACATACTAAGTACTATTTTGACGTGACTCACTCGTAATCTTTGGAAGGACACTCGCAGGACGACCAACCAGCACCAGGGTCGCCATATTCTCGTCTACGGCATCCAGTGAGGACCAAAAAAAAAGAGAAATCCTGAAGGATAGCTGAACAGACTACACTGTACAGTACAGTATTATGATTTAAATGCTGTCGTCTGTTGTTAATGGCAGAGTACCATTCAAATACTCGGAGTCTCTTTAATTCTAAATATCCTTATTTTATTGATTGATTTTTACCAACGCGATGTTTCATTTATTCCACATTAATTACCTCTACACTTCCACGACATCTTCATTGAATAAAAACAGTCCTTTAAAAGGGACATTTTAAATGACCTTAAACTTCAATGTTGGAATATGTGTCAGAAAAGTTCGAAAATTAGTGTGAGATATCGTTCAAAGACAAACTAAGTGTCAAGTTTTCCCTTTCTAAATACAGTAAACGCCCCCCAAAAAGTGTATACTGTATCTGACTTTTTCTTAATCTAATTTGATAAAAACCCAGCTCAAACCTTGCTATATTTGTAACGTCTGTCCTCCTTAATCACAGCTCTGAAGATTCTGATCACATTGTCACATTCATAGACACAGATATATTCAATAAAATTTTATTTTCGGCGTAAAACACATAAGAATTATTCACTTTTCATATGTAATGTCCAGTTTCTATCTGATTAGAATCTCTGATGGCTGGCCTGATTGTCACTATAGGCCATAACTGCCTCTTTCTAACAGGTGTTGACTCAAAACAAAAATCATCTGCATGAAAATAAATAAGCATTTCTATCCTGTTAGACAACAGGGAGGTTTCTTATGCACAAGTACAGTATAAGAATCCAACAGTTTCTACGCACCAGTGCAAGATATCTAACACTGCAAGGGACAAACTAAGTTTGTCTTTTAGTTTCTAGTGTAAAAAATATAACGCAAACATTCAAAATATGATCATACAGTAGCGATAAATGGGTATTCTGTACTATACTCATTTTGGACACAATCTACAATAACTTGAATCACAAATACATTATTGTTGATGTTTTGCTAATCAGATATGAAACATTTGCTAAAACAAATAAATAAAATAATTAATAAGCAATATATATATATATATATATGCTCCAGTTAAAATGGTTGTGTCTCTGCATACAAAACAGTTTTGGTTTGGCCTGCATTGCACACACACTTTCATAGTGTAACATGAGAAAGTTTGTAAAGGAAAAGTAGAATAAAAAGCAACCAAAAAAAAAAAAATTAATATTCTTCCCATTTCAAAAATTAACCTTCTTTTCCATTTGCAAAATAAACATTCATCAGAGATTTCAATACTCAACCAACACTATGCTCAGCGGATAATGATAATTAGAAAAATAAACGTTTTTTTTTCTGAGCATTCCCATGAGACTGAAAAACATACAAACATTACAAACAACATAAGTGCTATTTTCACGAATATTTCAATGTAACTCTATCTATACATCACCTTCTAAAATACTGCCGCTCACATATCACAAGTGATAGGCCATTCCCACTCGAATTGTCTTGTGCAGTGTCATGTTCACATAAAACAACATGGCAGTGTTTGTAGCAACCTGTCACCATCACCTTGCAGGAAATCTTGGCTAATACGCTTTTAGTTTCTAATCCTTGCTGATGAATGGAGAAGCAGGAGCAAATCTCAGCACCCATGTCAGTTTCCTGTTTTTCTTGAATGCGGCACAGCTCTCCTCTGCTCTTACATGATAGGAGGCAAACACTGAGAGGGCACCTGGCTGTCTCGCCTTTCTGTACCCTCTTCCTTCTGAGGCTTGATAACGATGTGAACCGGCCTCTCCAAACCACCATCCTGAAGCTTGGAATCCTCACTCTCGCGTACCGCGTCCTCCGCTGAAGCCCCGATAGGCCGCAGACGCTCACCGGGGCTTGTCTTTGTTTCCGAACTGTGTCTCCTCAACTTGTCATCATCGCTGTTTTCTTCGGAGCTGAACCTCTCTCCAGTACCACCTAAAGAGTCGATATTAGAGTCTATCTTAGTCGGGATGCTTAATAAGGCATGCGAGCAGTCAACATGAGATTGCTGTAATTGTTTCACCATTTCTCTCTGTGGCGGGCGGACTGTCCGTAGGCGTCTTCCCTGATGGTTTCGTTCTGGGCTTCACCTTGTTGAAATTCCCCTCTAAGATCCAGTCATGCCGTAAACCCTCATCCGGTGTCATCCGTTTAATTGGATCCCAACTGAAAGGCACGAGGGATCAGAAAAGAGTGTTTTTAGAGCAACGAAATTGAAGTGGTGCCTATTTTGAAACGGATACGAGACAAGAGCATGAGCATACGTGAGGCAGCGTGTGATGAAGTCTAAGAATAAAGTATCGTTTGTCTTCAGTGTAGTTGACAGCTCCTTGGAATTGGGTCTTCGTTTCTTCCCCTTACTATTCGTGGTGTTTCTGGGATTTCCTTTTGAGTCTGGATATCAATACAAAAGGAGCTTTTATTAGCACCGAACATTACACTCGTGATTTTTTTTTTAACTGTCTTGCCCACAAGCACAAATTTGTGTTTGAATGAATATATGGAAACTTCAACAAGATAATTAGCGGAAGGAGGTTTTTTTGACTAGTATTTTTCTCACGATTGGTTGGAAAAAGCGCCTCAACGCTATCCACATACTGTAGTGTGAATTAGTACGATTATTGCTCCACAACGGCTGTAGGTTAACCCCTTAAAATTAATAGCTTTACAATCGTCACAAAAAGGTGACGCAAAGAGGCTGAGGATGACTTACCGAAGAACAATCTCCTCCTGGATGCAGACTGAACAAAATCGTTTGGAGGCATTCCAAGAAGCTGTAAACAAAAAGGCATGATTAGGGCATTTTGGTGCATTGAATCAAACTCCACTAAAGAACCAGAAGAAGCAGAATCCTTCATTTGTGACAGAGTGATTCATCACATGCACACCTCCATGATACATGCTATCTGCTCCACTTCACTCTCCCCAGGGAAGAGAGGATACCCGGTGTAGAGCTCAGCCAGAATGCAGCCCAGGCTCCACATATCAATGGCCATGCTGTAGGGGTGACCCAGGATGACCTCGGGGGAGCGGTAGAAGCGGCTCTGGATGTAGGTGTACACTACAATGGTGAGGAGAGCTCAAATTTACTTCGACTACTCATAAGATAAGATAAGAAAGCCTTTATTTGTCTCACAATGGAGAAATTCTCGTACAGTGATCCCTCGCTATTTCGCGGTTCGTTTATCGCGGCTTTGGTGCATCGCGGATTTTTTCCAAACATATTCATTTTTAAAAATTATATACATATAATTTATTTATTTTTGGAAGTCAGCAAAAAGTCCGCACACGGTCCGTGAGAAGCAGCGAAAGTCAGCAAAACAACAGTGAGTCACATAGAGCAACATATACAGTACATTTGAGGTTGGGGGGTGGGGGGGCCATGTTGATTGGTTGTGCATCCTCTTTCTGTCTTATCACGTGGGTTGTTACTCTTTGATCTTTAATCAGTGTCTAAGTGTTGTTTATGAAGCTGCTAGTGTGTGCGTGTGCGTGTGTGTGTGTGTGTGTGTGTGTGTGTGTGTGTGTGTGTGTGTGTGTGTGTGTGGGAGAGAGAGAAAGAGAGAGAGATTTCTAAGAACAAAAGCAGGTCTCTTCCATCTTTAATTGTCTAAACAACCTTAATTGACTAATCATAAACACGTCTGCTGCACGCCACGGGATCGCTGGCCTGTGTGTGTGTGTGTGTGTGTGTTAGTGCTCTCTGCTCAAGCGCAAAGGCCCACGTGGGGCAATTTTTAAAAATATATATGTTAATTGGTCGCTACTTCGCGGATTTTCGTTGTTTATCGGGTGGTTTTGGTCCCCATTAACCGCGATAAACGAGGGATTACTGTACTTATAGTTTGACTGAAGAAGCCTGTTGCAATATTCTTTTTACCCTCATGAGTTACTTTGTTATTGTGATGTATAGCAGGTGTGTTGTCTTCCAATCTATCGATTAACATACAATGAGTGGCTTGTATGAAGATATAATGAGTTACTCAGCTTTCCCACCTCTGTTTACTATTGAGGGAGAGCAACATTTGGTTTCATAACACTGCAAGGTGGTGACGACCATACGGTTTGTCTGAACAGAACCTGGCTACATCTTGTAAATCTTGAAAGTCCATATCAAGAAGTCTTGTTTGATGTGCGTATTCGTTGTGTGTATTAAGTTGTTAATGGGCCTTAATCCACGTGGCTCTGTCTCCTTGTGTGGTATGCGTGTTGTATTAAAAAGAGAATTGTGCTTGGGATGTCCTCCTCAGCGTCAGATATCAACATCTTACTTGACACTGCCTCTGTTATCCGTCCTCTTTGCAAAGACAATCAACTGTGCAAACTTGTTTTTCTTTAAAAGTTTTGTTTCAGGTATTCTCTGTATTAATATCTATAGTAGGGCTATTTGTATTTTAGCTGGGATAATGAATGGATGGATACATGGATTTTTAAGGTATGATTTTTTGATACAGCTTTCGTATCACACGGTAAAATGAAGAGTCCGGTCAGTAGAATTTGGCACCGATAAAAGCTAACATGCAGTCGTATGCTCTCACCTCTTTGTTGTTCATAACAGCTTGATCCAAAATCAACCACTTTGATGTTCCCTGGTCCTCTCTGAGACAATAGGATATTCTCCTGTTGAAGAAAACCTCTTTAGTTTGTTTTCCACAGCCCTGTTGCAATACTATACAGCTCCACAAGATGGAACATATGTTGTAGTATTACATTACTTTCATAGACCATCTTGAGCAGGGCTCCGAAAAAAAAAGGCGTTCATTTAATTGTGTCTTCATCGTACTTCTGCTCCAGTTTTATATTCCGTACGAAAATACAACTATCTGGTTCTGCATGGATCAATACCGGCTTGAGGTCGCAGTGTATGATCTTCTCTCTGTGGAGCATCTGCAGGCACCTGAGCAGAGCGTGGGTGAAGCGGACGGATGAGAGCCACACTGAAGCCCTGGAAGTTGTTCTTTTTGATCAGCTCATACAAGTTCACCCTGACAAGAGAAATGAACAATTGCGATTTGCTTAAAGCTGTATTTAGATCAAGGTCCCCCAATTTTTTTTGTCCCTTTTGTTAAAGTTTCAAACATTTTTGCACACTAAAGTTTTGTAGGGTCCCCTCCACTTGGGAATAATACATGATGTTCACCTGCTGTCTGTTGTGGCGAGCTACTCTATGGATGGTGTAATTGGAGCTTCCGCACCATGAAGCAAGAAGGCGTAAGAGATAGGGCTCTAATCAATGCCTTAACTAAAGGCTTTGGTGACAGTAATGTAAGACAAGGTGGTAGTCCAAGACGTCCTCTAAAGGTCGTCCATTTAAAGGGAGACACAAAACTGCACCGATGGTACCCACTGATCCCTTGAAGACACTGACCTCTATGTGTTAGCACTTTGCTAAGGGCAAGAGTGCCTCAGCAAAATTAGACCAATTTTGTCGATGTTTTTGTGGATGTTGAGCAGCAAAAAAAACCCCCCAAAAAACAAGTGCATAGACCAACCCGAGAAGCTCAAAGGAGATGCAGAGGTGATTTCGGAAGTAGAAGTACTCCTTCATGTGGATGACATTGTGAAGGTTGTCTTTGTCTTTCCTCTTGATCACATCCAGGATCTTCAGCTCAACTAAAGCTTGATGATGGAACCTGGAGACCAAATAACACGTTAAGTTGCATATTTGTCACTGGCCACTCTCTCCAAAAGTAAAAAAGATTTTTTTCCAACTAGCACCTCTTCTTGTTGCGTATCATCTTAACAGCCACGAGTTCATTAGTCTTATGGTCCAAGCATTTCAGAACCTGTCCAAAGGAGCCTTTACCAATCACTTCAAGTACTTCAAATCTGTAGGCGATATGGTCATGCAGCACCTGCAGCAAGAAAAGGAGCACATTTACCCAATGTCGAAATACACAGCAAAGGCAACCTAATATTGACATGACATTTTTGGATGAGCGGGGCCCTACATTAAACCTTTTTGGGTGGTGACCCTGTTCGGCCACCATGAGCCATGTTGTGGTGGCCCTGTCAGAAACGGCACTTGCTCTATATGTTCATGATATAAAATGATACTATTTCATATTCAGGGTCTTTATGCTGTATGTACTTTAAGACTGAAAAGAATCTGTGTAATTTTTTTTTTACAGTATCAAATATAATCTTTTGATATTTTTTGGGCTTTCTATGTTTTTCTAGCCATTCTTCTTGAAGGACCTGACGCGCAAAAAAAAAAAAATTAAGTGAATAAAAGTCAAACTATTGACTAATAAAATAGTTTAACAAGCAAGAATGTGTTATAAAATGTGTACTGGCCCAGTCAGGCAAGCGTCAGTCACCGAGCGGCCCCAGGCCATCGGGCAACTGTTCATGTAGAACCCTGATGAGCTTAGTGTAGGAGAACTTTAGGGCCCTCACTTGAATCCCTTCAAATTTCTTCAGGAGAAACTATGGAACGGAGATTACCTCTCAAAAGATGTTCCCAGAAAAGTGGAAGCTATGATAGCTTCATAAGCTTAAATCAACCCCAGATGCAAACAGTAGATCATTTCAACACGTGCTTTGTCAAACGTGAATTGCTGCTATAATGTTTAAAAATCATTTTTGGCACTGACCAAAAGTACTCTCATGATGGACATGTTTTCCAAAGACTATTTAATAAGCCATTTATTGAAGCTAAAGGATCATCTTGCACTAGTATCATAAAATTACCCTGATGTAGCTCCCCTGCTCGTCATCAAATCCGCAGTTCTGCGGGGCAGCTCGGGAGCCCTCGATCTTCTGAGAGCCTAGACCGAGGAACCATATCTCCGCGTAGTCCATGATTTCTTCCTTCTCAAACTCAGTCAGACGATCTTGGAAATTGTTGACTGAGTCTGTTAGCAGATTGGAGGAGGAGGAGGGCCAGATGAGTCATGTTATCATACTGATCAACGAGCAGAGGAGGGTGAATAAGTGGACGTGATGCAAACATTCTATTCTTTACTACATGAGTCAATGACTTTGAGGATGTGCGGTTTATCCGTGCTCCGTGAAAACGTACCTGTGGGAGACATTGGTAATCTTCGACTCTCAGGTGCCTTTTCTTTGTTCTGCTTATTACTGAAGAGTTTGTTGTTGCGGGACCCTGAGATTTTATCCATGGCTGCACCAAATCGCATGGTGAACTGCTGTGTGGGCTTGGGCCTCTCAATCTGTTCATGGACATTCAGATTTTAGATATGCGTCCTTTTACTCATCCACAATAAGCTATTAAAAGAGCCTACGGCTGCATGTCTGAGACTATTGACAGCACAGTAACCTTCAAGATTCCACAGAAATCATATACAGTCAAACCTCGGTTTTCGAACGTCTCGGTTCTCGTCCAATTCGATTTTCGACCCAAAATTTTGAGTTTTTTATGCCTCGGATGACGAACAAATTTCGGTTCTCGAACAAACTGAGCGCACTTGACTCCTCTCGCCTTCCTTAAACGAGGAAGTGACACTTCCTCGGGTAGACGAGGAAGTGACGCTTCCTCGTGTTGCTTTCCATTGTGAGCAGACGTGTTCAGTAAACATTTTCATTTTAAAAAGAGCGCGGTTTCGGTTTTCGAACAATTTCGGTTTTCGAACAGCCTTCTGGAACGGATTGTCGACGAAAACCGAGGTTTGACTGTACTCTACATAAAGGACCTCAATCAGTCACGTCTCATTGAGTAATATGATCAACAACACAATTTAAAACCAATAAGCATTTCTCTACTTATGATAGTGAAAGTTGAATTAATGAGATCCTTACTGTGTTTGTTTGATAGTGGTTGTGGACTCCCGGAGTGACAATTTGGGGCAGGATGTGGTCGGATTGCTGCTGGTGCTGGTTCTTGGCATTGCTGACAACCACCTGGACCACTGGAGGCTCTAGCTGAGGCAAAGTTCCTGCTCCCGGACCAAACTTCTGTAAGTGAAAAAAATAACAGTTTTATGACTAACTTCACTATGTGATTAAATGCAAACTACAGTATACTAAAGACAAAAAAAGGAATAGAATGGGGTCACATGATGAGCTGTTTTTTTCTGACTCACCTCAACAGCCCTATACCTAATGACACCGATGAAGACAGACACAGTGAGGTAAAAATAAATAAATAAAGATGTACCGATTCACCAAATACAGCACAGTTGTAAACACAAACGAAGTAGATTGGGTCAGCGAATGTGACCTATACATGAATGATATCTTTTTTTACACTGTCCTCCCTCACACACCCGTCACTGCCCCTTTCATCAGTATGTCTTTGTGTTGGGTCGATCCCTTTTTTTTGCTTGAGGCTCAGGTGATCAGAACCCCCAGCATTGAGAGGCTGGAGTTACCGAGGGTAATGAGGACAAAGTCCTATAGGTCCTGACAAAGCCAGGTCACGGTGCTGTCTCTGGGACCTTTGCGGGGGAGAAGAGCGGCAACCATCTCCTCTCTGGCTGCCATCAGGCATACTCTGAGAGCCTGATGGGTAAAATTAAACCCCTGTCCAATGCCAAGTCCGCTGGGAAGAATTAGATATCGTAAAGATCTATATCAGTATCACGGGGGGAATTACAGAGCAAATTTAGGACATGCCTTTATTTTGTTAGCTGCCATTCCATAAATATGTCTAGTTATATCAATGACAATAACATTGTTCTGACTAATGACACGAATAAAAGACAACACCACTGTATTCTGGATGTGAAATATTTTTGCATATTTGATGTGATGTTTCTGCTCTGCTGCTGCTGATGTTGTTGTTTACGAAGCGCAGATAGAATTAAATATAGCTGCTGACACCTGCCACAAACGGCAGTCTGTAACTGGAGGGCATGCTGTATGACACTCCTACACCAGAGAAAAGAATTCAATGCATTATTAATGTGTACACTTCAAGACAGGCAAATGTGTTCAGGTCAGGCAGTGAGACTAATGAATAAATCTGAGCGAACAGCAAAGGTGCAAACGTGTGGGTTTGTGTATGTTGTGAAAAAAAAGATGCATATGCATTTTTGTAAAATCTTGCATCATCCATTCATCCTTCATCCACAACCGAACCACTCATCCTCACTAGGCAGATAAGAATAATTTCTGTGCATGTGAATTGAGGAATTTCAGAAACTTTAAATGAGAGTTAATACAAATATAAGGCTATTTACTGGAATTAAATGTGTATGTTCGCGTAACAAATTCATGTAAAATCGAGGATTGTTTAGCTTTAGGGGCGAAAGCCTACTACCCCCATCTCCCCAGTGTTCAGTGTACACATACTGTATTTAAAATACTATTCAAAATTACAACCAAAAAAAACATGGTATTTTAAAATTAATACTTCATTTCAATAGCAACGGTCAAACATATTTTTCAGAATTCCAGAGCAAACCTTGTCATTAAAGGTTTCTGCAATTGTTCCAGTAATTTATCCGAAAGTGTTTCTTTGCCGAATTGCCGGCGGGGCTTGATCGCTAAATGGGGGCAGAGAAAATAATTTATAAATATACAGTAAGTTTGACTCTGACAAAAATGTGGGAGGGGCTTAACTGGGGCGACACAGATTTCTGATGGGGCTACAAATCCTGCTAGCCGCGGTGGCGCGCCATCCCTGTGTGCCAAACTAGTCTCCATCAAACATCTTTAGAAAAAACAGGAATCTGCTCTTTTCTTCATTTTCTGCTGATATCATGGCTACAGGAGGTGTCCCAATACCTTGGCTCACGTAGAGCCTGATTTCCTCAGATGCCAAATAGTGGGTGCTGAATTCAACTGCAGATTCAGTCCAGCAGCCTGCGTGCGCTTTTGGGAACAGATGTCGAAGTGGTGGCAGCACCGGCATTTTTAAAAGAATGGTTTGTTATTTAGGTAGTGCTGTTGGTTTTCAAAACTGAAATTTTGAAAGAGGACCACTGCCATGAAGTAAATGAAGTGGAAATGTTGGAAGACAAACAAACATGACTGAATTTCAAAAAAAGAAATCTATCATTTTGATCATTTCGGTGATGCCAGTGACCGCTTAAAAATCAATGTTATGTTGGGTTTAACTTGTCCCGAGTTTCTGTCCTATACAGTATAAACCTAAATTGCTCTGTGCAAAGTCAGGACCAATTGTGACAGTCTGTTGAAATGACCAAGACACAAGCAAATGCAAAGTTGAAAGAAGTTTTGTCACTGGTGTCATTCAGAAATACCAACATTGCATTTCTGAAGAGATTTTTGTTTCTGGCATTTCAAAATTGTTTACAGTAAAAGAAAAACGCGGTACAAACGTCACAAAACCAGCCATTGCAATTCATCTCAGATTTGATCAATCAGAAATGCGCTTGCTAAATTAACGCATTTGCATGATTCCATTCTTATATTCTTGTCATCTTCCCAGAAGTCACAAAATGAAATGCACTGCAATTTTGCGCGTTTGGTAAGATGGGGTCCGCCCAGTTAATAGATTCGCTTCCAAATCGGTTTGCTTGTGTAATCAAATTTGCGCCCCGTCTCGCATGTGCAAATCCTTAAGAAATTCAGGCCCATCATGTGGAAGAATTTTCAAGTTGCTGCAGCATCTTGCCAAGATTAAAATCTGACCTGTAAGCAGGATCGGTTGGTCCCAAGACAACTGCCCTCTGATTGCTGTCTATGAGGGAAGGCCTCCGGGCGTGACGTCTACGGGAGGAATAATAGTGTTTCAAGGACAGTATACAACTAGATGACAAAAGCAGATCTACTGCTGTTCACGGAGAATTAGAAAGTCACACACGTCCTTTATCACCTCTAAAGACAAAAACAGCCCTGCGGAAATTGCTTCCCATCATCATTCTCGAGTCACACACGTATGCACACGCACGCACGCGCACACGCACAGACACTGCAGGCAGTGGAGCGAGATGCTCCCAAAAATAATGCACTGAGATCTAAAAATATATCACTTCCGTAAAAACCCAGCAACAACCAATCTCTCTCATATGCTGCGCTTTTCCCTCCTGGTCTGCAGTGTCTGAAAATGTGCACGTCCATGTGCTTGGCAGTGGATGTACACGTGTATGCCTGAATGTGTTCAAGAGAAGCAATTCGTTCACATTCTATAAAAAGGAACTGGGGTATTTGGAATGAATCCCCTTTGCCACCAATCTGGCGAGCACGTGCCTTTTTAATCAGTGTGCGAGCCAGTGTTGGCTCCATAGTGGTGAAATAAAGCTTAACCCCATTCCAAGTACATGCTGATCACTCTACCTGCCCAGAATGGGAGGGAGAAGTGCAACAGCCATGCTGACCGGGATAAAAACACTAGCTGTAATCTAAAGCTTGTCCTGTGTTCCTGCAAATGTAACACTAAATTAATTCCAAAAGAATGATCTGGGCTATGATGCACGAGTCAAGAATGGATGAGCTAAAAGTAAACAAGATCCTCAAAGGGTCTGATCGCTTCAGTCTCCCTATAGAAGCCATTCCTTTGGTAGGGCGGATAAAACCACGGGAGGTCTTCACTGTAGTCATGTTACAATTTGAAGCCGGGGGCATGTAGGTCACTGTGGCAGGCTGGTGTTTAAAAAAAACAAAAAAACCTGGATGGATGAGCTGACTAATGAGTGTTGAGCTTGTGGACGTCACATGAACAGATGCCAACAAGTTTGAAGAAATAACTCATTCACTGTTACGTGGCAAATGCTGTTCATCCATCTCATTTGCCGTTCTCCGTTGGAAACCCAAAAGTCATCCTAATTTTCTTGCATGACGGATTCAACAGACCCTGGTCCTTGATTGAGTTTTCTTTGTTTGCACGCCAAGTTTGCTAAACCAGTCATTCCCAGCCAGTGTGCTGCATTAGTATGACATGAGAAGCAGCATTACAAAAACACTGTACCACAAAAAAAACATTAGGTGTAATTTAATTGGTCTGAAAATTATTTATTCACTATATATATATATATATATATATATACAGTAATCCCTCGTTTATTGCGGTTAATGGGGACCAAAACCACCCGCGATGAACGAAAATATGCAAAGTAGCGACCAATTAACATATATTTAAAAAAAATATATTATTTTTTTAAAGTCCGCAAACGGTCCGCGAGATGCTGCGAAAGTCAGCAGAACAACAGCGAGTCACATAGAGCAACATATACAGTACTGTACTGCATGTATATGAAAAGAAATACAAAATTTATGAATATGTTTGAAAAAATCCGCGATAAACGATCCGCCAAATAGCGAGGGAGGAATGTATATATATATATATTTTGTATGCCAGCAACATGTTAGAGGTACAACAATGAAATACTCTTTTAAAGGCAAAAGTTACATTATACAATTAAGATAAGAGTACTTTTTAGGGATTTTTTTTTGGTTTGGTGGTGTGGTGTAAGATGTTTGTAATACAAAATATGTGTATGTGCCTTATATTAATAAAAGGTTATGAATAGGCCACTGATCTAAACTCAAGATGTGAAAGAGTCCGATCAATCCGTGTTGCTATGTTTTGTGGGCAAAAGAATACGAAGTCACCAATGGAGGGTCATTCCATCACTTGCACGATTGATGCTTTCCCGCTGCGTGACCCTCTCTGGTTACTTGGTCAGAGTGCCAACAAATGGAGCAAAGGTGAAGTAATATTTAAATAAAATCACTTTTGCCATATAAAACTGCCGAACACCAATGCTCGAACCAACAACCGAAATTTAAAGGGTTCCGATTTTGAGGATGAATATGTGGTCAGGAAACACAGGCACATTTTGGAATTTGCATTGATGTATAATGCGTGGATGTGGAATTGACATCATGCAACAGTGAGCATCATATTGACATGATCATGACAACAAATGTATCGCGGGGCTTTCCCAAAAATTGTATCAAGCCAGCATATTTGGGGAAACCAAGTTGATGGACAGTTGACGCCAATACGGTATAGACTTGGTTGCCACAATATTATAGATACACACGCTCAATCCAATGAGCTCAAATACACGAGTGGCATGAAACATGAACCCTTTGTAAATATTTAATGTCATGATAAATTGGATAAAATACATATTTCTAAGTGCTGTCTCAGTTGGCAGGTAAACATGATATCAAAGTACTGTAAAATGTCTCATTGGATAGAACTGTTATCTTAGAATTCTTTGATGTGACATCAGCACCGATAGAGAACGGCAGCCTAAAGAATTTCCATCACCTTGTCGTAAACGTGACTTACATGCACGAGTACGATTCGAACAGTGCATACCGAGTATTAATTCAAACAAGTTTCCTTACCTTGTTTATCTCTGGCAACATGTTGACAACGTGAATCAGAAAAGTGACTCTTGATGCGAGGGACTTTATAGAATCCAGGCAAAAGCAGTCATCGTATCCAACTCAGTCAGGAGCGTCTCCTTGCAAAACCTCAGTATCCGAGAGTCCGCGAGAAGTGCGCGAGTCCCGTAGAAACTGGTCGGAACCACGGAGAAAAAAAAAATCTAATAAAATTAGAAAAGGAATCGCAGTCCAGGTTTTTCCGAGTACTGCTGCCGTCACCGAGGTGAAGATTAGCTCGAGAGTCAAGCTGTTGCAGCCTTGATGCGTCGTGACGCGCCCACGAGCGAAGGAGCCACCTGGTCAGGTTTCTGCAACGGACAGCTGGGGATGTCCCGATATAGACGCGGGTGTGTCCTCTCTATCCCTCGATCTCTTTCCACACCTACGCCGTGCTGCCCCTTTCAACACCGACGCGCCGTGGACTCGATTTCCACCGACGCACACACGCACGTCAGCCACTCCGCTCAAAGTTCTCTCGCAATCTCCACTCTGGAGTGGAGATGCAGGATTCCCTGCCAAAGAAGCGTATGGCCTCTGCAGCCTCTCTCCGACCCCCCCTCCCACACACACACACACACACACACACACACACACACACACACACACACACACACACACACACACACACACACACACACAGTACAGTACGTGTGGCATATAACCACAGCCACAGGGTCATGTTACGACGGCGTGACGTCACGGCCGTAAAGTGGGCGGTTGCCGAAGTATTGCAATAAAAGGTGGCTACTGAGAATAAACGACAGTGAGCACAAAGTCCGACTCCACGCGTTTTATTAAACACAACATTGGCGACAAGGATGGAGCTTCCACTCTCGCCTCTTCCTCCGTTCCTCGCCCTGCCTGGCGAGCCGCCAGTCCCGTGGTCCCGCTGGTTGGAGTCCTTCGAGACCTTTATTGAAGCCTTCGGGCTAGCCGACGCTAGCGACGCGCGAAGGCGGGCAATGCTTGTCCATAGCCTGGGCTGTGAGGGCCAACGCATCTTTCGCACCCTCGGACCGGCCACGAAATTTTCGGACTGTGTGGCATTGCTCTCCGGACACTTCGCTGCTCCACAGAGCGTCATGGCACGGCGGATTATCTTCCGGCAGCGTCGACAGCGGCCCGGTGAGTCGGTCCACCATTACGTCGCCGACCTCCGGGGACTAGCCAGCCTCTGCAGGTTCGGAGATCTGGAGGGCGAGATGATTAGGGACCAGCTAGCCGAACACACGACGGACCTTAAACTGCGGGAGAAGCTGTTTTTATCGCCGGACGACACGTCGCTGTCTAGGGCGGTGGAAATGGCTTTCCAGCTCGAGTCTGCGGCCCTGTTAGCATCCCGGCTAGCCGCCTCGGACCCAGCTCCAGCCCTTCCCCACCTCGCTCCACATCTGCCTCTTTCATCTCGTACTGTTGCTCTCACGGCCCCACTCCCCGACACCACTGCTCCTCTCGACGAGCCGGAGGTAAACGTCGCGGGACGTCGAGGCGCCACGATGAGGCAACATTGTGGGAACTGCGGCTCCTCATCACACCGCACACGTGCGCCCGCGTGCCCGGCGCTAGGACAAAGATGCCAACGTTGCGGTAGGCTGAACCACTTTGCTAAAGTCTGCCGCTCTGTTTCTAATCCTGTGGACCCCGGGCCCCACCTAACCAACGCATCTGGCTCCACCACCATCCACTCGGTGGGCGCCTGCAGCAAGCCGTTCAAGTGGTGCGCAGTCGAGCTGGACGGCGTGTGTCTGTCACTTCTGCTGGACACCGCAGCCTCCAAGTCACTCCTGAATGAGGCCACGGTCCGGCGACTTTTTCCACGAATGACTGTTAAACCTGGCACGGAAGACCTGTTTGGTTATGGACACACCAAGATCGACATGGTTGGCACTGTGACCTTTTCCGTGCGCTATGGCGCTAGAACTCTCCCAGCTTTCACCTTTCAGGTGTCCCGCAAGGGCGCCAACCTCCTCGGTTTCGACCTGTTCTGTGCCCTGGGCTTCTCCATTACAGACAACATGGGCGCCACCATACTAACCGTCACCACGCCCTGGCTGCACCGCTGGCCCTCGCTGTTCGCTGGACTGGGCTGCCTCACCGCCTTCAACCACCAGCCGCTCCTGAACCCGGAAGTGACTCCAGTCATTCAGCCTCTCCGCCGCCTGCCCCTCGCCCTACGTGCTGATGTTTCAGCCGAGCTGCAGAAACTTCTGGACGCTGGCATAATCGAACGAGTGGACGCATCGCCATGGATCTCCAACCTAGTGGTGGCACGGAAGAAGACGGGCGGCCTGCGCCCCTGCATCGACCTCAGACAGGTGAACAAAGCGGTGATACCAGATAAATATCCTCTGCCCACTACAGAAGAGCTCTCTGCCAAGTTTCACGGCTCCACAGTCTTCTCCAAGCTCGACCTCCGCCAGGGTTACCTGCAGGTTCTGCTGCACCCAGAGAGCCGCAACCTCACCGCTTTCGTGTCACACATGGGCGTTTTCAGGTACACCCGCATGCCTTTTGGGCTTAGCTCTGCCCCCAGCTGCTTCCAGAAGATCATGGCCACCATCTTCGCCGGCATCCCTGGCGTGGTTGTGTACCTGGATGACATAGTGGTGCACGGCGCGACAGCAGCCTCACACGACGACCGCCTCACCAGGGTTCTAGAGGTGCTCGCCCAACACAACCTCACGCTGAACGGCGAGAAATGCATTTTCTCCGCGCCGGTCATCGAGTTTGTGGGGTTTCGCCTGAATGCCGACGGCCTCAGCCCGCTCCACTCAAATGTGGAAGCCATCCTACGCCTGCCTGAGCCCTCCTGCCCCGAGCAGCTGTCCTCATTCCTGGGCATGACGGCGTTCTACCTGCGTTTTCTTCCACACTACTCCGAGACCACGGCGCCACTACGCGCACTCCTCAAACAGGATGCCCCTGGTCCTGGACACCCATGTGCTCCGTGGCAGTCCGCCAGCTGAAGACACAGCTCACCTCCCCTCCAGTGCTCGCCCACTTCGACCTCCATAGCCCTACGCTGGTGACCTGCGACGCGTCCAACACGGCGGTAGGGGCGGTCCTGTCCCAGCTGCACGGGGGGACTGAACGTCCCGTGGCGTTTGCCTCACGATCTCTGACTCCCACGGAGCAGAGGTATTCGGTGGGGGAGAGAGAAGCGCTTGCCTGCGTCTGGGCGTGCGAGCGGTGGCACATGTACCTTTACGGGCGGCACTTCACGCTCCGGACCGACCACCAAGCACTCACAGCCCTCCTGGCCACGGCAGGATCGGGACACAAACCGCTGCGCCTGTACCGGTGGTCAGAGAGACTGCAGGCCTACAACTTCACGACAGTGTTCACACCCGGCAGAGAAAACGTTGTGGCTGATCTGCTCTCCAGGGCCACGCCCACCTCAGCGCCAGACACCGCCCCGAACGGCCTGAGAGCGCATCTGACCGAAGGTCTCCCATTCAGCACGGCCCTGCAGAACACACTACAGCACTACAGAGCGCCGCCACATGCCACGACAGGTAGCTCCCCAGCCCTTCTGATGCTCGGACGGGAACTCCAACTTCCCATGGATCGACTACGGCCGCCCAGCAGGGATCCTCCAGGCCCTCCAGCAGCAGGACCCTCTGTCGGCGACATGGTGGCAGAGGCGCAACGCCGGATGAAGCACCGCTACGACAGGGCACATCGGGTGAGAGGACACACACTCAAGGTGTTGGACTGGGTCCGTATCCGCCGGCCGCATCGGTCCCACAAGCTGCTATCCTTCTGGTCCTCACCCCAACAGATAATGGCACAATTGGGCCCAGCTACCTTCCTCCTTGCTGACGGCTCCCGTTGGCATGCCAGTCGCCTAAGGCGCGTCAACCCACCATCAGCACAAGAACTCGCCGCGGCGGCTGATCCGCGCCACACTGCCGGGGACTGGGATCTCCCTCCGGTAGCCCCAGGAATCCCACCCGAACTCGAAGTGCCGGCTGACGCCCTCGGACCGAGGTTCCGCCCTGTTCGAGCTCGTCGGCAGCCCCTGTATCTCAGGGACTACATAGTCTGATTATGTGGCAGAATAAACCACATGGCTATGCGGGTAAATGGGTAGTCTACCCTGTTTACCCAGATAGGTTGGCCATGTTCTGGCTTTGAAGTTGTGCACTATTAATATGTTTGAATGTTTTTGCACTTTTATAAAAGGGGGGGGTGAATGTGGCATATAACCACAGCCACAGGGTCATGTTACGACGGCGTGACGTCACGGCCGTAAAGTGGGCGGTTGCCGAAGTATTGCAATAAAAGGTGGCTACTGAGAATAAACGACAGTGAGCACAAAGTCCGACTCCACGCGTTTTATTAAACACAACAGTACGTCATCGCTAACAACTATACTGTATATCACCTTTCAAAAACTCTAAACGTTGGGAAATACTGTACGGTACGTTTACAAATGATCACAACATTAGATACACACAAACAATATAGTGGTAGCCAACACAAGAGCTATACAGTGATGCCTCGCTCTAACGCGGTTCACTTTCCGCGGCTTCACTGTTTCACGGATTTTGTGTGTGCAGTTTTTTAATGCTTTTAACCCTTTATATCAGAACGCGTCGGCGGAGTTGCATGTCAACAGTACAGTATTTCCAAAAACTATTATAGTTATTTGTTGAAAATGTTTGTTTTGTTTTTTAAAATTGGGCCTGAAAACAGGGTTTGGTCTTTGATTTCATTGTATATACTGTATAGTTAATTATTGTGTAATAACTGTAAAAAAATAAAGTTCACTACTTCACGGATTTCGCTTATCACTGGTTCTTTTTGGAACGTAACCCCTGCGATAAACGAGGGATTACTGTATACTGTAAAACATTCTGCCTTCACAAAAGTAATCATGCTCAGGTGTGATTGGCACTTTTAAAAATGTATAAATATTTAGTGTGAAAGTTAGGCCTACTGTATAGTAAGTTTCTAATTTTGTGGTTCAATAAGATGACAGTGAAAATATTACAAACACATCTTAGTATGATGAAGTACATTTCTACAACCACAATAACCTATTAGCAATGAGAATTAAAACTGAACATGATTTGTGCAGGTGTTTAAAGGGAGAATATGATTCAGAGGTGTGTTAAGAGTGGAGGATAGAGTCCGGAACGAGTCGGGGCCAACAATCTTCAATATTAAACGTGTTCAATATTTCTGACCAAAAATCTTCATATGTGTGCGGGGAAAGCCAAAAACTCTCATTTGTCTCTGTGCAATGTGACAAGAACGCAGTGCAGCCAATCACAGATGCACCCTGATTGACGAACAAGACAGTGCTGTTAAATAAAAACAAAACAAAAAAATATGTCCCACCAAATGGTGGTTTTTGTATAAAAGTGGTTCCCCAAATGCCAGTACATATTTTCTAAAGTAATACTTTTCGGGATGACCATCAACGCCTCAGATAAAAAAAACTTCTACCTAACAAAATAAACTGAGACGTATGGTTAATTGAAGTCATAATAAGGCCTGATAATGATCATAAAGTGTTATTGAGTGGCAGAAATTAAGAAGTTTGCCGCACATGGGCAGGAACAATCAGAGTGGAAGGTGGTCTCCAAGGGCATACTTTGTACTTTGCAAGTTTGGACCTTCTGAATAGACTTCACAAGTTAGTTTCTGCTTTCATCATGTCAAGGACTATGCATTCTCGCATGTCAAATTAAGAAGGAATTAGAGGCGACACTTTCATTGGCAGTGAAGCAAGTTGGCTATGTTCACACCCACAACAACGCAAACCGTCTATTTGTAACTGCGCCTAGCTGCGTGCATATGGAATAATAGCAAAATTTGGTTCAGCCGGCCCCTTCACACAGTTCGACTGCGCTATGCGCCAGACTTCCACTGGGCTCTGAGATAGAGCCCATAATTTCTCAAAATGTGGCGTACGTTTGATCTGAAAGGGTTGAACCATGAGTCAAGATATCAAGTATCGAAACTGCTGTGAGTATCAGGTTCATCAGATTGGATGATGAATAGCCAACTCAAAGTGAAATACACACGGTCAGCACAGAATCAGCATTTAATTGATTAACGGATGAAAAAATATAATAACGTTAACCACGAATAAATAAAGAGAAAACAATACTTTTCTTTTGATGGCGGCGCGGACACCCGCAGCGGCTCCTCTTGTTCTATGTTGAGGGGGAAGAAATTTCATCTGTGCTGTATGTTATACATACGTACAGCACATTTGACAATAAAGTTGTATTCAATTCAAATTCAATTCAATACTGTTGCAAGGTCACTCTTTCAGAAAGAGCTTGTTATATAACACATTGATTTTGAGAGGGACAGTTTCACATGTTGCACATGCAAGCTAGCGGTGGACATTTCTTTTCCAGACACTAATTCCATCAGCAGGGGGGATGCAACACTACTGATCCATGTGATAAAGGGCGAAAGATGTGATTATGATTAGCTGACAGTTCTCATGCAACAGCAGTGGTCATTACAGTAATCCATCTCAACCCTGGGACAGGATCTGTACCTCTTCAAGAAGCTGCTTATTCTACTATTCTATTCCCTAAGCAACTGTTGTGTGCTGATGCATATTAGGTGGCTGTACATAGTAATAAGCCAGCCGTGATGCACTTGTCCAGATTTGGTCCTGAAAGTGATTGGCCTTAGCTGCTGGAGTGAACCTCTCAGAAGGAGAACGCAGAGTACTTTGAGGTGGTCCTTCTTTAAATTTATCCTGATTAACAATCAATAGACATTCATCTTTTAAAAGCTCAATTGTGATTGCAGTTGAACCAGTGGCGTGCAGTCAGGGGAGGCAGGTGAGGCTGTGCCTCCCCTGTCATCACTAGTATTAATATTTGTCCGCTCGATTATGATTTTGGTGTCGTTCTTAATCTATTTTGACCATTTTATAGTAAAAATCGCCGTGCGATGCTACAAGCTGTAATTTCTCGCCCTGAAAATGGAGGATTTCATTTCAGTCAGTGCCTCCTCAACCCCAACCCTCACTGCACGTCACTGAGTTGAACAGACCAGGATGAGAAGACATATGTGGCCTTTCTCTCTATAGTTTAAAAAAAAAAAATCTAAAATATTCTAAGGCTGTCAAATAACCTTTAACAACAATCATTGCCATTGTTCATCAGTTGTAGTCAATCTTCACCATGGTAATAAAGCTCATATGTATCAAAACCTGTTGGACAACTAACGTTATTATTTAAAAAAAAAAAAACAGTGAAACTGTCAAACACACAAAAACGTTGTGTATTGATCCCTCATCTCTAAAAAAGTACCTCAGGTTGGATCCTCCTGTTCCTGCTCCAACAGCACCTTTGGAGGAGGTTAAATCCACCACAGGCAGGCGAGGTTCCGTCATCCTGCATCATGCAATTCCTCCATGCCTCCACAACCAAACACTGAAGTCAACCTCAACCTGTCCACTGTCAGCTGGACAGATGCGTTCAGCTCAGCTGGTCAGAGGTGACATAAGATCCCCTTGAATGAAGCACAAGACTGTAATGTCTGTGTCTTGTTCTGGAAGGTCCCTGTTTTCTTCCATTGCTCTTTACAGGACGTTGATGGAATGGTGTTGGCTATCTTTCGATGTGGACAAATGACTTGTTTTCTTCAGACCTTTCTTGGTAAATGTCCAGTTAGAATCGACATTCCACATTGAGGAGGCTTTGGTACTTCAGTATACACTGAATAAGGCACGAAGCTGACACACAGACTGCAACTGTGTCTTTCTTTGCTCTGCCACGATACCTAGCGAGGGAGTTCTCCTGTGTGTTTTGGTGCTGCCAATGACGTGTGTATGTGACTCAACAAGGGACCCATCGTGCAGCCAGAGACATCAGTGACAGAGGCCTGGATCTCGTCTTCTTGTGACAGAGGCCTCTGGGAGTGTGCCTTGATAAAAGGGGTTGTGGGGGGTGGGGAGGGGGCACTGGAAAAGAGTGAGAGTTACTATAGCTACACATCCCAGGTGAACTTTTCTTGTAAGTGAGGAAGTCAAGAGTGTGAGGTATTGGCGCTCCAGTGGATCTCCCCTGGGGTTCTTCAGACTTTGCTCTGCCTTCTCTCTTGTCACTGTATCTTGGAGACAAAGTCAGCGGGGATGTCAGATTCCCTCCCATTAGCTCTCATCTCCTGCCTGTTGAGAACCAGCACCCCAAAGAAATCAAAATATAGTGAAATCTCAGTTCAGAAACGTAATTTGTTCTGAGACTCCATGTGTGAAATGAAACTGTGAATCAAAGCAATGTTTTGCTCCGAACTGAATGGAGCCCCATTACAAAGCTCTTTTCCTCGTTTTTATGACTGTAGGATAAAGTATGATAAAGAAATAACATGGATTGTTCACTTCGCAAATTACGGTGTAAGGCCTTTGCCTTTTTGCATATTAAGCTACAGCATACAGCTGGCAGTGAGCCGCAACCTCCTACACTAAAAAAAAAAAAACACTAGATGAATGTAAAAATATTGAAATCATCTGTCACAGTCAATATTTTGGAAACAAAATTGCATTAAATACCAGAGTTGGTGTTGTTGTTAACTTAGGAAACAAATTGCGATGACAAAATACTCATGCCATTTCTATATCCACCTTAATGTTGCTGGCAGTATTGCAGAAGTGAAGCTGAGTGTTCTGCTGTAAATTATTTTGGGTGTCAAATGCCAGAGTGGCACACTTCTCCTCAACTCCACTTTCCAATGTTTTTTTTTTCTTCCAATTTTAGAAGCTGCAGAACCTCCGCTTACGGTCATTCTGCCCCTCGACCAAAAATAAAAGCAGTATATCACCCTGTTTTGGTGACAGGAACTGTGTCGCTATATCTGAAGCATCAGGCGACTGTCTTGCATTACTGCTAGCTCAGACTGGATTGGCTCTTCTCAGACTTATCGTCCCACTCATCCTTTTCTCTTGGAGTGGCAGTTGGCTGACAAAATGTAGGGCATTAAGACAGATCTGGAAACAATGGACAGCAGGTATTTAGAAAGGGCTACCCAGGGCCAGATGAGACACACACATACCGCCCATTTAGTGGATAACAACCTGTGCTCAACATACTGTTGGAATATGGACTTATTGCTGCCAGCTGTCTGATGAGGCGAACGGTAGCAAGTTAGCGGTCAAATGAGATAGCATCAATGACTGCTGCCATTTGGCAGAGAAATGTCGGGCTATAGCTCAACCTCACCAGCGGCCAGCGGATGAATTTTTAGACACACAGTAAGCTTCTGAATGACCTTTTGACCATATGTAAAATATAGGTCAACACATACAGTATACCTCCTTGGTGTACTCCATCTGGTGTCAAGCTGTCTAGTCTATTTTGAATTGCTCTGATAAACAAATGATTGTAAGTGCAAACCACAGTGTATTGTGCTAAGCAAGATCAATGCGTTTGTTGAATTTGAGTTAACTTCCAAGCTTCGGTTCATCCGAAGGTTAGCGGCACCAGGAAATATGAATAAAACAATGTTGAAACTGATAGAGGGGTATAAATAAGCTAATTTGACAAGAATATATGGTGTGCAGCCATCACACAACCAATCAGTGAAAGGAAAATAATAGGATGGAATCAAGTCTAATTGAGCATGAGTGGTCATTTGTTTTCTGTGGTGGATGGCCATCATACTGCGGACAATGAAGCGGGCTAAATGTAATTAGGCCGTTTGGAGACTCTTTCGGTTTTGTAACAAGCAAGAGAAAACAAACTCCTTGAATCTGCATCCAGTAACAGAAAGAAAGCTTTCATGATTAATAATTCTCACAATTCTACTTCAGACGAAGTCCTGCAACTTTACTCAGAAAAATTGTATCATTGGATCATGACAGAATGTTAATTCTTAAAAAGAATGCTCTGACTGAGCACTATAGTCATGATATCATGTTATTATTATTTTGCAGTAGCAATGGACACAGAACCTGATAAAAACCTGTACCTGTAGCTGAAAACAACATTGATGAATGCCACAAAAAGTGTGCTTCCGTATCATTGACCATTAGTTGTTGCACACACTTCACATAATTGGTTCTAGCGTATATGTGTCTACCTAAGGAATTATTAGACATTTATTTCATCTGTGCTTGTTCTTGTCTGCTGACTGACCGAGCATTGTATATCTGTGTCAACTCTGCCAGGCCGCGTAGGCCCCCGACAAACGCATAATCCGCTCCTGCTCTAGAACACACTATTCATCATTTTTATAATAACGACGGAAGAAGATAAACATGAATCCCAAACCCCTACCGTGTCTGAGAGGTAGCACTGGTGCTGTTCCTGAGTTTAAAACCAATTGGCACGATGATGACGCCACAATGTGATCAGCCATTTGCCAATAGAAAGTGCTTAATGATAAAGCATTACAGGATTTTACACAATTACGTATAACCCAATAAAAATTAGGCAGTGTCACCTTCCAGAGCAAACCCAGCAAGGTGATCCCCTTTATACCTGGCTCACCTGACACGCTGACAATCCGCTGTCTTAAAATCAGAATTACAACAAATTACGGGGCTTAAATGATGGCTCCATGCTTCACATAGAAAATAGATACTGAACCGCTTGTTGCCTTTACTTGCCAAACATGAGGTGATAGTATTCCATATGGTTCCAGTTGGCCATATACGGGATAACATTCAAGGCCTATTAGATGTTAATTGCATTAGACTGAAAGACTCAGGTGTCATCTGTTGAACTCGCATGCAGACCGTTGTCAATCACCAGATGTCACGTAGATTGACAAACAGTCAGGTGACTCTTTTTCATTTGTGCTCTGTCCTTGTGCCCTTTCTAGTGCAGCGGTTCATGTCGCTCACTTTTGCGCAGCCGGCAAGGGGATGAAGTCCCACACAGAATACGATTCTCCATCAGCCTATTATTGACTTTTGACCAATCCAGCGTATAGTCTGTTTTTCCTCCCAGTTCAGCTATAGGATAGAGTCCAACTTGTGCCGTGACCCTGAACAGGGAAATCGGAACAGAAAATGTGAGGATATTCATATTTGCTTTTTTTCATTTTTTGTTTTAATAAAAGACTAAACGCAAATTCTCTTGTAATAATAAAACGACATCCAGAATCATTTTTTCTAATGTGATTTTTCTGTGACTGAACATCCTTACAGCCCTAACGTTTACAGATCTTCTCTCTATGATTATAATTATAGATGTGAATCTTGTGTTACAATATGAATACATTGGCAAGTCAAACATGGTAAACAACCAGATCTTTTTATATAACATTTTAGATAACACCTCACACTTTATTACACAATTCTCCTGAGCCTATGGCGATAGAAAGAGAAGGCGCAATGGGGGAGGATGTTGGCATACGCTATTTCGCAGTTCTCTATTGCATGACTCACTGTTAAAGCAAAACAGACACTCGATGCAAGCTAGGCATTCATTAACAAACCTCCCTGGGTGGCGAGCCACAATTCCTTGTGTGTCCAATTAATCTTTAGCTTCTCCAGCCCTCCGAACCAACTTGGCAGGGTGCTAAACAAACTTCCAAATTGCTTGCTAAAGCAGATATAAAGCGATTCGCATCTCAGAGGATGTTGCTATGCTACCGCATGGAGATTCACGTGCGCGGTGCCCGAGCCATGTGACAACCCCCAACAACAAGCCGGAGGCTGTTCTGCTGGGGAAGGCAATGCAAAACTAGGGTGCACAAATAATTGTCTTGCACACACACACATTGTTGAAGTGATAATAAGCACAATTAGCCTAGTAGTGAATGATATCATGCTATCAATACCTCAGTGACATTGGTGCATATTGCATATTGTTCAGAAGAGGTGAGTGCTCTCACTAATTGCTGACTTTTATTCAGAAGGTCTGATGTCAACAGGAGACAAGATGCTATGCGAAACCTTATCAGGGTCAGCGGTTCATCAGAATTTAAAAATGCACACTCCCTACCTGCCAAGTGCACTTGGTGCACATAGATAGCACTTAGCCAACGTGCACAACTTGTATTCATCAAAATCTTTCAACTTTTAAACAAAGCCTCCCTTACATGGGCAGAACGGGGGTTGTTGTCACTTTTTACGGTTGTGTGAATTGCTCATTATCAAAACCTCTTTCAAGGTTATTCCTCCATCAAAGTATCCTTCTCATTTTCCAACTCAAGAAAAATTGGCAACGATCAAAGACACTGACACGTTTTGCCACCTAACCCCATATATAAACGCATAAGGTGGTTTAAGGAGACCAGAGGCTGATGTGTCGCACCCACGATACAGAAGGGACTCATCAGGAGTGAACTTGACGGCACGATTATACAGGGGAGTTAGTCAGCCTATTAATTTGGGTATTTTCAATGACATGCAGGACAAAGATATGGTAGTGGGAAGGATCACTGGATTTAACAATTTTTTAGGCAAAAGGGGGGAGATCTCTAAATTTCTTGACAAGCACTGGATGGCTTTAACGCTTCTCTATCTTGTGAAACGTGGACGTTCCATAAATAAAATCTGAAACGCTCTCAAATTGTGCTTCAGCATCCCCCAAAATGGGCCAGACACCCCTATGTGCCAACAGAACCACAAGGCCCAGAACATTGATGCAGACGTGCTCAGCACTAGTCCACCCTGCTCATCAAATTAAGTATTACAGCAGCAAATCATACATTTTTCTGAATATATTTCTACACTGGCGACATGGCACTCGGCTGGTCAGCACGTCCACTTCACAGTACAGAGGTGCACGGTTCAAATCCGGGCTTCGGTTTTCCTGTTTGGAGTTTGCATGTTTTCCCCATGCTTACATGGGTTTTCTCTGGGTACTCCGGTTTACTCGCATATTCCAAAAACATGCATGGAAGGTTAAGTGATCACTCTAAATTGTTCTTAGGCGTTCTGTGAATATTTGTTGAATATACCTGTACTCAATTTTATTTTTTTCATGCAATTATTTGACAAAATAAAATGTAATAAATTAAAAATATATACTTTTTTGGGTGTACCCAAGAAAAAAGTTGGTGGAAAAAGTTTGTTTAACCTATACACACTATTCTGTCAGTGAGTATAATTCAAAGGAAAATCGGATTATATGTATACTGTAATTCGAAACCTTTTCACACCGATTTAAAAAAAGAAAATGGAAAAAGCAACCATAAAATGTAAAACATTTTTTGTAATACCAATAAGAACCAAACCAAATATATTTCAACCAAGTGCAGTGCACCAAACTGTTGCTAAGGAAGAACAATGAACACATTTTGGCTGGGATGACGTGAAAGAATTCACAAGGTGTGGAGCAGTGAGGCCCCAGCAGGAAGCGTCAGTGAAGAGCTCCTTTCGATTACACTGACACCTACTGGACACACGTGGACTTGAATTTGAACACAAACTATTAACTGCAAAATAAGCATGAATTACGCTTTAATGTACTCCAACATATTCATGCAATATGCTTGTATGTTACAATGCAGCATGGTTTATGGCACAACATTCAATCAGATATTTTTTTGCAAAAAAACTAATCATTTATTTTTGCAAAAAATATATGATTTATTAATTTTTTTAAATATTTGATCTTACTTTCGTATTTCAGCCCTGGATATTGTTAAAATGAAGACTGATGAGAAAATAGCAGTTCTAATTTATGCGGAACTACACTCTGGCATCTTTAGCTCCTTAAATCGACATGACACATTGCTCTTTTATGTCACATGTGTTTTATTCAGGAAAACAAACAAGCACCACACATGTAATGGTTACGACTTTTCTTCAACACATTCATTTGTTGTGTGCATTTGTTTAGGAAGCAATCTTATTCTGCTGTTATTTATTGCAGGCAGAAAGAACCTGAGCAACATCAATGAGGCACGATCACATTTTTCTGCTTTCAGGCCAGTTGATTGATTGCGCTGCAATAGTTAAGCAATTCAACTCCACAAATCAAATTTCTATGACATGTATTATTCGTGATTCATATGTTGTTGTTATCTTGAATCTGGCTGATTAAGGAAGATCTTCAGCTATAACTACCACATGTGGGAATGTTCAGTTTGCCTGTAAAACATTCCAGCTTTCAGGGCAGGAAATTTGGCCTTTTTGGACTTCAGAGAGCAAGAAAATCTTTCAGAACCAGATGGTGTTTCTTTTTCTCCAACTGAGCCCCCTTATAACACCTTGACACACACACACTAAATATCCAACACTCACTATGTAGTTTCATTGTAATCAGCAAAACTTGTCCACTAATACGAGACTCTAGAACAGGAGTGTCAACTGCATTTTTTGTCACAGGCCATATCGTGATTATGCTTTCCGTCTGAGGGCCGTTATGACTCAACTCATATAAAAGTATAATTGCTTTGTGTTAACACGTGTACATAACAAAATAATGGATGACTAGTTTTGTAATCAGAAGCCAGTAAATTGTATCTTCAACAATTTTCTGGTAACAAAAACAATCAACAATAGTCTAATTCCTAAACTATGGTCTGCATTAATGTCTCATCTTTCCAAAGCTGATGTCATGTTGTCCTCTTTCGATCACAAACTAAATGAGCCTAAGTTAGCAGTGCCTCTGCTGGTTGCCGGCACATAGCACACACCATTTTGTATCATTTTCATAAAGGGGAAGTCAAATCAAAAATGTTCTTTTACAATATTTTCCATGAGGTCATACGAGTCTAAACATTGTACTGTATTCTGATTAACATTGTCTATCCATCCATCCATCCATTTTATAATCTGCTTATCCTCACGCAGGTGGCGGCGTGTTGGTGCCTATGCTAGCTGCCTTCGAGCTGTAGGCGAGGTAAACACTGAACTGGTTGCTAGTCAATCACTGATTAGTATTGTGCTTATTGACTATGAAGTTAGCAGCAACTTTTTCCATCTAAGGGGCGGCCATTTTGCCCCTAGCTCTCGACTGAAATGTAATTGATTGTTTGTTACCTGAGCCCTGAGCAACTGTGATGTCATTTTCAGTTGACAGCAAGTGGCAAAATGGCCACCACCTGAGATGGCTAAAAACAGTTGGATTTTGCTGCTTTATTTATATTCCACTAACGCAATCATAATCGCAATACCGCGTTTAGCCTAGTGGGGCCGCACAGAACATTATAAACAAAAATACATTTTTTGAGTTCACTTCCCCTTGAAAGACAGAATGAATCAACAGTCAATTTCACACCATCATTTATTATGCCCATCTCTATTTCCAATTATTTCTTGAACAAAATAGCCCATCCACACAATTTATTATTCAATACAGATTATTGTTATGTTGAAAGAATAAAAACTACATACATGGACAATGGAAAATATATATTATTAATCTTTTTTTCCTTTTGAGATATTTGGTTAGCAGCAATGATACCCTCACGACTTCTCTCCTTCTCCTTCACTCAAAGATGACACTTAACGCGTCAAAGTGCCATCTTTCTTTGGCTGTGAGATAGTAACATGCCTGAGGTTACGGCTTTGTGAGGAGAATAGAGGAGGTAGTAGCTTTTAATCTCTTCTGACTGAAGTGTGATGAAAAGCAGCCTTTACGCAAGTGTAAGTGCTGGGGCTGGGATGTCAGTTTAATTTGAGAGGTTACGACATAAAATGTAAAGGGTAGTCTGAAAGCAGGAAAAAAAAAAGGGGTACATGTTGCTTATCCCATGTGCTTGTGATGCTTGTCGTAGCCTACTGCGTTGTTTGTACTGGTACCTGCAAGGCAAACCAACGGGTCAGCTGGACTCTTAATGCTTCACATGTAGTCGTGATGGTAGTGTGCTTCCATTTGTTCATATTCCCTCACTTACCTAAGTAGTCCTTGAAAAATTTGTGCCTTAGACCCCGTCCATCTGAAACGAAAAAGAGGTGACAGTATATAAAAGTCAAATCTCAGCATTCAATCAATCACAGCACACTTGAATATTGTATTCTCTTGACTAGAAAATCCCATGTGAATATTGAAAAATTCAGTGTACTATACTGTTGTATCATATTCACAATTGTTGGTCTTTGTTGAACTCTGCGAGGAGTTCAATGCTGTAGGGATTATATATATGCTGTAGGGAGTATATGATTGAAAAATGTCAAATAGTTTTAGCGGCTCTACAGTAGAAACAAGATTTCTTTCACGTGAACTTTGCATTTGACCAAAAGTCCGTACGTGCATATGAAGCATTTACCAATTTTCTGTTGCAGAATAGTTACAAATGATATTAATGCAATTATTGATTTTTACAGCCTCATTAATAGAGGACAGCAAGTAGTATAGAAATGGATGAAGCGCTGTAAAAGTTTAGAGAAATAGGACTCCATGAGCAATAGCAGGTGACTCAATTTCAAATGTCATTTTCGGTGATCAAGCGCCGGATTCAAATGAAGAAGAGTACTGTATCTAAGTCTCCAAGAGTGCATACAAATTCTACCAGAGTTGGCACGCTGCTTGATGCACTGTCCCCGATTGGGGATTCCAGCGTCAGGGTTTCCTGGGTTGATGATGTGGCATTCGTATCCTGTAGGACAGTGGAGAGGTTCATCGCCGTCCTCTGTTGTACTGCACGCCTCGGCTGGCCGTTAAAAATACACAAATACACATTCATCACAAGAGTACAAGCAACATTAGCTGAATTAAACATTTTTCACGAAGCAAAGGATAAATAGACCCTTCAGGCCATCGCGGTGCCTTCTGTACCTTGTCACAGTATGAAACTTGTTTTACCGTATGTCCCAGAATTCAGGACACATCGCTTTACTCATTTTTCCTTCTTTTATTCATGCTGTTCTCACCATACCATATTAAAATGCATTACCGTTGTCCCTCAGAAAGTGCTGCGCTACCATCTTTCCGAATGGATGTGCTGAACTGTCGTCACAGCGCGCTTCCGCTCGAATGGAACATTTTTCAATTTGAGCGCATCAGCAGGTGCCTACTTCAAGCGCTGCCGTCTGCTGCCGCACGGTGCTGCACCATAGCAGTGTGCCAGCACATGAGTGGATTTGTCAATGGCACACTACGCTGTGTTAGTGGGAAAAGGCCTTCAAAAGGATGGTGCGTTCTTTTATTTTGGGGAGTGTTGTTAGAAACTGCATCAGTTCCACTCCCCCGCATCAGCTCAACTTCACTGGAAAGAAATGAATATGTTTACGAAACTTCACTCTAAATATTTGTTGTACAGTCAAACCTCGGTTTTCGAACGTCTTGGTTCTCGACCAATTCGGTTTTCGACCAAAAATTTGGAGTTTTTTTATGCCTCAGATGACGAACAAATTTCGGTTCTTGAAAAAACTGAGCGCACTTGAATGCACCATTTGACTCCTCTCGCCTTCCTTAAACGAGGAAGTGACACTTCCTCGGGTAGACGAGGAAGTGACGCTTCCTCGTGTTGCTTTCCATTGTGAGCAGACGTGTTCAATAAACATTTTTATTTGAAAAAGAGCGTGGTTTCGGTTTTCGAACAATTCGGTTTGTCGAACAGCCTTCTGGAACGGATTATGGACGAAAACCGAGGTTTGACTGTATCTGTAGATGATGCCCATTCATTTATAGACAGCAGTTTAACACTTAGTTGAGCTCTGCACTTGTTTGTTCACGATTTCTAATGACATGGAGAAGCCACAGGCAGCAATATTCTAATAACCGGTCATTCATGTACTCACCCTGCAGCACTTCCTCGGGACCATCAAGTAGCCAACCGTTGCCCCCTAACCACCGAGGCTTGGGCTGCACCAGCCAGTCGAGGACTACTCGTGATGACACGGACACGGAAATAGTTATAAATATTCATGAACAAATAAATGCATTGAACTTGTTGGTTCCTCACACCTGGTGGGGGCTGAACGGATTCCAGGCAGGCATAGATGCAGCCGTTGTAGCAGCAGCGTTTATGGCGCTCACACTCTGAGTCCGAGCGGCAGCCTGGCACCTCACAGGCCCTTTCTGGGAGCATCTGAGGGGGTGGTGGGCAGCGGTCATTTTTCTGGTGCTGTGTGGACTGCGGGTGGTTGGGATACTCGTAGTCCTGCAAGACAAGAAGAGCAAGTTGCTGTGAAATTGCTTCCAGTGAATTTGTCTCCATAAAGTCGACCACTAGAGAGCAGCAAAGTGTGCGGTAGATTTGTTATACAGCAGGGGTGCCCAAACTTTTTGGACCAAAGATCGACTTTTCGCTCAACTAACCTCCCGGGATCTACCCTTACCGGCACACACGCACACGCACGCACGCCATGATGAGAAACAGCCTGAAACTGAGGCATGCGATGGACTTTTGCAGCCTGTTAACTATCGTAGCTCACACGTACCGTTTTAAAGTGCTTCCCTGGACCCTCCTAGATTCCTATTCTTTGCCCGTGCCGTCGGTGAATTGTACACGAAGCAAACTCTGAATGAGAATAATGACGATAAAAGATAGAGCGCAACAGCTCTGATCACAAGCTGCAATTGCAGACTGCTGAGCGCTAACTACTTCCGGTGACGTAATCACGCGCCACCGTAAATTCAAGCTTTACCTGCTTTATTTTATTTTTGAAATATTTTTTTGCGAAAATGAGACTGATAGGATGATTAGGGCGCAGCGTACATTGACACAAAAAATATTTTACTAACATGTACAAAGACACACAATTTTTTTTTTCTCTCCTCCTAGATCTACCGGTAGATCAGGATCGACGTAATGGGCACCCCTGTTATACAGTATACGGAGCCCCATACATGACATTTGAAGAAGAAAAAAAACTACTTCTTTGTGCACACGCTCTATTATGTATGCACGATGAAACACTCTGTGGGCATGGACTACCACTATATGTGCACAAAATAGAAATTGCGCACAGTAGTTGTTCATGGATATCAATGCCTTACTTGAGTTTATTTTGAATTGTCTCTCAGAATCAATTGTGGTGGCTGACTACACTTTGAATTGAGGTTGCATGGCCTGATCACAGTCAAGCCGACTGATGGAGCTCCTTACAGTATTCGACTTCGCAAAATTGTGGAGACAGACTTGAAATGGAGCACAATATTCAAATTGCAGTGTTCATGCCATACCTGTCAACCTCGGCTAATAGCTGCCGAGAAATGATTACGATTCCCCTTACAAAGCAACAAAAAAACCTTACAACGGTTTACCGCGCATGCGCACATCATGCTTTATCAATCCTACCGTACGCAGCGATGAAAAAAAACATACGATTGAGGATTACTTTTGCTGGTTTGCTGTGACAATAGTAGCGATCGACGACGTCATTGTCGTTGGCTACCAGCAGGTGAGACGATCTGGATTTGAGCCAAAATGGTCTTTGTGAGATCGGTTCACATTTTTTTTGTCCTGTATAAAAGTTGTAATACGCCGTACATGATTTGAAATGATAAAAAAAAACTTATAAAAAACGGGGAAAACGTACAAGTTGACAGGAATGTCATGCGCACTGGCGTACCAATAACGTGCACCCTGGTTATAGCCTTGCTTCTGAACTGTTATCACTCTGAGACCTGTATTTTCTATTGAAACAGTACCTTTTGAAAACATGAACATCATATTTTTAAACATGCTTCTACTCATGCTTACATGTTTAAAGTGCCTTTTGGTGCACCTTATTAGGAAACTGAACACAATGTGCAAAAATATGCATTTTGGCGCTGATCTCTTTTTAGGAAAGAATAAGATAAAGAGTCTTATTTTTAAGAAAACAAAGGCCACAGACTAAATGCACCTACAACAGTATTAACAGTGTGAATTATTAGAACAGAATAGAATGGGGCACAACTTTATTGTCACTGTCACATGAATAATGTTAAGTATCTTACAGTTTGCAGCATCGAGTTGAAAACAAAAATGCCCACACTTTATTTTGCTGTACATTTCTTAATACATGTCCGTGATCCACCCAAAGTGGCTTTGTAAACCCATTTGCGGGTCCAGACCCACCAGTTGAGAATCACTGTGTTCTATTGTTTGGCTTAAGTACAGACTACCCACTGCCTTCAAAATGTCTTGACCTGGATCGGGCGGGTAGTTTACTGTACACGCGTTTCCATGGTGCATCTGAGAGCGAACAGAAAGTAGGCCACAAGACCCGGAGGCAAGCAACTTCTCATGTCACACACCGAGGCGGTTGTGACAGACATAAATTTTCAAGGCCTGAGTGTACTTTTGCATGCAGCCAGGAATGCACACACTGCTTCTGACATCTGCTCTTGTGTGCAAATGCGGTGGAATGTGCATCACAGCCATTGTCTTTGCGGTTTGATGTTGTGAAAACTTGGATTCTGTTATTTGAGGCCAACATTCCTTTCGAGGTTCGGTCATAGTTCCTACATATCAGTTTTCTCATCGTTGCTTTGGAAAAACCCCATGGTCTCATATTAGTTTTTACAATCGTCTGCACGATCCCATCTGAAAATTCATGACAGCCGCAATACAACAAGAGAAGCAGCATGTTCGACGAGTTGTTAAGTCACATGTTCAGCAAGTAGTACAGTTTGCCACGGTTAAAAATGGCAAACATTGATTTGGCATGTGTGTCAACTGCAGGATGTGTTAGCAGCTTGTTGGTAGCTGCATCAGCTTCATCTAAATCAGTGATCTCTCAAATGCATTCCCCCCAAATACGAGCATTATAGCAATTCATTATGGTATTGTCTCACTGTGGCTTAGACCGCATTCAGGATTTGCCCTGCTGATCAATCATGTTTTTATCCCGACACAAATTCACTGAACATTTAACCAAAACTGCACTGCTTGTTGCAAATGGGGCTACACCCCCACTTTTTTACTTTCCAGTGCTTGTGGTTAGTCTCTTCTCGGTTTGCGGTGCGTAGTTTGTCTTTTTCAAAAGGGGAAAATTGCATACTGAACACATCCGTCTGGATGAGACACGCTAACAACCAATTGAGAAGAACAAAGGTTTCTTCGATGTATGGGTGTTGGCCAAGGAGACAAATGTTTTTTATTTAATAGGATAATAAGGGCAGCAAGAAAACTGCTGCAAAGCAGATGCAGCAAAAGGACTACGATAGTGTTTGTTTAATAGCAACCAGCGGCCTTTCCTTAATCTGCATTAGAATGTTGTGACAATGATGGAGCAACCAGCAGTGGTTGACGTCACACATATCGTCACCTTCCTAAAAGTATTGGCTGAGTGCCCAATTAATGGAAACGCACCACTGTATATTCATGCTTTGACATTCTCAATTTCTCTCCTTTGTGGGTATTTTGAGGGAAACCTATCCCGCATCAATTGCTGAAAAACACCAATTTGGCCTTTTGTGCTCCACAATAGTATTTGTCTGGCGCCATGTGGTTACATCATGGTTCCGAAGAAGTATCGTGAGGTGAGTTGAGGAGCTTCACATAGACAAAAGTAGTCATTTGCTGCCTTCTTGTGTCAATTATAAGCAAGTGCAGTACTATATAAAACTTTTAGAGGGGGGAATTCATGACTTGTGAATTTTAACTATTTGGCCAGGGCTCGATCGCTATCCACCGTAAATGGCGGGGATTCATTGTACAGTCAAACCTCGGTTTTCGTCCATAATCCGTTCCAGAAGGCTGTTCGAAAACCGAAATTGTTCGAAAACCGAAACCACGCTCTTTTTAAAATAAAAAATGTTTACTGAACACATCTGCTCACAATGGAAAGCAACACGAGGAAGCGTCACTTCCTCGTCTACCCGAGGAAGCGTCACTTCCTCGTGTAAGGAAGGCGAGAGGAGTCAAATGGTGCATTCAAGTGCGCTCAGTTTGTTCGAGAACCGAAATTTGTTCGTCATCCGAGGCATTAAAAAACTCGAAATTTTTGGTCGAAAACCGAATTGGTCGAGAACCGAGACGTTCGAAAACCGAGGTTTGACTGTACGTGGGTTACCTGCGTTTGCCAGTGCACATGTTTCAATGGTGAGTTGAGCTACGGCAAAGTGAGCGAACCACGAAATGAGAGAATAGTGTTCCTCACGTCCAACACAGGTTGCATGGTCAGTTTTCTAATCTGTAATGGTTGCATGTAGCAGTAGACTGAATATTTCCTTGTTTTTTTTTTTATTTCAAAGTCTGATTCATTCAGTTCACAGCTGTTTTCTTTCCCAGCCTCTTTGGACCCTTCTGTGTACTGGATCCCAAATCAAGTAATCAGCCTGTAGGCTGCACACAATGTTTCAAAGCGCGCTGTTTATTTGGCAGGGTTGACAAACATGCTCACGATCCAGCTCGGGAAATAAAAGCCAACGGTGTTTGGCATGGAGAGAGGCATCACACACTCAGAATGTGTGAAAAAATCTTTCCACGCAAATGAGTTCATTCTGCCAGTACTGTATTTAGCTAACCGGGCTGATGGTTGTTTGAGTGGTTGTTTCACACTACGTGTAGTTGGAAGGAACTATTTCTTACTTTTGCTCCAGTTTATGAACTTTCAAAACATGCAAATTGTTACTTTGCAAGACAGAGTTTTAGCTTTAATGCTTATTGTTACTCTGGTGCAACTGTATTTAACAACCATTCAATACATTTTGTTTTCCAATTGTAATGTGTGTGGAATCCATTCATTTTTATTAGGATTTGTTCAATGAAATAGTGGTATTTCATTCACAATGATGAACTTTAGTACAGTTAAACTCCTGCACAATTGGCACAAAGTCGACTGGGACTGGATAATGGCAAATTACTACTCCTTATCTTCTGTCCGATCTCTTCCCAAGTGCTCCTGCAAAAATCTCCAACAAAATCTTGAACGTTTCCTTCCTGTTTGACATAATGCTTTTAATACATAGCAGACCCCATTCATTGATTTTTTCACTTTACACATAGCATCACACTCCTCATCCTCAACATTACAGACAAATTCATTCTCTCATTAGGCCACTGATGGTGTTGTTCTTCATCCACTGACTTTGCTACTCCGGTTTTCCTCCCACATCCCAAAAGACAGGTTAATGGAACACTCTAAATTGTCCCGAGGTGTGATTGTTGTTTGTGATTGGTTGTTTGTCTCGGTGTGCCCTGCAATTGGCTGCCAACCGGTTCAGGGTGTCCCCCGCCTACTGCACCAAAACATCTGGGATAGGCTCCAGCTTGCCCGCGACCCTTGTGAGGATAAAGCGGATTTGAAAAAGGATAGATGGTATGTGTTATTATTATAATTATTATTGTTGGATAGGGCCTTCTTTGCACACACACGCACACACACATTTGTATGCTGTACACTCTAAACGCCAAGGTCACAGTCGTGGCTAGTCTTGCGTTAACAAGAAAGAACATGTCTTTCAAGGGTTAGCCCATAGCAGGCATCTGGTTCCTAACCAGATGCTCGGTGTGGCAGGTAACCAGTGGCGAGCTCTTTGGTTGTCAGGACTCATTTCACTTTGCTGCACCTGCAGTCTTTTTTGATGTCCTGTTTGTGTTTATTATTTTACTTTATGCTAACTGTTTTGTAAAGCGCTTTGTTCCAGCTGCAGATGTTGTGAAAGTGCGATATCAATCAGGGTGTATTGTATTGTATTGTTAACATAAACAGAGTTGGTAATAAAAGCACCGCAGGTTGCCTGACTGTCCTTGAGTTATGGCAGAATCTCATTTACATATATAAACGGAAACATCATGCAACAGTTTGTTATAATTCATCTTACATGAAGATTTCTAGTAATTGCACCTGTGCAAGAAACCGTATGTGCACACCAAAGCCCCAACGTTGCATTTCCCCCTCAAGATAATGCTAATTTTCAAAGAAGGACTAGTTCAGGGATGTCAAACATACAGCCCGCGGGCCGGAGCCGGCCCACAAGGAGATTCGATCAGGCCCGCAGGATAATTTAAAAGTGAAAAAATTCATAAGAGACACGGAATGACTACTTTTAACAAGGTGCAATTCACGGAGTATCCGCTCGATCTGTTTATTGAATTTCAACATTTTCCTAATGTTCTTGTGCTTCTTTAGACCAAAACAAAGGAAATACATTATTTTGGTTATTCATAGCAGAGTATGGTATAATTTTAATGATCCGGCCCACTTTACATCTACCGAGGCCGGATGTGGCCCACAATGTGAAATGAGTTTGACACCCCTGGACTAGTTCAACAATATTTTAATTCATTAGTGTGGTTGTGGGCGGCCCGGTAGTCCAGTGTGCACGTCGGCCACCACGGGTTCGAATGTGAGTTTGCAGCTCCGGTTTCTTCCCACATTCCAAAAACATGCATTGATTGGACACTCTAAATTGTCCCAGCGTGGGTGGTTGTTCGTCTCTGTGTGCCCCCTGGACTAGTTCGAAGACAATATTTGAGGATAATTCATTAGTGTGGTTGTAGTTTGCAGTGATGTCAAACTGCACTGAAAACTATTGGATGCGTATTTTCCGTTGTGGTCAATTGATGGAAATTTACATAGTCATCCAACAAAATATCTAGGAAAAATCAGTCACGCCTAGACTTGAAAAATGTCATCCCACGGCAGACAGTTTTAAAATATTCTCACGTGTTATATCGGGAGATCATCAATAAATGACATTCCGCAACTTGAATGCAGTCAGTGTTTGCCAAAGCTGACTCGCATTTGTCATGCATTCACAGAATTTGCCGAGTCTTACTGCTGTAAGTTAAAAAGGAATCCCTCCATCTATCCATCCAAGGATACACCTCCTCCAATACACCTTCTCAAATATAATTTGACAGGAAACATCTCCACTTCCCCTTCTGTTCAATATCACTTCCAGAAATGGTAAAACTCTCCCTGAGAGAACGTTTTCCTAGTGAGCCCAGGCCAAGTCAAGCATATGTTTGTGAGTGTCTGCAGAGCCGCTGCCTCTCACAAGAGTCCGTGAAACTGCGAAGATTTTAGGCGGAGGCCTCCCCCTTCGTGCTTGCAGACATGCCCATGCAAGTGCGAGCCAGACTGTTATGTCTGCATGACACTTATGATGTGTATGGGTGTGCATCTAGCGTAGGGGCTTTTTAAAGAAAATATCTCTGCGGTTGAAAGCCAGTCATTCATCACACACAAGCTTTCCTGTTTACTGTACTTGCTTGTGACCACTTTTTGTCACACTTTTTCCACGACCTCTTCTTGTGTCTGTCTGTCAGGCATGTCTGGCTCCAGTCTCTTTCGAGCACCGAGATGACGTTGAGCAACTGCTATTGTTGACCTTTCAACTGGGTCACAAAAAAAAAAAAAAGGTTCCGATAGGAGAAGAGGTGATGAACACAATTTAAGTGAGAGAAAACACAGATCTGACCACAGGTCAAATGCGCAATGAAGAATCGGTGAAGAGCAAACATAAGCGGCAAGATGCGATAGAAGGCGGACATGACGGTGTAGTTTGCTAAACTTGACAGCTTTAGAATAATCCAAATGCATTGATTCAATTGGAAAAAAATGCAGATGATCAAGAAAAAAAAAGCAGTAGAATATCCTATCTTCAAGGGGTACTTCACATATGTACGCCATTTGCAGCAGTCAAAAAGTTATTTCATTCGTCTAAAATTAATTTGATAACTATTATTCCTCATGTATTTCTCACTGAATAACTTTTTAAAACCATCCATCCATCTATTTTCCGAACCGCTTTATCCCACTAGGGTCGCGGGGGGTGCCGCAGCCTATCCCAGCCGTCTTCGGGCAGTAGGCGGGGGACACCTCGTACTGGTTGCCAGCCAATTGCAGGGCACACAGAGACGAACAACCATCCACACTCACACACATACCTAGGGACAATTTAGAGTGAACAATCAGCCTGCCATGCATGTTTTTGGAACGTGGGAGGAAACCGGAGCACCCGGAGAAAACCCACGCAGGCCCGGGGAGAACATGCAAACTCCACACAGGGAGGCCGGAGCCGGATTTGAACCCGGTACCTCAGCACTGTGAAGCCGACGTGCTAACCACTGGACTACCGGGCCGCCCTACTTTTTAAAACTATTTTAAAAATAATATTGCTTGCCGCCAGGTTCATTGAACATGTCACGTGTGTCAACTTTGGACTAGGCTGCACAATGATATACACACCCACACCCACACCCACATTCGTCTGCTTTTTCTTGTGCACACCGGGGGCTTGCGTAAGTACACTTTTTGTACAACGTGTGGAATGACATGCCATTGTGCACCTGTTTCTGTTCAACCCCGTGCAAATGCGTGCCATGCATTATGGCATTGTTTTCTATGTGTCCTCCCCTGTGTGTGTATGCCCGGCAGTATATTACACATGATACATTTCGTTGGACCCACCATGGACCCCTGTGTTGAAAATGTTGCCATTAAAGTGAAATATATCAACACAACGGTGTCTTTTTCAGTTCTTATGTGTTTTCCAAGCTAAGTAATTGTTATCAATCAAGTCACACATGCACAATTAATGAAATCTTCCTTTAACTTTAAAGATGAAAATGTGTCACGTGTAAAAAGGTATAACTACTGGTACTTGAAAAGACTGAATGATTATCTGCTCTGCCTTCAGATTGGAATTATATTTAGCTGTAGTATGACCTCAGACAGGGTGTGTGTGTGAGATGGAAAAGAAATGAAGGAAAGGTCTGAAAGATGAAAAAAAAAAAGAAGCAAATGGTTTCTAAACAGCCGTCTCAGCATGTTCCAATTAGAACGGCTTTGCGGCTGAAGTGCAAACTTTGAGCCCATCCCATAAACCGAGATGGATACACCGAGCGAGCGAGCGTAAAAGAAGCACATGGCCGGAAGGGAGTCAAAAAGGTTTTTCTAAGGAGAGGCTGAACGGGTACCAGTCTAAATTAAGGGAAGGGGAAGAGCCAAAAATGTTGTCAACTAGTCAGAAAGTGAGATCATTGAAGCATAAGAGAATGACAAGGCATCACGCTACACTGAACTTTTGATCACTCGGCCACACTGAGCTGAGCTAACAAGCAGGGGCCCGGTCTGTCCGTCTCTCTCTCTCTCTCTCTCACACACACACACACACACACACACACACACACACACTGCGCTACTAGCTCCCATGACAATATGAAAACGGGTGACTTATTTCAACCTGTCTGCTCCACATAAATAGGTTTGCTCTTTTCTATTTTTCACGCTATAAGCCAAAACTTTATCGTTAATGTCTTGTCCACTGACACCCGTGGTGGAACAAGTTTTCACAACTGTTACTGAAGAAAAACAAGCAGTAGCCCCTTCTATAAATGTTGGTTCATTTCAGAATATACAGCCATTGGAGTGGACTACAACTGTCCATATGGAACTTAATCGTGAATATATTCAATAAAAAGTTTTTAAATTTTATTTTAGAGTTACATTTTTTTTTCTGGAGCTGTTTTTCCTGAAACTTACATTTTTCTGGAGAATGATCAGCCTGTGTATTAGGGGCCCTGCACATTTGTGGTACTCGGTGCCATGTCCTTCATCCGACTACAAAGCAGCAATTTAATTGTACAGTTTGGAGTAATACCTTCAGTGTGTCATCGACCCATGTTTTCCCTTTTGGCTATATGGGGCACAAATAGTTGTGCTCCACCTGCGTCTGCTCAGCCACAGAAATGAAATGTCAATTTCCTGTAATGTAATTTAGTAGTTGATATTCAGCATTTTTCAAAGCATCATTCTAAATATCGAATGAGGCATCTATTAATACATCCCACAGATATTTAAAACATGCAAAACATTGAAGTGAAACAACAATAAAAAAAAGACAAAACCGCCTTCCAACTTTGACTTTTCATCTTGGCTTATGCTTTCTCATAGCGCAGCCATTGTGCGGTATCTCCGGTAGATTTAATCTACTTCCACAAACAAAAATAATAAATGAAGTCCCTACATTTTAATTGACATCTCTTTCAATTAAATGCTTTTGAGGCTATGAGGGTCACATGATTAGTCCCACCTTTTGGTTGAGTCCTCTTTTCCTGATTCGTCTGGCATCACTTCCTGTGGAGAGCACCAACAGGGACAACAGGAACACCAGAGATCCCGGCATGGTGCACATAGAGTTCCTGCACTTTGAATTCCAACTGCGTCCTCAGAGGTGCTCCTTCTTCCTCGGTTTTCTGTCAAGTTTGTCCACCGGGCAAAACAGAGCTCGTCTGTGTGAGCTTTTGCAGCTGAGGCAGGCAAGCAGACTCTGGTGCTCATGTGAAGCCAAGATTACACAAGCACTCTCCAACAGGACCTGCCTTTTTATTCGCTTGAGGAAAAGTGCGGGCCAGCGATAGACGGACGGAAAGGGAATAGTTGAGAGGGGAAGAGAGGGGGGGGGGGGGGAGAGGCAATGCAGGGGAGAAATGTACGAGGGACCAAAGAGGAATGGCAGCTGTCTGTGCATCAAAGTTGTCTGCTGGCACACTGTGCGCACATGTCTTTGTGGGAGGGGTTGGGGGGGGTCTCAGTGCGAGAGACCTCCCCTTTGCCCTCCCGTTTCATCACCTTCCACATCTGGGGATACTTATGTGGATTTTTAAGTCAGGAAGATATGAAAAGTATTTCATAGTTTGCAGTTTAGATTTACATGTCGCTGCTGAACTTTGTTGACCCCCGTGGCTGACGCTGGTGTCTGCATCTCCTGGAGAGGATGATTTACGAAAGTGTGGCTGGGAAAGCCGCACAGGAGTTTTCATGTGTTCAACTCTGTGATCCCTGCAGTATTGACCGAAAAGGAATGATACATCGGTTACGCTTTGAGGAAATTGACCAATTTTTGACGTTATCGGCTTACCTTCTGGCCTGAGCTTTTGCACTTTCTGTCTTTTGCACAAATGTGTGTTAAGCAAACCGTACTATGACCCTTCCACCCCTCCCCTTGTTCCACTCCCAGTGTCAAGCCGTGAAGGGGAGAAAGAATGCTAAGCCCGCACAAATCTCAGTCATTATTAGTTTTACAGGAACAAGCCTCGTGTCATTGGGAGGCCCCAGCTACAGTACAGAAAGGGCAGATAAATACCACGACAATGAATGGGCGAAAGAGTGACACGCAAACATGGAGTGTGGAAGAAGAGCATACTGGTATTATGTATCTCTGGTCAAACATACTGTATGTGGGTCTCACCGGACTTAAACATTGGCCTCGGTAGCTTAAGAAGAGAAGAGAACGAAACAACTGGAATTGAAAAAATCAAATTCATAGTTGACTGCATTTGGAGCAGACATGGTACAGTTTTTCTTAATTTACTAATAATAAATGACAGTGGTGAACTCAGTTAACCCCCTCCAGCATGCAATAGGTCCCCATTTTGAAGCAGGGAGAAAAGAATCTCTCCTGCCTTTTTGACTCCCAATTAAAAAAAGAAAAACAAAACTGCAGCACAAAAATGGAAAAAAAATCACTTAAAACTACCCCATGTGGAGGAATCGAACCCCAGTCTTCTGCAAGACAGGCGGAGATACTGTCCACTTTACTAACAAGGAATACACAGTGATCATTTTTAAAGTGTGAGAAAAGTACGAGTCCCATTATGCATTAGAGAGTCCCAAATTTCGAATTCTGAAATGGTCTACTTATTCAATTGCATATGACAATAACACAAACAACAACCATGTACATCGATAATAGGTTTATTCCTTATAAACAAATGCTGCAAAAATGTAAATAATTCAGGCATACAAGATTTGCTGAGAAATAGGTTCTTATTTCATCCCATGGTTCAGTCTTTGAGTTCATAAATTCTCCTCTCTTTACTCTGCTTCCGATGATGCAAGGCTTTCTCAAAGTCACCTTATCATCGCAAAAAACTATCCAACTTTAGCTGCTTCCTCTGTGATATCTCCTTCTATAAACCTTCGCAACACTTGTTTTAACGTTACACAACTTGGCAATCGTCTGCTTCCCGCCCGGTGAAGGCCAATCTCGCCAATCTCGTCTTGCGAGAACGGAAATCTCGTCACGCAAGATTACTTAATGCGAGATCAAAACAACAATGGCGGCGACGGTCAAACTGCGATTGTTGCTGGAAAAAAAGATTTACAGTAGTTTTTGTTGTTGTTTTGTTTTCCTTGCGTCCCACAAACGCACATTACTTGGAACTGTGCGTCCCGCGGGAAAATTATGCGTCTAGGACGCGGGATGCAGAGGTAACGAGATGGCTGAAGACACTTCATGTTAACAGCCTTACCCACCAAAAGCACTAATGGTATCCGGCAGGTTGACAGCCCTGCTAAGCAGAGGACAAGGAGTGAACCCAGTTCCACAGTGTATAGTAGGGGTGGGCAAACCTTTTGGCTCAGGGGCCACACTGGCTTTTAAAATTTGACAGATGAGCACAAGATACGGTATATATAAAAAACTGCATTTGTTGACAGTCCATATCAAACATCAACAGAACAAACGCATTAAAGTACAGTATTAACAAGTTTTTAAATGAGAACAGTGTTGTTGATGACCCATTTTAGCCAGTGCATTGCTGTAGATGGGTTGTGTTCCGACCAGTAGAAGTAGAGTGTCACAATAAGTATTTTCTGGTAAGGAATCATATTTGCGGTGTCCAATCTTTCCTTATCACAGAATTTCTTTTTATTGGAAATTACTACGGTATATGTTCTGTATGAACGTCCAAATATGTTAACAATACAATGTGTGTGACAACACAAGCAACAAAGTGCATCAATATATTGCCCAGAAACTGTTTATAACACAAACACTGCAGCATACAGTACAGGTATAAGAATGAAATAGGACTATTTGCGACAAAATGAAATTAGTAACAGACCTGGTCGCTTTTCCTTCCACTCACTCAGTGTTTCGAACGTGACCTCCCCTCGATCGCCACCCAAGACAGCGTTGCTCAGCTGATGTCTTGCAATGAACCTTTGAAGCCAGCCATGGAACGCTTCGAAGTCCTCGATGCTCATAGTTAGCGCTATGGAGCGTCACCTCTCTTATTAGCGGTCTGCTTTAGCACGATAACAGGTAAAGCAGTCCAGGAAATTGCCAGAATCGGACTGAGCAAGAATGGCTTACTTGTTTTGTAAAGTCTCGTAGATCTGAGTGTTTCCGACTCCAAGCGTCTCTTGAATTGTTCGAACTTTCTAACCCGCTTCGCTTAATCATTTTGCATTTCACTTTCTCTTCCGCGTTCATTACCGTTCCTCTTTGTTTGGACGCCATGATCTAGAGGACGTAAATGTAAATGAATCCAATGAGCGAAAATAGCAGCGCGGACACAGTTACAGTATTGTGTAGTACCGAGCAGGACTTGCTTGAGTTGGCGCTGCTGCGGGCTTCCGTATGGCTTCCGGGTAACGTAACTTCCATTGTTTTGAATCGATCGTTAATGTAACAGAGTAGTTTTATGCATACGTTTATTTATTACCGGGTTCGGGAATTTCTCTTTGACAGAGGTTCGTAGGTGGTAGATAAGATGATGAACTCTCCCTCTCACCATCTCCCTCCCTGCACTCTGCAACGTCAAGTCACTGCGCCACCTGGCGTTGAAATGCCTGTCATTACAAGTCCAAATGAAATTAATGCAATCAATTCACATGGACCCTGAATCGTGGACGAATCTTCGGCAGGTCGTAGTTTGCCCACCACTATCGAAGACCGTTCGCTTCACATGTGGAAAGTCCCGGTGAAATTCACAAAACACACCTCCCCGTCGGGGAATCGAACCCCGGTCTTCCGCGTGACAGGCGGAGATACTGTCCACTATACTAACGAGGACTGCGTGGAATTAGAGCCAGCACACCTGCCAAACCGCTGGCAACGCTATCAGTGCAGCCCTGTGAGCAGAGGATCCGGTCTGTTTCCATATCACGTTGCCGAACACGCAAATATAGAATGCATTGGTTTGACCTTTTTCAGGCTCCAGCAAGCCCTGCGAACCTTGTGAGGATGAAGCGGTTCAGAAAATGGATGGAAAAAGCAGTTTTATTTTTTTATTGATGAAGGTAATGTCGAACCATCAAGTAATATTCGCTTCACACAGGAACGGTCCCGGTGAAGTTTACAAAACGTAACTCCCCGTCGGGGAATCGAACCCCGGTCTTCCGCGTGACAGGCGGAGATACTGTCCACTATACTAACGAGGACTGCGTAAAAGTGCAGCCAGCCTAACCCCCAAACCACTACCATCTCTATCAGGGTTAAGCGCTGCGAGCAGAGGATTTACGGTCTGTTTCCATATCACGTTGCCGAACACGCGAAATATAAAATGCAGTGTTTTGAGCATTTTCAATACACAAACAGCAGTTTTATTTTTGTATTGATGAAGAGAATGTCGAACCGTCAAGTCATATTCGCTTCACACGTAAAGTCCCGGAGAAGTTCACAAAATGTAACTCCCCGTCGGGGAATCGAACCCCGGTCTTCCGCGTGACAGGCGGAGATACTGTCCACTATACTAACGAGGACTGCGTGCAGGTGGTGCCAGCCCACCCACCAAACCACTGGCAACGCTATCAGGGTGGTCAGCACTGCGAGCAGAGGATTTCCGGTCTGTTTCCATATCACGTTGCCGAACACGCAAAATATAGAATGCATTGGTTTGAGCATTTTCAGTACACAAACAGCTGTTTTATTTTTGTATTGATGACGAGAATGTCGAATCATCAAGTCATATTCGCTTCACACGCGAAAGTTCACCGGTGAAGTTCACAAAAGGTAACTCCCCGTCGGGGAATCGAACCCCGGTCTTCCGCGTGACAGGCGGAGATACTGTCCACTATACTAACGAGGAACACGCAATGTTGCAATTTGTAACACTTTATAATACTCATTCTGTAGCTACCAGCCCCAGGCAAATTCAGCACCGTCTTTGTTTAAACTATTACCTCTTCTCACATATATCATGACGATCCAGCTGAAGTGCTTTCCTGGAATTTATACATTCACATGAAAGCAACAGTTGTGCTCATGTGCATTGAAGTATGCAGGTCACGCATATGCTTCCATATTTAACCCACAGTGCTGCATGTAGGAAATTTGATGTCCAGGCTTCTTACTTTTATTTTGCTCCCCTTGAAGAACTGATGATAACTAAAGCTCTCTTTGCAGGGTGATGGATGGATATTTTATCAATCCAGGCAACACATAATGGAGGTTTAAAAGTGATGAATTAGCAATTGGAATAATAAGATGTAGATGACTCCTGAAATGATTATTGGCAATAAGCAAAATTTATTTGAGCCAAATTGACCACGTAAATTCCAAATGCAAGTCCATCTTGTGAATCTGGAGAGATTATGGCGCTCTCCTTACATAGTAAACTATTGTTGTGCTTGTTGTTTGTCGTTGTTTTGAGCTCTTGCAAGGCAAATAAGCATAAACAGCATTATTACACAGACAGAAAGAGCTCAGATAAGATAAGATAAGAAAACCTTTAATAGTCTAGTCTCACAATGGAAAAATTCCCAATGGTGCGGCTGTATCCAATTTGTCAGCCAGTAAGTATATAGCACATTCTTATTGTTTGAGTAATATTTTTAATGTGTTCAAACCATTGGAGGAATCATTCAAAGAAAGTACATTAGTCCACTGTGTGGAAATAACCGAACAATAGATGAGAATGAAGTGTTGGACGTTGTCATCTCTTGAGATTTGATTACATGGACACATGGGGACATGTGGAAAAACTGATGCACTCGTATCCTCTTTCAAACAACTACTTTTTGAACAAAGAATATTTGTGAGATTAGGAAAAACAACCCCAAAAAATAAATACTTGACTGCAGATGTTTAAAGCCGCTGATCATCATGTTTTATTTACACTGTCCACCTGTTTTTCAATCTCACTTCACTTTATTGGAGCCATACATGCTGTATTTGTTTGAGTGTTTAACTTGAGACATTTAAATAAGGGTGTCAGCGATGTCTTCTTCACAACGCAACAGTTTCGTATCAGTTTTACTTGATAACATCAGAGTTCATTCATTTAAAATGTTAGTTTTTTCATGCCTTGCATATCTAGGGCAATAAAATGTGCAATAAAAATTCAGTGAGCATTTAGATTTGATTTGGTTTAGGTGGAGCATAGTATTTGAGTGATTGTCAAGGACAAATTGATCATGGATGTCTTGATCTTGTTTGGCTTCTTGACGCTTCCTTTAGTTAGACAACGCCTCTCTGCTGCGACGTTCATGTCAATCAAAGGACTGTAACAAGATAAATTGTTTTTTGAAAAACAGGTTTTGGTTACATTTGTACCAAACGTTCACTGCAGCCCCCCCCCCCCCCCCCCCCCCCCCACCCCTATTTAAAAAAATTTTTTCTCACTGGAAAACCTTGAATGAAACACAAATAATGTATGTGTACAAGGATGACCGAATTAAGTCAATGAACACTACTGAGAACTACGGATTCACGGTCTCATTTTAGGCCATCCTTCGGCAGCGTTGCAAGAAAAGGAAGTCAAGAGAGTGAATTCTAAGCAAAAATGAAACTTGCATGCAACTGACCGTTTGCAGGGAGTGTTACGCATATCAGCTGGCTACTTATAGACTCATTCAACAAAAATCCCAATAGTAGGGCTCATCTTCATTAAAATCTTTGTCTGGTTTCTTCTAATCAGTGATGACTGCAGAGTCTGACTTTCCCCTTTAATGACTGTGTCCTATTCATTATCCTTTCGTGGCCCTAACCAGCACAACGTCTTTGCATACTTTCCGCTACCTCAAACTAAGATTGCTTTTATCCCCCCTCTGCTTTATTTCTTCATGCTTTGAGTTTTCTTACTCCATTATCTGTATCAAAGCCTACATACTAGGAGACCCATCAGTTTGAAGTTTCAGAGGATTTCTCTACCCGGTTTTGCCTTTTTCTTCATCGCACTCCTCCACCTCTTACTTCCACTTCCTCATTATCCTGCTAGCGAGCATTAGAAACTATCGCACCAGTGCAGCATTTCTTAACTTAACCCTCAGCAGCAAGGTCAGGCAAAAAAAAAAAAAAAAAAAAAGGAATGCAAGTAAACAACTCTCTTCAGCTGTTTCCGTGGAGACTTTTGGGCCAGGGATTACCGGTGGGAAGTCAAAATAACCAGGAGAAGCTTCACCAAGATTTCAAAGCTTTGCCTACATTTTCTGCTTTATTGGATTTGATACTGAGAGGGGTCAGAGAAGGGTCAGATAAAGCTCACTTGGTTCTCCTTCTTGGAGGTGGATGTGAAAAGTGGCCCATGCATTCACCAGTAGTGAAAGCACATGCATGAGATCCTGTATATTCTAGCCATGAGTGTGAAAAACAAGCCGGTGCACTTCACAATGAAGTCTGTACTCAGTCATGCTGTATAGCTTTCCCATGCCCACAGTGTAGCTTGGCGTCCTTGTAACAATCATCACCTAGGATTGGAATATTCCCTACTGAAGACGCACAAACTTTGGAATGCGCCAAACTGAGAATCGGTTTAGGAGAAACGAAAGTTATGATATCACACTTTGTTCCCCGGTACGACCCTTCGGATGGTATAAAAATGATGTGAGTCTTTTTCTGCTTCGCACTCGTGACGCGCAGCCATTGTCTGTAATTCGCGGGTGCCCAGAATATTCTGTTATGAAAAGCTTCGAAGGAACTGTTCATGGACTCCAGCCTTTATTTGAAGAATCAACATTTTCCTAGTCCGAAATTCAACGAACACGCGGGGGGAAAGAAGGCCGCTTTCCCCCAACAACCTAAAGACAATGTCTCGACGTGTATGGCGTATCTACAGTATGTGTCAACACCCTGCCACTTGCACTTCTTCACCCAACAGTCATGTCCCTTCCCTTGTCTGGCTTCAACAAAATTAACTGCAGCCATGCATTGTGCCAAGCTATCACTGGCAAGATTCCATTATCGTGTGTGGAGGCAGCAAATCATTACCAAGCCAGTGAATTTCACTTGTCAATTATTGGAGTTTGTGTGACACATGAAATCGCCGTACACAAATACGAAAGAATGGCGACAACTTCGAACTTGAGGTAAAAATACTTGTGTGCTGACGTCACCTGATGGACACGTAATTGCACGATTAAAAACATTGTGAATGTCATCAGGATTTGAAATATGATATCTTGCTCATATTGCACTGAACAAGACACTTTCTCATATCACAGCAGCTAAAGGTTACATTTCTAGTTCTGTGATGAGTTGAGTTCTCATCACACCAAATAAAAGCAATGCAAATTTGTGGATTTAGTCCTTCAATTTCTCACGGGAAGTCTTTCGAAATACTGTATACTAATTTCCATGTGACTTCTACGGAAGAGGATTAGGGCCAATGAAGAAAAAAAAAACAAGGTTGGCAAGATTCTCACTTAATTCTGACTTTATTCTCAGAAGTCAGAATTCTCACCTTAAAGTCAGAATTCTGAGAATAAAGTCAGAATTCTGAGATAAAAGTGCACGGAAGAGGATTAGGGCCAATGAAGAAAAAAAAAACAAGGTTGGCAAGATTCTCACTTTTCTCTCAGAATTCTTAGACTTCATACATAGAAATGAGCACATTTTGGACTTCTGAGGCATGTTTTTTTTGGGGGGGATGGGATGTGAACTACAAATTCTACCGTTGTAACATTAATGGCATTCAATAGCACAGGAATGTACACTGTACAATTTCAAACCCATCTTGTGTCATCTGTGAGGCAGATGTGCTAACCGTTGCATCACTGTGCTTCTCTTACAATGTTTCATCACACCTTAATACAACGGAAATTATGTCTAACTCAATTTCTTTGCTAGATATGTGTGTGTGCGCGCACAATGTGCGATATGCTAAGATCAAACCTCCACGTCGACCTTGAGGCATCAGTTTATTCTGTAGGTTCACCGCTTCAGGAAGTGCTCAGACAGATTAGAAATGGCTGCTTTCCTCTCGAATAATGAGGGGCCTCCCTTTCCTGTTGGCCTTCAACCATTCCGTGTGTTTTAATGTTGAGATCCTTTAGATTTTGATGTCGCAGCAGACAACAAATGGTTCCAACCGTATTTCATGTCTAACCACCTGTCTTTGTGTCTATTGCGTTGTGTGTTTCTTGCACTGTTTGTACATACCGTAGAGAGGCGCAAGTCAGAGGTAGACATGTGGGGCCAGTATTTGTAAACTTCAGTTGAGAATTTGTTATTGTAGATTTACAAGGGTGACCTGTTTATTCAAACAGCTGCATTTGCGTTAGACCGTGTGGACTTGGTGCTTCTTGTTTGTTCAGGAATATAAAGGCGAGTTTTCTCAATGGTTGCACATACTAAACATGTTGCAAATGAAGAAAATGATTTTTTCCCCCCCCAGTTGACATTGTGGAAGGGAATTCACTGAACTGCTTCCAAACTACTGTGTTGTGTTGACCTATGATCATTTAGGATGTTTGTGTGGGAGTTATATCCTTTTGGATTTGCTGTTAGTTGCATTATTAATGGATATTTTGGCAGTTTAATTGTTACAGAAATAATTAATAACATTTCAACTATTTAATTTGAATATGTATTTCCTCTTGGCACAAACGATGCAGTTCCAAATTTTCTTGATAAAAAAAAAAGTGACTTGTCACAGCTGCCAATGCAACACCAGCAGTATTTCACTAGAGGGCGGTCGAGACTCATTTTCACCCTTGGAACATGATGCACACAAAGTACAGTACAGTACTTGATTTATTTACATTGTTCAAGCCGTCGAAATAGATAATAATAATAATAATAATACATTTCATTTATAAGCGCCTTTCAAAACACTCAAGGACACTTTACAATCAAAACAAGAACAATAAAATCACGCTGTGCTAGGGTGTTTATTCGTCACGTTTTATCCTACACGTACGTCTGTAATTATATTGCAGCATGTTTCTGTATCACATTACTACTTGAAATTGTTCATAGATCGATACGCAATGAAGAGGTGAACACTCCCACAAGTGTGCTAAAATCAATGTACTGTATCTATTATCCAATCACAAATTGGCTAAAGATAATTTAAAAAAACATTTTTACAAGTGACCAGTATGGTAACTCTTCATACTAATACAACGTTAGGAAAAGTCACTATTATTATACTTTGTACAGAATAAAGTGAAACCTAAAATGAGTAGACGTCCCTATTCAAATGCCAGGTTTTTATGGCCTAAAAATATTTGAACAATGTAAATAAATTCAAAACTTTTCCCACCATTATTGTGACCTGTCCAACTCATTAATTTATATATTTTTTCAAGAATGCAAATAAAATGAACTACTGCGATAATGTGGTTGCACAACAGTGCACACCCTTGTGTTCATAATTACTCAACTGTACAAACTCATGCCACCATCCCATCATTTTATGCCCCTTCATCAACGATAGTTGGTTGGAATGGTTAGTGGTCGGTGGATGCCCCCCACATGTGGGTACCCAGGGCCCCTGCCACGTTGCAATCTGTTTTAGTAGGCTACTCCTGACACTATTTGTGTTTATAGCAGAAGCTTGGAGATTTTGTGAAAATACTAAAAGCTCTCTGGATTCCCTGTGATTGAATGGCGACCATTCCAGGGTGTACTCTCAGCTAGGTCAGGCTCCACTTACACATAGCCCCAATAAGGACAAACAACACTGAACCAATCAATTGCCAGTATTTCCCTTTCTGGAATACAAGAACTGACTCTGTCAGGTGTTGGGCCAATTTTCAGCATGTGGAATCATATTTTTGAATACATCCATAACATTTTGGACAACTTGCGTTTAAATGGCTATTGATAAGTTATTGGATTCATTTTGTGGTCATGTGGCATACTTATGTATTATTTATTTAGTTCACGTGACTTTGCCACAAACGCACAGTTTTTATCACAGAATTTTGACACCATGTTTCTTTTTTTTTCACTTCTCTGCCATGCAGCAAAATCACCCGCTGTCTTTCGCCCGGTGTGTCTACCCTTTCAAAGCTTTGCCTGAATGTACCGCATGGTCCTTGTTGTGCGACCCCCTGACCTTTGTGCTTCATCTGATGCAGGAAGACAGAGGAACAAGAGCCACACGAAGGAAAACCCGTCCCCAAATCACTCATCGAGAACCCTGAGAAGGGAAAAGAGTGTCTGTGAGTACTTTGTCATGCAGACAATGACACCTGTTCTGACTGGAATACACAATGTTCTGTTATCATACGATCTTCATTCACTGACAGACTGATAGATAAGAAGGCGGCAGAAGAGTAAGCCCAAGATAAGGCATGGGGGATTGCAACACGATTCACTTGATCTAAACGCGGCAATGGCAGCGTCTTCCCCCTCATGAGCCAAACATAATTAGTATGCTCTGACGCATCCTCAACATCAATCAACTCCACGCTCATCAACACGGTGGGAATTCACAGTAAGAACTACAGTAAATAAGTTTGAAATAGTACATGTGTCTGAGGGACTATGTAAAGTTATTAATAAGGCACCAGGCGGTGTTTGCAGCTTTAACGCTTTAATTAGCACTTAGCTCTGGTCGAGGTCAGTTTCAGCCTTAAGCAGTGTGCAAAATTATGAGTTTTGAGAGGGGGAGGGGCGGAGGCATTTGCTTTGATCCAAAAGGAGGAAAGAGTGTAGTTCAGGACTGAAATAAAAAGTGAATAGACTCTTGTAATCCTGCCGCAAAAAAATTCACTTTGTGCTCACATATTACAAAAATGGCTGTGCTAATGGGAAAGAGCGACAAATATTCTTTGACATCAATAAAATGCATCAATGAACAGTTTGCACCGTAGCTTCTTTGTTTTCAGAGGCAGTATTGACTGATTGGATGCAAAAATTCTTATTGCGTTTTACATTCTCCTTCTGCAACCTTTATTTAGAGTTATGTGTGAAAATGGCCCATCATTTCCTCTAATCAGGTTCAAATGGTGACTAGCTTGTAGGATGTTGTGCTGTGCAGGGAACAGAAATATTCATTTCTGCTCCTAGATGGGAGCAACAAGGACGATTTCAAGTGTTAATTTGGAACCTGTGAAGTTTCATATCGTAGTAACAAGGGCTCCAAGTCATTCTACAACCTTGTTTAAAATAAATTCCAATAATTGAGCAAGTAGGACGGTAGGCCGGTCGGTCAATAGGTGAATCTGCAAAGACATTACATTAATTAAAAAAAAAAAAAAAAGTCTATTAAGTTAATTGTTTTCAATCCCTACTATATTATAAGGTCAGCATGCCTCATTTCACCATCACTGTAGTCTTTTGAAGTCTATTTTGGACTGTTTCATACCATGCATGTTAGGTTCAATGGAGAATGAATGTGATTGTAAATGGTTGTCTACAAAAGTGATTCTTAAAGTGCGGTATCCATAATGGGAGACAGGCTTCCTCTAGTGGTTTGCAAAAGAATCACTGAATTAAATTAATATATAGTTGTACAAATGAAACACAAATATGGAAATATATCCAAACACAGTGGAATGAGCGGTACTAAAGAGCAGCATCAAACTACTTTATTGGCCCGAATATAAGACGGTATGTTTTGCATTGAAATAAGACTGAAAAAGTGGGGGTCGTCTTATATTCGGGGTCTAGACATTATACCCATTCATGACGCTAGATGGCGCCAGATATCATTGAAGCGAATGCTGAACTTGACTCCCCAGGCCAAAGTGAACCCCTGCCACGAAGAATAAAAAAAAAATAGCGGTAAGAAGGAAAAGAGAAGAAAATAATAGAAGAGTTAACCCTCTTAGATCACAGCTGAAAAGCTTTGCTTCAGTGAGTCATAGAGTCAATGTTTTATTTCAAATCCTCTAAAGGAAAAGCTATCCTAACGTTTCTTGGCCTAACTGTACACAACACACGCAATCATTTCTCACTTTATTAGGGGCCTGACACCCATGCAGAACACAGTCAGCATTCCTTTAATCTCCTATTTATTTTTTTCCATGTAATTATTTATTCATCGAAAATGATGTGATCTGATGGTGTATCATTAAATATGTAACAGTCACCCTTACATGAGGTACATACTTCAAATGCACAGCAATAAGGAAATATTTGGATGGGTGTATAAACTGTCCGCCTTTTTTTCACATTTTCTGCTCTCAGCCATACAAAGTGAATAACTTTCAGTTAAGCAATTGGGGAAGTGTTGTTTCTTTTAAACCTAGAGGGTAACCCAATTGTATACATATTGATTTCTCCCTTCATAACAATACAGTAATCAAGCCGGACATTATTTTCAGTCCACCTCTGCTGCTAAACTAGTTTTACCTCATTCTAATCTGTATGCGGTTTGTTGCCTAGATTCATTGATTTGCGGCTGAAAATGTCGGCAGTTGGCCAGCAAATGAGCATCGATCCACGAATTAAATACGCGACAAGAAAACAAAATAAATCCACATAAACGGAAATCTGCTGCTCCTAACAAACAAGAAGTGTCTGTTTGTAAAGATAGTTTTCAATTTTTATGCTGCTTTTGCTATTCACTAACATGCAGGTGAAGCAGCTGCCACCCACTTAGATGCTACACCATCAACATTACGGTGGTGGCCGGGGGTCGGAGAGGTACACAAGCTTGAAGGTGCAAGAAGTACACCAGCAGGGTTTTCAAAACAACAAGTCAGAGGTTATATGTATTTACAGTTTGAACAAGAACATTAAATATTGTTTAAAAAAAATAATAATTATGATGCAGTTTAAATGTATTGCACAACAGTTAATTTAAAAAAAAATTGAAATCGATGTTTAAAAACACGTCATGCATTTAAAATTTAAATATAGCTGAACTGTGGTTAAAAAAGTACTCTAAATAGTAAAACACTGTGTTGAACATGAAAAGTAAACAAAATAATGTAGTTTTATTCCTTCGCTGGTTTGATCCAAGGGAGGGTTTGACCGAGCTATCAAACTAGCAAGCGGGCCTCAACTTGACACTGTTGGCACCAGCGCTCGACTGACTCTCATCCTCAGATTTCATGCTTAAATCACTTTCCTCATCTAACGCTTCTCTTCATTGAATGAAGACAAGTTAATACCATCTTGGCCCGAATATAAGACGGCCCTGATTATAAGACGACCCCCTCTTTTTCAAGACTCAAGTTTGAAAAAGACTTTTTGAACACCAAATGAATTTTTATACAGAAAATAATTACAGTACATCTGAAACCAATGATTATAACAATATACGTGAGAGAAAAAGCATGTTATTTTGCCTCATTCAAATCTATTTATTCGTAAATGAATGGCTTCTGGTTTTTGAAATGTAAATTACATCATAACTTCTCCTCAGCTGCCGGTTAACCTGGCCAATCTTCGACCCACTTTTCTCCAGATTGTCACTACGTTTCTCCATTTTCTGTTAATAAAATATCACCATTTGATGCAGAGTACTGTATGTCCATTTTCACAGGCTTAAAAGTACCTGGACAAAGTGACTCGAATTTCATGTTACACTCATGTTGATACATTCCTGACTTAAATTGAATGTTTTAATCATATTGACTATGATACATCTGAAACTAAAGAGTCCCTTTTATCCAATCAGCAAATCCTTGTAAGTTACCTGGTGCTGCCCTTTAGTGAAGGTGCCAGCAAACTTTCCCAAACTACTAATTGAGTGAATGTAAAGCCTTATTTATGATTTTGACCGTGAAGTTTGGGGTGGGCCAAATCATTACTGGCTACAATCAGCCATGTGTGCTTTATTTAGGTCAAAACTCTGCAGGAACCTGACTCAGCAGAATCATCAGCAGCAGTGAGGCGGCAGCAAAAGCAACAGTATAGCTCATCTAATATGTATCTTTAATATGACAGCAATTTTGTATTTATGGTCTGATGATCAGAGTGGAAATTTTGGTAATGTCAGCACAACACTTAAGCAGTAAATTCAAGTTGGCATGATTCCCAGTATGGAACTCTGCTGGGTGTATTTGCATTTACAGTACTCCTGTGTAGAATTTTCAACATAATCTTTGGTGGAGACATTGATTTCATCACCTGGAAAGTTTGTTTCATGTTATACAATAAAATGAATTCCAAACACGAGCCAAATCCAATGTCTTTTTTTTTTTGGAGCATTACACCGTGGATTTGCCTTTAGGCTCCCAATGAGAATTAACTGCTCCTATATGACCTTCACACCCTCATCTTTAGGCTACTAAAATGTGGAATTATTTCAAACGTGCAGAAATCCATCCATTTTCTGAGCCGCTTTATCCTCACAAGGATCGCGGGGGGTGCTGGAGCCTATCCCAGCCGTCTTCGGGCAGTAGGCGGGGGTCACCCTGAACCGGTTGCCAGTCAATCGCAGGGCACACAGAGACGAACAACCATCCATATTCACACTCGCCTGCCATGCATGTTTTTGAAATGTGGGAGGAAACCGGAGTACCCGGAGAAAACCCATACACGCCCAGGGAGAACATGCAAATTCCACACAGGGGGGCCGGAGCTGGAATCGAACCCGGTACCTCTGCACTATGAGGTCGACGCGCTAACCACTGACCCGCCTGAGAGAAGAATTGATTAATTTAAATATTTAAAACTAGACTCGTGGGTCTGAAGTACTGTGAGTGGTCTGTATAAGATGAGCGGAACATTTTTGACCTTGCAATCAGTTTAAAAAAAAAAGGATGTCTGAATGTACTTGCTTGCTTACGTCGGCTACAGAATATCAAATTATACAGTGCATCCCCAACGGGTGCTCTAAAAACAATCAAAGATTTATAGGCAATGGCTGATAAATTATAAATCTGTGGCGGGGATGACTAGCAAGGGTGCAGCAGTGGTAAAGATGGTGAGGAACACCTCCTGAATTATAAATATGTGCAGAGGAGGAGTGACACACTATAGGCCAGAGGGAAGTGCTATCTGCTGCAGGACTGTTCCACTGTCTTGTGTCTCTTGATCATGCATCACTGTCTGGCATCAGGGTGTTTCTCTCTTGTTTTTCTTTAAAGCAACAAACAAACATACTCTGTAGTTCAGCAAACAGGCTGTCTGGGGTGCATGGAGAAAAAGTATACACTATGGTCATGGATGGAATGCAACGGAATTCTCCCCCCCCAAAAAAAAATCTCGAAAAAGGTGGTTTTTCATTTCCTGACTTTTCAACCACCATCAGTATATTGGTGTCTGGTATTGACTGAAGTTTCAAAACCTCATGACCCCGCTCCAAGGCTTACGAGCTCTAACATGAAGCAGTCTTTGAAGTAATTTCTGATTCCAAATTCACATCACAAACGTGTCGCACATTGTTGTATTGGCAATGTATCCTGAGTAACCACACTGCTTTGGGTGTTAGGTACTGGTTGTAAGTACCAGCGTAAGATAATCCATTGAAATGTAATTTTAAATGTAAACAAGCACATAAGGAGGTAGAATCATATAGCATAGCAAAATGTAATGTCACAAAACGCAACGTAACACAATGTAGCGTAGGACAATACAGTGTAGCACACCGTAGCATAGCTTGCATATCATGGCGTCACACAACTTAGCATAGCACAACCTAGCATAGCAAAATATAACGTCACAAAATAATGTAGCACAATCTGACAACATATTATAGCAAAACATGACACGACCCTTACGTCATGTTGTTAAATGGTACTTTATGTTATGAGGTATCGTAGCACAACGCAACACAGCATAATATAATGCAACATAACTTTAATCAGCATAAAGTAATAGAACATAATACAACATAAGGAAATGAAATATAAGGTAATGCAACATAACGTAGATAGTTTACAGAACAGCATAGCATAACAGTATAACATAATAACGTAGCAACTAGAGCAGGGGTGGGCAAACTTTTGGCTCGGGGGCCACATTGATTTCTAAATTTGACAGGTGGGCCAGGCCAGTACAAGATACGAACATTAAAAAAAAACTGTATATGTTGACATTCCATACCAAATATCCACAGGAAAAGCATTAAAGTATTACCATACTTTAAAAAAAAATGAGAACAGTGAAACAACTGTGGTATATGTCCTATATGAACGTCCAAGTATGTTCACAACATACACGTGTGACAACACAAGCAACAGAGTGCAATAATATATTGTGCAAAAACTGCAGCATACATTTTGTCATATACCTATATGACAAAATATAACCAAGTTAGGACTATTTGCTACAAAATGAGACGCGTAAAAGACCTGGTGGCTTTCTTTCCACTCACTCACTGTCTCAAACTTGACCTCTCCTCGATCACCACACAAGACAGCGTTGCTCAGCTGATGTTGTGCAACCAACTTTTGAACCCAACCACGGGACGCTTCGAAGTCTTCCATGCCCATAGCACTGTGGAACTCGCTTCCTCTCTTATAAGCAGTCCAGTTTGCGGAAAGCTTTTAGCACGATAACAGTCAAACCATTCCAGGAAACGTTTATTGACTCAACTGTCCATCGAGCCGCAAGCAATTCACTCTGAGCATAGAAATAGCCAGAATCGGACTGAGCAAGAATCGCTTCCTCGTTTTTCAAAGTCTCGTAGATTTGAGACTTTCAGACTCCAAGCGTAGCCTGAATATTTCGTACTTTGTAACCCGCTTCGTTTAATCAGATACACTTCACTTTCTCTTCCGCGGCCATTACTGTTCCTCTTCGTTTGGATGCCATGACCTAGAGGACATAAACATTTTTGCAATTCCAGTAAAACTCACTGCAATAAAAAGTCACTTGCATGTCACTGTTTTGGATCCAATGATAGAAAATAGCGACGCGGACACACTTATTCCGTCGTATCGAGTGGGAGTTGCTTGAGTTGGCGCTACTGCGGGCTTCCGTATCGTCTCCCCCTCCCTCCCTGTGCTCTGCAACTTCAAGCAACTGCGCCACCTGGCGTTGAAATGCCTGTCATTACAAGTCCAAATGAAATGCATGCAATCATTTACACCGAACCTTAATTGTGTACCAACCTTTGGCGGGCCGGATTAAAAAGACCAACGGGCCGGATCCGGCCCGCGGGCCGTAGTTTGCCCACCTCGGAACTAGTGCTTAAATGTGGCAGGAGCTTGAACTTGCCCAATAGTAAGAGAGCACATACTGTACATCTCAAATGTACAGCTTCAAACTAACTTCAAAAGTTTTTTTCCCCTTTGAAGTAATCCCCATGGAATCAATCGCATTCTCCCAGCGTTCCCTGCCATGCCTCGATGCTCTTCTGGAAGGATTCTCTATTGTCAGAACAGTTCCCCCTTAAATTGAAAAAAAAAAAAGGCAGGGGAGGAGCGAGTGGGATCACAGGTTGGTCGAGTAGGGAGGTTGTTTCAGCATGGCAATTTTTGCTTTGCCAGGAACTGTCCGATGCTCAGGATAATGTGAGCAGGCACATGGTCATGGTAAAACAACCTTCAAAGTTCCTGCCACAAGTCTCACCTCTTTTCATGCACTAAATGAAGCAAACGCTGCACAGTCTCTTTGTTGACATGTAAGTTGATCGTCCGCCCCGTATCTAAGGGGAAAACTCAAGCTTTGTGGTTCGGATTTGAAATATGTTTTGTGATACAAGTCCTGGAACTTTTCTGACACATCACAAATGGATGTAAAGAGGATTTTTTTTTGAATGTGTCAGAGCAAGCATGGCTGCAATTGAGCTTCTTAAATGAGTGTATGTCACAACTACACGATGTGCACATTTCTACAGTGGCAAGTACATTTATGTCACTTATTTGCACATTGTGTTCGTGAGTCCACATATGAACAGTAAAACAAAATAATTGGTCTACAGTTGAGTTATTTAGTCACCGCACTAGAGGGCTGAGATGTTGCATTAACAGTTGAACAGCTTTGTGGATATAAACAGCTCAGAGTGGTTGGAGGAAAAAAAAATAGAACAGCTTTGATTACTGATGAGGCCCGAATGCACCCAACAGCCACTCACACATGCGCCACTGTAATTTCCATAAAAGCTAACAAGGCAATCGTTTGTGTGTGCGTGTGTTTGTGTGGCTTTATTGTTATCCAAGGTCATTGCAAAAACACACTGGAGAGCTAATCATTTAGGGAGGGAGACCACCAGCACTGACTGGCGCATTCCCACTGTAGGCCGAACGTCTCCTCTGCATATTTGTTCGTTAAATCTAGTTTTATCTCTGCTCCCGCAAAGGGGATGACACATGCACACCAGCACACAATACCACACCTCATCAACAAAGTCGCAGTTGTTTTCTCATCTGGAAAAGTGGCTGCTAAAGTGTTTACAATAGCTCAGTCTTTGTAGATGCCCCCATGAGAGAGATGGAATTGAAGTCACTGTCAATGACTGTAATTATAACCACGGCTTCTTAACTGCTCTCGCTCAAGGATCGTCATTTTCCCCATGGCCATTAAGGCACGACACACTTTCATAGAAGTCAAATCAACCCCCCCCCCGAAAAATAGTCTTGAAAACACACGTCAGAATTAAAGGTGCATTTCAGAGCACATCATTTGAAAAAATGTAAACTTATTGATTAAAATTGCACCAAAACAAATAAAGTTGCACCGCGAACTGGTTGCCAGCCAGCAGAACCACAGTAATCCCTCGTTTATCCCGGATAATGGGGACCAAAACCACCCGCGATAAACGAAAATCCGCGAAGTAGCGACCAATTAACATACTGTATATATAAAAAGAAATTGCCCCACGTGGGCCTTTGCGCTTGAGCAGAGCCACTAACACACACACACACACACACACACACACCAGGGTTCCTGCAGCTGCAGCAGTGTTTATGATTAGTCAATTAAGGTTGTTAAGACAGTTAAGGATAGAGACCTGCTTTTGTGCTTATAAGTCTCTCTCGCTCGCTCGCTCGCTCGCGCGCGCGCGCTGCACACACTAGCAGCATCGTAAACAACACTTAGACACTGAGATTAAAGAGTAACCCGCGTGATAAAACAGAAAGAAGATGCACAGCCAATCAACATGGCTTTACATGTTCTCAGTCAACATCAGTAACATTTGACCTCACAAGTCCCCTTCTGGGCGAATGGACAGCAATTCCGCACATACTCCAACATGTTGTCAAAAGTGTGCCTAGCCCTTTAATGCCTGACCCATCAAGAAATAACCAGAAAAATCTGATTTTTGGGAACCGAGATGTTCATTAATTAACCCTTATAACAAAATCCACAAAAATATTTTTGCCATATCATGTTGTTTTAAATACTTGTCCTATTTCATTTATAAGCATTCAGTAGATTACAGCTGAAAATGAAAATTTGGGGAAAATCATATTTTAAACCTGCAGTATCAAATTTGATACAGATGATTCAATGTAATATAAAGAATGAGTTACATAATGAAAATGCATGTATGGTAAATGCATTATAGGGCTAGAAGAGTGAACACTTTTTGTTAGAGGGGAGACCGCGGTACGTGCTATAGCCAGGTACCTGTATTCATTTATCTGCATAGTTTGTTGTCATGTCAAGTGAAATCACAGTTTATATAAAGAATAATTATGGCTAGCACATATCATTTTTAAATTAATTATAGAAACTGCATTGCAGTGCTTGCTTGAGCGGGATTCATCAGTATGGGAACCCGGGTTATTCTGTCTTTCTGTGTGGAATAATTTCAGTAAGCGTAAACTCTTTCTCTAAAGCCTCATTGTTAAGCTGGTCATGTTGGCCAGAAGTGAGCCCAGGTCAGTCTCTTGCTGCCTTGTGTGTGATGAACAAAGTCAATCATGACTGTGGAGTTTCAGCAACAGGGCGGCTTGCAGACATGCTTTTATCCCTCTGCATTTGTATTTTGCAGCACCCAGTACAGTGGATGTGGAACCTTTCAGTGTGAACTTGGGAAGCGATGCGGGCGGAAAAAGAGGGAGTTACTCCGGTTGGTGCCTGACAGCCCTCGTCAAAAAAATCTGCAGACACACACAAACTCAGCCAGCACTCACGCCAAACCTCAGGGGAAGAACATCTGACCTTCAGATGTGAATACCTAATGATCCGTGGGTCAGTCTGGACCGTGCCCAAGTGCATGCCCACTTGGGCACGGTCCAGACAACAGGTGTATAACGCACCCCCCACCCCACCCCGCAAGCTAGTTTTGTAATGAATACAAAGACGGATCATATCAGTTCCTATTACGTATTCCACAACCTCTTTAATCTTCTTTTGCATAACATGTTCATCCTTGTGTGAAGTAATTTGAGCTTGAAGATCCCCAAATAACTCAGTGGCTTTTTTCATTCATTGCTTTTGCCTCTATGGACAAAAGAATTGGGACAGCTAGTCCTGATAAGTGAAAATATAAAGTCAGTTACCCCCAATGGACCTCCACATTTTTCCACTTTTCTTGCAAGACTTCCTACAAGATAATCCAAAATAAATTATGTTTCGTAAAAAGCAAATGCAGAAAAGAAATGAAATTTGATCATTTCCCATGGAACAACTGATGATTGATCCGTGAACTGTGGCACACTGATTAATTGAGAATCTTTGATCACGGTCACTTATAAATATGGCTCACCGGTGATGGGACATTGTGATTATCTAGGAATGTTGTGGAAGTGAAGATTTGAACATGTAAACACTGGCAGAAACATCTAGAAATGAAGTTGCACATTATTTATCCGTTTCCCAATTCTTGTGAAAAATCATTAATGGGATCAGTGTCTTCCCATGAGTAAATATTCATCATTAATGGTCAGTTAACAATGGTAGTTTTGAGCATATCGTAATTGGTAGCCCTTTGCATTAATCAGTAGCCAAGAAGTAGCTCTCAGTTTCAAAAAGGTTGGTGACCCCTGCGTAAAATTGTGAATGACTGTTTGTCTTTATCTGCCCTATGGTTGAGTTAGTCAGTTGAGACTCTCCTGTGATCCTCATGAGGAGGAGCGGGACATAAGATAGATGGACATTATGGGTGATCTTGAAGAAATCTGATCTGTCTCATGCTTTAACTTTAATTTTGAGTATGATCCAGAGGGCGGTTAGTACTGTAATTGTAATATAAACAAAAGTGTATATGTACAAATGATTTAAATCTCTGTCAGGTTATGGCACAGTGGAAGATACAAATGCAGGGAAGCAGGAGAAGCAAGGCGGCATTGCAGGGTCAACTGAACCAACCATTTAATTGTTCCAACTCCAGCAAGGCTATTGTGGTAAAATCTACATACAAGATCAACAAAGACATTAAAAAGTCCAATCTCAAAGGAACAAATAAACATGAGTAAGCAAAAAACTCACCACGGCGAGTCTCAATGACTAGAGAAGGGTACATGACCTGTGACTGTGACAATGATCCGACAAAGACTGAAAGAAAGCAGAGAACTAAATCCAAACAGATGAGACAATGAGGAATTCCTGGACAACACAAGAAGTAGAGGGAGCTGATTGCTAGACACAAGGGAATGACGAGAATCATTGAAAGTCATCAAGCTGTCGAGAACAGGTTGACGCAATAAGCTGAAGAGTCCGACAAACCACGAGTAGGGACACGGGGAAAACATGATAAAACAAAACCAATCAAAAACATATCGACATCGGCTGTTCTCACTGAATACGTTTTCAAATGAACATTTCATCTCACACCGGTCTCTCATTTATATAAGCCTACCAATCCAGACCTGCATTCTGTCTCCCACCCCCTACCTTCCCTTTGGGGAAGCAAAGCAGCCTTTGCATGACCTCTGATGGCACGCTCCCAGAAAGCGCAGGTGTGTGTGTGGGATTACCCAGATGGCCACGCTGGTGATGCTGAGGGGAAGCAGCCAACAAACTCATAGCACACGCAAGTCATCCTCCAGACATGCCAGACCCTTTTCTCGCACTGAAATCTAGAAGACAAACTTTAATCACTCGCATTTCTACGAACATGTGGGCGAGGGAACATATATTTGCTGGGAGCCAACACTTTTTCAATTTGAGATTTATCTGAGGATCATCCATCCATCCATTTTCCGAGCCGCTCATCCTCTCAAGGGTCGCGGGCGTGCTGGAGCCTATCCCAGCTGACTTGGAGCAGTAGGCGGGGCACACCCTGATCTGGTCGCCAGCCAATCGCACGGCATCTTCAGAGTGCTTTTACATGACATAATAAGCAGAGAGCAAATTATCAAACCGAATTTAAAAGCAGAAAGGCTTTGGTTGTAACTCGGAATGTTTACCTTTCTAACCTTTTACAAACAATTTGACGAACACACTAAAAACACTATCATGGTCATATTACCTTGTCTGGCGCATTGCTGGAGTCCAATGGTTAGCTATTTGATAATATTGAACTCCCAATGATGCAGTGTTATTATAGTTAATCACGTTTACCACGGTCTGCTTTTTCCAATTTAAACATGATCCATCTATCAGCGGAGATGTGACCATCCATGATGTGTAGTCCAATAGTTAAGTGCCAATCTCGAGTTTAGCCCTGCTTGACTTATCTGTCATGGTGGTCCCGTTAATGTGCACAGTATATTGCAAGGCCGGAAATCAGCGGATTTGCACCACAGGTTGTGAGTCACAACTTTGCCATTCAATCAAACACATTGAAATGCAAAACTGCAAATGAGCGTGTATGTTGCCAAACGCAAAGATGCCAAAAGTTTTTGAAACAAGAAATGCTAAGTTTAAGTTTAAAATTATATTTGTTTGAAATTGGCCAACGGAAAACGTTTCTAGAATATAAAATAAAAATGAGTTCCTTTGCTCAATGTGGATTTAAGAAATAAAAACTCTTTGTTTTATAAAAAAGGAAAATCTATCGTTTGGTTGTTTTTAAATAAATGGCATTATGTCAAAGTTTTGTTTTTCCAAATAAAACCCAATGAGTCTATAAAATTTTCAGTAGGATCATTGAAGACTGACATTTTCGATAGCTGCTGCTCTCCACTCAATCAATCTCTCTGTTATATTGTCACACTGTTGTTTAATAAAACCCTTGCTTCAGGTACCTGGTACTGACCTGAAAAATAATTACTCCTCAAAATTAGTAAGTTGCTCCTCAAATGATTAGCAATACTGCTCCTCTAAGAAAAAATATATATTGAGTCTTGGATACTGTCTAATAAAAGTGGTCATGCATTTTTAACAGACTTCTGGAGTCTACAAAACAAGCTCATCAGTCAACAGATCAAAAAAGGATGTCATCTATTAATTCACTTATCGTATGGTCGCGTGTGCAATCAGAAAAACTGAAAATATTGGAGTTGTTTTTGGCTTTTTTTTTTTTTTAACTTCAAACCACTATATCAGGGGTGTCAAACATACGGCCCGCGGGCCGGAACCGGCCCGCAAGGAGGTTTGATCAGGCCCGCAGAATAATTTAAAAGTGAAAAAATGCATAAAAGACACGGAATTAATATTTTTAATAAGGTGCAATTCATGGAATATCCGCTAGGGGGACAACCTGTTTTGCTTCAAGGAAAAGACAACATTGTTTTGATCAGAGACGAAGACAACAGCAGTCTCAGTCTGTCACTGAGACAGACCCAACACAGCAGACGCTATTAAGGACATGTGAATACTTTATTCTTTACACCTATTATAGCACTCTCCTTAGTTTGTAAGGTGTAGGCAGGGATTACATTTAGATTTTATATACACGTGTAAATGGTTTAAAACTTCCTTTCTTTATAAATCTCGTTTAAAAGTGCATTACTATATTTTTCAATACCAATTACTTGTTAAGGTTTTGTGCCTCTGTACAGTCAGTGGGATCAGTTGCAGTGCATATATGTGAATGATAAAAGTAAATTGCACATTTGTCTAAGGAAATCTTAGGTGCTTCATGAAATGTTTTGTAAAAGATATGTTCATTAAATGTCAACATTTTCCTAGTGTTCTCGTGCTTCTTTAGACCAAAACAAAGGAAAGATGTTATTTTGGTTATTTGTAGCAGAGTATGGTATAATTTTTAATGGTCCGGCCCACTTGACATCTACCGAGGTCGTATGTGGCCCACAATGTCAAATGAGTTTGACACCCCTGCACTATATAGTAAAACACCACACATGACATGATAATCCATCTGATGTGTCTGCAGACTTGCACCAGGCACAATGCACATTTGCAAGTTAAATCAAATTTTATAGCGCTATCGCCGTAAATGATGGCTATATTATGCACAGATTTATGACTGATTCACCAAAATAGTGTTTGTGAAATGCCCATTTCAAGTTTTGGAGAGTGAAGATCATTCATATACTGCAGATATTATTGGGCTGGCCTGTGGTGCTGGATTTCTAAACTTGGAAAAAACGGATTAAGGGAATTGAGTTAGCAAAGTTTTGAGGAAATGAAGAGACAAATAATGAAATTAGGCAGAATAAATGCATAACGTCTCTATAGTAAATAAAATATTTTTTTTGTCATATTGTTTTATGACAGCTCTGTAAAATGTGAAAGGATTAAATTACAATTGTATACAGTATATGTTTTACTATATTTTCAACAATAAAATGATACAATAGAATAATAAAATATAATGCATGTCAAGTCAAATTGGAGTGTAAAACTAAATCAAATAATATCTGTCACGTTTTGCATGATAGTGGATGTTGTAGGACCCCAAAAAAGCAGGCAGGAGGGAGGAGCAGGGTGTACTTGACAAATTGTATTTAAAAACAGAGAAAACTAAAACCAAAACAAAGTCCTAAGAACAAAACAAAACCAAAGTAACAAACAAAAACATGACCGAAACATGACTGAACAAACAAACATGACAGCAGCAAACAGCAGCAATGACCCGACACTGAATGTTCGGGCGGGAGTCCTTTTATACAACTAATAATTACAGAACGACCAACAGGTGTGCAGCTGCAGGGGGAGCCCTACAGTGCCACCCGTTGGTCCCAAACCAAATCATCACAATATCCAGCGGTGCTTTGAGATCTGGATTTCATTCCATGACCCCACTCAAAACATTCGGGTCTCAAATCATGTTTTCCCATTAGACTGAAAGGAATGAACATTAATCTGTTCCAGCCTTTCCTCAAGAAACAACCAAAATTGTTCTAATAAGGGAAAACAGTGCTTGATTATATCGTACTTTATAAAAAAACATACCGTAATGACATAAGTAACCAGAATTAAAAAAAAAAAAATCCAACTGTTTGGCCAATGCGCTGATCTTTTTGATGCCATGGCCACCTGGGGACACTTGAAGACAGACGTATGGTCTGGGTAAGAAAGAGTTTGAAGCCACCATTTTGAAGAATTACCCACTATTTGCCAAAGAGATGCTCATCTTGAACTGAGATGCTATACGTTCATTGAAGTGCCACCATTCAGAGCTCGTATCTAAAGTCTGCATTTGCAAGTCACAGCAAAAGAAAGATGTCTTGTATGCTGAAAAACTGCGTGCTCTGCTGTTAACTCCGAAAATATTTGTGAACAATAGTTTCTATGGACTGAGGCAAATACAGCTAGAGTACTTCTCTTCACTGAGACAGGCATTTATTTGTTTGTAACTGGGGGAATGGATGATCAGTGAATTTGTGCTCAGTGGATATATGACCATGGGCGGAGCACTGTGTGATGGTAGGGGTTAAGAAAACAACACTTAAAGAACAAGCACATTAAATATTAGTGGATTTAGGATTTGAGGAAAACTGAGTGTAGTGCACTCATTTGTAGTGGTACAAACCAAGCGTTTGGCCTGTCGGCAGTCGGTTCTGGCAACTTGACAAAAACGTGATCCTCTCGCTGTCAGCATGAAATCAATATCCATGTAGCCATCAAAGCTATAGCTCAGTGGTCTTACCATCTGCGTTCCAAGCAGGCCATTAGATCCATTGGAGGAAAGACAAAGGTAGTCCTCTCATTTGACACCAAGCGGCTGCCAAGGTTTAAAGTGCCGGCTTAACGTCATCTGTCACCTTGTCTCTAGTGGAGCAACAGGTCTGCAGACATAAACCTGCACACTTTCCCTCCTGACCTTTCTACGGAGAATTAAAAGTGCCAGCTGGTTCCTGCAACAAATATACACCATCATATGGTTGAATACAGCATAACATACATCCATACATACATTCTGATGTCATAGTCTCGATTGACATAATTCAAAGCATTGTAGCACAGGAACACATTTCAAAGAATACAGTCCAATGTCCAGAGCAAATATTCTTAAAGGTTACCTTCCGTCATAATATAATTTGTTTCACTGTTTTATGGAAATATACTGGTCAAAATAAGTCTGTGACCCGTAAAAGGTAAAAGGCGAGCAAAACGCTCATATGTGAGTTTGATGCTGTAGGATCGTGACTCATTTTTCGCGGACGTGGCGCATGCCATGTAGGGGGATTTAACCCCCATGAAAAAACAGTGTGCATGCGCGTGTATGTGTGTGTGTGTGTGTGTGTATATAGATTAGATAGATTAATATATAGATAGATATAGATATTTATGGGCAGCCCATTGGTTAGCGTGTCGACCTCACGGTGCAGAGGTACCAGGTTCAATTCCAACTCCAGCCTCCCTGTGTGGAGTTTGCATGTTCTCCACGGGCCCGCGTGGGTATTCTCTGGTTACTTCGGTTTCCTTCCACATTCCAAAAACATCCATGGCAGGCTGATTGAACACTCAAAATTGTCCGCAGGTGTGAGTGTGAGCGCGGATGGTTGTTGGTCTCTGTTTGCCCTACGATTGGCTGGCAATTCATATGTATTTTTTTTTTCCACAATGGTGAATTGTTTGCTAATGCTAAAATATGGACTACGAATACAGAAAAAAAAAATCTTACCTTTGAAAGATTATTCCCAGTTCCCTCATTGTGATTGTACATTGTGTGCAAGAGTATTCAGCACAATGTGCAGGCATTCTTGTTATTCTGGTTTTCATGACATCCACACGCAGGACATGTGTTGACACTTTGCCCCGACTAACTGCGGGTCACGCATGCAACTCACAGATGGACGTCGTATGTATTCTTCATGTCTATGGAAACCTGACGGTTGAAGTGCCTTGGTGCATACTTTGCGGAAACCATGCTTTTCATAGGTAATAGGTTGTTTTTTTTTCCCCCTTTGAATGAAAATTGGCTGTCATCAGTCATAGCGACGTGGTTGGGTCCGCTGTTTTGGTGGCTGTTAGCCCAGCTCGGATGTGTCCGTCAGTGTAATGGGGGTACCGGCATATACATACACACATACAGGTACATAAGGAACAATCTTGGGAACTATGTTTGTGCTGCTCAGTCCTCCTCAGAGCACTCACTGGGCGGCCACAAGATGGACAAATTTTCTTCCAGGAGGACCAGGCTGTTAGTCGAATTGTGGACAGCCACAGTGCATTGTGATGGGGACATGGCCGGGTAATGGCCCGGTCCCCCTGGAAGAAAATCTGGGGACAGAGCGTTCCCCAGCTGCTTCTCGTAGTACACTACCCTGTTTTGACCCCCCCCAACAACTGATGCACCTCCCTGTTGTTGCTCCGTGACCTCGCGGCCACCAGAGACTAACATCTGTGTCTGTGTCGCTGAATAAACGGAAATGTGTTTCAAGTGTATGTGTGTTAAAGATGGTTGACTTGACCAAACCCAATCTCCACAAAATGTGCCAAACACAATTCAGTCTCAGTCACTGAATTCCAAATATAGCCAACACAATGATGAGAAATGACCACAACATGCCTCCATATCAGGAGCTAACCAATCGGAGGAAAGTGGTTTCCTTCTTGAATTATTTATAAAGAACTCAAATAAATTAGATTATGAAAGGATTTTTAAAAACTCAAGCCTTTCGCTGATATGTTTTCAGATATTGACTATCCAGCTGGATAATAGTTTTATATCATGTATAATCACACCTGCTTGTGTAAAACAGGATTACCCAATTCAAATAGACATACAGGTACTCCCAACCATATGCTGCTTCAGTAGGTCACATAAACCATAAATCCCACTGAAATGAATTGCGACACCATATGGTCTAAGGAAACCAATCACTAGTAATCTGTGGAGAGAAAAAGCTATCTAGTACAATAACCATGGGTTAGCATTGAGTTTCTGGCAGTTTGGCTATCGGTCCCGTAATCCGAACTTTAATCTAGATTATGCTCACATCTGGCATGTCCTCGCGTGCTTCCATTGGGGGACCTTACGACTCTTCTTAGAAAACTAGAGTGTGTGTGTTTACCAAACTCGGAGATGTTACCCAGTCACATTATGGTGTTGTGATCTAAAGCCAAGAGATTTGCAGACATGGCACTCATCCATCTTTGGCGTATTTGTGCATGTGCCAAAACACAGATGGGGATTGTTCGTGTAAAATTTATTTGCGAGGCTGGATGGAGTTGCTGTCTCTCCCTTCTTACTCAGAAATGTTCAGCAGTGTGACTCTGCAAATCACTGGCTCTTACAATTGAGACAACAACAAATGCAAAAAATTGGATTTGCCTCTGATTATTGCAAGAGCTTTATTTGGAGCGTTGTAAAGTACATTTCATGATTGTTAGCGCTCATTCTCTACTAGTCGCTCACAAAAAGCATGCCTTCATTTGTTCCTTCCTCTCTAGCTGTATGTTGTTCGATTTATGTTGAACCGATGCCTCGTCATTCAAACGCTATATGCTCTCACTCGTGCGCATTTCATCAGAATTTGTATTTAACCCTTTCAGGGACAGAGGCCACTACAGTGGACAGTTTAGTCATGTTATCAGGTTACAGGTTGCATGAAAGGGTTGAACATACAAGAAATGGTTCGACATACATGCAGTAACCAAATCGAATTACATCGCAATCGGCATCTCAGAACCAAAGGGAGCACATTCATTTCCGGTACTTTTTTCATCTCGGACGACATAACCGGTGACATTGATTTGAATTTAGCTTTTTTTTTTCAATTTCGTCTCCAATTTTGACCACTTTCGGTGTGCTTGACTTTAGATGTTCCTCTGCATTTCGAAAAATCTGGCTTTTACATACAATAGTTGAGATTGAGCAAGGTATTCATTTGATAATGTTTATTTTTGTTTGTAGCACTGTAAAACGGTTTGATGGTGGATCAGATTTGCACGTATGTCTACTGATGTGTGCAGCGAGGATATGAGTCATTTGATACATTGACACTTTAGGCTAGTAAGCATTACACTTATGAGTTACAAAGTATTTTCACAGTGGAAGAAAAAAAAAACCTACCTTTGGATTGATATCGCATGTTTATGGAAGCAAAGAGTCACTAATATTGCAGCAAAGGCTTTCGATCAGACAACCTGTGCCATCGGATTTAAAGGGTTTTAAAGGGTCTTTCAGTCAGCGTAGCATGCACGCACAACCACAAATGCGCTCTCGGGTCTCGCATCAGATACCTGAAGAGCGAAATAAATGCAGCAGATGTAATCTCCTTATTTTTAATGCATTTAAGATGGAAAGGGAGACCTTTTGGGCGATAAGAGACTTTTTTTTTTTTGATTGGAAGGTTTGGATTGATAGCAAGAAATGTTCATTTAAAAAGCTGCTGCTGGGAGGCTGTAATTATTTGCTGCAGCGTCATCTCCTTTCCGTAAGAGAGCCAGAGACTCCAGAGAATGCATACTATCCTTATCCAGATGGAAGACTAGTCCAATAGCAGCTGAGTCCTCTAGTTTCACATCGCCAGTTTCTCCTCCATCCGTCCCTGGCTCCTGCAGCTCCCCAGTGGCGTTTGTGGAGGCGGCAGCAGCTGCAGCGGCGGCGGCGCACTCCTCTTTGAACAAACGGTCCTGCTCCATCTTGAGTTCTTGGTAGGAACGGGAGAACATGTGGAAGATGGAGGTCGCGGGGAAGGCCATGATCAGGATCCCACTCAGGATGCTGCTCAGGGCTACAACCTGCCCGGGGATGGATCGAGGCACCATGTCGCCATAGCCTACTGTTGTCATGGAGATGATAGCCCACCAATAGGAGGCGGGGATGCTGCTAAAGTCGTGAGGGCCCGTGAGCTCACTTTCAGCCAGGTGGACCAGTGGTGAGAACAGGGTGACTGCCACGCAGAGGAAAAGCAAGAGCAGGCCAAACTCACGAGTGCTGCGCCTCACCGTCAGTCCGAGCGTCTGCAGGCCAAGAGAGTGGCGAGCCAGTCGCATCACGTAAAGAATCCTCAACGCCCGCAAGATCCTCAGCACCAGACCCAGCTTGTCCAAGTAGCCTTTGCCTCCCCCTGGTCGATCGCCGTCCAGGTTCGGATCCTCCTCCTTTACCACCAAAGACACATAGTAAGGCAAAATGGCCATGGCGTCGATGATGTTGAGCGGCCCACGGAGGAAGTCTAACTTGCTGCGAGCCTGAATGAAGCGCAGGATGAACTCCAGCGAGAACCAGGCCACACACACCGTCTCGATGATGAACATGTTGTAGCACTTGGAGGAGCACTCGCCCTGAGGAGGACAGAGGTTTGGACGGGGAGAAAGAAACATGAACAGAGTAAGACGGAGAGAGAATCAAACTCAACCCTCAGATCAAACGATCACTTTTTAGTGTCCTTCATCAATCAGAAGGTGGAAACACAAACTACTACGGCCGCACTGGATCGATAGATAAAAATGTGACACGATCAATCACTTATTTTTCCAGTACCGTGTGAGAAATCGGGTGGCGAATTGGAGGGACCTGCACAACCTCTATAAATGATGAGCTGAGCTTTGCAATAACACAATTTTACAACCACCGTGTTACTCCACCAAATTCAGCTGCAGAAAATAAACATTAGCCATAATTATTGTGTATTGTCATCTTATTGTCACCTTATCTTATCTTTGTTGTCAAAGTGACTGTCCTGCAAATGGTGAATGGAATTAAGTTCAATTTTAAATTGTCTGGGTGTTATCTTGGAATGACAGGAGAAATTTCCTCACAATCGGGATTCGATGAGCAGCTGACTCATCAGCAGAAGCCCACAAGGATTGATCAGTGTGAAGCAGGGACGGTATCTGTGTTTTTCCACAGTGCGCATGTTTTCAATTTTCTATCTTATACAGTCAAACCTCGGTTCTCGACCAATTCGGTTTTCGACCCAAAATTTCGAGTTTTTTATGCCTCGGATGACGAACAAATTTCGGTTCTCGAACAAACTGAGCGCACTTGAATGCACCGTTTGACTCCTCTTGCCTTCCTTACACGGTGAAGTGACGCTTCCTCGGGTAGATGAGGAAGTGACGCTTCCTCATGTTGCTTTCCATTGTGAGCAGACGTGTTCAGTAAACATTTTTATTTTAAAAAGAGTGTGGTTTCGGTTTTCAAACAATTTCGGTTTTCGAACAGCCTTCTGGAACGGATTATGGACAAAAAACGAGGTTTGACTGTACGTTCAAACCTGAACGACATGCTTGAAATGACAAAAAAACGCAAGACGTTATTTGGCCTTCACCAGTTTCTCAATGTGTGAGTCACGTCTTTCCATTCTATTCCATTCCTCTTCCATCACTGTGCAAGCCTCTTCCTCTCATTTCCTCCTGCTCATTATTCATTCTGGTTCTTCCTTCATCACCCTCTGCGGACTCCCGCTCTCTCATCTGTCATTTGCCGGTCGTCCCAGATGTGGCTCACCCTTTCTCCTTTTAGTCTTCATTCGTTTCAGTTCCCCCCCAAGTGAAAGACAACTCCCTCCGTTGTTTCTCTATGCATGACACACACACGTGTCCCATTCCTGTGGCTCTCATTTATCACTTCCTTCCCCACTGAATCCCTTAACTAATGTGACTTTGAGCATTTTATAACTGCCGTGTGAGGCGCAGCACAGCTTCACCTTGTGCACACTGCTATTATTTAGCTGCCAACAAGTGTTTTGCTGTTTTTGTCAGCACAGCAAATTATTTCTATTAGCTGCTCAGGCACGGTCATCCTTCCATTCGGTTCTGGGTAAGTAGCATTAGGAGGTTTTATGGGAATGTTCTGATGGAGCTGGAAACTGCACCGTCAGCATCCGGCATGCCTCATCCTTCTTCCACTCACTTAAAATAAGGATGCCCTATATTTTATAAACACAAAAACATGGCTATTTTCACGTTTTTTTTTTTTTACAAAATCAACAACATCATTGTACAGAAATGCTTGTTTGCCTTGCGTGAGCAGGAAAGGGAGCAAAGGAAAATGGCTGGATGGGTCAATGCACTCCTGAATTGAACAAATGCAAAGACATCACTGCTGACAATTCTATTCCTCCTACTTAGTGGGAACAGTCTGAAAGCAGCATGACCTTCTGCCAAGGTACGAAACCATGGTTAGGTGAGGCTGATGTGGCCGAACATGAGAACCTAACCCCATCAATGACCTTTGGAATGAAATAGAAGAGCGCTTGTCAGCGGATTTTCAATTTGGAACCAATATTAGGAAAAATAGTGCACCCAAATACTGTAGAATCAGGGGTACATTATCAGTAATGGTACTTCTCTTTAATCTCTTTCATTTCCATATATAGTGGCAAAGTATGATTCATCTTGAAATACCACAACTGTAGCCCAGAAAATGAAAAATTGGATTTCTAATGTCATCATCTAAATATATCATGATTTCTCTTGAGGCTTCAAGCAGACGTTTATGGAAAGAAAGGACAAATATAATTATGGGACGGTTCATTCTGAGAATAGCTTGTGGTAAATCTAACTAAATATCAGCTTCTACACCTGTCCTCCTCCTCCTCAAACAAGCCAGCATTCCTCACTCACACTGCCTCTGTGTGACATCCAGCCGTTAAAGCACTGTGGGAATTCAGGGCTGCCATTCCTGCATCAATCACTTTGTGCCCTCGGCTCCCATATTTTGTCTCTCCTTTGCACTTTCTACCTCTCATTTATTTCTCTCCTCTTTGCTTTCTCCGTCTTGTGTGCTGACACTAGTCCCATTAGGGCTCCGGAACACTGTTCCCACCCCTGGTATGAAAGCCATTTGTTACAGCTACAGGATTTCTACTTCTGTCTCTGCAAACAATCACAGGGCCTCGCTGACTTTATCTCCTCTGCATGACTCTCTGCAAAACTTTGTGACAACTCATTTCAGCCCAAACACAGCAGATGACCGAAACGGGCTTTTGAAAGTTCATTTCATTGAGATAAAAAAAAATAAAAAATCTCATTGTCAAATTAGCACAATAAAGATGTGTGTGTGTGTGTGTGTGTGTGTGTGTGTGTGTGTGTGTGTGTGCGTGCATACAGGTACGTGTGTGTGTGTGTGTGTGTGTGTGTGTGTGTGTGTGGTTCGACACAAGCAGCATGATTCGTGGGAAGCCGCTTATTCTCGATTACATATTTTCTCTGTCAGTGCCATTGGTAGTGTAATGCTTGACGTAAGCCAGCCATCCATTTTCAATCCTGCTTCTTCTTACTAAGATTGCAGGTGCAGTAGTTGGAGCACATTAAAGGTGGTACACCCTGGACTCGTCTTTCAAACTGATGTATATTTTACAGACTTAATGTTTTGGAGATGTGGGAGAAAGGTGGATATGCTGCCATCTGATTTTTGTATGGTTTGCAAAGGTCCCCCGTGACTGACTGGATATATATAGTCTACCTTCTGCCGTGAGTCAATTGCAATGGGTTCAAGCCTTCCAGCTGTAAGCCAGAAAAGCTTACGCGGTATGGAAAATTGATGGGTTATGGATATTTTGCCTCGAAGGAGTTTTGATGTAATATGCCAGGAACAGACTTGATACTCACACATAAATTGTGCAACAGATGCACGTATGGCTACATTTAATTTCTCTCATGATTAACATTAATCGGTGGAAACGTTCTGAGCAGCTGCCGTCAATGCGCAACGCGTCATTTAACATCAGAGAGCTGCAGAGAGAGTGTCGGGTGAACATTAGAAGCCTGCAATGCGATCTGGGATGCTAGAAAACACAATCACAATATATTCACATACATTTTCATCTTTGCTATTAACGTAACAAAAATACGTATTGTATTGCATTGTATTCGCAATTCTAATGGGTGGCTCAAAAATGCTTTTAAGGTTGTGCATTTGGGCAAGCATCACTTTTCATAAGGGGCACATAACAAGTTCACATGGTCATTGATGAAGCCCGAGATGATTCGAGTGTAAACAGTGTACCAGCTGCTGTCTGCCTTTGCTGGACAGTAATCCCTCGTTTATCGCGGTTAATGGGGACCAAAACCACCCACGATAAACGAAAATCTGCCAAGTAGCGCACCCCCCCTCCATTTAGGTACATGTACATAATATTTATAAGGCCAAATTTAATGGTATACATGCATGTAGAAGTAAATTTTGAAGTAATTAACATGACTTAATGCTGTATATTAATAGATTTAAACATGTATAAGTTAGGTTAGTTTTTGAATAACAAAATACAGTAAACATTAAAAAAAAAAAAAAAAAAATTTTTAAAGTCCGCAAACGGTCTGTGAGAAGCTGCGGAAGTCAGCAAAACAACAGCGAGTCACATAGAGCAACATATAGAGTACTGTACTACACGTATATAAAAAAAATATATATATATATATATTTTTTTTTGTATGACTTTGTATGACTTTCAGCTATATATATATATTTAAAAAAATTTTTTTTTTTAAGTCCGCAAAAAGTCCGCAAACGGTCCGCGAGAAGCTGCGAAAGTCAGCAAAACAACAGCGAGTCACATAGGGCAACATATACAGTACTGTACTACATGTATATGAAAAAAAAAAAAGAATATGTTTGAAAAAATCCACGATGCACTGAAGCCGCGATAAACGATCCGCGAAATGGCGAGGGATCACTGTAGTTCACATGTAATTGGATGAAAAACTTGGCAATTGGGAAAATATGATTTTCAGTATTCTACGTTGATGTGGGCGTGGGTGCTAACCGTAGCACAGATGGTCAGGCAGCTGGAAGTGATGAAATGTAGTATGCCACTGTTGTAAACACTTGTCTTTCAGTGGTACTCTGGGTCAATAGAAATTAGTCAAGACACTGGAATAGATCTCATTTGTGCTGGGTTTTGAGTCAGAAAACGCGCACACGCACACGCACACGTACACACACACACACACACACACAGTCAAACAATTTATGACAACTGCCAACCGTCTTGTTGCATTAAGCATTGACTTTTGTAATAATTCCTGCTCACTGCCATCCACCCAGATTGAGGACCATCACTTCACAATTGGGGTTGCAAGTGGCTGCCTCATCAAAGCGACCAACAATGTGCGCACAAGGTCTAAAGAGTAAATATGTCTTTTTCTTGTCAGACAAGAACAAGCTTCAATCTCTTTGACTTATTAATGTGTTTTTACACTTGTGGATCAGGTGAAGCTCTACAGTGTGTGCCGCCTTTGACAACACCCGCAATTTGTGCCAGCCGCATTATTCCGAAAAGATAGACAGTGAATGTGTGATGATAATAATAGCCAGGAATTAAAAAGGTACTCAGAGATAAGCTAACCTCTCCAAAGGCTGAGCAACTCTTATCTGAAACGCGTGGCGAGCACATTCTGCAGCAGAGACAGAGATTAGGGTTTGAATTTTGGGTCTGACATGTGCAGTTTGTATAAGCTGCCCGTGCTTGCATGGATTCCTCTCACATAGTACAGATTCTAAATCAGCGCGAAAATGGGTTCTATATGCAGACACCGCGCAGTTGTGCTCAAGCGTAAGAACTGGCCCATGTGATTTCCGTGGCGGTTCAAGGCTCGTTTTGCCTGTTTGGGAATTCGGCAGACCACTCTGTGACATGGTGTACTCAGGACGCTTCCTTTGACTGATGCGCCCTGCACACCTGCCAAATAGCTGAAAGTCGACGAAACTTTACTACTGCAGGATACCACATCTGACTCTTGGCGCAGGTTCTACGGAGCCTCAGTTGAAAGCCTTTTTACATCTTCAATCATACACGCAGTAGAGAGATTGACTGGACAGCAGCAGCTGTCAATCAGTGGCGTGTCTGAAACCAAGGTTAGGCAGAACTCAGGGAAATGCTGCAGATCCCTCCGACCCTGGCTACCACTTGGGCTGCCCTCAGGAAGGCCATGCTATTTCTCTTCAAACCAAGCAAATCATTTGCTGTGGATTTAATTATCTTTTTCCAACAACAATTGGTGGCCGTGGCTATGTGGGTATAGTAGCTTGTTCAGTAACCAAAGGCTTGGCTGTTCGATTGCTGCTCTGTCCAATTCATGTGTTGTCGTGTCCTTGGGCAAGACACTTCAGCAACCTTGCCTCGAGTGTCACTCAAACTGGTGGTGGATGGAGTGGCCGTAGGCGCAGAGAAGCAGCCATGCTTCCATCAGCCTGGCCCAGGGCAGCTGTGGCTCCAGAATGTAGTTTGCCACCACCAGTGTGTGGATGTGTGAGTGCATGAATAATGCATCCATTGTGAATTTGTCTGAGTGTCCAGAAAAACAATATTTAAAACTGCTGCTATGATAATAATAAGTACTGTACATGCGTATTTGTTGCAGCTGATCTGCATTCATTTTCAGTTTTTTTGTTCTGCATGCGTTAGATGTTTCCCCTCCTCCAACACCCATGATTCGAAATATCAGCTCATCAGCAAGATTTGCAGGAACATGAAAGCGACCGTGATCATTTGTGTGTTGGAAGAGGGATGTGGCAAGAAAATGTGTCGGACGTTACCGTATTTCATTCATAAATGTGACAAGGTCGTGCATCAGATCCTCCTCACACATGGACACATACCACTGGTGTGGAGGCCAGTCACCAACAGCCCGTTTCTAAAAACTGTGCGCGACCTGGACAAATTTGAATGAGCCTTCTCATCGTTCTTTGCGAGCGTCAATCTCCAGTTTGGATTCTCGCAAATCAGCTTCTTCCACCATGTCAACAACTGCATGTTACTTGTGCGTTAATTTTAAAGGGAATGAGAAAATACAATAACCCAGTCTAGCCCGCCCCTGCGCAGATTTCGAATATTTTTACTGTATTCAAAGTTATGTTGCGACCAGCTTCAGCTAATTTTGTGCCGCCTACAACCAGATTGATCGACATCTCTCAAGCTCCAGCTGTGCTGATTGAGCGATTGACGTCCCTCTGTGGCAGTCACATTTTAACTGCAGTTGCAGTGTTGTGCCACTATAGAGGCGCTATATACACAACTGCACAGGAACGACCTGAAGCAACTCCTGAAGAAGAAGGAACAGATCAAATCATATTTTTTCCCGGGTTAGTCAGTGCTATCGGAGTCCTGATTTTCCCTAGTGGATTTCAAAAACCAGGTATTTATTGCCTGTTTCTTTGCAGGACGAGTCAGCAAGGCGAGGCTACATAAATCTGTTTCCAATTAGGAGCATCACGCAAAGTCAAGGTGTATGTGATTGAAACATTTTTATTCTTCTTCCCATATCGTCTTAAAATCACACAAGCCAGTGGCTTTGACAAGCAGTGGCTGAATGAATTTACCTGGCTCAGTTATACTGAGGAAGGCAGGCACAGTGCCCTAACACAGCAGGCAATCGCTGCCTCCCTTTTGAGGCAGCCGTCAACCAACTACAGGCTGGACACATTAAAACGACATGATGTGACGGCCATTCACAAAGCGGCAGAAGAGAAGGAGAGGTTCATTAAAGATGGTAGTACCTAAAAACACTCAGCTAATAAAGTCACAAAACCTAAAAGAATATAGTTTGGATAGCTAGTTTAAGATTTACATTTTTTTTTTTTAACAGAGGACACTGCAGTGTGATATTACAGCACAGGTGAACATGGACCAAAGAGCGCTTGAAGGCTGCTGTAAAATAATCTATGAGTGTCTCAAACAAAAAGTGGCCCCAACACACAAGCTATGAGATCATCATTCACCTATGAAAGTTTTAATAAACAAATGTTTTAACATAATTGTCATATTCTTATTGTAACTCTTAACGTAAAGTATATTTTCTGTCAAAGAAAGTGTGTCCGTTGAATTTACAGAATTAATGCACTTCATGACGCATGGTCAGGATGGTACCATCTCTGCCTCAATTTGAGCCAGGAAAAACCCTGCAGTACAAGATAATGTAGACATTTGGTTTAGAAAAAATATTGTCCAGCATCGGCCTCAGTGCATTCTATTCTCTTTCTCTCCCAATTTCCGCTTCAATACTTCAGTCCATAAACAAAAATAAAGACAATGAATCATACTCCTTTATTCCCTCCATGTTCAAAGGTTGGAAATAGAAATAGGAACAAAATGTTTAGGCCATCAATCACTTTTACCTTGCGGCGGACCTTGGCCATACTTCACTGAACGTGCTACTGCAGGGCGCTATACGCACCTTGCACTTGGGTCAAAGTCAATCAAATGGTGAGGAAAAACCAGCGATGTCAAAAAGAAAGAAGAAGAGGTCCTCGGTCCCTGTGTCATGGGTTATTAAAGGGCTTGTATTATATGACATCTCCATCCGTCAGCTGCAGGCTGTCCTCCAGTAACCTGATAGCTGCAAGTACGCACAACATGCACGGTGGAAGGGGTGCGCCGCTCTGAATGACATTCATCCATCCATTTTCTCTCTCTCGTTAGTGGTTGCTGGTGAAGTGAGGCCTATGGCAGCTGACTGAATGGTCGCCAGCTAATCGCGGGGCACATAACAGTACAGGCAAACAACCATTGCCTCACATTCATGCCGAAGAACAATTTACAGTCTTCGATTAACCCAACAATCCCACAAACCCATGCAAGCATGGGGACAAAATGCAAACTCTACACAAAGGATTCAAACTCCAACTTCAGAACTGGAAAGTGTGTGTAATGTGAGAACTCAGGCTCCGTGCCACCTCACAATGTAAAGGAAAACAGTAAAAAAAAATGTCCTCAGGAGAATGGCTCGATACTTGCACACAAAGCTGCTTTTGTATTTAAATAACACTGTGGAAGCCAACTGTGATAAGGATCTTAATTTCACACTTGGGAAAATTGCACCTCCTTGCTAATTTGTGCTGCACCCGAACCAACAGCAGTTTGACAGTACTTATTGTTCGATTGTTGTGTACTGTACTATACATTTAAAGAGGAAAGCACAATTCTCCAGTGCTTGTTTAACTACAAGAATTAATTCCTGCAAACAAATAAATGAATGTACAATGCCTCTTCACTTTGCGGTCATAAATGTCTTTTTATTCATATGAGCAAAACTTGCAACTACAATATCATAACCTGAATGGAGCACATGTGTGATATATTGTATAAGATAATGAACATTTTCCAAACAATGTGCATGATTTAATTATTTGGACCATTGACAACCATCTAAAATGTACTCTAAGAAATGCTCACTCAGACAAACATTTTTCTTAGTTTCCTTGAACTTTGGGTCAATGTTAGTATCGACATGAATTTTCGACAGTGAAACTCCTCTACAACGAAACCTACATGGGCAAAAATACCCCCTAATGTGAAAAAATGTTCATGCATTAACACCATTCCCATTCTCCTGCCCCTCATACAACGAAAAAAAACCCCTGTTGCATTATAAGAAATCTTTTTCGCAGCAAGAACGTTGCATTGCTAAAATGGCTACAAAACGGACCTCTGGATGTGAAGCAGCTAAGACAAGAAGCGCTCTGACGCTGGAAGAGAGGGTAAAAGTGATCAAAATAAAAGACGGAGGAAGCAAAATAAAAGACATTATCCAAGAAATTGATGTAAGTGAAAGTGAATGCTGATCGTAAATTTCGCAATTTCTTTCCCTTTTTTTCTTTCTACACCGACTATATGAAGTGTCAAATAAGTGTGTGCTCATACTTATGCACTATTGGAATAAAAATAGAGTACACATACGTTTGTGTGTGCGTGTACACATACGTTTGTGTGGGTGTGTTTACATCTGAGATAAAATTTGCTACAGTGAAAAAACCCCCTGTTGTGAAAAATGTCTTGCTGCAAACATGATTTCGTTGTAGAGGAATTTCACTGTATTTTATCTTAAAATGTTAAAAAAAAAACCATCACCCTCATTTATTTCTGTGGCTGCCTGAGAGACTTGCAGAGAATTAATTACAAAATTTACAAAAATACAAAGTCTGTCAGGGTCATATTGAGTTCATAGTGTACAAAACCAAAAAAACAAATATAAACAGCGACCAAACAAGGGACATTACCACCTGCTCTTCATTTTCTGTATAACACTCAGATCTAAGAATCTCCACTGCATTGTGTTGTACGTGTGTTAGCTGTCCAATCCTTTTTCTGGCACGGACAAGATAAACACCTCATACTTTGCTGTTCTCTCCCATAATCCCACTTGGCAGGCATGCAGCAACGGACGGAAAGAATACAGCCCTGAACCAGATAGGCATGAAATCTGCTGCACACTGATTCTGTCAAACACAGTTATATATCCTCAAACACACAACGAACTCCATTAGTATTTACATTACTGCATATGTCGGTGTAATGTTTGATCTTTGATACGGTCTGGGATATTAGTATTGCTTCACACAAATAGTTTCAGATACTAAAGAAGGATTCGGGAGAGTTTTAAAACATTTGTTTAGCAGTTATGCAACACTTCAAAAAGTGACACGCACACACTCACATACGTGCTCGTAAACACACTAACATCACTTCACTAACTCTGATTTGATCACGATACAATTTGTGGCAACAGAAAGGTCGGGTTAGTCTGACTGTAAATTATTGCGACTGCTCATGCCTCACTGACTGCCCATACATTTCTCATCTCAGCCGTCTGTCTTCTCTTCAAGCTGCCACAATGCGCCTCGTGCCATATTTTGTATCCGTGACTGACACATCAGTCTTTTCTGAACCATCAAAGTGGAACTCCTCACTTATCGCGTTAATGAAGACAATTATGAGGACGAGAAAATAAACAAGTGGCACATCAAGATTATCGGAAAGCTTCTTCATTTTGTGCACTCGGGCTGCACAACCTGACTTTGTAGAGCAGAAAGACATTTACGGGAAGATCTATTTTGCCGTAAACCTTGATGAGTTAGTTCAACTCAAATGGTTTGAGGAAAGTGATTGCAATGAATCATTTGTGTTCAATACTCAAACTGCAGGGGTGTGCACGTCAGTAAACTTTGCTGGTGGTCCGTAATTCGTCATTCACCAGCATTTCATGATTTCAAATTTATCATTGTCAGTCTGTCATTCCGTCATCATTATTTTAACCGCAATTTCGTCATCGCTAAAATACAGTTTGCCACCGCTGTTTTAGGTCCGTTGGCCTCTCCGTAACTGTCACTATGTTTTCGTTACTTTGACGGTACTTCCGTCATCGCTATTACCGTACTTTTTTTTTTTTTTAATAGTTTTTTCAGTGCCTTTTTAAAAAGCAAATTCTTACCGTTCTTCACCACTATTTTTGGACCGAGGTCATCTTTTTCGGGGGCGCAGCGGCGACAGCCAATTGACTGCATGGATTCAGCTCAATAGCTGATGTCATACAAACAAGCTGAAACCGAATCATTGCTTCTTCTGGATGCATCCAATAGTTTACTCTTTTTTGCAGAATACAGAATTGCTCACGACCAATAAACTATTACTCTGCTCACACATACTTTTGTTCTTAACGTCTTGCAGCCTTTTGCTTTTTCAAACTGCCACCTTTGCCCTTCCTTGCTAGCATCCAGTGCAAAATCAAGAACAGTTCTAGGGACTCACAACATCCAGGCTATCATCTAAAGCAGGGGTGTCAAAATCATTTTGGTCGCGGTTTCCCTTGGAGGGCCGTTATGAATTTTAGGAAACCATATAAATGTTTAATCCCCTCCACATATTACATACACAGCACAGAAAAAAAAATTGATGAATAACTAGTTTTAAAATCAGAAGTCAAGAAAAATGACTGTTATTGCGGATTACATGTGACAATTTGAAATTTTGGTCCAGACTTTAGCAAGCATCATGGAACTTGACATGCTTGATTTTTTTCGCGGGCCACATAAATGGATGTGGCGGGCCAGATCTGGCCCCCGGGCCTTGACTTTGACACCTGTGATCTAAAGTGTAATTAGCAATTAAATGATTCATTCCGTTTAGCTTTCTTCCAAGTCTTCGGGATGTTTCATACTAAACAGACTCATTTAATTCCATCCATTCATTTTTTTTCGCACTTATACTCAACAGGGCCGTGCGTGAGCTGGAGCTCCCCGCTGACTGTCAGCAAGAGGCAGTCATATGCACCATGGACTGGTTGCTGGTCAATCACAGGGCACATTCTGTATGGACATCCATCTATCCCTCTATTATTCAGATGGCTTACCACTTTGCAGTCTTGCATGTTTTTGGAATGTGAATAGAAATCCATGTCAGCATAGAAAGGACACGCACATTCTACACAGAGAGATTTGATTGCAGGACCTATGACTGCGAGCCGACATGTTAAAGTCTCCACCACCATTCATTTCCAGTCTTCACTCATTTGTGAATGCACTTTTAATTCTATTTAATCAACTTGAATTACCCCCTGAACACTGAACACGTTTCGAGCAAAATCATTCCACTTTATTTCCCCCCCAGTGTAGGACAAATAAAGGTTATCTTATCTTATCTTAACAACAATCCATGTACAGTATAGGGCACATGTCGTCTGTCGCATCTCCTTTTAATGGTGTCATCACCGCCAGACAGTCCAGCTTCCCTGCAGCAAATCTTGACAAAGACTGACCTCAACATCGCTCCTGCCGAGGGCCACCTATCTCGGTTTTCTCCTTATCAATGGCTTCCCTCCTTTGCACTGTATGTACTTGAGATTGATGCACTGGAGCGCACTGAACAGCAAATCAAACTTCACTTTACAGCATTAAGGACATAAACGGCCATTTCAATGACTTTCCAGGCCTGAAGATGACCGATTTACAAAACAAGCGCAAATTTGTTTGGACTGTCGAAAAAGACACTGTCGCTGGGTCAGAATGTTATAGAGGTGAATTAGAGTAAAATGCAGGGGCAGAATGACAATTCAGGTGAGATGATGTGCGACGGTAAAAACTGTGTGCAAAAAACATCAGACCATCACCACACTGAAGGACGTTATTCATGGGTGACTTCAGGCTGAACTTCCACACTCTTTCCAATCTACTGTAGACATCCTGTCTGAGATTTTACCGCGAGAGATTATTGGGGTCATTGACGGGTAAGAAGCTAACCCAGCAGTAACACTGCTATCTAATCAATGTTTATGTGTACAAAGTTTACACGTGATGTCTATTTATTTCGGGTGTGTATGCATCCAGTATATATTTTGGTCTGCAATATTTTTTTTAATCATTATTTGTCTTTGGTCATGTGAAACAAGGAGTAGGATCTAAATACATTGAACTTCTTCCTACTCTACATTTCAAGCTAGCAGTACACGTTGCTTTCATTTGGAATATTCATATTGTAGATTTGTTTTGTTTAATGACTGCATGTTCGAAATAAACAGCAGCATCAATGTTAGCATCACACACACACACGCGCAGACACACACACACACACACACACACACACACACACACACACACACACACACACACACACCATTCAGAGAGGAGGTTTTATGTTCATACACAATGTACATTAAGTATTGACACACAGGGTAGATATGTAAAGCATAGCTTCAACCAAGGGCATGCACATTATATTAAATTAATGTTTCACTGTAATAAAAAAAAATATTGGGAATATATATATATATATATATATATATATACACACATTCCTAATGGGGACATGAATCTGTTAGCAACATATTGTTCTGATGAATAGCGCCAGTGACTGCAAGAGGTTCGACTGCACTTCATAAAGTTAATTGCTAGCCAGATATTACACACATCCAGACACATTCATCCGGAAAAAAGAAAGGAGAAAGGAATCAGCTACTGCTTGGCCCTCAAATGGCCAATGGGCAATGAAGCAAGCAGAAATAACAATAAAATAGTACTAAAATGGCTCAAGCCGAACACAGCACGGGGTATGAGGACAATGACCTTTATCCCAATTTAAAACGTATGGGAAAGCTTACAAACTTTTAAAACCTGCATTTGTGGTCGTACTTTTCCACAGACCTATGAATTATTATGAGCCAGACAGAAAAGTAGATTCTTTGCGAATACTGAGATAACCTTCAGATGGACAACTGTTGGTGCAGAAGGAGAACGAGCTTTTAGCGACAGCTGCCCTTTTGATTTTTCTTCTGACAAAAATACCCTATAACCCCCCTCTGCGTTAGACTGTGGTGCAATGGCAGAAGATATCTTTTTCACTCTGCAACTTATTGAATTTTACCTTGAATTTACAATTTTGGTTTGAACTGCTCAAACTATTCTACAAGGTGGCCATTCAGCATTCATGATGTTAGTTTGATGCTGACTCATGATGATGAACCAAATTGTTTTGCTTCCTCTTTTTACAAATTACTACACATTTAAATTAAAACACACACACACACACACACACGCAGTCGAACCTCGTTACAATGTACCTCGAAAGACATAACAAAGCTGTAGTTCGTTGTAACGATTTCCAATAAAATGTCCGTCAACTACGAGGACATTTATAGATGTAAACACATGAACATGGAATGCAGCGTAAAGATGTCAATTGCAAATATGTCTATATGAAGAAAACATGATTGTATAACACATGAAACAAAGAACTATAGCGCTCCCATTTCATTTTTGAAACCATTCAGTCACCAAATGTTACCCGTCATAGGCAAGTGCCAGTGCCGCCGACAAATCCAACTGTCATCAATTGACGTAGTCTCAGCCGAGCTTCCTTTCAAAAGTTAGAGACAATTTCAGCAATTTCAGCCTTTATAGACAGCGAGATTTGCTTCTGTTTACCAGACATTTTTTCAGACCATGTGCTCAGCACCGCACCGTGCCTCCGCGAGTTACGGCAGAAAGTACAACAATGTACTGAGTGGATCAGTAGCATTGCTAAGCAACGGAAAGGAATCCCGTGCTGGACATTTTGTTCATAAGCAAGGTCTCGGAGGGGCAGTTAGCTCCTATGGTTCGTTAATAAAGGTGTTTGCACTATTTTGTGGGGGAAAATCCGGTGGGTGTAATGAAGTTTACATTGCAAAGGTCTTTTCTGTAAGCAAAACTGGCAAATGGATAATGAATTAAATGGATGAGAGACTCCGGAAAATTTGAACGTCATGGGGGTGAAAGCGTAAACTGGGTACGTTGAAATGCGGTTCGACTGTATATGTGTGTGTGGGCGTAAGTGCCTGTGTGTGTGTGTGTGTGTGTGTGTGTGTGTGTGTGTGTGTGTGTGTGTGTGTGTGTGTGTGTGTGTGTAGAAAATGGCACGAGCCATGTTTCCTGTTTAATATTCAGATACTGTAGATGTAGGAGGAATGTATTTTTGGAGCCATTAAGGTACATTACATGCAAGTACATTTCAGAACTTCAATGCTATAATTAGTGACCTTGAAGGGTTGTTTTTTCAAAGCACATTGCAGACTTCCAAAACATCATCCTCAGGCTATTCACCCATCCATCCATCCACCCACCCATTTTCTAATCTGCTTATCCTCGCGAGGGTTGCGTGTGTGCTATCCCAGTTGTCTTTGGGCAATAGGCGGGAGACACCCTGAACTGGTTGTTAGCCAATCACAGGGCGCACAGAAACGAACAACCATTTGCGCTCACACTCACACCTCGGGACAATTACGATTGCTCCATTAACCTTCCAAGCTTGTTTTGGAATGTGGGAGGAAATCGGAGTACCCGGAGAAATCCCACGCAGGTACAGGGAGAACATGCAATCTCCACACCGTAAGGCTGGAGCCGGAATCGAACCCTGCACTGTGAGGCAGATGTGCTGACCAATCAACTACCGTGCCGTCCCTCCTTCTTTCACCTTGTTTCCAACTTTTATTTGACTGATTATTTCCATGCAGTGATTTGACTTTCTGACAGTTATCAATGTCTCATACATTTATTTGCCTATACCGAGCACATCAGCGAAGCGCTCTGCTTCCGAACAGAATGCTGGCAACTCGACAAAATCCAAATAATCCATTGCAAAGGCTATAGAGATTTTACATCAAGAGGCCTGATGAGAAAAGGCAGACAGGGGATAGACCAAAGGGCTTGCGTATAGAGCTGCTAGTGAAACTCTGAGATCACTGAGTGATTGAAGGGACGAGCTGTAAGTAAGCAAGCGCAAGGGCAGCAACAAGGGCAAAGAGTTCATTCTTTCTCCTACCTTTTATTATCTTTTTCAAGCTCCATACTTAGTTCATATAGTTTACTGTTTAATTCTCTCGGGCCTATCCCATTTTCCCTCTCCTCTTCCGACATCTTCGACTTACTTTATATCCTTCCCTTTGCAACTCCTTCACAGAAACAGACTCAGGCAGGTGAATGATGAGCCGATGAGGGCATTTTGGCACCTCTCCAGCAGGGAGTAGCGCAGAGATGGACCATTTGAATTAAAGATGACTCTCACTGCTACCACCAGGCTTCACTTGGACAGTGACCTCAGTGGCTGGTGAATGTCAGAAAAACATGAAGATAGATATCTAGGTGCCGTTTAGGAACATATTGAAGTCATGGAAAAGCCAATGTGTGGAATGGTGTCACGTTCCTAAAAACTGGCAATCCACTGTCTTGCTTCTGCTGTGTTTACATGAGACGGCCACAAACGGAAACACCACCGTTCCTCTCAACGGAAAGTCATTTTGATCATGGAAATGTAAGCACGGTGTTTTTCAGGAAACATGTCCTGCTTGTCTCTTTATCAGCTTTTCAGCATGTTTACAAAAAAAGAATCTAACACAATGCATCACTCCCCTCTGTTATTATCCTCTTTGCAAATTCATGCAGAGTCATTCCATCATGCCGACACTATCATGCCAAGGTTCTCAGCATCCCTCCAATCAGACTCATGGGTATGCTCCAATCTTTTGTCTGAGCTTCTTGATCTGTTTTTCTGACCGGCCACTGATCTCCTCCTGGTAGCATACTCAAAATTCTTATTTTCAGGCCTTTTGTATAATAAGGTCCTCTGCAGCCTCTCTAAATTCTCCCGCATCACACCCTGCAGCTCTCAGTCCGGTGGCATTACATGTCTGCCCATACCAAAATCTGTGCTGTCTACAACTTTGGAGTCGGTGTCCTGCATGTCGCTGCAGATACACTTAGATCCTCAAATATCTGACTTTTAATTTCGATGGAGACATTATTGAGCCCGTTTGTCTGCCTTCTATGTTTGCTCAAGGGTCAGTCATGATGTGCTTTTTTTTTTTTTTTAAATACTTGGTATTTGTTTAATAATTTCCTGTGGGAAAAGTCCCTGGTCAGAAGAGAGGGCTGACGTCACATCACATGATCTGATGGTCTTGGTTCTATCATTAATGCTTAACGGCTGGGCGACATGGCTGAAAAGTATTTCACAATATAAAAAAATCATTTTTTTTTTATTAATACAATTAGATTTTTTTTTTAAATTGGTAAAAAATACCATAACACAATACAATTATGCAGACGAAATATAACATTTCAAATATCTGGTAGTAAAACTAATTTTCAAGGAATGTTTTTGTGTCCATTGTACTGCAATGTTTTTTTTTTACATCCAAGTCCCTGGCTCAAGCAGTGAGCCTAAATGCTTATTCGCGGAAGATTCTATACCCTATATCGCTGATTGTTAACCGTCATTCGCTGTTCATACAATATTTAGGAGTAGCAAGCTAATACTCTGTTAGAGTGCATGCATTACGGGGGACCAGCCGTCTCAGTTCTGATAGTACTTTAACTTGTTCTTGGGCTCATGATAGCCATTGGGCATGTTGTTGTTTCTCCTGATTGAAACTTCATGTCGATGCTGAGTGTTGAAGCTAGTTCAGACACCAGAGCTAGCACGTCAAAGATGGGGAACTGCTGAGAATTGTTTTGATGTATCCATCCAGAGGTGTTAGCTTGCACAATTTAATCTTATTACGGGAGTTGCACTGAGGCGATTGGTCGTTTATTATTAAATACGCCACACGTTGGTTCGGCGTGCCTACGCCACATGAACACGCGTGCGTCCGCGCACTTTCATCATAGGTTCAACTGCCTCTTGGAGCAGTGAGTGAGTCGACTTGGCTCAAAACACACTTTTGTGGTCAAAATTTCCTTTTACGTGCTTGTTATTGTGGCACGAAACTAAAGTTTATGGTCGCCTCTGCAGACAGCATGTAGGGTCGGTCGGTCGGGGTTTTCTTCCTGATTTTTTTTCTATTGAACATTTTACTGAAGGCATTTTGGAGCAACACATGCTGCCATCCAAGCAATATCCTTTTCAGGAATGTCTCGTCTCATTTCAGCAAGACAATGCCAAGCAGTGTTCTGCATATGTTACAATAGCATGGCTTCACAATAAAAGAGTGTGACTGCCAGGCTGGTTGACTTGCAGTTCAGACCTTTCTTCCATTGAAAATGTGTGATGCATTATGAAGCGTGTAATCCAACAACGGAGACCCCCGGAATTTCAGCAAATGAAGTTGGACATCTAACAAGACTGGGAAAGAATTCCACCTACAGAGATTGCACAATCAATATTCTCAGTCAGCCCCCCCCCCCCCCCCGCCCTTCAAAAAAGGTTTTTCAGTTTGAACATTAAACATCTCATCCTTGTAGTGTATTCAATTGAATATAAATTGAAGATTATTTGCAAATTATTCTATTCTGTTTTCATTCAAATTTTACATAATGTCCCAACTTCATTCCAAAGGGAGCTTGTCAATGTAACATTTCAATCGAATCAAGGGATTTAAAGTAATACAACAAACTAGACAAGTTCAATGCTATTTGTGTGTGCACGAGTGTTTATGAGTTCCTTTTTCTGGGACTTAATGGCTCTGCTAATGTGCATATTTGCATGCGTGCTTGTTCCTTTTGCGCACGACACAGTGAAGATCTTCAAACTCATGGGCCGCTGTCCTGCTCCAAGTCTCCCTGTTGCAACACACCTGCAAATAGGTTTGCAGGCTTCCGCGCTTGCTGATGATCTTCCAGGTGTGTTGACTTGGCATGCAGGACACACAGGTGAAGCCCATTACATTATTTCTCCAGCGTTTACTGACAGATACTGGACAGGCCTCAGTGAGCATGAGGCTTCGTTATCCACGCTGTTATGGGTAGACAGTTCACAGGATAGTCATGCCTAGGACTCAAGCGCACAAAAGCACACACACACACACACACACACACACACACACACAGCTTTTGTTCCAGTTGAGGCAGTGTTTTCTCAGTTATTGTCTGTTGCGCCTCCCCAGGAAGAAGAAAATGTTTTACGCACCGCCAACTCTGAGCTGTGACTATAAATAGTATCATTTGACTATAAAATTGTTATAATTGCACCATGGAGTCTTTGATAACATTAAAGAAAACAGAAAATCAAAGAAAACAAACAAAAAAAAAGAAATATAAATCTGCTGAATAACTTGAACATTGTTTATCGTGGCGTCACACATTTTCTTCACGAGAGCACCGTTGCCACCTACTGTCGTGGATGTGCGTTTACAGTATTTTGTAGTATGGCAAAAATATAGCATGGTCACTAGGGTCAAATTCCCCCCCAAAGCATCACACCAGCCCTGCACCCTATCCCAGGGGGGGCTGCCCCACTATTTGAGAAGCGCCGAGTTATAGTTGAGGCTTTCGTGGAGTGACATTTTTAGCGTATATGGTCATGACAGCATTCCTGAAATAAATATAAAAGATGCCCTGAGACAGTTGCACAGGAGTGGGTATTTAGTGCATGTTAATGTTGTGTAACACACTTACCCTGTCCTCCTCCTCTCTGAGGTCAGGCATGGTGCTGATACATAAGCTGACCACAGTCACTGCTACCATGATGACGGACAGGCAGGCAAAGATCTTCCCCGGTAAGCCAGACTGCGGATTCTCTACCATATCTCTGAGCCAGTTCATAACTTTTTGGTACGTGGTCTCCTCCACGGAAACACGCTGCATGGCGTTCCTCTGCCTGCGCTCCTCCTCCTGCCGTTCTTGCTCATGCACTTCCTCCATTCGCGTGTACATCTTCCTCTTGCAGCAGCGCTCCATGTATGCCATCTCCACGCCCCAGTAGGTGAGCTCGTCGTGCAGGGAGAGGATGCACATCTCCCGCAGCAGACGAAGTTTACCTGCGGCCAGGAAGTTGAGAATAACCCTGAAGGCGGATGGCGAGCGATCAAAGAAGAATTCCTTCCGCGCTTCATCATAGTCGTCGCAGACGCTGGCAATGTCCTCAGGTGACCTGCAGCCACACAAGCGGCCAAGTCGAGTCAGAGGGAACTGCTGCAGCGTTGTCCAAGGGAAGGTGTAGCGGTTCCCCCCAACGTTGATCACTGCCAGCAAGCGGTGGTCTACGGAGACGAGGTCCTCTGGCTGACGGATGAACTGAGCCCTTTGGTAATAAACACCCTGTGGAAAAGTTCAGGACTCATATAAGTCAATATCTTAAAACATTTGCAGATGTAAGTACGGTTGTAACTGACATTGTGCATCATGTACAAACATCCATCCATTATCTGAGCCCCTTATTCAGTCACGCTTAATTATTTCCAAAGAGGAAGGTGGAAGTTGCCATTCAGGTATCATACCTTACTCAGAAAACATACCGTATGTTTTCTGAGTAATTCTACATGGAATACTACTGTTGCTCGAGCTCACCAGTTATTATTTTAGATTTGAAAATACACCGTGTTCATAACGGCTCTGATTGACAAATACTTCTGTTCAAAGTTTCTTGGAGACCAGTCTATTTTGGACATTTTTGAAATGTTCCTCACTCACTGAATTGCTCGCACTTGCATTCAGTCCATTTTCCATGAAATTACCTTGATAATGGAAGAAGACTGGCGTGCTGTATGTGCCAGATAATGAAGGTCATGAAGGCTTTGATGCCTGGCTGGTCTGTCATGCGCCAGTGGCACAACAGACTGCTTGAATGTGCGCACTTAGACACCTTCGCAAACATTCAGGTACCTGAACCATTAATCATACTACTTTTCAATTTGCTTTCCCAGTGGCGCACACAACTCTTATACCTTCTTCTTATTCTTATACCTTAACTCCTATATCTGCAAAACAGATCCATCTGTACTGTATGCGCCTGGAATAAGAAGCTATTGGAGATGCAATACAATAACAGCCCATAAGGAGACTAAGCATATGCCATGGCACCTGACTGATGACACCGTTTGTCACCCATCAGTTAAACAATCATTGGAAAGTGCTCGCTTCACCTTTGATCGCACTATTGGAATTTTAAAGGGATGCCGGATGTGCCTGTACTTGGCAGGTGACAAGCTCCTGCAGATCCCCGAGAATGTGAGAAGAAAAAGTGATGTACTGGTAATATCGAAATAGTTATGACAACACACTTGCAATTCTAATCATAATAATAATTCTAACATTGGATTGCAGGTAATTAAATACATGGTTTAATCTGTTACTTATACATATAGCCAACAGTGATATTCACAAACTGACTACAGTATGTAGTAATCATTTTATTCTGTTAATTATCGGAAATGGTGGATTTGACTAATGGTGAATCAGATCACTGAGATTGTTGCTGGAGTAAATGTATTCAAAGTAGAGGGTGGTTGCCTCTGCAGCAAATTATCTGTAAGGAAATAAAATACATACATTTTCTTTTCCGATCGATACACTTGCTATTCTTTGGACACAGTATAACAGTAATGCGTAATTGTGTCCCATACTTCTTTAGTCTACTCTTCTTTTCGACCGAATAATGTTTTGTATTAGTTTCTCTATCCTTCGGCAGTACATCTAATTGGCTTGGGTGTTGTGTTTGTATCAGCCATGTGCCTGGATCAGACTAAGACAAATTTGGTCTCGAATAATGTCTTATGTCAAACTATTGCCACAAAATCCTGCCGTGTCTCAGACAGAACAGTGGCAAGTGGCAACACGACACGACATACAGTCAGCTATATTACGATATCACTGCATCCCGTTCTTTACGATCTTCGGGCTAACCTTCTCAAATCAAGCTGTATGGAGAGCCATGCGAATCATGGTGGAAGAGACACCTGTATTGATATGTTTTGTGGTGTCATCTCTGGGAGCTCTGGGACGGACGGTTTGGGCTGTCCATTCTTCAACGAGAGCTTGAGTTAATGTTCATGTACTTTTAATACCCCTGGCATGCAGGCAACATCATGTCATGTAGCTAGCTAGTTAGCTAGCTAACGACATAAAATTACATGTTCATGGGAATATTTAGATCCGATATCAAAAGTGCAGGAGTGCTGTTGCCATGAGTCGAACAGCTTGTCTCCAACTGCATTGGTGCACTCATTTCTCTTTCTTTTCAAAATGTTGCACGCGAAAAAATGTGGACAACAGCGACCAAGGGAAGCGAGACACTTGCAAGACAAAATCACAATAGTTAACGGACAAAGACAAAATCCTATATGTCGCAGGGTTCTTATTAATATGACACCACGCGATAGCTAGCAAATAAAAATCTAGATATCCCAAAAAAATGAAACATGCGAGACTTTTTTACTTTGGGCATACTTCTGCTACTTTGCAGCAGTTTGCAAACTGTGGAGAAAAGTACAGGTACGAACAATATGCAGTTTCTGTGAATCGCACTTCGATTATTTTTTCTTCAGAACCTGTCCAAGATTAAATCTTTTTAAAGTTTTGAGCAGTTGAGAGTCCTTCAAAATGTTTTTATAAATCACTCTTTGTCAATGCTGGCTGGGTTTGCTCGCATGCATCATTGTGTGATGAGCTACGGCACATTTGACAGGAACAGTCACACCTAAATGTTCATACCTTAATGGTCTCAGTCTCGGGAATCTCAGTGAAGATGCGGTCGAGACTGCTGTCGTCACTGACAGACAGATTGCTGAAGTCGTGGTTAGCATTGCTGATGATGGGCATGGCAGCATCCGGAACGTACGCCCCTTAACTGAAGTTAGGAAGATGAACAGGTTTTTTTATCAGGCTTATTTTTGGAGGCGAGTCAGGATAGAGCTGCCTGGTCAGTTGTCCTTTCCAGGTCAGAGGTCAGCAAACGAGCCAGAGCCTGTACTTTAGCTTCCTCAAGGTGTCTTTGACCTCAAAGCCCTGCACAGCATTGAGTCTCCTTTGCAGTGGGAGACGATGAATGTCCTCTGGCTTCAAACTAATGAAGCAAAAACCCCAAATTGGAGGACGGAGCGTCTCAGGCAACCTGCTGTCACATTTGAACGACTTTTGATGTTACCATCAGTGGATGAAATGGACTTTCCTGCTTTAACAGCAGCCAGCAGCAAATCAGTGGATAATCTTGGTGAGGCAAGAGCACATTTAGATGGATCAGTGGCTGACAACTGTGGCGAATGAGCGAAATACGTCAGGGAGCCAAATGTGCTGCTGATGTGTCCTGGGATGGATGGGCATCCTCAGGTCGAGGCAGGATTAGTGAGGGCCTGTGGTGGCATCATGCAGGATCTGAGACAGAAAGACACGGGAAGAGACAATTGTCAGTGAGGAGTCGAGATGGTTGGCTTTAAATAATGTCTCGAATTACATACAGTGAAACTCCTCTACAACGAAATCATGTTTGCAGCAGGACATTTTTCACAACAGGGGGTTTTTCACTGTAGCAAATTTGATCTCAGATGCAAACTCTCTCACACACACACACACACACACACACACACACACACACACACACACACACATACGTATGTCTACACGCACACACAAACGTATGTGTACTCTTTATTTTTATTCCAATAGAGCATAAATATGAGCATACACTTATTTGACACTTCATATAGTCAGTGTGGGAAAAAAGGGAAAAGAAATTGCAAAAGTTACTATCAGCATTCACTTTCACTTGCATCAATTTCTTGGATAATGTTTAATTTTGCTTCCTCTGTCTTTCATTTTGATCACTTTTACCCTCTCTTCCAGCGTCAGAGCTCTTCTTGTCTTAGCTGCTTGACATCCAAAGGTCCGTTTTGTAGCCATTTTAGCAATGCAAGGTTCTTGCTGCGTCTGAAACTAACAATAATGCTTCCTCGACTACTGCGCATGTGTAAACCAGTGTGGTGGTTGCTGTTGCCATTTCCGAACGAAGCAGTGGAGGTCGCTGTTGGATTAGACTTCGTTGTAGTGAATCTCGTCGGGAGGCAAGAGCAGAGAAAAAGATTTCGTATAACGCAACAGGGTTTTTTTTCGTTGTATGGGGCAGGAAAGTGGGAATGGTGTTAATGCATAAAGATTTTTTCACACTAGGGGGTATTTTCGCCCATGTAGGTTTTGTTGTATTGGTTGTATTTTCACTGTATTGGTTTATAATATATGTACAGGAATGTACTATAAATTAGTACGGCGTCAATCATATTTTGATACTTAATTATGAAATTGCACTCATGAATGTCTTTTTCCCCTTAGCAATCTCTCTCTCTCTCTCTCTCTCACCGACACACCCACATATATATGTATATATATATATATATATATATATATATATATATCAATATATATATATATAAATAAAGAGTGTGTGCGTGTGTGTGTGTGATTGACAGTTTGTGTGAAAAGTTCAAAGAAAAAAAAACGGATGATGAAGAGACAATTAAAAATGTGTCTGCAGTATTGTTTTTAAAAGTAAGTGATGAACTTGACTTTTGGGGAAACATTTTTTTCACCATGATCAATACAGGACTTAAGTGGTGGCAAAAAGAACGAACATTCATCTGGCTGGTTTCATCATAATGGGTAATATTTAAAAACAAGGAACAGGAGGAAAAGAGAACATTCAGGTTTAATGGTGTAATTCACACCCAGAGGCTCAAAATGTGTTTCTTGGCAGTCTGATTGCTCTGAAACTTATTGGCACACATCGTGATTGCAGTTGCCCAGAATGGTTCGCCCTGTATCAAGGCCCTAATAGTTATCAACTCCATTTTCTCATTATAATTTCCAACGTCTCCGTCGCTAGCCGCAAATCAAAGTGGCTATTGAAAACTCCATGTGAATAGGCATTTTTTTTCTCGGCTGACATGTCCAAACAAGGATTTTACTCTTATTATCATTCAATAGGAAGGACGAAATCATAAGTTTGCCCGAATCAACTTCAAAAAAATGAATGATAAAAGTATCCAGAATTTTTTTTTTTTTCATTTATCTTCATCATTAACACTGAATCAATTTCTAGATTTTAAAGGTGACCTTCATCCATTGAAGCGTCAGTGATGGACATCAGTGATAAATGCTCCCAATGTGCCCGTCATTAAAGAATGAGGGCTATCATGAAAAGGTAGCAATGATCCGCCAATGACATTGAAAGAAATGAACACTCTAAATCCATTGTGTGATCGATTGGCAGTCCAAGTGCCACATACTGTAAACATACAGTTTTCCTGTATGTTACACACACGTACAGCACATATGACAATAAAGTGTATTCAATTCAATTCAATTCAATTCCATGTCTAAACAGAGTGCAGTTCTTATGTGTAATCCACACACTGCAACTTGGCATGTCACACAAACTTGCATCCTTAGTCGGGCACAGTCGAATCTGATGTACTCTGATTACATCAGCGAATGTCTAACTTGGACACAGCGGACCTGGTGATGATACATGAACTCATTCAGAACGAGGAGAGCGACTCACATTTGGCGAAAGTAATACATCAGGCCTGTCACGCACAATGTTGCCGTTTCATCACCACCTCTGGCGAGGAGAGAGCATGATCAACTATTTAGACATCAACTTGAATTCTCTGCAGATATGCTGGTATTTTCTTGAGGGAGGTTAATTGATAAAGGTGGTTTTGGCAGCACACTGGCATTAACAGCTTTGATCGTATGCCATCAATATTAAACTCGTTCAATACGGAAACTTGGGAAATGTTAATTCCAAACGAATGAAAAGCCCATGGTACACAAGAAACACGTTAAGAAGACACCCATTCATCAATATCGGATTCATATGAAATTACTGAGCTCAGACCACACTAATGACAACTTCAACAACGAGGTAATACCTGTACCTAACCAGGATTTAAGTTAGTCTCACAAGTCCTTGGCATATCTCAGAAGACATTATCTTCGTGAACAAATCATTTTCTCCACAAGTCTATTTACTTGACAGAACCAGAAATGGATGCATAACATGGGAAAGCGTAACAGGCGTTTCTGCCCTGGCTGTTCAATAGAATATTGTATTCATTCTTTTTTCTGGGTTGTTTTATTTTTTCACCCTGGATTAGTCAGCTGTCAATCAAAGGGCACATAGAGACGAGAACCCAATCATACATTCACACTGTCACTGAGTGCAAACTAAACCCACGCCGCCGACACCCAGGGTATCAAATAACTTAAAATGTACTCCGGAAAGTGAGCTAAATTTAACATTTAGGGCAATTACTTTCGTTGTACTACAGATCTGGCCCGCCGCATCATTTTTTTGTGGCCCGCGAAAGCAAATCAAGCATGTCAAGTTCCATGATGCTTGCTAAAGTCTGAACCAAAATTTCAAAATGTCATATGTATTCCACAATAACATTCATTATTCTTGACTTCAGATTTTAAAACTAGTTCTTCATCAATTTTCTGTACGCTGTCTATGTAATATGTGGAGGTGATTAAACATATATATGGTTTCCCAAAATTCATAACCGCCCTCTAAGGCAAACCGTAAGTGCAATGTGGCCCACGACAAAAATGAATTTGACACCCCTGCTGTAGAGTCTGCTTGATCTATTCTGTAAATTGGCTACACGGTTGGTCATTTGTGCAAATCTGGATACATCAGCATTTATTAATTCATCATGATGGGCGTGTGGTGGACTGTATACTGCAAAGTGAAGTACGTGTATATAATACGGATGCCAGGTTAATTGCATCATTCCCTCTGCACCTTCACAGCATTTAAATGTTACTTAAATCATTGCCTGTACAGTTTATAAAATGCTTTATGACGGTCGACAATAGGCCTGCACAGATTGTAGAGAATATATAAACCACTGAAATTAATCCCATGAGGAAAATCTGCTTCGAGGAAGCATCCCCGAGTGAATGCATTCAACTTTGGTTTGCAGATGTGGCTGCCTTGCGGTGGCTTTTGAAACCTCACGACCTTTTTAGGATAGTTATTAAAATCTACATGCAATTGAGACTCTGGTGTCATAAAAGTAGATGTGAGGTGAAGTATTCATCATACAAGAAAACAATTGCTAAATGTGGTAAAATGTTTTTTAAAACTGTCATTAATTATGAATCTGATCGTTTGCTCGAAAATAGTCAATGCAATGTCCTTGCATTTTGTGTGCAAGAAAACAATCACGCTCGTGTATATTCCACAGAACCACTTGAGGAAGTTAAACGAAGCTAACAATAATTTAGCAATGAACGTGCGTTTCGGTAGATTTGACTTGTTTCGATTTCCCGTTGCAAGACAGGTAAAGCAAGCACAAAAGGACAGCTTTTGCATTGAAGTGCGGTGAACACATTTCAACTTCCCACTGTGGCGAACATCAGCCTAACTTACCTTCCCGTGATCCGAACTCCTCTCCACACATCTCAACCTGCTCCGAATGGCATACTTGTGTCTTTCGATCCCGGCGGTCGCTCAGCTCCGAAAGCCGAAGCATGCGAATGGCTGTTGAGTGCAGCCGCGGATCGAATCACCTGTCCGGTATTCGCCCATGGCGTACTGACAGTGGGAGCACACCGCTGCAGGATGCGCCCGCCCACAACCTGAGTGTGCTCAAAGTGTCCCGCTTCAGCTGGCTTCGTGGCGAGGCAGGAGGAGGATCAGAAGGGAAGGGCGAGGGGGATGTGGGAGAAGGAGAGGAGGAGCAGTAGCAGGAGCGGCAGAAGTTCAAGTTGACGTAAAGGTGTCCAGAATCGACATCCTTGCTGAAGTGCAAGTATAACAGACGGAAGACACGTGACATACAGAAACAGAAGAACATCCAGTCCTCTGTCCTCGGTTTACTTAACTAGATTTCTTTCCGGGTCCTTTTCCTGCGCCATATATGCGCAAAAGATATTGTAGAACTCACCAACACTGTAGTCGTACATGATGAAAATATCAATTATCCACCATTACCTACCAAACACTCCATGACAATTGCAATCAATCAATCAATCAATCAATCAATCAATCAATATAACATTAGTGAATGAAATCTAATGTAAACAATGATATATTTTTTATAAAAAACAAAACAAAATAATGATGTAAGATAGACATGAAATTCACATTTCAAATAAGAGTATGATTGAGCTTTTTCCAACTGTGCATAGAGCATGAAAAAAAAAAGAAAGAAAACAAACATTCAACTTAAAACTTAATTTCAACATTAAACATGGCTAATTTCCTTTCAGTGAGAATGTTACTAGACTTTGGAATGATTAAAATTCAGTGAATCATTTATTTCTTGAACACCCCGCAGATGCAATTGCATCATTAAAAATCCACTATTACTGCAAACCCCTTGTTTTAGGAAGAGTTTCAACAAAATCTTGGAGCTCTTCCAAATGAACTTCATCCAAGTTGGCCTTGCCTTGTACACTAGGGCACAGTCATACAGAAAGAACCTTCCCCAAATATTTCCAACAAAGCTGGAAGTGGAGTCTGTCCACTGGGTGATGTAACTGATATTTGTATGTCGCTGTGTAAATCAGGACATGCTGCATTCTATCGTTAAGCTAACCTCACTGAAAGCACCTTGTGTCGCACGAAGAGAATTCTTATATATTCCAACTGTTGAAAATGACTTGGTGAGGTGAGGATCAAGCAGGGACTAGATTCCCCAAATCTGACTGGTGAGGAGACGTGTACCAACGATTTTGAGCATTTACCAGAGCTACATCTGACAAAATAACCTCCAGGTACTTCAACAATAAAATAATAAGTGGTGGACTGCTGACCAACACGACGACAACACCGCAGTGCGACACAAAAGTTATCAGATAGAAAACCTCTATCATGATACTGTACTCAGAAAAAATCTTAACAGTGTATCCTGACACACCTATTTTGTCCTTGAGAGGCTCCTCATTTGGTCGCCACCGCAGTGCTTCTCAAATAGGGGGCGAGGTCAAGGAGGACGCGTTTGACCTCGGGGAACATGCTTTTTTATTTCGATTTTTTTACTGTCCTTGCGCCTCCACTACATTAGGGGGCAGTGACGCTCTCATTGGCAGTGTGTGCAATCGATGGAGCATTCGCTCGGTGTTTTGTTTGCACTGAGCATGCACACTTTACACACAGCACAGAGTATAAGTATGAAGTGCAGACACGAAATCGACAGGCGGAGAGAGATGGAGAAAAGAGAAGGTCTCCCGAAAGCTAAGACGATGAAATACAACGAAGCGTATGTCGCGCTTTGCGTCACTGTGACTACGGTGGTAGACGAGGAAAGACCGGTGTACCTACTGTGTCTAAAAATGTTGGCAGTGGACAGCATGAAGCGAAATAAATGAAGGTGTCACTTAAAGACATTGCACCCCAATCACGCTGTTGAACCGCTTGAGTTGTTTTTTCAGCGAAAACGTGCCGAATATTGCCAACAATCATCCCGCTTTGTAACTGCTACTTGTAGCCATTAATCCAGACATCATCTTTGATGAAAAAAAAATCAGCACAAATTATTTTATAAATTTTTTTTCCACAGGTTTTCATATTGTGCTCCTGAATTAATGTTGGTGATCAATTTGAATGCATTATTATTTATTGATTTTACGTACTTTTATTTTTCAGTATTGTATGGTTTGACATGGCCAGTCAAAAAATGTTTAATTAAGGATTTAATTTTATTTTTGAATTTCAGATGCACTTAAAATATTTTCTGTTATAGTTAGTAAAGCTATTCTTTGTTGTAAGTTGGTCCATATTTCTTTCTTTTTTATTCTCTTATACGTTAATAAGGGCGGCCCGGTAGTCCAGTGGTTAGCACGTCGGCTTCACAGTGCTGAGGTACCGGGTTCAAATCCAGCTCCGGCCTCCCTGTGTGGAGTTTGCATGTTCTCCCCGGGCCTGCGTGGGTTTTCTCCGGGTGCTCCGGTTTCCTCCCACGTTCCAAAAACATGCATGGCAGGCTGATTGTGCACTCTAAATTGTCCATAGGTGCAAGTGTGAGCGTGGATGGTTGTTGATCTCTGTGTGCCCTGCGATTGGCTGGCAACCAGTTCAAGGTGTACCATGCCTACTGCCCGAAGACAGCTGGGATAGGCTCCGGCACCCCCCGCGACCCTAGTGAGGATAAAGCGGTACGGAAAATGGATGGATGGATGGATACGTTAATAAGGGTACAGTGTTATGCAAATGTGTACTTATCACAGTTTTATAGACAAATTATACTATTTATTGTTGCGCGGGGGGGATGTTTTCTTCTTCCTGGGGGGGGGGGGGGTGTATGACATAAAATAATTGAGAAGCACTGGCCTCAGGGAACAACTCTAACAAGGAAACACTTGTTTGTTCGTCCAGGCCCTTATGGATGCTAACGGAGTGAACAACACATTAGCAGAAGTGGAAACAGAGAGTGAACGTGTGCGTGTGCGCATGTGTGCGAGTGTGTGCGTTTGTGTGAACAGTTATGTGCAATTTATTGAATCCCTCCATCACTATTCATTAACCTACGGTGCGGCATGTGCCTGCGGCTGCATTGTGTACGCAACATGAGACTGATCACACATGCTGGGCTATTAGTTTTCACACAGCATTGTCTTTTTTATTTTATTTTTTTGCTCAAAGGAGACAATGCCTGTGTTGCAACTGAATGAATTTGCTGTCCTGCAGCTTGCCCCCCATGTGACAGTAACACGATACTCTTGTTTTTATATTGTCTCTTCTATCATTCTATCAGGTTACAGAAAAAGAAACATGTCTAACTGTGGATTCGGCACAGGTGCGAGATTGGGAAGGTCCTGATATTTCGACAGGAAAACGTTTTTTTTTACATGTGCAACCCCCCCTCCACTATGTGCTGTTTTCCCCTCCTAAATCACAGCGCACGCATCAACGCAGCAGCAAACAAAAAATAACTGCAACCTGGTCAGAACAAGCAGGCCTCACTCTGGTGGATTAAAGGTTTAATCCCTCACAGGCAAGAGGGGATGAGATTAAATCACGTCAGGCAGCCTGCTGGGGTCTGCAGCAATGTGAGGTGCATGCAGGAGAGGTGCAATGAGTCACTGAGCGATTTAAAGCAAACATTGCCTCATTGTCACTCCAGTGTCCAGCTGAAGGTGAGTCCTCAACCGACTGTTAGCCTTCATCTGGCTCCCCTGTAATTGCAGTCCTCACCTAGGGATTCCCTTTCCTCCTCTTAAATGTGTTCGATCTATTACATCTTGATCAGGTTAATTCCTCTGTCAGCCAACAAGGCAAAAAGAAAGATTAACCCACACGGGCCAGGAAGCAAGTGGAAGCTGCTGTATTGCTGCATTGGGAGAAATGGCATTTCGCGGGAGTGGGTACAGAAATCAACGGAACGTAATTGTAAGGGATTTATGATGGTTTGTAACCTTTCAAGGCAAACAGAGGTGGCGAAGGACTCTGTCGATTGTTGTACATGCTGGAAATGAGGGCTGTAACAGTCTTATTTTTTTTTTATTGTCATGATTATATTTGAAAAAAAATAAATTCAAATACAATTAATTTGATTATTATAATATATTATTATAATATTAATTTTAATTGTTGTAATTCATTTCTTTTTGAGACATGAGACATATTTCCATCAATGCATTTCTTTCTCGTGCCTTTCTTTTACATTTGTTCACGTATTGACATTTCATAATGATGGCTATTTGTTGTGATCGATTGAGGGGGACATTAAAACCTTGAAGTCATTAGTGACAGTCATCAGCCACACCATTAAGTATGCCTGCATGATCTAATGATCCAACAAAATACCTGAATAAGCGCCACCATCAAAACATGATGCCGTGCAGTTCGAACAAACTCCATGTTCTAGCAAACTATACCACAATAATAGGCATACAGGATTGTTAAAACATAATGTGTCTCACTATGAATCAATTATTTACTTCCCGCACCCTATCTGTGGGTGTGTAAAAGTCCAATAGTAAAATTGTTCTTTTTTTTCACTCCTTGGGTTCCCATACTTCAGTCTGTTTTCAGCAAGGTGAAAGTGAGCCATGTTTGTTTGTGCCATTGTGTTTTACTCTGTCCATTATACATCGAATGGAAATATCAGAAGAGGGAATACAGTGTGCATGTGTTGAGGGTAGAGGTTTGGGTGGGGTGTGGGTGGGGGGGCACTGTACCTTCATGATCAATAGAGATTCTGAGGTTGGAGTGTAGTGCAATTTAGAACCACCCGGAACGTTAAACTCAGGGAGAATTCCCTCCATGCTTTGCTCGAGACCAGTGGTTCTTAACCTGGGTTCCATCGAACCCTAGGGGTTCGGTGAGTCGGTCTCAAGGTAAGACACGCGTGACTCAAAATTTTAGTTATGACATGTCCACTTGGCCATCACTGGCTGCATAGGATCACATGACATTGCGTGTCCAATCAGCGCTGCGGGAATATTGTTCACTCTGTAGTCAAAAGTGTGACTGTCGTGAGAGTACGCCATGCACGGTTCATTTTGTGCACAATTAAAAACAACTTATACTTATGTCTTGAAATTGTTATTTACTTTTTTTCAGTTTTTAATAAATGCGATTTTTTTATGTGTTGAATTTATTTTAAAAAAATCACATTTTAATGTGCATACGATTTGGTTGGGTTCAGTACCTCTCTCAAGGTTAAGAACCACTGCTCTAGACTGTCCGTGTCAACAAGAACAACGCATGTTTTTCTTTGTAAAGAATATTGTCAAGCCAGCTTTTGTATTGGATCCCATTATTGTGTGCAGGTGCTATATACCTTATGGAGTGTTTTTTTTGGTAATTCTCTTAATTAAAGACAGAAGAATTTCAGTATGGGAACTTCCTCATCTCCTCTCAGCTATGCCATATTTGGAGCTTTCAAGCATTTAGAGCACATGTCTTTACTAAGCAAACACTATTTGGCTTGTTTGTGAATGGACTACAATAGGATTGTATTGGTTTCCGTCTGCGTGAAAAGAGATTGAAGAATAAAACAATACATCAGTATATGACTCATGCCAAGATGATGACTCACACAATACTGGCATTTCATTCCCGATAGCTGGTTTTAACTGAATGAAGTAAGACCGATATGGCAAGCCTTTTATTCCAAACACCAAACTAGTGTAATACGCAGATGTCTGATATGAGGGATATGGAATAAATGCTCAAAAGGCTTGCCATCGACAGCTGTTAATGCTAATTGCGCAGCATTCTGTTTGAAATCCATCTTTCTTAAAAAAATCAGTAAGAGCATATTTACAGACCAAACAAACAGGGGATCATAAATCATCCTGAACCGACCACTTGGATGAGCTGAACCACTCCAAACGTGCAGCCAGCAAGTGTAAGGTAAGCCACATTCACATTCCGAGCACTTTCACAGCTTATCAAGGTTCCCCAGTGACTTCACAGCCCGTCTCAGCATTTAATGAGACAGACATTTCTCCGCAGCAGGACAACAGACAACTTGCAGACTGCAGTCTTCTCGCTGTTTTATGTCACAATTTTCAAAGTCATCTTTTTTTCCAGTTTTACTTTTTCGAGCCAACCTATTTTATCCCAACCTCAATCTGCACTCAAGCCATTAAACTCATGCTTTTGTCAGAATATCAGTGTCAAGCCTCTACTGAAATCGAAATGCACAGGGGTGATGTTCCAGTATATTTTATTGCTCGTGGCGTTAAAAGGACGTCAAATAAAAGCTTCTTCTCTTCCTCTACCTCACATTTTAAGAGGTCAGGTACGTTTAAGAAGTCTGTTTCAAAATTATTAAAAAGCCCCTGAAAAAAAATCAACACGTAACTTTTGAGCTGAAAGCTTAGCAGCTGCATTTTGCAGGAGCCCTAAGATGTTTGGAGCTCTTTGCAGAGGACGTGCGGGGAGAAAAATAGCTGCTCACATCCATACGTGCAAAAATTCAAAGCGTTGGCCAAGTCAGATAAATGAGATACTTTTGAGGAAAGTTAAGACCTCACACCAAAATTTGTATATAACGTATAAATCAGAAATGAGACTAGTACTGTCATGGACTACTTTGATCATAACCACTTTTACCTGAGGTTGTACAGTGAATGTGGTAATGAGGTCAACTGCATGTCAGAACCTTTGATAACATATGCAGATGCTTAATCATCCAGGAGTGATTCAATGATCAAAAATTCCCTTCCATAGGGACCCAACAGAAAGTGCGGCCAGTCAACTAGAAACATGAGGCCTATGCATGTCTCATTACATTCTCAAATCTCGAGGCTCAGGTATTTGTCTGTCCCTTCCAATCTCATTACTGGGTAACGGAATACACACCAATGGACTCTAGGATGAACAGGGAGCGTGTAATATAGTTTCAAAGAAGAACACAATCTCTTGATCCGTTATACTCATTCGCAAAACAGTTTCATAAATCTGTTTTGGAAAAAATAGGTTTCTCTGATGGATCTGCGGAGATGTCTTAGGCTTTTATTTAGTCCTCAATATGATGAGAGGCGAATACAGTGGCGCGTGCACGCAGCACAGACCGTACGTCACAGTTCACAGTTTTTGATTTGGCTAGATTTTGCTTGGTGTGGATGTTGTAGAAGCAGTATACAGAGCAGTCCTCACTGACCAATTCTAAACACGTCCTACTACCGAATCTTCCGGACAATAAGTCACAGTTTTTTTTCATAGGTTGGCTGGGGGTGCGACTTATACTCTGGAGTGATTTATGGGTGAAATTATTAACACATTATTGTATCATTTCACGTTACGGTAATCCCTCGTTTATCACGGTGAATGGGGACCAAAACCACCCGCGATAAACGAAAATCCGCGAAGTAGCAACCAATTAACATATATATATATATATATATATATATATATATATATATATATATATATATATATATATGGGCCTTTGCGCTAGAGCAGCGCGCACTAACACACACACACACACACACACACACACAGGCCAGCGATCCCGCAGCATGCAGCAGACGTGTTTATGATTAGTCAATTAAGGTTGTTCAGACAATTAGGATGGAAGAGACCTCCTTTTGTTCTTATAAGTCTCTCTCTCTCTCTCTCTCTCACCACACACACACACACACACACACAGGCCAGCGATCCCGCAGCTTGCAGCAGACGTGTTTATGATTAGTCAATTAAGGTTGTTCAGACAATTAGGATGGAAGAGACCTGCTTTTGTTCTTATAAGTCTCTCTCTCTCTCCCACACACACACACACACACACACACACACACACACACACGCACACGCATGCACACACTAGCAGCATCGTAAACAACACTTATACACTGATTAAAGATCAAAGAGTAACCCACGTGTTAAGACAGAAAGAAGATGCACAGCCAATCAACATGGCTTTACATCTTCTCAGCCCCGATGTACTGTATATGTTGCTCTATGTGACTCACTGTTGTTTTGCTGACATTCGCTGCTTCTCGCGGACCGTTTGCGGACTTTTTGCGGACTTAAAAAAAAACCAAATCAAAAAAACAAAAACATTTTTATTTTATGTTTGAAAAAAAATCCGCGATGCACCGAAGCCGCGATAAACGAACCGCGAAATAGCGAGGGATCACTGTTTTTCACATTAAACCGCAAGAGGCCGCTCTAGACCCGTATTGATTTTTTTTTAAGAGTGGACAGGGAAAATTTAAGGCCGTCCGTCATTTTGACGGCTTGAAAAACCACAGCAGCAGTACGTCCTTAAGAATCTAGCGCGGCACTTTAAGAGAGAGAAGCAGAGAGACCAAGACGAACAATGACGGGTGGATGCTCGACAGAGACTGGAAGGAGATCTTTGAATTGTCATTGCAAGAGTTTAGTACAGTACGTGTTGTGATGAGGCGACTTCTGTTTTTTTGCAAACTACGGTCTCTCGTGGCCAAAACTATTCACAGCCTCGAAACGGCTTCTCTCTCAGCGAGAGAGAAGCCCGACCCGACCCGAACCCGAAGCAATGATTGACATTTTAGCCCCGACCCGACCTGAAATTCGGTGAGCACATCTAAGTTTCAAAAGGGCTTCCGTATCGTATTTCTATTTGCAATCCAAGAGTGTGGGCGAATCCCATATACACAAAAAAGCAGCAAATAAAACAAAAACCACATTTGTGTTGTGACGACGTCGCTAACACATTCCACACAGAGCTCCATATTGATTATTTGTTGGTCATTATGTTGGCCACTCATGCATTAACACAGTGCCGTTTTAAATGATCATTCTTCAACTAGAAATTGCATTTCCCTCAAATATTACATTAAAACTGGCCTGATGCTGCCCTCACACCCAAACATCAAAGAAAGGAATAACTTGAGATCAAATAAGGGTACATCACATCGTATCACAGCACTACTCTTCAGATACCACGCAAATACTGTGAGTCTCATCGTATGACATTAGAGAAAACGGAATGATTTGAAGCAACATCAGATGTCGTAACTCAGACTTGTGCAAGAGATTTCGAGGAACACAAGATGAGTGTGATGAGTTCCACTGAGAGTATTGCGCAACTTAAATGTGAAAGTGAAAGTGAACGCCTTTTAAATGTACCTTTGGGCATTCTTTGGTAGCTCTTTTTTTTTTTTTTTTTAACTCTCGACAAAGAATGAGGTCACATGAATATGCTTGTGGCTTGTGATGTCATTTGAGCATTTGTTGGCCAGTTATAGTGTGTGTCGCTGCGTCTTGCTTGAGGTCTTTTTGCACTTTTCCAGTTTAATCCGGGCAACCTGTTGTGCTAAAGCCAGCTGTCCTCACGGTTCATTAGAGCGTCCCTTCGAAACATGTCAGCAAGGTATAATACAGGCAGAGCTGTGATTTTTCTCCGCTGGTTGGGCTTTGAGCAGGTTTAGCCGTGTTCTGCAAAATAAAATAAAAGACAGGAAAAATGAAAGACCGCAATGTGATTTTGCCGGGAGGTACGGATCCGCAAATGTAGCCTCTGGTGGGTTCTCTTCTGCTCGGAACACTTGAAACACGGTGTAAATGTCTGCTGCGACTGACTGGGTGACCAGTTTAGGGTATAGTCCGCCTTTCACTGGGATAGGCTCCAGCACGCCCCATAGAAGATGATCGAAGTCATGGCAACTAACTTTTGAACAACAACAATTCACAAGGTGCTTTAACCCACCGGGTTGCACCTTCTGCTACAATGCGATGCAGGATTCAGGTTAAGGGAAGCCATTTTAAGATAAAAAGAAAAACTTTAACATAGCAATTAAGCCTTGGTTGTTGCTGGGTTGCAGAGCACACGCTACTCACATTTGTTTCTAAACACAGCTGTTTACTTTCCATGCACTGCCTGCAGTGGGCTCCGTTTTTTGCGGCACTATGAATAACCAAAACGGCACATTTGAACATGTGCTGATGGTCTGAATGGAGCAGGTTTTTGTGAAACAATTTTCCCATTAAAAAACAACAACAAAAATCGACATTCCTTGACTGGTCTGATTTCGAAGAAAGAAAAAAAAGCAGGAAACCTGCAAAACAGCGAGCTTATGTCTTGCAAATTATTTTGCGGACCCCTGCTAAACACTGCTGGAAAACAGAACTCCTGTTGACTACCATCGAGTACTGAAGCCCTTTTTCTGTGTTCTTGTTTCATTAGTCCGTCTAATGACAACGAAAACATCCGGATGTGCTACATGAGTTCACAAAGCCTCCTCAGGTACATGTTTTCAGAAATGAAAGGCAGAGCAACTTTCTCCAGTTAGTAATTAGGCCACAAAGGCTCGAGCCTGGACCTCCTAGAGCCCTGTGTCGCTTTTGATTGTCAGACTCAAACTGTTGTCAAAGAAGCTGCCAAATGGTTTCTTCCCGGAAAAAGTGATGACACTGAAGGTAAAATACCTTCGGGGCATTCTGTAAAACAATTATGTCTGAATACTGCATCCAATAGTGGAACTTCAGCTTCACGCTTGGTATTTAATATGGATGTTAATCTTCATCGATGAATTAAACACAAGCTTGTATGGACACTAGCCATCTATTCTGGTGGATGATGTCCACACCTTCTCATGAAATCTCACTCAAACTGCAGCACTAATTAATAGTGGAGAAGATGACACGATGAGCTCTGTTGGGCAAGCAGGGGAAGAAGCCGTGTCAGCCGTGAGCAAAATAATACGATGAAAGAGACCAAAGAAGCAGAGAAGACGCACGGCAGACTTTCCCTCTTTGTGGTCCTGCTCGGTTCTCATTGTGGAATAATTCAACAATGGAAGATTTTGTACATCCACACTCCTGCTGGAGTGAGCTGATTCCCGCTGAACTTGCCATCAATTATGCATCCAGAATTCTGTTTCTCAATTGATTCAGATTAATGGAGCAAACAAAAGACTGAGAGGAAACTCGGGAGCGGAAACATTTGATCCTCGTGTTGCCTATTCATGCACAATCAACACTACTCTATATACAGATATTTAGATGGGGGGTAAATGTTGTGATTTATAGAACTGATACAAAAGGAGCGGTCGCTGCTGTCTAAAAGCTGAGTTACTCTACAACTGAATGTGAGATGTCTGTGATTTTTCTTGGACATACTGTATGTTGTTGTAATATTGTGGAGTCTTTTGAATGACTTGAAGCAGTTTTTTTTTTACACCTCCATAAGAGTGATAGTGTGAAGGTAAACGGTGTTGTTTCAATATTGGTTAATTGGTTGGCTTGCTAGTCTGTTAACCAGTTTCCATTTAACTTTGGAGAAGAAGAAGAAATGAAGAACAGACCCAAATGTTGTCTGAGGGGATTTTGGGCATAACTTATTTTGGACAAAAAGGAAAATCATTCCATAGGTTGACGCAGCTGCTTTAGCGTGTTCGTGTAAACTATGACATCATTTTAAAAAAGTGAATATGAGGCTGGGCGGCCCGGTAGTCCAGTGGTTAGCACGTCGGCTTCACAGTGCAGGGGTACCGGGTTCGATTCCAGCTCCGGCCTCCCTGTGTGGAGTTTGCATGTTCTCCCCGGGCCTGCGTGGGTTTTCTCCGGGTTCTCCGGTTTCCTCCCACATTCCAAAAACGTGCATGGCAGGCTGATTGGACACTCTAAATTGTCCCTAGGAGTGAGTATGGGCGTGGATGGTTGTTCGTCTCTGTGTGCCCTGCGATTGGCTGGCAACTGGTTCAGGGTGTCCCCCGCCTACTGCCCAAAGACTGCTGGGATGGGCTCCAGCGCCTCCCGCGACCCTAGTGAGGATAAAGCGGTTCGGAAAATGGATGGATGGATGGAATATGAGGCTTGTTAAAGCGCTTTGGCAAACATATGATGTAGATAGTACACTCCATTTAACATTATGATGGAAGTGGATTTTTCATTTTGGGAACAATGGCATATTTTGGGCAAAAGTACAATTACCATATTTTCCGGACTATAAGTCACATTTTTTTTCATAGTTTGGCTGGGTGTGCGACTTTTACTCTGGAGCGATTTATGGGTGAAATTATGAACACATTATTATATCATTTCACATGTTATTTTCACATTAAACCGCAAGAGGCCGCTCTAGACCTGTATTGATAAAACCACGATGAGTCTGATGTAAGCGACATAGAAGAGGAAGCGCTGCATCTTCTACCTCCAGAGTTGGTGGAGTTGTTTTAAAGTGACACAGAGCATGAAGATTTCATTGGATTTAGTGATTTGGAGTGACATTGATGGTTTGGTGAACTTGTTAGCATGTTCTTTCTGCTATAGTTATCTGAATAACTCTTAATATGTTACTTGAACATACCAGGCATGTTCTCAGTTCGGCATTTATGTGTCATGTAACGTTAGCATATCGTACACTTATTCAGCGTGTTGTTTTCTATTTTATTTTTTTTAAATTGCCTTTCAAGATGGCATGTATGTTCTTGGTGTTGGATTTTATCAAATACATTTCCCCCCAAAATGCGATTTATACTCTAGTGCGACTTATGTATGTTTTTTTTTTGTTCTTTATTATGCATTTTATGGATGGTGCGACCTATACTCCGGAGCGATTTATAATCCGAAAAATACGGTAGGAACCCATTCGAGATGATTCAGGACTTGCCGATGAAGCAAAGGCGGATTTTGGGTATGAGTCCGAGCTCTAATTAATAGAGGGCGTTGAGTGGGAATTGATCTCTCACCTGCTGTGTATAACTCCGCTCTGTTAACTTGTATTTCACCCGTTTATCCGATGTAAAGTTTGTCCACCACACCATTCCCTATGTGGGCCCATTTTTGATATTTTTAGGGCAGTGTTGCAGGCAGTACTGGTGTAGTCATGCTGATGTTGATGTAATATCTGTTTTTAAAGTAATTAGAATAGACCAATGGTCCCCAACCTGTTTTTCTGGCAGGGACCTGTTCGTGGTAGCACAGATCTTTCGTGGGTGGGTGTTGGGGCTTCAAGTTATTTGTGCGGCTCAACGACAAATTGACAGAGCTGCAGACCAGTGTTGGCAACTGAGCGATTTTCTTCCTGTATGTAGCGAGTTTTCAGACCTCCCTAGTGACTCTTTTTCGAAAAAGCGGCACAACAAATCTCGGGATTTTTCTGGTGTTACTGGAGACGCTGATGTGAAAGCACGTTCTCGACATGCAGCGGGTGCTTCCGTCTGAATCCCAGAGCACTCACTGGCGGCCCAGTCCTATCGCAGCACCAAAAAGGGGCCTGAAAAACAAACAAACAATGCAAGTGAATGAGGGCCTAGTATTAGTGACCATGACCATCATTTTCTCAACTACCAATGAGATGTGTTCTCTTGTCTCTTTTTGGTTTGTTAATGTAGATTGTATACAAAATAGGTTAAAATGGTCTCTGTGGCGCAATCGGTTTGCGCGTTTGGCTGTTAACCACAAGGTTGGTGGTTCGAGCCCACCCAGGAAAGCTTTACATTTGTGGGCGGTCCGGTAGCCCAGTGGTTAGCACGTCGGCTTCACAGTGCAGGGGTACCAGGTTCGACTCCAGCTCCGGCCTCCCTGTGTGGAGTTTGCATGTTCTCCCCGGCCTGTGTGGGTTTTCTCCGGGTGCTCCGGTTTCCTCCCACATTCCAAAAACATGCATGGCAGGCTGATTGGACACTCCAAATTGTCCATAGGTGTGAGTGTGGGCGTGGATGGTTGTTCGTCTCTGTGTGCCCTGCGATTGGCTGGCAACTGATTCAGGGTGTCCCCCGCCTACTGCCCGAAGACAGCTGGGATAGGCTCCAGCACCCCCCGCGACCCTAGTGAGGATCAAGCGGTTCGGAAAATGGATGGATGGATGGATAGGTTAAAATGTTCGTTTCATTGTGACCAACTAAATAAATAAATGGAACTAAAAAAACAAACCGAAAAACCGAAGTAACTCCACCTGAGTGTCTCTATTGGTTCACTTTTGCCGGTTCCAAGCCCAGATAAAGGAGGAGGGTTGGAATTATGACAGTCAAAGAAAAGACAGTAGAAAGTTATTTTTGTAATTCTCAACAAATTTAGGGTGTTTTCTTTTTACTCAGCTTTTGTCTCTCCCACAGCGTCCATTACTTACAGCCTGCATATAGTCAATTATGCAAACTTTTCTTTCCTCCATTGTGAGACAAATAAAGGTTTTCTTATCTTAAACTGGGCGATGGCGTCATTGAGCGACTTCTAGCGACTCTTTGGCCAGTCAATAGCTGCTTTTCTTAGTGAGGACTTTGCAACAGTTGTATGGACCCCAACTTCCTTCATGGTTACCTTCTTTTTGTGATAAGATTGTTTGTTGAGTTCAGTTGAGTGATTATTGCCTCGTCATAAAAGTGCAGTTTTTTTTTTTTTTTTTTAAACTAAAACACAAAAGGAGCAAGCGATTTAAATTTCACGTGTTTCCATGTGGTACACAAAGCTGACTTACAAGCAGATAGCAGGCAATGATTCCCAGTAACCATAGGCATGAATGCGACTGGTAATCTGGCTTTCGAGTCATCAATATGTGCTCTGGAATTGACTGGCGACCAGTCTGCGCTTTGGTGTACCTTTCACCCACCGTCTGACAATTTTCTCAGTGACACTGAACAGGGAGAGGTGAACAAAAAAATGAACAGATGGATAGATAAATCAAATTCAAGTATGGGGGTAGCCAAATAAATGGTACATAGGACCTACTGTTGTTAATTTGTTTTATTATTATGTTATTATTAAATGTATTTTTCCTTTTCTCCTCGTACAGTCCTCATCAAGTCTCCTGATCTACTAAAACCTAGAGTGTGCCCACAAAAGGAGGGGCATATATTCAATTACATTTAACCTATCGTCTTTGTTCAGTGTGTAACATTTAGTAATGTTTTAAGCGGCATTCAACATATGGATGGGCAGAGCTGCTCCGGGCAAAGGCCAACTGTTCTCTCTAATTAGCACGCAAGTCTCCAAACGAGGGACACAATACTGCGAGGCAAACATGTTACATCAGGAGGTAAGCAGAGGACACACATGAGGGGAGAGAGGGGAAAAAAGATAATAATAATAATAATAATACATTTCATTTAAAAGCGCCTTTCAAAACACTCAAGGACACTTTACAATCAAAACAAGAACAATACTACCCCAGATAAAATGATGAATAATAAAAGGAAAGATGAATTTAAACTGAATATAGCGACTCGAAATAGTTGACGCCGGCAACATCGCCGCCGCAAGGAGCACCAGCCGGGCCAGCCAACACGCCGCGGTCCGCGGATCGGCTGCCGTTTCTGCTGAAAGATGAAAGTTTTGAGTAATGTAGTGTTGTTAAGTGCTCACTATCACTTAAAAAAAAACTTTCTTGAATAAATATATGTCATAACCAAACGTGGACCCCAGAAATGTTTAACTTTTAGGCTTTATGGTTTTAATTGTTTATATAATGCACGTACTCAAGACAAAGAAATATCTTCATGTATTGATACTGAACCCTCTTTTATTTCAGCTGAGTTCAATGAGAAATTTTCAGTTTGACATTAGAGTCCAAACAATAAGTGAATTAGTTCACTTTTTTGTCAGTGAAATGTCAGTTGTATGTCAATGATTATTGGGTGGTACAGTTTGAAATAATATATTGATGTTGAACCTGTTGTCACCTGTTTCTGTCAATTTATTAATGAGTATGTTTTTATGTTCAATAAACAATAAACAATAAAAAACCTTTTGTAGTCGGGCAACTCCAGGTTGCACGATTATTGCAAAACAGAATGACGTGAGTTTCAACAACCCGAGGCAAGGACCTCTGTCAGAGCCAAGACAAGATCATATTGATCATCAAAACAACAGATTTGTACAGTATGAGCATCATGAATTATTTGTTGTTGCTGCACATTACAAGTACTCCTGCAAAGATTGATGTGAAAATAACAGCACTCAAATGTACGCACTCAAACAAAGTTCTAAAAACAATTGCAGATTGATATTTTGCATGTTCATAAAAATACTGAAGAGAGTGTGTTGGAAGGAAAATAATTCTGTCTCAATGGCTTCGATATTTGTTATTTACAACATTTTGGAACGTCACATTATTGGGGATATTTTTTGCATATTTTTGCCGCTAGTTCTATATTTTGTGATGAACACATGGCCTGACATCGGGCAATGGAGAAGAACCAATGAATAATGTCAATATCCAGCGACTCTCTGTTGTACATGTGATCAATGAACACGTCAAGAGTCAAATAACACCCGCTGAAAATAATACTGTACACTGAATGGAGAGGAAGATCTATATTAATCTCCCGTGACCCAATGACATGCGCTTTGCGAAACTTTCTCTGTGTGACTGCTAGTAAATGCACAGCTAACAATCTGGCGAGTCATGCATGATGGCGCTACCATATCTTTTTGTCACTTCTTATCAAGTTCTGGCTCCTTTGGTAGACTCATTGTTGCATTTTAAGGGTTTACTCTAACTATGATACTCTCTGTAACTGGTGACTGGGCAGTAAGGGAAAGTGCCTCTCTCTTCTGCTGGTTCAGGACAGCACGCCCCTTTGCTCCTCTCTTGCCAAGAAACATCATTGTAGGTGTAACTGACAAGTGGCTTTAATTAGATTTGCAAATCAGATTGAAAACTTTGAGCCTTTCTCTTGAAGTGGGTTGGCTAATATATGGATGGATGGATGGATGGATGGACTGGGAGCAGCAAGCAGAATAGAGGGGTTGGTGGCCACCATTTTGTTCATATATCTGAATATCTGATGAAAACCACCATCGATAAAAAAAACATTTATACGGTAGTACCTCAATGTCTCTTGGCATCGTTCTGCCTGATGACTGGCCATTCATTGATGTTCTTGACTTTCTGCGCCCGTTAGTCGCGGTCGGGGCTCACCAAGAGTCTAAAATATCAAAACAGCAAGTGGTCAGGAAGATCACAAATCCACTGGATTCATTCACCCTCAGGCTGAGAGTCTGTGTGCAGCCAAGTTCGGTGAATTCAGATACGGGTGGTTTAAAGTCGGACACTGAAAAAGCAACAATCATTGGAACATCTAATTACTAATACTAAATACATATGAAGCTAGAAAAGTGTAATATTCACCCAATCTTCTCCTTAACAACCCTGGAGAACCCACGGGGTCAAATTTGGCCCCTATAAATTCTGCTACTCAAATGCTACCCTTAAATCCCAAAGGGTCAAATTTGGTCCTAATCCTAAATTAGGATTAAAGCATTACATATTTGAAAAAACATATATTTTGGTGTTCGGTGAACATATAGCAGTCATTTAATGTAAAATTCATCAATTTCCAAAGAAGAAAAGGGTTCTTGGGTTCTCCAGGGTTAACCTTATACACTGCAAATGATGTGTTGTTCTATTTCGGTTTAGTTCTTGTTAAAATGACAAAATGGCTGCCGCTGCTCAACCCGTTTGGTGTTTTGTTGTTTTTGTTCCTGATTGTAAAGTGTCCTTGGGTGTCTTGAAAGGCGCTTATGAATAAAATGTATTATTATTATGATTATAAAAGTTGAAGTCATGTCAACAAGCTAGTCACAAACATATCGAAAGAGTTTCACACACCTATCCCCAGCCTGGAATGGACTCCGTGTACAAATTAACAAACACATCCAGCACAGTTTCCACAACAAGCTTCCATGAGTGAATGGAAAGTGGGAGGCAGCTCAAAACAAAGTGAAGCGCTCCTTTTTTAAGTGGAGTGAGAGATTCTCAAGTCACTTGTCTGGGCTTGTAGCAGGGTCGTTAATAATTCACACTGGGAACTCCGGGTCCATAAAGGCGGCAATGATATAGCGCAAAAGAGGAGCAGAGGAGAGATGGTTTTTGAAAGCGCGTGTGGGAGGAGAAAAATCTACTCTTTCCTGATCAACCTCTCTTCCTCACCGCCGTGTGTCTAAAAGGAGACAAGGAGTGAGAGGAAAGCACATTCGATGCCCGTTTGTACGTGCGCAGGCACATGACGCAACCACGCATGCTCTTAATGCGGGCCGATAAGTCCAAAGACGGATGGACGAATGGAAAAAGTTCAGTCAGTTGTTTTCCACCAGAATGGAAACGCTGTGGGCATCCCCCATGTGATGTGAATCTTTGTGTGCGTGCGTGCCTCTATGTTTATCTCCACTTGTTTATCTCCGCTTGTGCATACTGTACATCACATTTACTGCTATTACAGATCATGCAATCTAATGAGCTGTCATACAAGAGCTCTGTCAAACATTTTGCCGTGACAAAAATAACACTTACAATTTATTCATGTTTGGTCAGGCGGTTTTTGTAAATGTACTCCATCATACAGCACTTAACTCCCATTGCTGTCTTGTTCTGGTTCAGAACTAACTGCTACTACCGTACCGCTCCCATTTTGGAGGTCAGCTGCATTAAAAATGGCTGTGCACCAGTGTGAGGTTTTATTTGTTCCTTCTCCTGGATAAACACACTCTCTTGAACTTTTCACCCTGTCCCATTCTTGTGAGGAAAGGTATAGTTGACTCCCATCCTAATGTGAATCCTGTGGGATTCCCGAAAAAAAATGTCAACCTCTAATTCACCCTCAAGGACAATTTTGAGTTTTCTATAAAACTAGCGTATGTTTTGGGAACGTGGGAGGAAGCGGGAGTAGGTGGAGAAAAGCCACGCAGGCACTGGGAAAGCATGCAACCTCCACACAGAAAGGCCGGAGTCAGGATTTGAACATCCGACCTCAAAAGTGTGCGATGGATATGCGAACAATTTTCTCCTCTGTGCTGTCTGTAATTTACATATGAATGCTCAACCAATCAATGATAATGAAATGTCACATTTTTTCCAGCTATAAACCCCTTTGGTCATTCATATTCCAAACACTGATGAGCATACATTTTCAGTGCATTAGCAAAAATGACATTGCCTCACTGACTGCCGGTTCTACTGTATTGTGTTAGTGGCTTAAACTGTAATAAAATCATACGGGTCAAAGGAGAGGTTGAAATGAGTTTCACTGGTCTGGTGAAATCTGTTTAGTCCATACTATCTTAAACTTTGAAGTGGGCCCAATGAATGTGGTTAACACTGATTGGTTAACACTGATTGGACAGTGATCCTGATGTACATGTCTTTACCCAGAAAGAACTCACACAAGCAAAAAGAGACCATGCAAATTTCGCACAGATATCTGAACTTCGATTCCACTGAAACATTTTTTGGGAGGTCAAACGTACACGGAATGTTTGGACATTTGAATCGATAATTTCTGCTCATCGGTATCATGAAAATGATGTTCCCAAGACCACTTTGGTGCTTCTTTGAGGTCCACGACCAATAAATGTACCTGTAAAAGAATCACTGCTACATCCAGCTGAACGTTCAAGAATGATTCATCAGTTGGTTACAAGAGAGTCAAATAAATGTGAGTCGCCCTAATGAGGATGATTTAGAATCACTATAAACATGACAAACAGCACTACAGGGGATTTAATTCCAGAGGTTGTAAACATAAATACTATACTTAAGAAAATTAGGAGGACAAGGGCATGACTGAACATTAATCCACACCGGTAAGAAGTACTCAGACTGCAAAAGCAGGATTTATGGTAGTTGAGAAGGACATTTGTTATTTTAGCACGTTGTTGCCCAAACGAACCTTTAATGTGACTGTTCTCACCAATATGCTTTAATCACACTATTCCTTAAAGAGTTTGATGAATAACGAGAAGGAAAAGCCACGCAGGAAGGAGAGAAGCCAATGAAGCATAGAAAATATGCATCCACTTGCGTTCATGGCCTTTAACCGTTCCTATTCATTACTTTGTGGGGCCATGCATCGTCACGTCTCTTCTCCTTTCAAGTCTTTCTCCCCTCATGTCAGTCCAATTCACCATTTTTTTTCTCCTCATCATCCCTTAAGCCTCTCAACCCCTCTGCTGTCCTCCCACCCCGAAGCCATCAGTGCTTCCCTCTCAGGGCAAAACCGCGAGGACCCCGTTGCCCTTGAATCTCAAGAGCAGCGCCGGCATCTGTGCCGAGAATTTTACTTTCCCGCTTGGGAACGCTATAATAGAGCTTACATACTGCAAATGCACTGCTCGCTAATGAAGCTCAATTCAGTTCGGGTCTCGTTATGAATGTGCTGACATTTTTTTTTTTTTTTCACCTTCGCAAGGATGTTATGTTTTGTCTGTCTTTTTGCAAGATTATGCAGAAACAACATTACCCCGCAGCAATTCCCTGCTTTCGGAGGATTACGGCGCTTTTGGGAAATAGAGCTGCCTGGGTGGAGATTGCACTCTCTAAATTAAAAGGAAAAGTCTGTGCATCTGAAAAAAAAAAAGATTGAACGTGCTTTATGGTTCGATATAGTCAAAATAACATTTATTTCATTAAATCTTGATGATGAGATCATTTTCATCCCTGGATTAGTTGAAATAGCAATTTTTTTTCTTCCCATTTCCTTGTCACAAACAATGAAGACGCTCAGTAGCAAAGCTCAAGACACACTTTCCCGTGCTATAAAATGAGAAGTTGCATCCCATTGCACAAACCAAAATCCACAGAGGCACCATTTGACGAGTTTGATGAAGAAATCCTTGAGTGCTTTGACCTGTTATTATGGCCACAAGGGCATGGCATATTTTTGAACATATAATGTATCTCAGCGTATAAATTCACATCATTTTGTAAAATGGCCACCGGCCGCGTGCTTTGTGATGCCGTAATTAATGCAAGAGTATAGTATGCAAATGACGCTGAGCGTAATGACTTCTCGTGATAGTCAGTGATCGCGTGTCAACTCGAGAGTGTGAAACATGACCGGCGGCTTCCTGCTTTTTCCTCGAATGACAACAGCAGGATCACTTTGCTGCCATGGCCATGAAGGTTATAGTCCATATAATCCTCCTCCACACTGTCATGCACCACCGCCTCCTTCCATCACTTGTCTTGTACGCCACCCTTAGCCCCTTATAGTCAGTCCCCTTTGAGTCATAAACTTGCTTCCATACACAATGACTTCATGATTACACCACAAGTGCTGCAAATTCAAAATTAAAAAGCCAAGGAAGTGAAAAAAGATTTGTGACGCTCACTTTAAACGAGAGCTAAGAAACGGATTCATTGACTGTAAATCGAAGCGTAAAATGAGAAAAGGAATTTCAATTGATTACAAAAGTGACCTAAAATGGGAATGCAGTAGACCTGAGACTATTCACCTCAAATTAATCTTGAGCTAATGGCAAAGAGAAGAAATGAAATCAAGCGCATGAGAAGGCTTGCGGAAATCCCCGCAGTCTTAATCTAAACCCAGCAAATGAATGTGCGTGAGGGCAGAGGAATCTCCGATAAATATACCGCTGAGGTTTTCACGGCAGCACCTTGCTCCGCTTTGTCTTAGTGTTGAGAAAACAGCTGCTGCGTGAGTAGATGAGTACATATGGGCACGCTTTATGCGTGACCTTATATCCCGACGGATGACGGAGGGGGGTGAGAAAGTAGCAGAGATCTGCAGAAGCAATCATGAGGCAAAAAGGGCGCAACCCCCCAACCCCCTCCCTACACACACACACACACACAAATACACGAGCGACAGAACATATGGGCAAACGACAGAAAATGCTGGCTACTTTGTTTCAATTTGCGGGGCAGCTGTGGCTCTGTGACACGGTGGCTATTTCTCTCGCACTCTGCCCCACACCTCATTAAGGTAACTTATGGAGTCATTTGCCATTTTAGAGAAGGAGGAGGAGAAGAAGATGGGGAGTGCCAAAAAGTATGTCGTTAGATTGAGCACAACCCTAAGATATCTCCTGACAAAAGTATTGAAAGGTCAATTTTCATGCCTGATCAACAACAACGGACAAGAATGATAGTTTGTCATGGAAAGAAGGCAAATTTAAGAAGAGACGGTGTGAAAATGAGCCAATGCAACAAAATAGAGACCGCCAAGCAGAGATGGCGACTCAACTCACTAGTTTTGACGACTTGAGATTTGACAAAAACTAAAAAGACTTTAGACTGAACAGGGACCTGCAAGTTAAAAAACCTGACTGAAATATGATGACTTGATAAACTTGACTGATGTTTATTTCAAAAGCTTGGTCTGGCGCCCATGGGGAATGGCACTGTCATGTCAGAACCCCTCATCCCTACGTTTTGTCATTCCTCCAGGTCATTTTCTTCTCAGGGCATTGAAACAATCACAACTGGAAATGTTCTCGTTGTCTTATAACATGTTTGACCTCTTATCCAGGTAGGTTTCATCAGTCCACGCAACAAAGCTAGGACTGCACCGACCTAAGTTGGTTTGGCAAACAGAGGAGGCGGTTGACGACACCACCTGCCCCCACATGCAATGCCATCCTTTCATTCAACCCAAAGAGACTCACTGATTTTGCCTCCAACATACACCAAAAGCACAGACCCCAGTGAGTGTAGAGGCAGCTCCACTACCTTCTTTTAACTGAATGTATTATTAATGAATGAGTTTCCACCCAATGAGTTGTTGACAGACAGCGGCTTCTGCCGTGTTCGTGGGTGGAATGTGCCGCCAACTGGGAACCTAAATATGTTTTTCACGCTGACTTCGATAGATGTAGTCTTGACGAAGCCTTACAGCATGGACTGATGAAGCCGACTTAGATGCAAAGCGAAATATCTTCTACGACAGAGCAGTCCAGTTAAGTCAAATAGAGTCAAATACCTTGTTACGGAGCAGCACAGCCACTTCACGTCAGACGGCATCATGTTGACCCTTGTAAAGCAAGTTCTGATATAATATCTGAGATATTAACGCTTTCATGCACCAATAATGATAACCTCTAACCTGATAACATGTTAGGCTGTCCACTGTACTGAAGGTCAGACTTCAGTAATCAGGCGACTTGACATGGGACTTGATTTGCGATAATCTGTGATTTGAACTGACTTGCCCAGGACAGAAAAACAGAGATTTGATTTTGTGTCCCTGACCATATTCTTTATTTTAATCAATAAAATACTTTTTAAAGAAGAAAAATTGTAAAGCATTAACTAGTCAGTAAATCACAGGTTGATTGGAACACTTACCCAATGCAGCAACAAATACTGCACCTTGTTAAACTAAAATGATTCATATTCTCAAGTTCATAAAGCAAGCTGAACTGATGCACACGGATGACTTGAATCATTTTTCTTGTCTGTAGTCAAGTCGTCGCTTATCTTTACAGCTAAAATGTTATCTGGCTCCTTGGTTAAAATCGAATGCTCCATGTAATATGACACTTGAATGCATTGGGGGGGGTTGTCTATGATTTCCTCACAGCACAATTTGCAATCGCACCCACCCCGACACTGCGAGCAAGAAAACCTGCCAAATATTGCAGTGATTTAAGGCAGAATCTGTCCCCTCTACCATGTGGATGATCTACAGTGCATCTGAGCATAAAAGAGAAAAAAAACCAAAAACAGATATTCGGCCATCTGTGGATCGTTAGATGTCAAGTGAAGAAAAATAAGTTGCCAATTAGAGGCAGGTAATGAATGTTGTAGCCCTTAAAATTACAAAATTGGGGCCCCAAGCAAAATGTTATTTGTAGGCCCCCCACGTCCATTTGGCTGAGTAAGCGGATCAAGTGATTCATGCTAGGAGATGTTTCACCATGCAGAGTGCGGCGGGGTACTCGAGGTGTTTCGAGCATGGGAGTAAAAATAACCATGGATACAAATAAAAAAGCTTCTGAGTAAATTTGTTCGCATGGTATATACAGGTACAGTATTGAAGCTGAAACAACATTAGAAACAGAACACGGATGAAATTTGAATCACGATTTGCCAATTAATGCTAGTTGGTGCATACCGCCACCTACTGTCCAGGAAGCACAAAGCGTTCCATAGTCAGTAAGGTCCGTTTGTACAGTTATGTACTTGACCCACTTAGTGACGATGACACCGACGTACGAACAAGCACTTCCGCCAGTGCTTAGTCTGTCATTTTTTTAAGGTTTCTCGCCATTCATTACTAAAACGGGCATTCGTCAGCAGAGGTGGACCTTCTGTCAGAGCTCACGGGAGGTCCGCCTCTACTTTTAACCTCTCACGTGAATCCACCCCCTGTCTGTTCCATGTTTTAGCACTCTGTCTTCGCTCGCTGCAGATTTGAAAAGAGGGTGTGTCACTATGTGCTAGTTAGTGGCGAATTAACAAAGGAGGAGGTCGGGAGATATATAATTTTCATCTCATCTTTGTTTGTGAACTAAAATGTCCCAAAATGTTTGCCCAATCCTTATTCACACTTTTATGTTGTCTTTATTAGTCCACAAAGATACATTCTGATTTAGTCCCAGTTATTGTGTACTAATGGGGGTTTTAGTCTGGCCAATCTAGTTTTCAACTACTGGCATCATTTCCAGTAGAAGATTCTTGAAAAAATAATAATTCACTTTCCAAAATTTGACCAGGGTATAAATGATCATAGGCTTAGCTTTATCTAAAGATGGAATCACAAAAGGGGATACAGTCATCAGACCTGGTGCGGTTTGCATTTGGAATCATTTAAAAAATAGACACAAAAGGAATTTACAGTAATTGAGAAATGTTTTCACATTGTTTTTACGAGACGTTTGTCATCTCTCATCACACCTTTGTTGAGTCTGTGAGGTAAGAAAAGAATGCAACCATCTTAAGAGTTTTATCATGTTTGTCTGTCCTTTGATGCCCTGTGGGGCTGAATGCCCCCAATTGCAAACCTATGACACCCCTTAAATCTCCAATGAATCACACTTTTGTCTTTCCCTCTGGTGATGTCCAGTATATTCAGCATTTTTTTTTTTGCCTCATAGGGTACAGTGCATTTTATTGTTGTCTTTTCTAGGCAGACTGTTTATGAAATCTGAACTTGAACTGGTCATCAACCCTTGAACCAAGAGAAATGAAAATCCATTTGAGAATTAGACGCACATGTGCGCAAACGTCAAATAATGAATGCATTTTAGTATGGTTGACCTGAGGTTAATCTCAAGGCATCTTTAGGCCAGATGTGTTCATGGAGCGCGTCTAGCATTATCCCGATGTTTCCCAACAAACAAATGTTTCAGCTTTTGACAGTGGCTATTTTAAATTCTCTCGTGAGGGAAAATATACTCTGTCAAAAGTTGCTGGAGCGATTGGTAGGAGAACATCTTCAATGGTCAATAGATAATGCAGATTTTCCCCATGTGAATGCGAAAATCGCATTCACATGAGATAAGATTCGCATTCACACAAGGGGATAAGAGATCGAGTCCCAAGTATATGTTTGTGAGTGCTGAAAATCTCCTAATATAAAGTTGAGATATATTCGCGTGAACAGAAAGTCATATCTACTGTGTATGGCCAGACTGCGGGTCATTCCCATGCTAGATAACAGCAGGACTCTGGTTCCAAACTTCAGACTTCTAGTTTACTTTAGATCACAGTGTATCGAGGACAGGGGGTTTTCAACACATGTTAAATAATGCATCTAAATGTTAACATGCGTAAAACAACTTTTAAAGGAAGCCTAGTGGTTATTGTGATCTTTTTGTTATTTTTGTTCAGTGTCTATTCTTTCTTTCTTTCTTCAAGGGTCGCGGGGGGTGCTGGAGCCTATCTCAGCCGTCTTCGGACAGTAGGCGGAGGACACCCTGAACCAGTTGCCAGCCAATCGCAGGGCACACAGAGACGAACAACCATCCTCGCTCAAACTCACATCTTGGGACATTTTAGAGTGGCCATGCATGTTTTTGGAGTACCCGGAGAAAATCCACAAAGGCCCCATCCATGTGTCAGAAGTGTTCTTTACGTTTTAACGATACATATACAGTCAAACCTCGGTTTTCGAACGTCTCGGTTCTCGTCCAATTCGGTTTTCGCCCCAAAATTTCGAGTTTTTTATGCCTCGGATGACGAACAAATTTCGGTTCTCGAACAAACTGAGCGCACTTGAATGCACCATTTGACTCCTCTCGCCTTCCTTACACGAGGAAGTGACGCTTCCTCGTGTTGCTTTCCATTGTGAGCAGACGTGCTCAATAAACATTTTTATTAAAAAAAAAATGCGTGGTTTCGGTTTTCGAACAATTTCGGTTTTCGAACAGCCTTCTGGAACGGATTATGGACGAAAACAGAGGTTTGACTGTATTCCTATTTGGCATGCCTCACTACCATAACAAGCTTAGCAAGGTGTGTGTTTCTTTTTCACTGACGTAGATTCTGATCTTTGCGTCCTGCAGGTGTATTGTACCATCGATACTGAGAGAATAGAAATGTGTTGTGAGTATACGGTATATTCTGATCCCAACAAGACTCTGTAGATTAAATGTGAACATACTAGTTATTGTCTTTCATTTCCATCATTTGCCTGCCTCATATCTGTGCGCATGATAGACAACAGCCCCTTAACCACTCGCAGTAGAATGCTAATAATGAGCTGAGCATGTGTTTCAAAATACAGTTTTACAGAAGAAAAAAAAGTGAGCGATTCCTTACTTGATGATGTACTCTCTACATTTTGACACAATGATGTTCATGCATCTAAAGGGAGATAAACTGAGACTGTGGTTTCTAAAGTGGAAGCATTCAGGTACAGCTCTATAAATATCATCATCTAAAAATGAACCAAAGAAAGACACTCTCGACTGAACAGTAGAAGATGGTCTATTTTTGTGAATCTGGTTTTGAAACATCTTCAAAACATCAGAGGCTAAGGCAGATAAAGACAACATAGTGTTCTACATCTTGACTTGTGGTTCATTTCGCATGGAAAGATAAGATGCACAGGTCAGGAGTTGAGTGTAGTCAAGTGCCCCACACATAGTCTGTCCTCATCTATAAACCATGGCGACGTTCCCATTATCTACACTAGTATCCAGTTCAATATTTCACTGACGACGTTGCGGAACATGTCTCAGCAGAGAGATGCTGGACTACAGATCGGACGGGAGGGCTGGAGGGGCTGTCAAACTAAGGCACACACACATCTTAATTATGACACCACTTTCAATCGACAAATTTCTGCCGTGTGTCCAACAGCAGGAGCGATCCACTCTCGGATGCCCCCCCCCCCCCCCCCCCTTCCCCTCCACCCGCCTGTGATTTATAAGGTACAAACAGACTGCCTCTCAATCCTGTCAAAAATTGAAAGACGAGGTTTGCCCAGGACACACGAACATACGGTTGCTTTTATGTATTTTCAGAGTTCAACCTTGAAAGGATCACATGAGATTTTCTGAATCCCGCTTAAGTCCAGTTCGAAGCTGCGGCGGCGCCAGCCTGCTGAGCGCAGACAAGCTCTTTGTTTGTCTTTCCATTGCCACCGTGTTGCACGCAGTTCAAATCACACGACGAAGAACAACACACACCAGCATGCTGCGATATAAATACTTTATGGTTGAAATAAAATAAAAACACCATCAATATTTCACACACACACTGTCTGAAGGAGACAGTGAAGTTGAAAAATGTGGACTGTAAATTTGCATACTTTTGTTTTGCAAATTCGACATCAATAGGCATCAGAATCCAGTTTAACTTCTCTTCTCAACTTCTGTCTCATGACAGTTTGGTTGTTCTATTCGGATCGCAAGCCAATTCAAGCCATTTGCAGAAGAAAGACAATAAGAATAAAAGTAATAAAAGTAACATTCGCACATTTCACTCCATACGAGGCGGCTATTGTTGACCGTGCTGAGGGGATCAACAATGCAGCAGATCTGGTGATGAATGTCTTTTTGAAAAAAGGACAAAGACGCTGCAATGCAGCCTTCGCTGTAATGGAAATTAGACACGTTCAGTAACCAGATGGAAAAGGAGATACAAGGATTTGAAAAATTCATGTACACGAGGACCTCGTGTGCACTAAACACACAGAGCAAATAAACAACAAAAGGTCACAGGCAAACAACGCCGACAGCTGCAGTATTAACCGGACATCTGAAAAATCTATCAACTGCACGGACACTTCTATAAATTAAACAGTTGACATGTAAAGCCCAGACCGAGCTGCTTTCATGGCTCATGCATAATGTGGTACTGCGAGTTTCACATCCATCAAACATGTAATACCAATACATTTGCGCAAAGTCCAGATTTGTGATGCGGTCGAGTAAAGAGTAGCATGCATAAATGGACAGACTGCTGGCTGCAAATTAGCACACACATCTCGAAATGAGAGATCTGCTGATGTCGGCCTTTTCACAGGTAGCCTATATTTGCATGTCAACCTATATGAAATGTTGATTTTTTTTTTCACAGAATATACAGCTGGGCAAAAAAACTATTTGGAAATCCAACCAAGTTGTTCCATGTAATGGGATAAGTGAGGTCTGTCATTTTCATCGAAGGTACACTTCAACTGTGAAAGACAGAATGTAAAAAGGACCCAAAAAAAGAATTAACTAATTCTTATATTTTGTGTAACATGATGTGCTGGTTGTGCGCATTCGAGCCTCTGGGACACAGAACCACATCATCCCGGATATTGCGCTAGAACGTGAGAAAAGTTAGCCTAATTGTACAACATACTTCATTCTGGGCAAATTCAGGGTCTCCCGTGGCCGCCAGGGAGACCCTGGGAGTTTAACAAAGAACCACAGTGACGGTAACTCGTGTTGGTGGTTCTTTGTTAAACTCCCTCCTAAATTGTCTTTGCACTTCTACTGCGTTTTCATACTTGCAGTAGCATTTTAGAATACATTTCCTTTCTCCAAAGTCAAGTCTGGCTGCCATCACTCGGTTCAATGGGTTCAGTCTATAAAGAAAGAATAAATAATTGACTTATCAGCTGCTAAAATGTGTATGCATTTTTTGGAACACCTTGTATACACACGCACACGCGCGCACACACACACACACACACACACACACACACACACACACACACACACACACACACACCTGGGATTGAATGTGTGGAGTCTGAAAAAGTATGTCTTTGGGAGGATGTAATGGAGCAATACGGTTTCAGCAAATTTTCTAAAACACCACTCCTAGCAAAGAAGTTACTTGTCCATGTCCTATACATTCTCGAGAAACTATAAATATTTTGTATAACCTTGGAATATGTTGTATATGTTAAAAAGCTAAATCTCAAATGTGTGTTCAGGAATTGCTGGCCTTATTTCTGGTGGATTCTAAATCAATGTTATCTGTGTTATGCGCTAAACAACTTCAGTCTTTGTCAATAAAGTTCATAGGTTGCAGTCCGAACACACAGACTGATGGCCTTTGCAGAAACCATTAGTGGCTGTTCATTGCGCGGCCCGGCGTTGCCAACGGCAAAAATCGAAATTGGCTGCGAGCACGCATCAGCAGGTATTCCAACAGTTCCGCAATCTCTGTGAAATACACACACATACACTCGCGCGCACACTGCATGACATGGGGGACCAATCGGATGAAGTGTGGAGTGGGAGACTCATCAGTCAAGCGATAGAGGCCAGTGGAGGTCTACTGGAGCAGCGCTGCTTGTTACAGCTGCCATTAGAGCAACACAGACCTGCAATTGGGGGGCCGCCAAGGTGAGTAATGTCTGCCTTTTACACTTTGTGTCCACTAAAAGGACTGTCTCATTCAGTCTCATTTAACAAAACAAAAAAAGAAAAGAAAAAAACCTCATCTAAAAGCACATTTACAGTAAGTGTTGCTTTATCTTTGAAAAGCCAAGATGGAGTTGCTCAAGGATAAAATTGTGGCGTAGAAATAAAACTTCCATTTAGAGCTTTTCCCTGAAAATACCAACATTTCACTTTTGGTTTATAGGATCACACCTGAAGAAAAGTTCCTGTGTTGTCTGGTTCAGCCGAGCTTGAGATGCGTGTCCTGGCTGTAGAACAGCACCTGGAGGAGAATGGCCACATCGATGAGGATCTGGACAGAACCACACGCACAGAACTGAGATGGGCTTTGGTTCATCACAAAGTAGGACGTCTTGAAGATGTCTCCGGCCGTCCACAGCAGCACCATCTTCACACTGGAGCAAGGAGACACAAAAAGAGAACCATAGTCCATACCGGGTGTTATAGATGATCACGGTATGCCGTCACGGCAGATTTGGGAGCGGTAGTTAATGCTTAGAGGTGCCGATCGCCACTCCTGCTTACAACTGCGCTTGAATATGATCCATCTAGTTGCCATGGTAACCCTCCTTCGGTGGACCTCGGTGAACCTTCATTGCTGTATGCATGTTTAGGTTGAATAAATTGGTTTTGTAAAGAAACTGCAGGAAAAGGAGTGGAAAACCAACTGAGCGCAGACACACTCCCGAGTGTCAAAGACACGATGAACAATACAATCTATCATGTGAAGACACTTTGTTTGCTCATATTTGCCGGATCGTATTGATCATATAATGTACTCCACTTTGCCCATAAACTGCAAAAAAAGAGCCTCCAGTAATCTGCAGGGCAAGCAGCCTGACGCAAGCACAGCGGTCGGAAGGAAATGCTCAAGAAAGAGTCTAAAACACACACACACACACACACACACACACACACACACACATACACATATATACATATATATATATACTGTGAAAATGATCACTGACATATATACATATATACATATATATACATATATACATATATATATATATATATATATATATATATATATATATATCAGTGATCATTTCACAGTTTACCCCCAGCGAGTCCCAGGGACTCGCTGATCAGAAAAGTATGAGTCCCATTATGCATTTAGCGAGTCCCAAGTTTCAAACTCTGAAATGGTCTACTTATTCAATTGCATATGATAATAACACAAACAAAATACAATTATAAACAAATGTTGCAAAAATGTAAATAATTCAGAAGCAGGCCTGAGGATTTTGGAAACTCACTGTAACTGTTTTTCGGTTCCGTCGGATTACCCAATGAGAAACCACGGTAACTAATTTTGGGTTCCTGTAAACATTCATCATGGGAACCCATTTTTCTATTTTGACTGATATTCATAATCAAGAATTCTGATACTCAAAAGTATCATGTTTCAAGGGTAAATGTTTGAAAACTTTCCATTAACAATGAACATTAAATCACCAGCTGTGTACTCCAGGTTTATAAAAAAAAAAAGAAAATTGATCAAAATTTGGTGTACCGATATGGCATCATGAATACAGCATACCACAAAATGAGAGTATTTTTTCCAATTTCACACTGCAAAGATTAATTTACTGGTAATCATTAATACAGGTAAGTATTGATGTGGCTTGACATCTCTTCTCAAAACGATGCATCTGTAATCTACTATCAATTTGACGAAAGAATTGAATACACGTCATCATTAACATTACTACACCTTGTGACTAATGTTTTAGTCCAAAAGTGACCATGCTACAACCAGTATATAATTATAGAATAACCAAGACTGTTTCATATTATTTTTCATAGCGATTAGCCAATAGATCTAATGACCAACTTGCCTCGTAATCGTGCCTCACGTCGTATCTCGCTCTTGTGCATACAACAGGTGAGTTTAGTGATACGCCCCTCGGACGATTCATACGAAAAATCAGACTGGCATTCCCATTTCTTAAATGTCGTAATTAGTTGACCTTTGTGTGTTTTATTCGCCGCCATCTCAAACTTTCATCCGCGCAATCCCTCAGTTTACGGACTAAAATAGCAACCCGCATACGCACAAAACGTTATCTGCTGCCCCCCCACCCACAACACTGAAAACAAAACAAAAGTAAATCAGAAGAAACACACTCACACACCACGCCACAAACATACATACAGACACAGTGAAATAGCGTTGATCACACAGGAGAGACTTGTTCGCGTACAGTCATCTCGTGTGCGGTGACTTTTATGGTTAAACGACTTTTCGGTACCGTCAAAATGATGCCACGGAAACGACACGCTACCGGTAACGATCGTTACCGTGAAATCCTCAGGCCTGACGTAGTTTTTTTTGTTTTTGGACTGAGAAACTTCCTTGCGTCCCAAAAACGCACATTATTTGGAACAGTGCGTCCCGCGGGAAAATTGTGCGTCTAGGGCGCGGGACGCAGAGGTAACGAGATGGCTGATATATATATATATATATATATTGCATCATGACTTCACATACGTCCACTTCCCCCATTTTTACAAAGTATGTCATCTTAATTGGATCTCATCCCTGTTTCACTTCAACATTGTAATGTTCATGCTCCCCTTCCTTCCTTTCTATTCAGCGTCCGTCTGACCTCCCTTACTGTCATGTTTCTTTACTTTGTTACCCTTCACACCCAATTCGTCTTACCTCATTTCTGCTCCAGCAACTCTGCTCCTACTCTTCTCCACCCCGATCCCCCCTGAGAGTGACTACCCAATGGCATGAATGGAACATGAGTTTATACTTTTTATTAGAGCTGACTGTGCCCGGGAGAGAGAATGTCCATCAGTCACAAAGTAGATATATTGCAGGGGTCTCACAGAGGTGGGGGAGAAAGGAAAGTCAGAGGACAACATCTCTCCGGTGCGCAGCGGCACAGCCAGAAAACCACCAGAGAACGAGATGAGAATGAGACGCATGATCAGTCTATCTGGGTTAGGAAGCAGCCTAATGACCATTGGGATGTATGGACTGTACTATCCTTGAGCTGTCCTTGCAGAGTCATGTCAAACTCGCGTTTCTCCCCTGGGGTCCCTGAAGGCACTCGCAAGGAACGGAAGCATTGGCAAGGAAATGACGATCATGTTACACACATCCAGACAGGATGTGGGTCAAGACAAAGCGAGTGCTGAGTCGATCTGCTGTTTACTTGGTCATGTTGGCTGTAATGTCTAATTGTGACAAATATTTGGAATTCGAAAAGACAATGTTTCTCAGATTCATTTGTGTGTCAATGCAGAGATAATGCTGTTGCACCAAAATGTCAAAAAGGGAAGCATCTAAAATGTTCATGAACAAGTCAGCACGCATCATTGCAATACCAAGAAGCCATACAAATACATCCCTGATAAGTCTGCGAGTCTAAGAGCCGAGTTCTTCATGCGATGCCATGATTGCGAGAATGCTTGTCTCTTCTGTCACATCATGAATATCTGGTATTACTTTGGGTTGCCAGTGCCCAGGCTGAGTCACGTACTCTATTTGCACTTCAACAAAAGAACCTGGAATACAAGTCCAAATGATTAGTAGTATGCCTTTCTCACCTTTGGGGGGCCTTATATTTATACTTATGTTACGCAAAGCAATAATGTGCCAAATAAATAGGAGATGGTGTGTGTAACAAACCAATCACATTATATTCGTACGTGGAATGGCGCTTCATTTGGTTTATTCGAATAACCTCAATGCACATCAAGTACAGTCAAACCTCGGTTTTCGAACGCCTCTGTTTTCGTCCAATTTGGTTTTCGACCAAAAATTTCGATTTTTTATGCCTCGGATGACGAACAAATTTCGGTTTTCGAACAAACTGAACGCAATTGAATGCACCATTTGACTCCTCTCGCCTTCCTTACACGAGGAAATGACGCTTCCTTGTGTCGCTTTCCATTGTGAGCAGACGTGTTCAGTAAACATTTTTATTTTAAAAAGACCGTGTTTTCGGTTTTCGAACAATTTCGGTTTTCGAATAGCCTTCTGGAACGGATTATGGACGAAAACAGAGGTTTGACTGTAGTTGACAGGGGCTCTTAAATGGAGAGGTGAGGAGGAACTGAGTCATTTAAAAAAATAATGACCACTATTTTTACTACATTTCAACTTCCTCTTTGAAAGAAAACAAAAAAACACCATCTAATTTTTGGAACTAGTCCCCCTTTTGGACAATCGGTGTGATTTCCACTGTGGTGATTCACGGACGTTTGTTTGACAATGCCAAAGAATGACAAAAGACTAATGTTGGCGTCCTTTTCAAAGCTACCATTGTATGTATACATGGCTGGACTTGATTATTTCTCAAGGTTGTTTCGTCAGGAGGCTTTGTTCTTCAAAGATTACTTTCGTCTTTGAACTGATTTCCGTTACAAGTGCGATAACAGTCTACCATAAGCAAGAGGTGGCAAGCCGATAACAAAACAAACGCAATTTTCTTCAACACATGCCATCTGCCTTCATTGTCGCCTACCTCCGGTTTCTGCAGCAGGCATTAGTCAGTTTCATTCTGCTTCATCCGCCGCCGCCCAAGGCTGCCAGAGGAGCACTTGTTTAGAGCACATAGGATTCTCACTGACTTTCTGCTCCCTTAACAATTTAAACTTTTGGGGTAAACATGGCAGCTTTTTACTGGAGCTGCTCCAAATTGGTAAAAAACAGAAATCTGACTCCTGATAATTCTGCTTCTCCATACTTCTCATTTAGAGCTAGCTTGTACCTGATTTTTGAAATGCTATATACAGCAATTTACAAACATTGTGCATACATACATTGGAAGTTGCTTGTTTTGGTATTTGTATTGCATTTTTATTGATGTATTAATTTATTTTACAAAATGTCTTGTAAAGATTAAGAATTACATTTTGGGAAGAATAGCATTTTATCGATGTATCAGATTGCATACAATGTTCCGGTATATCACGGGGCACCTAATAATGCCGAACCCCGTGTGAGCCATGATATTTGTGACGTACATTTATTTTACATGCAATCTCTTTAAACGCTAAAATATTTACTCCTCCCCCTTTGTGTGATTTCATTGCTCAGCGGACAACCAGCACCATTATTAAGGACAACTCTTTAACAACGTAATTACAGCAGGTAGAGCAATTGTACAAGTATAATCTCAAATGCAGTGCAGCAGAAAGGGGACCAAACATAATTTGGGGGGCATTTGTCTTTGTTAGGCATGTATCCAATTGTCACATTTTACTCTTTACTATTTACGGTGATCAACTGGGTAAGGCGTCGGCCTCAGAGGGCAGAGGTGCAGCGTTTGATTCCGGCTCCGGCGTTCCTGTGTAAAGTTTGCCCGTTCTCTTCGTGTCTGCGCGGGTTTTAAGCGGGTACTCCGGTTTCTACCCACATCACAAAAACGCTCATGGCAGGTTAATGGAACATTCCAAATTGTCTTGAGGTGTGCTTGTGAGCGTGAATGGTTTTTTTGTCCATGTGTGTCCTGCAATTGGCTGGCAACCAGTTCTGGGTGTACCCCGCCTACTGTCTGAAGACAGCTGGGATAGGCTCCAGCACACCCACGACCATTGTAGGTAGAAGTGGATTAGAAAACGGATGGATATTTATCATGCTAGTCTCATGGTAGATTCATAGTAGACCTTAATGGGGCTGAGCTGACAACTCATGAAAGACCCTGACAAAAAATGATTGAATTTGAGCTAGAGCGATGCTTTGTACATGCAAACAGAGATGAAGTGATTATGGTTATGATTGAAAAGACTCAGTGACAACCATACAGTATCTTACATTAACACACATGCATCAGACAACAGACCAAGCGAAACCAAATGTGCAAACCATGAAATTGTATACTAACATTTCATTCTCACCACAGTGTGCGCACACACACACACACACACACACACACACACACACACACACACACACACACACACACACACACACACACACACACACACACGTATAGGCAAACCCCATAGCTCAGCCTGGTCATGTTGCTTTGATCGGACCGTCATCTGAGCTAAGTGCTGAGGAATGAGAGAGAAAAGGGTTAACTGGGTACTTGAAGGGTAGCTATAAAAAGAGCAGGTCCGTATTGGAGGAGAGTGGATGGAGGTGAGGGGAAAATGGTGAAAGATGAGGGAGACTATAGTGTGGGGGGGGGGCTATAAATCTTGAGAAATGTGAATCACAAAACCACTCTGATTGTTAGAGTGACAGGTCAGGAGAGAGCAGCGGACAAAGTAAGGGAGGTCTGACTGTGCACCGTGAAGGGCTGCACTGCATGCGGGTGACAAATATTGATTGGGGCTGTCAGGACAACTGTTAGCTCTTGGGCTCAGTTTGGGTGGATTAGAGGACAAAGTGGGGTCCTAGTGGCGTTTACAAAGAGACACAAATAATTACACATTGGAGGAATTATACGGAATTTAACAATATATTTAAATATCGGTAAAAGTAGACACTGAAAAACACTTGCGAATCAACATTGATAGTGGCTGACAGTCCACCCAGATTACTAAGAACTTTTGATGATATCAATTGGAATATTTTTTTTATGCTACTATCCAACTGCACAAACGTTTGCCATCCATCCGTCCATCCATCAACAATCATTGCTAAGTACAGTCAAACCTCAGTTTTCGTCCGTAATCCGTTCCAGGCTATTCGAAAACTTTTAAAGAGAAAGTTGAAATGTAGTAAAAATAGTGGTCATTATTTTTTTAAATGACTCAGTTCCTCCTCACCTCTCCATTTAAGAGCCTCTGTCAACTACAGTCAAACCTCGGTTATCATCCATAATCCGTTCCAGAAGGCTATTCGAAAACCGAAATTGTTCGAAAACCGAAACCATGGTCTTTTTAACATAAAAATGTTTACTGCACACGTCTACTCACAATGGAAAGCGACACGAGGAAGCGTCACTTCCTTGTCTACCCGAGGAAGCGTCACTTCCTCGTGTAAGGAAGGCGAGTCAAATGGTGCATTCAAGTGCGCTCAGTTTGTTCGAGAACCGAAATTTGTTCGTCATCCGAGGCATAAAAAACTTTGGTCAAAAAACGAATTAGACAACAACTGAGATGTTCGAAAACCGAGGTTTGACTGTATATTCTTCTGTTAAATAGCTCTAAGTGCCAATATACCAGATTGTATCGTGGTATCATAAACTGTCGACTAAATTCCTCATCCTAGAATCGATTCCCATCAATTCTTGTCGTCTTATCGTCTCTTTTGCTGATTTTTACAGTGTCCACTAGCCAAGACATGCTTGGGTGTGTTAATGTGGTTTGTACGACAGCCAAATGGCCAAAATATCCTTGACACCACAGTGCACTAGGTGACGCTCCTTCAATTTTCATCATTTCATGTTTGTACATGAAATGTTTTGTAGTTCTGACAACACAAAAGAACATACAAAATGATTTGTAATGGATGAGAATCTATCGTCACTTACCTGTTACGTAATGATGTGGAGATGTGAGCTTTGTTTACCTTGCATCGGAGAGAGAGATTTGGCAGTGAGCAACCAATTGATCGTACTGTACTCGATACGCCCTGGAGCCAATGTGCAGATGTTTGAAGCTTGAATCGTTGCTTTTTTTTTTTTTTAGCTTCGCATGTGTGCGTCAGGACCATCAGTTCATGCATGCTTGTTTGTGCATCTGTCTGTATGCCCACACACAAGGTTGTGTGTGGCGACTTTAACAGCAACGGCTTCGCTCTTGCAGGACCGCTTGCAGGCCCACATACTATGAATAATGCATGTCTATCGATTGCACATGGGCAAATGCAGAAAAGTAACAATATGTGTATGATGATGGCTTTTACAAAATGAAACACAGGTTACATGAAGAGGTGTATCGGTCAGTTTGCCCGAAGTTATTTTCAGCACAATTTTATAGAGAGCAGGAGCAGATAGTCCGTTGTGTAATTAAATACGTATTTAATGCGGTTGTGTATGAGCAGATAAACTAATGCGATTATACAACAAGGCCGCCGTGCCATTATGTTCATACATTTACCTCTCCGTTTTCAATACAGTTAATCCTGCGCAGGAAGCTGAAGCCTATAGCAACTGACTTTGGGCAAATGGAAGACTATAGCCAAATCTGTTCACCAGTCAATAGCAGTCAACATATACACGCAGACAACCACTCACACTCATATTTGACACCATCTCTAAGTGGGAACTGTTGCCCGCGCTGAGGTCAAGCACCGTACCACTGCGTGACCAGGGATCCCACCGTTATAGTCATCAAAACATATTTATAAGAGATCAAGGCAAAGAAGTCAGCGAGTTTAAAAATGAATAAAATAAGTAAATAAATATGCTTGCTCATTTAGTTTTCATTCCGTAAATTAGACAACTTTCCGTGCTCAAAACACAACATTCCGACAAATATTCTGGGTAAAGAGACAGGCGGTTTCTTTTGAGGTTTCGTTTTGTTACAGTTTGACTTCCATCCTTCTGCATTAAAAAAACTAAACAAAAAGACTCAATTCCTGTAGAGTTGTCATCCCCAAATAAATAAACAGGTACCCTGTGGTTGCTATTAGACTTATGCAAAGACAGTCCATCCTTCACTTGCCTAGGAAGGACTCCCCTTTGGGGAATAACGCTGATTCATAGGTCAGCAAACAATCTCAGGTCATCACCGTGTTTGCACCATATCCTCCAGGGTCTGACTGGAAAGGTAATGAATGGTCTCTTGTCCAAAATGGCTGTGAGGTAAAGGCCACCTCGACAGAAACATGAAACTGTCATTCAATTCTGCTCACAACGGAGAGAAAGGAATAAGCCGTTGGCTGTGAAGGTGTGTCAAGGACAACACGCACGCATGCACACACACACGCACGCACGCGCACACACACACACACAAACACACACACAAACACACACACAAGAGTGACTGTAATTCTTTATCCTAAAATGTGTGGATGTATGTGAATTTAATCCAGAGGATTGATTAAATACTCAATTGTATTGCACACAAATTGGTCAGACTCTTGCAACTTGAAAGCTCTCATGTGTGTAACTGACGTTGCTCAGCAGTTTGGGTAGAAGAGATAAGGAGAAAATTACATTTGGAATGAGAGGGGGGGCAAAAAAAACACACACACAAAATCCACATTTCCCATGTATGCCCATCATTTTTTTTAAATGAATGCAATTACTGTACTTGTCTTTGTATGTTTTGATTCAGAACTCAAAAGCAAATGAATTAACCTTGAATGCTCGTGTGGACAAAAGAGCAGAGATGCAACAGAGCAGCCAGGACAGAAGAAAACAAATCAACTTGAATGAAACTGCATTTCCAGAAGTGTCAAAGACAGGGAATAAATCATTCATAGGTGTAACGGTTCTCTTCACCAACATCTTTACATGATTTGTTTTGTGGCTGATGCATTCAAAACATTGAGGCAACACAGAGGCACCGCTTCATGCAGTGTGCCGACAGCGCTTTATAGGCTTTGCGAAACAACAACAAAAACGGGCCGCGTCCAAACTAAAGGGCCCGTCTAAAATACCAAAAGCAAAGTAAGGCAACATCGAGTAAGTGACAAATACAGTGCCCATAACAGGCAAGTGGGCAATGGTATACAGTACATAATCTCTTCTAAATTGAGAGGGAAAAAAAAGTAATAAAAGAGACATCAAGTGCATGTTGGAGCTTTCACGGACGATGTGCGCACTCGATGTCGCAGCGCATCCCTTCACGCAATTTTCCCCACAGACGATGGTGCCCCACACACTGTTATCTGCACATAGGGAGCATCCCAGACATGTTATTTTTCTAGGGCACAATAGCGATGTAATGCCTTGTGAATTATTTCGGCTATTTTTGCAACGCAGAAATAAGTTGCCTGGTTCACTAAAACCCATTTTCTCACCGCGGAGCTGCCGCACTCCTTTCATGACGTTGTCCTAAAGCAACGCAGGGGTACATGAAAAATTAAATAACAATAATGATGTAAGAAAATATTGTTAACATCTCTCAAGGATATCATGTGGGAAATGTTTTCCGAGATTCATATTGAAGCATTGAAGCATGAGAATGAGAGCGGAAAACAAAGCGTTTCAGATGGGATGGCATGAGCGGATGTGCAGACTTTTCAACTTTTCAAGCCAGACTAAACTGATGAGGAAGCAGTGATCTGTTCGGAATCACAATTAGCATGATGACATTTTTTGCGTAAATACCTCCATGATGAAGTTTTAATATGACATTTTCATCACTTGAAATGAATGAAAAAAGAAATGGCAATGGTAGGATACTTCATGGTATATTGTCACAATATTGAGCACATTGACTATTTCCATAGATACAACAGGAGGCCTTTTCATGTAGAATTATTGCACAGTTAATGTTTAGCAAGATTGTCACTCTGAGCTGAAATAATGCTTCTAAAAAGCACAGCTGCAACCCTTGAGGACAGTATGTGAAATGGGGCACAATGACCAAAATGAACCTTGGGCCACTGAGTAGTAAATAACTGACAGTAAAGCAGCTTTAAGTGTGCTGCTTCTTTGCATTAAAACTTGAAAGATTACAAAAAAATCTGCATGGACACATATCTAACATGATGTCAGCATGGCCGTTAAGAAAGATGTTAACAGAAAAGTAGTTGAGCTCCAGCATACAGCATGCCGTAAATGTATTGAAGAGACGCCATATTTGCCTCTTGTTTGCAGTGAAAAGGACAGGCTCTCAAGGGGAGAAGCAGAAGGAACCAAGGCCATGCTCGCCTTTTCTTCCTCACATCCACACCATATCGATCCAGAGGTGGGCACATTAGTCTGTCAGTCAGCCTTTTATCATTATTTCATGCCTGACTAGCGTGTCTTTTGTCAATGACCGCCAATTGGCATCAAGAATGTACTTACTACATCACACGTGCGCAAAATAAAAAAAAGAAAAAGAAAAAACAGACAAACACACACAGATTGGTGAAATAAAGACACCATGGGACAATATCATTGCAGTCTGTGGTACATAACAATGACTGGGTGACCGTCAATGCAGAGTGAGAAGCTGTGGCAGAAATGGAGGAGGAAGTTGGGCAGTGGATGGTTTCTGATTATATGAAGTTCAGACACAGATGGTTGCTGTTCATCCAGGTTTTTATGTCGATGAGGACAGAAAGAATGATAATGGTGATGGTTTTGGTGGAAAACTGACAGCCACATTGGTACCATGGTAGTGGATGTGTAAACCATGGCGAGGGATGATATGACCAAGTGGGTGGGAGAACGTATAGGTGATGAGAAGAGAACCGAGAGGTCTTGAGGGAGTCTTGGGATGCAGGGGTGCTGGGGGATGTGTTGTTACGGATCGAGATCTAGTGGATTCTGTCGGACAATGTAAGGTAAACCAGGTGATGCCAATTACAGTCACAAAGGGGATGGAGTGATGGATAGAATCAAAAGCTGCACTAAGTTCAAGGAGAAGAACGGTGAGAGAGCTGGAATCAGAGGATCATAGGGGGATTAATGGTGACTTTGGGGAGGGCTGCCTCGGCGCAAGACGGTGACGTCAGAACACAATTGGGAATGTTTCATAGATGTTTGAGAGGAAGTATTTCTTGAGTTTTGTTGCAACAGCTCTTCCTAAGACTTTTGTGAGGAATCAGTTTGGGGGTTTTCCTGTCTGACTTTTTTGGGATTGTCAGAGTCACGGTAAGGGTGGAGTTGATGATGAGTGGGGCAAGAGAAGTGAGGCGGGCTTCGATAAGGGGTGCAACAGGTGGGGTCCAGCGGACAGGTGGATGACTTTCATAGAGGCCAGCTTTGGTTTCAGGACGTGGAGCTCAATGGGCGGGGAGTGTTCCTCTTTGGGTCAGGGGTTATGGCAGAAGAGGTATTGACAATTTTTAAATGGAAAATCATATTGCCATCATATTTCTGGGTTGAATGAGGGTGATCTGGAGTTTCATTTGCATTACTTTATTCATAGCGGAAAACAGATAGTAAGGATCGGAGGGTCCAGAGTGCATTATGCCGGAGTAGAATTCAAATAGGTGCCACGGGTGGTTGTGCTCCATGAGGTGTGTTCAATGAGCCTTTTTGTTTCTGGTGACATTCTTGTTGTTACCATTGTTTTGTTTTTTTTGTTTTTTAGCTAAAGCTCTGCAATGGACCATGGACCGAGTTATGGTTTTAGATTTTACAGGTGCATACACCAGAAAAACAATTTATTATATGCACAGTGATGAATGCACTGATGGATCTGTTGAGGAAACCAAGCAACCACTGACCCGGCTCATGTCACAACAACTCACAAATGGGTTAATGCTTCAGGCCAAGACTCAGCCATCTTTCTGCACCTCAGATAAAACCAGCACTCAAAAAGACAGGTGATGTGAAAGAGGAGCGAGAAAGGCAATTAATGTTAAGGTTGAAAAAAAACCCCTCTCTTAACCAAAGATGAGGCTTACACACATCACATATCTCTGGGATACAATGCCGTCTTTTTATCCTCCATAAGGAGTCAATAATTTCGCCTCTTAAAAAAAAAAAAATCATTTAAGTTTGAATCGTACTGCGTGAGGTGTGTTCCGATTAATTTAAACACTGAGCACCACCCACATCAAGATTCTCTTCCACCACAAACCTCGAACCAATTCCTAAACTAAACTACACTTCCATAAGGTGTAGTGATATGCATCAATGTTAATTGAATAGAACCGGGTTCAGGAGTGTTGTAAAGCTGCAATGTCAAGAAAAGATTTGCTTTGGAAAACACACACGAGCCAGCCCCAAGGACTGACTGTCACTCAAAGGATGCATCCATCGATTTCATGCTGAAGGCACCACAGGAGCTGGCTGTGTAATAATAAACTACTGCTTTGGTATGCCAGGGGCTAAATGTATGCAGATTATGGGTGTAAAAGAAAAAAAAACACACAAAAACCTTGCCACAGGCTTTTGTTTTTCTCAACATACCCCTATTATTATAAATTACCTGATTTGCATACTTAGTTCATGGAAATTGAAATTGCATGTGTCCACTGAGGGAGAAAGGGTGTGAGACTGCAGCTCATTCATAAATTTTAATTTGACTTCTATCGCCTCTGTACCTCATGCCTTTGGTGGAGCGGTTGTGGAAGTTCTGCAGTAGTTGAGGGAGGCCCAGCATGGCCTCAAACATCACAGCCAGGGAGCCCAGCATCTCTACGAACACGGCAGAGTCCAGCAGCAGCGTGGTGACCATTGCACATAGGGCGCTGAGGCCGAAACAGAAGAGAAGGTAGTCCTCAAACACGTTCCACTTCCAGAAATATTTTGGATCCAAGTCTAGCAAGGGTAGAGTGGAAAAAAAAGCCAAACATTAGCTATGCGTGGGTGCACACGGTGACAGTGTGTGACTCTGAAAATGAAAGAAAAGTGGAGACAGGAAATTAGTGAAAGCAATACAGTATAAAGGATGCATAGAAATTCTGCCAAGAAAGCACAGCTAAATCAATACCGTGCACATGCATGAGAGAATGGAACAAGATAAATGAGCGGATCCAAAGCTTTTACATTTCAATTACTTTCGGATAACCTGGCCTTTGGTAAGATTAGGTTGGAGATTTAGAAAGTTCATTACTTGAGGTTGAAAGGCTGTCTTACCCATTTTTCCATTTCCGCATTCCATTTATCACATTCAACTTTGGAAATACATAGACAAATAGAAAGATCACTGCAGTTGAAAAGCGGTTGCTTTTTCTCTCAAGAGCATCTTCTCTGAATTGAATGTCACAGTAACGGTCAAATCTGAAGCAGAGTGAGGTTTGCATATTTCCTGCGTTCCTTTTAAAAGTACTGCAACAAGAAAAGTGAAAAATTTACATTTTCTTGCTACCCACGAATAAAACTAATTTTTGTGCTTTAAATGACTGCAAAAATACAAACTTTACGCATTTCCACGGACTTTACACGACTTTTTCTGGTTAATGAATGTCTAGTATTTTTATGTCAAGTTGCTCTGCATTAAACGCAAGATAAAGTTTTACTTTCAAGGCAAACCTCAGACTGTCAGGCAATTAATTGTTGACATGAACTTGTATCGTTGTTTCTATTGTTGAAACAGAAGAAAATATAATCTAATTCAGTCCAACTAATAACTTGTCTTTGGAAATTATATAATGTTTTAAAAATTCAGATCTTGTATTAAATGTCATGAGATTGTGCATGAAATGTCTGGATTTGCCTTTTTTTTTTATTTGTGGAAAAAAAATCTAGAAGTGTATCCTTTGCCAGGTGTTTGCTTTGTTGTCCTGGAGACTGACAGATAGAAATGTATTACTGAGAGTGAGGAGAAAAAGAAAAAAAAACGAATGCCACCTGCCAGCGAGTGACAGGGGACAAAGAAAACAGTGATATTCAAGCTCTTGTTGTCTTTGTCACAGTTCCCTCATATTTGAAATGGTCCTATATTACGGATTCCTTTTGTCCGAATACTGTAATCTCAATATGAAATATGCATTTGGGCACCATCTCGCAGTGCTCTGGAATGTTTCTCATCTCATTCAGTGAGCTGTATCTGCCTTTTGCATTTGTGATACTCAGAGAGCAGACGTCTTGTAGCGAGTGCACAGTGGCAAATTTGTGGCCAACACTGAACAAAAGATTGAACGTTGTTCACAGCTGATGAAAAAAGGAAAGGAGACATGCAAACAGAAGACCTTTCAAGCACACAGCACACACACCAATTCTTGGGAACTGTCATGTGGAGTGGTGACATGACGCAAGAGGAAGGAGCTGAGGGGTGGACATATGCCTGCGACATATCCAATGGAGGAATGAAAGGTAGAAAGTTAAATGAACTGAATTCCTTGACAATTGGCTTGATAAAGGGCTTCAGAATTGGCATGAATATTTGCAATTCTAAAAATTCAAACACCAAAGTTCACCACCCTGAGATTAGATTTGACCACTAGGGAGAGTACTACTTGATTTAGACTAGATTTTCAAAATGAGTGATAATCAGTTTAACATTTAGAGGGAACCTGCCAGTGCATTCGGATAATAATTTTAGCGTTAACCACGAGAGGGAAAAAGAGAGCACCAAGGTGGGCGTTCAGATTAGAATGACAATTTCAGAATTAGACACAAGAGTGGGCTATATTGCATTAAAGCAGATTAATTAAATACACAAACCAAACCTCACACAACCTAAGTATCCAAATATGATTAATTGATCATCATTCTTGCCAATACGTGTATACAGAAAGAGCTTTTCTTGAGTTTTGCCCATGATCATCCATATATCCATCCATTTATCCTCACGAGGGTCGCTGCTGGTGCTGGAGCCTATCCCAGCTGTCTTCGGGCAGGAGGCGGGGGACACCCTGGACTGGTTGCCAGCCAATCGCTGGACACACAGAAACGAACAACCATTCGTGCTCAAAATCACAGCTAGGTACACTTTGGAGTGCCCAGTCACCATGACGTGCATGTTTTTGGATTTGTGGGAGGAAACCAGAGTACCCGGAGAAAATCCTCACAGGCAAACTCCACACAGGAAGGCCGCAACTGTAATCGAACCCTCTATCTCTGCACTGTGAGGCCGACGCACTAAGCAGCAGATCACTGTGACGCCCTCCATCGATTATGGTTGGGAGTAGGGAAACGTGAGGTTTTAACACTTTGAAACGGAGAAGTACGACACTGATGCACATAACCAGATGCACGTGAGCAGTTCTTCTTGCTCAATTTATGGCAAACAATATAAAAACCCGTGAACGTGTTACCATAATCCCCCCCTCTATCACAGGAGTTATGATTCAAACCACCCTCACGATAAGTGAAATCCACGATATAGAAATAGCAAACTAAAACACTCCATTAGGCACTTTATTTTGAAGGTCTTGAAAAATAAATGACACAAACACATTAAAACACATGCAATTTATTGAGCGAGAGCAAGTGCAAAGGATGACTAAATACTGTACAGTACAGTGTTACCGACCAATCAATCGGCGTTGACAGTACCGTAAAAAATTTAATTCTTTCCAAACTAGCAAATGTAATTTATCATGTCACAGTATACATAAATAATCATGTAGATTATAAAACCAATGCAGTGTTGTTGCTTTGTATAGCATTTAATCACAGATTCCAAAGGATGCCATTAAATTGTAAAACTGGGCTGTGCAGACAACATCCGGGTTTTGGTTCTTCCCTCTTCCCTTCACTCCCTTATAACCGCCACTCTATTTTCAGAGATCGAGCAACACACCTACTTCCTCTCCTATTATCGCTCTCCCTTCCAGTTCATCTCCTATTTGTTCTGCTTGCTGTGTTTACCAGCATAATCAAATTGCTCAGAAATGTTATGCATCATTCATGAGGACATCCTTTCTATTTTCCCACTTAAATCAAACATCCCAAGCTTCCTCAACTGGACAAGCCAAAACAAGACTCAAAGGTTTCCATCAAGCAATAAGGTTCAATCCATCAAAATATGCAATGTTGTGTATTTCCATTGTGAAAACGTTTCCAAGTGTCACAAAATAAAAAGTACACACTTATTAGCAGCCTTTCACCATAAGCTGAAGTGCTAAGAGGGAAGCTTGACACGGGGCTGTTGATCCACGGAGAATCATAACCATGTGACAGAATACATCCACCCATCTATTTTGTATCCCGCTTGATCTTTGTCGGGTCCGCTAGCGCATATGCAGGAGAACAACATAGACTGATCGCCAGTCAAACACATTTGTGGATCAGTGGCAAAATTTGGGGCAGTTTCTGTGTGTAGTTTGCATGTTCTCTAAATGCCTAGATGGTGGCATGGGGATCGGGACAGGAACTACAGCAATGGCTCCCGGCCCTCAAATTGCCAAAATCTGCATATCATGGATGACTATTTCAATGCATTGGGGAAAAGAGGGAAAAAACCATTAAAAGCCCACAACATCTCTGATATGGATTCTCCAGAGTGGTGGGGGCAGCCCCGCAGTTTTTTTTTTCATTACATTAAAGACGCTCTTTTTAAAAAATACAGAAATATACACAAAAAGGGACCAATTACTACTTTGGGTCAATTTGGAGGGGAATTTTTGGGGGGAGGGGCGGGCGTGCACAAAAAAGGGTTGCTGTGTGCAATACAACCCCCCAAAATAATATGTTATTGTGCAACCCCCCCTTGCTGTTGTTGGGTCGAATTGACTGTCTTGCTGACACAAGACATTGATGAATTAGGTTGCTGAGGATGTTTTTCACTTTTGAACCAAAAAGCTTCTTTGGTTCTTTCGGATAAAAGGTGTAACATTTTCATCAGCTTTTATAGATTGAGAACTGGGATCTTTGTTTTTTGTGCTGCCAGCTGAGACACGTTGCCTTTTAGAAATAATCCTGTGTTTGATGTGTACTGAAATCAAGGCCATGCTTCAATTATCTCCAACACGGTGAGGAACTTTTTCACTGTTCAAAGCACAATCGAGATAAAACCACCATAACAACAACCAAAACGGTACTGCAGGCTAGGGTACAACATCCTCATAGGAGGTTTCAGGGAGATGTGAAGACTGCATTTGACACCTAATGGTCTTCTGGAGGCTCTGCAGCGCTGACAGAACTGTGCAACTTTTTCACCCAAGGAGGCAGATGAGGAATGGAAGGACAATGATTCTGGGACAAAGAGTCTGGTCGTGAGTCATTCAAGTAGATGTATGATGTATATCACGCCACAGTGTACTGCAGGCATTACCCATTAGGTCGAGCTCAAGAGTGCTGCACAGAGAAGACAGGAAAGACAGAGATAGAGAGTGACAGCTTATGGGGCTTGAAGACATGCTGACTCAGCACTGTGAGAATGAAGTCTGGCTGCTGGTTTTAAGATGTGTGAAAGTTGCTACTCTCTTGTCGGCCTTCTGTCAGTGCACACCGGTCTCCCTGCCATCACCAACTTGTCATGTTGGTTTGTGCGCTCTGATAAGGACGGACGGGTACTCTTTCTGAATGACAGTGATACACGCTCAGGTGGAACCACGTTTGGTATACCTGCAAACATGTAAGATCAAAAACTCTCAGGTGAATATTCTGCTGTTATTAAGACAATGCTCTTTTGAAGAGGTGTTCATCTAACAATGTGTTGATTATTGAGTTTAGTTCACAGTGGTATCATCACACTCAGCTGTTTCAAATACTTGGTTCTTATCTTTAATTTTAAGGCTGTTTCTGTGCCATAAAAAGCATGTAAGCGACTGTATGGGAAGAAAAACAATGGGGTTAAAATTCCAGCAAGAAGCCAGGAACATGAATGTAGCAAAAACCACTAGTTACAATAGTACAAACAGCGCTGCGGTCATTAATGCACCCCCTTTCTTTGGAAGGCATATTTTAATGTAGTGGCATTAAAATCTTCAGGTGATTTTATTTACTTTTACTGTTGGTGCCTTGGGTGAAATGTGGTATGCAGTATAATATTAATGTAAATATATTGCAGCTAGATAAAGTTCCTGGTAAGACACCAGAGGCACTGAGCTCTGTCGTGAGTATAAACTGAAGAATTGACAACTTCAACTTAAAAAAATATACAGTATATCTAGATCCGGTATGCTGCAGGAAGAAATGTGAAATTCACAAACGGGAACGGCATGGTCCATTATTCAAAGTATGAAGAAAAAGAATTGTGGACTGGTTTTGCCCCATGTATGTTTTTGACGGACTTGTAGACGAGAAGCCAAAGTTGCTGAACAGCAGTGACCTTGGTGCTGAGGTTGAGGCAATTGCTGATGAGCAAGATGGAATTAAAGAGGTGATGCATCACTGGAGCGATTCGCTCCTTCTAACATCTGCTGGGAGAGCATGACAGAGACAGAGGAGGAGGACATCCAATTAACTACACTTGGGCTCCTTTATTCTCTTGTTCTGTTCTGACTTGTTATATCTGCCTCATATACTATCTCACAGGACACGATCGCATCACTAAACGTGTCAGTGAAGAGAAAAAAAAAAGAGGAGGATGAAAAATGATGACAATTATGCTACTTCGTATCATCATCATCTATACTTGGAGACTTTTAGAAAAATATGCTACAAAAGTAAATAAATGCCTTTTGACCAGGTCCACAGCAGTGCAAGTGTTTTGGAATATTTGCGTGTTTATAAATACGCAAGTCAAGGCGAGAATTCGGTTACATAAATAAATACCCAAATACCCAACCAACTCTTGGGTGAAAAACTATGGAACTGAATTCCAGAATGAAATGTTTGTTGCTATGAGTACCGAAAATAAATTCCCTATTCTTCATGACGATAAGGCATTTTTCTTGACCAAAAAATTGTCTTGCTATGGGTTGTAATGATTACCTGAATGCGTTTAGAATTGAGTAGGATTTGTTCACTGTTATTGGCGTGTCTGCCCTGATTTTATGATTGGCATGATGGGCAGTTTTCAGATGAAAATAATGAAAGAACATATATTGTGCACTACTATTGGTTTAAGTGAGCTGTCTGAAACCGATTGAATAAAAGAAAAGTGTTTTGAATTGAAATTTGGTAATGAGTTTTCTTGAAGGGTGTAAGGCATGGGGTATCGTTCCCCACACTGAATAGCGTTGGCAAGAACATTCATTAGTTTTAATCTAAACACTCAATGGAGTCATCATTGCTGCGCTATCAACACTAGATTTTGTTTCTGTAACACATTATTGGTGGTTGAACATTTAACACTTTTGTAAACCTTACTTTAACACTGGGTAGTGTGGCTGCATATAAACACTTTGCTGGTTTTTGGATGAAAAAGCTATGATGTAGAATTAACAGCAGCATTTGCAGTGGAGCTGGCACATCCCAAATGCAACTTATCATGTACTAGAAGACGTTTTTTCTTGCTGTTGTTGAGTTGATGATTTTGGATTTTTTTTTTTTTTTTTTTTTGGGGGGGTGTGTGCGTTTGTGAAGGTGATCGGGTCTGATAATCAATTGTTGACCAGGGGGAGGGGTTGTGGGGTTGAGATAACAGCCCAGTGGACCAAACTATTGAATCGGGTCAACTAGGACAGACACATCAACGATGGGAGGCTTTCTTCCTCATGAGATGAGCAAGTATAAATCAAAGATATTGTGGCTTGAAAACAGAGCTCGGGGTAGACAGCAATTGATAAACGGCTGTTATTGGAGGCTCAATAAAACGGTGCAGTCAAATGCTCGAGCAGTCGATCCTTGAGGGCCGCTATACTGTCTAGTTTAGATGTGTCCCTCCTCCAATGCACCTGATTCAAATGATCAGAATTATTATCAGGGGCCGAAAGAGCTTGCTGATGAGCGGATCATTTGAATCAAGTGTGTTGGAGGAGGGAAATATTTAACCCATGTAAGAGGACTGGAGTTTGCTTTTCCAGTCAAATAAGCGGACCTTCATGGGGGAGATGACTGTCGCGCGACAGGCGAAAACCCTTCATGGCTTTGGTAAATGACATACTGGACACACGATGACATTTCCTAATATACAATTACATAATGAGTGGGCCAGCCTGGTGATCCAGTGGTTAGCACGTCACAGCGCAGAGGTCTGGGCTTTGATTCCGGCTCGCTGAGCGTGCTGGAGCCGATCCCAGCTGTCTTTGGGCAGTAGGCGGAGGACACCTTAAACCGGTTGCCAGCCAATCGTAGGGCACACAGAGACAAACGACCATCCTCGCTCACACTCACACCTAGGGACAATTTAGAGCAGGGGTGTCAAATTCATTTGACATTGTGGGCCACATATGGCCTCGATAGACGTCAAGACCATAGGCCGGACCATTAAAACATACCATACTCTGCTAAAAATAACCAAAATATCAAGTATTTCCTTTGTTGGCAAAAGCTTGTCGCTTCTCGGGACATACAAGTTCAGCTGCCTTCATCATGCATCGTTTAACAAAGTCACCGTCGGAATACGGCGTTGATGCTAATGCTATTTCGCTAGCAATTAGGTAGCTGGCTTTTACTGCTGTGTTGGGTCTGTCGCAGTGACCGACTGAGACTGCTGTTGTCTTCTTCTCTGATCAAAACAATGTTGTCTTCTACTCTGATCAAAACATTGTTCCCCTAGCGGATGATCCATGAATTGCAGCTTATTATAAATATTCATTCTGTGTCTTTTATGTATTTTTTCACTTTTAAATTACCCTGCGGGCCTGATCAAACCTCCTTGAGGGCCGTTTCCGGCCCGCGGGCCGTATGTTTGACATCCATGATTTATTGTGTTCAATCAGCTTGCCATCACTGTTTCTTGAATACGGGAGGAAACCCGAGGACCGGGGAGTACATGCAAAGTCCACACAGGGAGGCCGGAGCTGGAATCAAACCCTGTACCTCTGCACTGTGAGGTCGACGCGCTATCCACTGGATCACTCACTGCGCCATTCACTATTCATTCAAGAGAAAGAAAAAAAGACGCCTGCTGCAAAGTAACTGCATAGAATAACATTAGAATGTGTTTATTTTTGTTGTTATGGGTCATGTCCGCTCCAAGAAGTACTGAAATAATAATGATGTTGATCAAGAGCTACCAGCAGTGGTTAACGTCCCCCAAAACTGACACCTGCGTGACCAGATACAAAAAGTAAGTCCATTGTATTAACTGGTTTTGATATTTTAAATGAGAATGTAAAGTACTATACAGTGCAAAAGGGGCAGACATGTAAATGCATACTGCATACATATTCTTCAATCATTTAATGTCCAATGAAGTATTTCTGAGTTAGAGTGCTTTGCAAACCAATAGTTTTTGTATGAGCGAACTAGAGAATATTACAACATGAATAAAAATGTAAATTTGGAAACACAAACGGGTCCATGCAGGACTTCATTTGCTCGATTAACCTCCTCAAGATACAATAAGCCTGCTCCACCCCAGTCCAAGAGCAAATAATCAACACAGTAGGGCCTCATTAAAAGTTATTTATTTGAAGAGTAAACTGACCTTCATATGACCACATTTAGCTGCTCTCCAGCACAGCAAGTGCTATTCTGTAAACAGTACGGCAGGGATGGGGGGAAAAGACCCAAACCGGCATTTTTGCCTTTGTGACTTGCATGTCTAAAACTGATGAAAGACTCTTCTTGACTTGGACTGGTTATTCAAGAGACTCAACCTTACTTCTGTCTTGAATTACATAAATTGACAAGTAATTCTGTTTATACTGTATTTCAACACAGTGAGACATTTTGGGAAGAAAAACTATTGGATGTGTCATTTGCGCAAATCTGGCAACCCACTGCATATGCTGCAATGCACAATGCAGAGGCCTACAAAACACATAGAGCACTATATTATGACATCAACTCTGAAGATCATTACATTTGGGTAAGAGGATTACGTTTCTGATCAAATCAGGCAAAAGAGAATGGGAACGTGCGAGGTTTGCAACTGACAGTATAATACAACATCTTACTTTGTCATTGTGAAACCATAGCAAGAGTAGGTCAGCTTCACAATAAGTCATATCCAGTAAGTCTCTGTAAAGTGATTTGGCAGCATCTTTTAAAACAATCTCACGCTCACTTCAGTGTGGAGTCAAGATCAATGACCGAACTGGGGTGAACAGCCGATTCCCAGTGATCCATCAATACTACAAACAACAAGAACAAGGTTGAAAAACACACAAAGTCAAAAGAAGCAAACACCTGCCTGTGGCCTGTCTTCTAGTCCTACAGTGAGCGACGTTCTCACTCTGATACATATTCTATGCACAGCGAGTGTATACTGGTCACTTCTGTTCTTTGTTACGGTTCATTTTTCCCCCCCACTTTGTGCAGTTTGAATTTTTATTCTAGCACATCTCTAACTTTTAAGTGATTCAATGGCTGGATGTGGAAGGAGACATTTTAAAACAAAATGACAAGACCATTGTATGAAATCATTCATGTGCGTGTCGAGTGAGCTTACAGTAGTTTGAATCCATTGCGGTGTCCTATATTATGGGTGACTGTGTGCATGAGAAACAAAGGGCGTTTTACACCATGAATGCCGGAGAGTATTAAGGTCTTACTCTTATCACATCATTCCCTGTGATGGGTCTAATAAGCGAGCACTGCGCAACAAAGCCGTGGGAGTGGAGGAGCAATCGTTGGGGGCTGCGGAGCTCATTTCAGTTTAGCTTAATGGGGGGAATAATGAGCTTAAAGCTCACGGAGATGTGCGCCTATCACAGCTCCTCCTTGACATTGCAGAGTCAAGGACCAACGTGCACTACGCTGCCAAAGAATGACAGGATTAAGTCAAAATCAAATCCTCCGAATTCATGCACAAGGGCCTGAAGTGCACTTTTCTGATAACGCTATATGTCCTGAGCACAAACACAATATGCAATTTCATTCAAAACGAGCCCCCTATTACAGAAAATATAGATGGCATTGGACTTGGTGAAAGGACATTGGCACTAATTTCCTGCAATTGCTGAAGATTAGAACCAACATAATTGACATTGATGTTTTACAGAGGGTTACAAAGCCTTTCCTTCAGCTTTAGGACTCCCGCTAAACAAAGTGAGAGCGAATACTCATCCAGGAGGTCAGAAAGGAACCCAGGACAACATGTAAAGATCTGCAGGTCTTTCTTGCGGCAAGTCTTCATGACTCAATAGTCAGGAAGATACAATTAAAAACCTTATTTAAAAACTGCATTTGGATGATCTTTGTCTGATACAGTGTTGTCTCACTTTTCGCGAGCAATACGTTCATTTGTCAGGCTTTCTGTGAGTGTTAGACAGCCCAGATTGACATAAGCAGTTTAGCTGGGTCAGCAACAGATGACTGAAATTCATAAATACATAAAACAGGTTGTCAGGGCAGAAACTGAGGGATAGACTGACAAAGTGGCGCAATATCAAGTCTCTATTAAGGATATTTCATTAAATTGTGTCCTAAAAAGAAAAAAAAACTCTTAATAGAGGAGCAAACGGTGTGTTATTTTAGACTTTCAATTCATGAGAATCACCACATAAAGTAAATTATATTAACTGTTGAGCTATTTGTATTCTCTATTATTATTAAAATACAGTATACGTTTCTGACAAGTCGAGTCATTTTTATTTTTTACAGTGTAGGCCTTGATCTTAGAAAAGGGTTTCAGTCACATTCTGTCAGGCGAGAAATATTAACGACATCCCCTGATCTTGACAGCCGGGAGGGCAAGGAAAAAAAAAACCTGACAACAACAAAAAAAACATCTGCAGAAAAATAAGACACCTTGAGAAGGGGCAGCAGATAGTGGAATCTCCTTTCCAGGATGACCAGGATGCGATGGAAGCAGAGTGGGCAACATTTAACAAAATATGGTGGCTACAGAATGCAATGGTAGAATAATGTAAGGATCCATTTGATGAGATGAAACAATCCAGGACAAATGCTCTCACCCACAGAATGGTGACTTTTACCCAACCTCACACTGATTGAGCATGTAGTATAAAATTGTATCTGGTCAGGTGACACTGTGACTCAAGTATTTTGCAAGGGCACAATTTGATGATTCAGTTAAATGTGCGGAAATGTCACAGAAATCTACTGTCAAATATAAGTGCTATAAGTGCTTTGCTTTTAATGATCCAAAACACAAAAGTTTCTGAGTTTTTCTCATTTCTGTGCAGAAATAATGCCCAGCGATGAAAGCCTTACAAAAATGAAAAGAAAATAAAGCCTTCAATCCCGTACAGCACTAACATTAAACACTTACGCAAAATAAAATGACAGTTAAAAACTTCAGAAAGAAAGACTGCACTCACAGTTGATGACAAAATTGATTAGTCATGTACAGACATGTTTCCTGAGCAAAAATACAATTTCTACAATTGTTGAACCATAGTGGGGTTAAATTAATGCACTGTAGTGTAAAAATAAATCATACAATTGCGTCCAAGGTTTCTCCCTCGGCGGCATTTCATGTCAATTTCAAATGGTTCTGCGCAGGCAATTAAAAAAAAACGGACTACTAATAAACTAGAGTACCTCTCACCGACTGATTTAATTTGCCTTGCTAATCAAACAGTTGTAAGGGGGTCAATTAAGCACACTGAAAGTACTGTATACAGAACACTTCTCTGTGTGGAAAAGCATGGATGGGCTGTAGCATGACCATTTTGTGTGTGCGCTTACCTGAGTTCATTATGTCCAATTTGGCCCACTGTATTACAAGCGAGGTGTTGCAGGTAAGTGTGAGTGGCAGTGTGCTTATACTCTGCACTCAAATGCAGAGTTTATCATATGAAGCGTAACGCATACATTACTTAGGCATACATGTCTGCAGTCATCAACATTTCCTAAATAGTTCACCTTGTAACACCTACAAATGTAGTCTGATTGGAATTGGATTATTGTCAAAATTAAAGAAATTCAGAATTAGGTATGGTGGAAGAAGTGTGTGTAGTGGGGGTGGGGGGTGGGGGGCGTACAGAGGCTATTTTGCATAGCTAACATGAAATTAAATTGGGCAAAAATTAGCCCAATGGGGGAAACATGTGTCAAGTCAGCAAGCTCTAATTTAAATAGTGAACGAAATAGAAAAGAAAGGTTACGGTAATCTGTCAGACACTCTGCTCACTGAAGTAAATTTACAGAATAGCAAGAGTGGGTTGTTGAGGCACGTAGCAGTGAATAATATAACATTTTAGAGGTTTAAGCACAAAAGTTAATGTGGTGTAATTTATATTCACATAAAGAAGGGTTGAAGCCATGTCTATGAGCAGCTATTAATGGAGAGTTCCCAATGATCCATAGCTCATGGGGAAATTCATTTGGCCAATCGGATCTCGAGAATCATTCAACTGTACAGCAGGGGTGTCAAACTCATTTCACATTGTGGGCCACATACGGCCTCTGTAGATGTCAAGTGGGCCGGACCATTAAAAATTATACCAGACTCTGCTATAAATAACCAAAATAATATAAATTTCCTTTGTTTTGGTCTAAAGAAGCACAAGAACACTAGGAACATGTTGAAATTTAATGAATGTATCTTTTACAAAACATTTCATGAAGCACATAAGATTTCCTTAGACAGATGTGCAATTTACTTTTATCATTCACATATATGCATTGCAACTGATCCCACTGACTGTACAAAGGCACGAAACCTTAACAAGTAATTGGTCTTGAAAAATATAGTAGTGCACTTTTAAGCTGAAACAAGATTTATAAAGAAAGGAATTTTTAAACCATTTACACGAGCATATAAAACCTAAATGTAATCCCTGCTTATACCTTACAAACTAAGGAGAGTGCTATAATATGTGTAAAGAATTAAGTATTCACGTCCTTGATAACGTCTGCTGTGTTGGGTCTGTCTCAGTGACAGACTGAGGCTGCTGTTGTCTTCTTCTCTGATCAAAACAATGTTGTCTTTTCCTCTGATCAAAACATTGTGTCCCCCTAGCGGATATTCCACAAATTGCACCTTATTAAAAATATTCATTCCGTGTCTTTTATGCATTTTTTCACTTTTAAATGATCCTGCGGGCCTGATCAAACCTCCTTGCGGGCCGGTTCCGGCCCGCGGGCCGTATGTTTGACACCCCTGCTGTACAGTATAGTGCATATTTTGGAAAATACTGCCCCCTGTTGGACAAATCAACAAATATCCATATGTATTTGGTTCAATTCACTTATTATTGAAGCCATTTTCAAGCTAGTTGTTCAGTTTTTACATTTTTCTTTAAAAAACGAAGTTTGTTTTCATTTCTACAGTGCACTGCATTTCAAATCACATGAACGGGTGAGAGGAAAGACTCGAAAAAGTCTATGTCACATGTAAACATCAGTTTCATACAAGAGTATAAAAAGCCGGAGTAGTTCTTTCTAAGGCGGCCCGGTAGTCCAGTGGTTAGCACGTCGGCTTCACAGTGCAGAGGTACCGGGTTCGAAAGTTTGCAGTTTCCTCCCACATTCCAAAAACATGCATGGCAGGCTCGTTGCACTCATTGTCCCTATGTGAGTGTGAAGCGTGGATGGTTGTTCGTCTCTGTGTGCCCTGCGAGCTTTCAGGGTGTCCCCCGCCTACTGCCCGAAGACAGCTGGGATAGGCTCCAGCACCCCCCGCGACCCTAGTGAGGATGAAGCGGTTCGGAAAATGGATGGATGGATGGATAGTTCTTTCTACTACTTTACCCCAATTCTACTCCTGAATATCTCACTGCCATGTACTGTGAGAGCTGGCGCGTATGTGTTGCTTTGCCTCCCTCTGCTGGCGGTTTAGCACTGATTTTGAACAAAATATTAAGTCAAGTGAAAGAAATGAAAAGAAAACTTTACACCATCGCCTTATCAAGCGATGTATACAACATGTCCCCCAAGCTTGTAATATGGGGATCCAAATAGCTTGCTCGTCTAGTTGGTTGAAGATAATTCTCATCTGAGGGCCGTGACTTTTTTTTTTTTTATTACAGATATTTTTTCGGGAGTGGGCTGGGTGTGTGGCGATTAATGAGTTCATGTCAAACCACTTTTTTTTCCTTTTACTTCCATTAATTGCATAAATGCATTGATATGTTTCCACACTCATTTACAATTACGACTGAAAGACAGGCTGAAATGGGTTATTGTGACGATACCAGTGCTAGAGTCACCATGAATGCTCGTTTGCCTCTACGTGTCCTGAGATTGGTTAGCGACCAGCCCTCTCAGCTATTATTAAATTATGTTCAAATAACATCAAATGCATAACAACTTTCCAAAGTAAATTATCTTTGCCAGATTGGCAATACCGACTTCGGCCAACAGAGGAGGACAATGCATCACAAATTTAGTGAACTGGAAATGTTTTGCACAATGCTTGGCATGGCTCAGTCCATCAAAACTGACATTGACTTGAAAAAACATGAGGCATTGATGTTTAGGAGAAATCAGTGCATCCGGTATTTGCCCAAGAAGCAGTGACTAACATACAAGTGATTTTGTATTTTATGGATTGTGATTGACAAATACAGTCCCATAGTATGTGTTTACAGTGGCAAGTGTCAGAGACGAGAAAGCAGTAATTTCTTTTGAAATGAGAGGGAAGATGATGATAGTGATGAGAGCACCTCAGGAGGAAAAACTGTCCAAATTGTAGCGAATAATGTTTCTCAAGAAGATTAGAAAGGGAACCAAAGCCGGGTGAGTATGAAAGAGTAGGATGTTTGGAAATCTTGTTGACACAAATCTTCAGGAGGAAGTTACTTCACATGACGCTGATTCTTGTTCGTTGGACAGGTTTGCCAGTGGAGAGACGACAGCTCATTTGACACTTTCATTTCAAGACTGCTCTGATCTATTCTCGTTCAGAGCCCACCAGCCCCCCTGTGTAGCAACATTCACTGAAACTGGACCTCATGAGGCACTTTTACAAGGCGGGCATGGAGTAGAGTTGCAATTTCTCAATTTGTGGGCTTTCTTGATGTTGAACTGAAGTAGTCACCTTGCTTTTGTATTGTCAGCGCATCAGCGTAGAATATTGTACGGTGTAATAATAGTGCACTGGATGGACTTTCCGATTTTGTCCAACTTTGCTGATAACAGCTATAAACCAGCTGTGGCAGAATGTAACCAAACTGTTCCTCTTGAGTCCAAGTAACAACACAACAAGAGGAAATACTCTGGAAAGCAAAGTTTCCCTCATCAAATATTCTTTGAATAAGAAAGTTCAACATTCTGTTAAATCAGTTCAGTGTCAAGAACTTACCTAATAACAAAGTGTAACAAGTCTGAGTTGTTGCTAGCCTCCTCACAAAAAGCAATCATTTCAACCAATTCAGTGTGTCCGCGTCCATGCACGCGCACACACAGACACACACACACACACACACACACACACACACACACACACACACACACACACACACACACACACACACAAAACCAAACAAATCCAAGGTAGGTGAGGATGTATGTAACCTCGCTTACAGCTAGTCTTCTTTTAAAGTTTTTTTGAAACGGTCCCTCATGTCATGAGAACTAAAGTTCCATGTTTTCACTCAAAATACTGTAAAAACACATTCACTATTTTACGAGATAACTGACATTTGTCCCAACCACATTCTATGGCGGGCGGCGCAGTGGCCGACTGGTTAGTGCTTCGGCCTTACAGTGGAGAGGTCGTGGGTTCGATCCCTGCTCGGGCCTTCCTGTGTGGAGTTTGCATGTTCTCCCCTTGCCTGTGTGGGTTTTCTCCGGGTACTCCGGTTTCCTCCCACATTCCAAAAACATGCATGGCAGGTTAATGGAACACTCTAAATTGTCCCTAGGTGTGCGTGTGCCAATGGTTGTATGTCTCTGTGTGCCCTGCGATTGGCTGGCAACCAGTTCAGTGTCCCCCGCCTACTGCCTAAAGACAGCTGGGATGGGCTCCAGTACGCCCGCGACCCTTGTGAGCATAAGCGGATTAGAAAATCCATGGATGGATGGACAGACAATCTATGGAAATGTATCCCTTTGCAGTTGTACTAAGAGCATATTCCACTCCATATTTGTATAGACCATAAGACGACATTGTATCATACATACAGATTGACACAAACAATAATAACTGATGAATAAGAAACAAGAAGAATTAAAATGTGTGGAAAGCGGTGAGGAGGGGGGCTTTTTAGAAAGAGCTTCGACATTCCAAGCTTTTCCAATGGCTCCCTCTTTTGGCAAGAAGCGGGAGTTGCGTTGCATGCGACACTATTTCCCATCACCGTATCTGAAGTGTCATGTTGATTACCTGAAAGTCGGTGCCGCTTGGTGCTCACACAGTTGGTGTTTTGGACAGAGCAGCAGAGATGGAGCATCGCCAACATGGTGAGGATCATAACCACACTCTGCAGCAGCAAAGTGAGCTCAAACTGCTTCCCTATCCTGCACAGGTGGAAGGAAGCAAATTAGTCAATGTTATGTCCTGATTTCGAATGCTAACTTGTTGAGTACAACAAAGAAGTTGTATTTGCAGCAGCAGAGTTAGCGATTTCTTTTCGATTACTCGGGTTTCCTCCCACATTCCAAAAACATGCATGGCAGGCTGATTGAACAGACAAAATTGTCCCTATGTGTGAATGTGAGCACGGATGGTTGTTTGTCTCTGTGTGCCCTGCGATTGGCTGGCAACTGATTCAGGGTATCCCCTGCCTACTGCTCGAAGACGGCTGGGATAGGCTCCAGCACCTCGCGGCCCTTGTGAGGATAAAGTGGTTGGGAAAATGAATGGATGGATGTACGTTTATCCTCTTTTTATTAGATTTATTTCCATCTTCACAAGTAAAATACTGTCATTAAAATGGCAAAGATGTCATATTCCTTACCAGAAGAAGATCCGCAGGATGTTGGCGATGAGCAAGACCAGACACACTCTGGTAGAGAAGCCCTCAGTGTTGCTACTTCTCTGGATCTCCTGGTACTGGGGTACGTAAGGCAGGGCACCCCCAATCACCATGAGGCAGGACGCCAGCCAGGACAACAGCATCCACAAGCCTTCAGTTTCCTCCTCCTGCAGAACTACCTGAGAATTCCTCATATTAGGAGGGGATCAGCAGTGTCCAGGGAACCTGAAAAGAACAGAAGTCATGCAGTTTGTGTGCGCATCATGTAATATGATATGATAGAGGATGGCGATCTTGGTTTATGACAGCCCCGAAATACATGGTTGCAATGTGATCCACGGCACGCAGTGAACTTATGCATGCAGCGGTTTTACAGTAATTGCAATTTTACTACTGTGCTAGTGGCAGTTACTGATAAGACTATGACACGTTTCCTGAGGATTCCTGTCAATAAATGATTCTGCTTATTTTGTTGGTGTATTTGAAATGTGGATGACAGTCAATGTGTAGCATGCCTGGCAACACCCCAGTCTTGAAGCTAGTGGTGATGAGTAGTAACAAAGCGAGCACCAACCGACAGCACACAGAAATCGTTTTTCTCTATAGCTCGATCTGCTGGCGCAGCTGAGTAATTGCCAACCTTGCCGAGAATGCCTCAGTGCAACTGAAAAAGTACAAATGTATTCAGAAATATGGGCTTTTACCTGGAACTGCATAAACATGTATTGGGTTCTTCTTCACCATGTGGGCCGTCGTTCAAAAAAGTTCTGTGGAAACATATTGTAATTTTTTTTTTGCATAAATTTGCTGACAAACAGGAAATCAAAACGCAGCATCTTGCCTTAAATGCAGAGCAAGTTAACAGATTCGTGTAGATATTTATGAATCGAGCTAATTGCATTATACATCTTATGCATTGGGACTACCTCCCCAGAGCTAAAAACAAATGTTAACAACAAGGAGACCAAGACTCATTCTTCAGCCTGGATGTTAACACGAAAATGCTAAACTACAGTAATTATCTGATCCTGAGTGAGTGTGTCACAGCCACACTGTTACTGACTGACATGATACTGCTTATAACTGCAGGGGGGTCTCTATTAGCTGCCTACATTTCTGGCATGGTCTCGATCAAAATCTGTTAAGTGTTCACTGCAAATTTTACATATTACGACCACTTGTGGTAATTACATGGTCATTACATACTCCCTAACCACAGAAATAATTATTTCTCATGCCTCCTAACCAGCACCTGAATGGAAAAAAGAACACATTTACTAATTCAAAAAAAGAAACTTTTTTGTGTTGTTTTTTTTGCCACCGCAGTATTTGCAATACTGACAGATACTGGAGCATGCAAACAAACATGAGCCAAACACTTGCAATCCAAATGGACTATAAATTGTATGCATTTGGTTAATATGACTGTCCAATCTGAGCTCAACAGTGGAAGCATGGTTTCTTTGTCCAGTACAAAATGGGTCCAGTGTCATCTGACATGTCACACTGTATTTGGCTTTAAAGTAGTTGCTGGCCCACACTGGTCAAACGTTAGAGAACAACAAAAACCCAATAAACAGGTTCTCCTGGTGCAAGTCCTACTGTACACGAATGAAAGAATGAATACTGTACAGTACTCTCTCTCTCACAAACACACACACACACACACACACACACACACACACACACACACGTACATAAACACAGGGGGTGTTGCAAAAAACATGTCAGATTAAGACATTGCACAACACTGACAGCATACTGCCATAATATGTCAAGCATACTTTTAAAGAGTATACAGGAGTTATTCATTACTCAGAAATAATCATATACTAGCCTAGTCCAGTCACCTCTTTCGCAGCATAGTTACCTGAAATTACTGAGCCGCTAGAAACAGTCTTGCTCAGTTGCATAACCAAAGCATAACTTCATGGGGTTGGGTCACTGTGATTGTCTGTCCTAAAACGTGCAGAACAGTATCCGTTTTGGAGGTCCAGAAAAAGTACAGTATTCAAAATAATGCGCAAAAATAATCCTATTATCAGAATAGATTGCTATAATGTTTCGACATTATATGATGAACAGGTTCTAAAACAGTATGTAACTTATTATTAATTTTTGGCGTTAATAGAAAAATAGCCATTTTAACTGGCTGAGAGAAACGTATTGCTGAGCAACTTTCAGATTTACCTGCTGGCTTCATCCAATTTCCTGCACCGAAGCCAAACACCGGGACAGTTGTGGCGTCAGAATCAAAGTCGGAGCTTCTTGACAACTCAAACTTGAAAATCTAAACTCGTGGAGGAGAGAAGAGGGCAGCAGGGACGCGCCCACACGCGCACGCATGTATATGCGCGCTCCTTTTCTGAATACCGAGTATTGTCGTCTCAATATGAGTGTGTACATCAAACATACCGATAGCGCGCAAAGCGCGGATGCTGGTCAGCCTTCACACCTTATCAGCGAATCTTCGGCGCTTTCTGAGCCAGAGGCTTAAAAGGCAAAGCAAAACTACACGCTACTGTGTATGGCCCTCCTTGAAAACACAAAGTCCCACATTCCTTTGAGTGGCGCTCTGAAATCTCGCGCGAGTTCCTTCTTTAGCGGAACAGCTGACTGAGCAGTGGCTTGTGCGTATTGCTAGCAATTCCCAAAAGGGCATACTCATTTTGTGTGAATACAAAGAGACATTTAGTTTAAAAAAAAAATATTCACAGCAGATAATGGCGGATACAGATCCCAAATCCGTGCAGGACTTTACAAATGTGGTGAGTCGTAAGCCTTCAGAGCAATCTCACGTTCGCTACAGCAGTTTAGCTAGACGTGGCTAACAAAGCTAACCAAGTTGGAGAGAAACAGCTGGTTTGCAAGGGGTTTACGTTCAATGTTGAATTGTCACGCTAGCTGTATAAAATGTTTGACGTGCGTACGAATTCATTACGTTACGGCCACGGGGCGCTATAAATGTGTGTTTAGTCTCCAAAGTAAACAGTCAGTAAACCTCGTAACTATTCATGTGGTCATTTATTTTGTCTTATTCAGAACCTTTGGAAAAGTTTGTGTAGATCGTTGATGGCATAATTCGGGGTTGTCGGACGATTGCCATGGAAACTATTCATAGGCGAAAAGCGCACCCTCCCAAAACATTCACGTTGTTCCGCGCTGTTTTTTCCACTATCACTATGAATAGGAACTGGCAGCAGACCCGTAGCAAGGCAATTTTGGTCCGGGACCTGCACATTGGAAAACACATTTTAAATTGTTGCTTCTTGTTTTCCAGGTGCAAACCTTGCTACAACAGATGCAAGACAAGTTCCAGACCATGTCGGACCAGATCATTGGAAGGAATATCCAGCCATTTCAAATTCTCATTGTCTAATGTGTTTAATGGTTTGAATGTGAAGCTACTGTCTATTTTACGCAACAGAATTAATGATGCAAATGATCATACTGGTTGTTTGCAGCCACCCATTTTCATCTAACTTGTAGACGTATGCAGACTTTGTTGAAACCGGTAATTTACCCACTCCGAAGAGCTATTGATGCAGTCTACCTTAACTGCTTCTTTACTTGATGAAATGAGCACACGGATTGATGACTTGGAGAAGAACATTGCTGACCTAATGACCCAGGCCGGCGTAGAGGAAAACGGGGCAATGCCTGAAAAGCCGAAAGAAAGTCAAGGCTCAACATGAAGGTAAGAGATTTCATCCATTCTGCTCAGCTGGCATCTGATTCTTCCCAAATATTGAAAATATAAAAATCATCCGAGGGGAAGACTGATTTGCAAATATCAATATGAAAGGGTTGAAATCTGTTTCGCGAGCTAGCAATGCACTTGGGCTGGCCCATAAGTGCGGCCAAACCAATTCTGAGTTGCTATTAAATCAGACTGACAAGTACTGTCCCTGCCAACGGATTATGCGGCAAAATGGAGAAGTAATGCTAATTGCTAAAATAATTTAAGATTGGCACCTAATCATTTTAACACCAGAATGAGATGTTTGGAACTGCGTTTTTTGATTTCCTGAAAGGGTGTCATAGTACTGAGGACTCTCCCCGACAGTGGGGATATTTACATAAAAATCGAATGACCAATTATGTAATGTAATTTTTATGTTTTCCGAGAAGTAAACACTTCCGTGTTCCCCACAGGTCCAGAGAGACAGCCTGATCCTATGTACTGGAGCTGCGGAATTCCAATCCTGAAAATGAAATTGACTTGTGTGATATTTTGTTTTTATATATATATTGACTGTGGTGAAAAATGGTTATGTATTGATTTAAAGACACATGGAACGTTATTTGTGAGATAGAATAGTGTATTTTGCCCGTTAGAACTTTAGCTGTGCAAAAAATACAAATGAATGCAGTTTGTGCCCTGGCAGGGATGTTGTCCTATATTGTAATTGATTCTTGTGACATGAGGTGCTGGCTGACAGAGGCACTGTTGCCCAGGCCTGTCATGGTGTCACTCTGCAAGCTAATAGGTTGAAAGAAATGCTTTTCAAAGACAGGAAATTAACATCTGACGCCTGCATAATTTGACAGGCACTGTTCATTAGCCGCGAGATGCATTCCCTCTTAACAGATTTTCTTCTCTGAAATACATTTAATAAAATGCTGTTGAGTTACATAGAATGTATTTGGTGCAAGGTGCTCTTAAATATAATCAGCAGGTGCTCTTTGTAAACAACCATTTTACTAAGCAAATTAATTGCATGATACCTGTTTACTCTGTACAGTAGAGTTAATCCAAATAAATTGTGTTCAACTGACAGACACTTGGCACTTCAATGCACAGCACTAACTTTTATTCAAATGAATGCAAACAAAACCGAACAACCAAAATGCAACAGTAATCTATGAAAGGGCCAAACAAAGCAAACCTGTTGAGAGTAGATAAAAAAACAAAACAGCAATTGATCGTGTTACAACACTGCAACTATAGCATGAGAACCTGTTATCAATGCAACATTAAGTCTACTGATCGGAATGACATAGGTCACTTAATTGCAATTCTCCAAGTGAAGACTTAGAATTCAAAGTCAATATCTGTCATGTCAATAGCCCAGGCAAACTTGTCCCTTTGGGTCTTATTATAGATTTTTTCAATAGGTACCCCCATTCTTTTGCACCTGAAACAAGTACAAAAAAAGAAAGTATCAGATTATACTCCGTCAAATATTCCAACAAAACAAAGCCTTTTTGGAAGGCGCAACACGCCTATGCCCCAAAAGTCTTGTCAAGATGAAAAGCATTCAAGAACTACCTCCTTCAAAACTCATTTCACATAAGCTAATTAGAACTCCATTACGTGCTATTAGGTGAGCCAGTTAGCATAGTGAATCATAAACTAACGACAATACAATTTATCTTTGATATTTACGGCTAGTGTTTGAGGACAAACCTGTGTTCTGCCTCATTAACAACTGCTATCGACTACAGAAGTTAGACTGGATTCATCAGCTATAACTGTTGTCGGTATATGGGTTAAATATTACTAATGAACAACAACAATAAATAGCCTCATATAAAAACAGTTAATTTGTGGTCTTGCAGGAACTGTATGTGAATTGTAAGGTATAAAAAAATATACATAGAAGTGTCATCAAGATGAGTGGTTGCCTCATGCACTCACCAAGCCACACTGATACGTGGATCCAAATAGTTCAGCTTGGAGGTACCCAGGGCAATCTGCTTGTTTTCCTCTCGATCCGTAGCCTGGACTTCCAACTTCAGAAGCCTCTCTTTACAGCGTTTCACAGCTGCTTCCTTCTTCTCCACCACTCTTGAGTATCACATCAGAGACAACTCACAAAAAGACTTCAATTTCAGGAGCTCAATGAATTTCCCTGCTAAGGGATCAATACAATCTTAAAATAGTGATGTTTCTTAATATAGTGATCAGGTTTTTGTTAATGAGCTATACAACTATGGACTACAGTCCAAGTCAGCTGATTATTGCCTTAAAAATCAAGGCTGTGATATAAAAAGTGCAAAGATATAAAAAGTGCAAAAATATAAACCAGTTCACCCCCCGGCAGGTGTTTTGGGACCATAGTTTGATGCATACTTATGGTTTAAATCGGGGTTTTTTTTTCGTTTACGCAAATTATTAAATGATTTTTAGGTAATACATAGCGATTGGGCTCTGTCCCATCCCGCCATGGATGGTGGGGTTCCACTGTACATTAAAAATGTATCACATCGACACCAAGCAACCAGTGAATGTATTTATATTAAGGCTAAAAATGCAGTGACGGCCAAAACAAAATAACGTTTAAGTCATCTTGATGCAGTTTATCATTAGGAATTAAGCAGTCACATATGTAAGAATATTGTGCGCTACTTTCAGACGTTTTAAATACTTACATCTGCAGCTTGGGGTCTGAGTTGCCTTTTCCCTTTACATCCTTTTTCGCTTGCTTCAGCTCTGTCTTGGCAAGCGCCAGCTGCTCTTTTCTTGTATCAATCTGATGAAATCAGATAAAGACAGTTGCGATATATAAGGGTCAGCAACATTCCAGGACCGATGTAACAGAAGACACGTTTCAAATCCAAACTGCAATTGTTCCCCTTGAGGTAATCGTTAACAATTTCCCAGCCTTCATGCGCTCCTGGAAGGATTCTTCAGAGATGCCTTGGAGGTCCGTCATTACAGCCACCTTGATGTTTTCCATGTCTTCAAAATGGGTCCCCAGGGTGACTCTCTAAGGTGGTTGTGGTGTGTGTGTGTTGGTGTTGGGAGGGTGGGGGGTAACTTCAGCGATGTTATTCTCTGCCAGCAATTGTCAGATGCTTAGGACATTGTGAGCAAGAGCATTGTCATGGTGAAGCAGCCAAAAGTCTTGCCTCTTCAAATTCCACAAGGACCTCTATTTGGACATGCTGGATGATCGTCTGCCCCACAATTGGAAGGGAAAACCCAGTTTGTCGTTTGGGTTTGAAATATATTCTTTGTGACACCAGTCCTGCAACTTTTCTTTTCTTACACAACTCATATGTGGTTTAAGTATGCAGTAATGATATCAATAGAAAAAAAAACAGTTGTTGCCGGTCTGAAAATTAAAATAGACAAAAGATGAAATGCCACGAGTGACGGCAAGTAGATACAGTACAGAAAAAAATACCGTCACACAATATGCCTTTTGCATGTCCCCCGCATAACATACCTTAGCCTGAAGATTCGCCATAGACTGCTCAAAAGTCTTTGGCGGTGCACGCTGATGGTTACAGAGAATTGCAACCGCTCTGTTGGCTCGATTGTAGCACAGCAATTTCTCCGCGTCATTGTCGATGGACTCTTTGGAGGGCAACACAAAACAAAAGCTTGCATTGAGACAGTTCTGATGGGGAACGCTGACTGTCAATAAATGCACTCTGATTGGGGGGGACTGCTGGTTTAATGACCCTGCTCTACTGTCTGCTCCCAACTATCAGACAAGCATTCACAATTTCACGGCACTACACTCAAAGTCTACTAGGTCCTTTCTATCTTGTGAAGCGGTGGGCAGAGAAGATAAAACCTGAAGCAAGTGTTTATATTCGAATTTAATTGCACTTGAGGAAAAAAGCATAAACTGGACAAGTATTACGATATAAATAATTGAGACACGAAAGACGACTGATTTGGGACATACATCTATAATGTGATGTCATCTTTAATTGCCACCGTAATGAGATGCAATATCGGGGAGTGAATGTTTAATTTTTCCAAATGTTTGTTTTTGTCAGTGTTCTTGTGTGAGGCGTTAAAATGTTTACAGGGGTTGCAAATAAAGAAATGACATTTGGCCTTTTACGCTCACTTCCCACCAGGCCAAGCACCGGTTGTAATTAGTCTTCGCTAATTACCTGATTTATCATTGATGTTGCGTTTCCCCGTTTGAGTTTCCGAAGAAAAATACTTGAGTATGAGTCGGAAAAAAATTTTGCATTGGCAATATTCTGTGAAGTACAATATTTCCAAAAAAGTAACTAAGATGTAAGAGTACATCTGACATCTTACGAGCCATCTCTGATCTAGGGTATATATCACACACAGGTTCAAGCCACTATGAAGTATCTCTGGTAAACTGTGAAGCTCAAACCTCACCGGATGAAAGCCTGTCAAAAATGTAAAGGCTGAGTGGCATCAGCATTCTTTTGAGCACAGAGATTCAAAGTGCCACATAAACTTAAAATACGTGCCCCCAATCACATTTGAACTACTAATTCATGCCGCTGCATGTATAAAATGTGTATTTGCATGTATGCAATATGTAACAAATCTTCAAAGCAGTTGTGCCACTTGTGACCAATTCTTGACACAAAATGTGACATTAGCAGTACCCACATTCAGTGAGAAACAACGACGGATACAAGGTTAAGCTTCTATATCGTGTGGTCAGAACACCTTGAATTACCATTTGTGAGTTCTTGGAGTTGCTGCTGCAGAGTGATGGAGGCGTTGTATGTCCTGAAAACCTTTGCTGTCAGACCTGGCATGAGGGAACTCAGATGCTTATTCAGCATGGTGGTCTGTCATGGGAACAAATAGAACAGGACTAAGAGAGGAAGAACAAGGTGCCCAGTCATTATATGAAGTGATGGAATTCTACTTTACTACCACGAGGTGGCACTGTGGTATTCAGATCCCGCGTCTCGGCTGTCGTCATCATTTCTCATTTCATAAAGTTCACAACACCTTCTGGCACTGTGTAGGTATCATAAGGTTGACGTGTCATAGGCAGCAGCCGACCATTGGCGGCAGCAGGGATGAAAGGCTGCAATGCCACTGTGCTAACATTCACTTGCGGGTCATTTATAGGTTTGGCAAATAATAAATTATTCAGATTAAGATTGCAATAATGATGAAACTTGGTTTAATCAAAACGGGGCCAGGACCCCGTTTTCCACGGGCATATTTTTGCATGATGCTGAGCCGATTAAATAGAGCAAGCATGTCAATGGACATGTACGCATCCATGTGCATTCAATGTTGAAGGACATGGTGCACACAGCTACTGCAGCCTTTGCCTGGCTAATGAAGGACCTAACTCTGCATTGGCCATGCTAATGAAGGTGTAGGGGAGAGAGTCTTAGGGGTGAGCATAATTCCCCTTAGAATTTCTTGCATGTAAAAATGTGTGTTTGACCATGTCCTTTTCTGAGTACTTATTGTAAAAAAAAAAAAAAAAAAAAGCTGCAGAATGTTTTAAAGATGGGCAAGCTATATTGTTGATCTAAGTAAACATCTTGATTTAAGTACCGGTTAGTGTGAGTTGTGTGTTTGTTGTTGCTCTCCAAGTGAGGCGAAGAGATGTGCATCATTTTGAACTCAAAGTACATACTTGGGCTGGTACGGAAAGTCAAAGGCTGCATAAATTCAGTTAGAGGCACACATTTGAGGTATCTGCACTCACGTTCCCCGCAATGCTATTTATCATTATAAGATGAGCAACCAAGCACAGAATCCAATGTCCTCTGTCATTTAATTCCCATTATTGTTCAAAATCCAGACAGCCGCCTTTTAGTAATGTTATGTTGAAAATGTGTCCATAGATTTGAGAAACCTGAATATCTACTGCCAGAGTTGCACTTTATACTTGTATGCAGTTGAGAGGAATCTAACTTGAGTAACCCCGATCCAGTCTCTGCTACGTCTCAGACTAATAAACGGTCATCAATCAGACTTGCGGCTCCTCTTCACCTTTTGACGTTCCCTCTCTCTTGTCTGCTGTAGCCCGGCCATCATATACCATGTGTTATTCCTGCACTCCCCTCACCATCCTTCCCCTGCTCTTTGCGTGGCCTGGCCTTTCTGCGTGTCAATCAGATTTGCCCAAAGCAGCCATTACCATGCCACCTTCAACACAACCTGACATTTTCGAACATGCCGAAGGCTACGCAAGAGAAGCACCGTAACTTTGGCGCCATCTAATCCTGTTTCAAGTAATTTTCCTTTTCCACAAGCTGGAGGTGGCGAACCGGCAGACCCTCTCATGCTTTATCTAAACGATTTTCTTTCAGCTTCATGCAACTCTTTTGCTACAAAATGTCAATTCAACGGTTGTATCTGCTCTCACCTCAAGCCCTGTCGCGCGACAGAAAAGTGCCCCTCAACAGTCAAAGCACTTAACACAGGGTCACCTGTCTGTGGGCTGACAGCATTACTGCACCCCAAGTAGCGATCCCGAACGGGAGATCCCAGTGAGGACAATCTGTTAGCCTGGGTTGTGTTTTCACATGACAAATAATGACTCTGACAAGCTCTGTGTCCGAGCGGAGGAGAAACTGTTGCAATCCATTGCCTAAAGCTAGTTGCCGAAGACAGAAAATACATTTTTCTCAGTAGAAATTCATCGACCTGCCATGTTCACTTCGTGGAAGGTTTCATTTTGCTCTAAACCACCCTCAGTGTTTATGATCTCCTTTTCCACCCGAAGCTTGAAACAAATTAATCTCTTCTGTTCATCTAAACCTTCAATAGCAACAGACCCACTTGACATCCAATTATGTAATTTATACCTCACACTTCTGCCAGGGCATCCTGCTCAGAATACATCTCAGTACAGTCGATTTATTTTTAGTAATAACCTTCACAATACAACACTGCTAGGGGGCAGTGCTGCCTCAACGATGGGGAATGAGAGCACGGGGCTGGGGGGAGAGTTCAGTTGTCGTTCTGTTGGTCAAGGTGAGCGGTGGCGAAATAAATAGTTCTTCAATCATCATACAAGTGGAGTTATTATTCAAGTTAACAAGTACACACAGTATTGCTTTCCAATTCAACGGATTCTTGAGTTGGTTCAACACCCCCTCTTATAAATCCACCAACGAGTAATTAAGTTACTCTGTGAATAACAAATGAGCAAAAATACTTTAGAATATTGACAGAAAGGGGCGGGGGGCAGGAGGCTATCAAGACACTCACGGTGAGGCGGTCAAAGAGCTCATCTCCAGGGTCCTTATTTTCCATGAAATGTTTAAGATTCTTAAAGACCTGTTGAAAAGAAAAACAATGTTGACAAAATTTGTTGTCGGAAATGAACTGCATAATGAATGAAAATATCCTAAAATTTCTAGCTTGTGTGTCAAGACAGCCTCCCGAATTTAAAAACAGGGTCATGTGGGCTCCCAGCTCACACTGCATTACATTACCCTTCAATCTTGAGTGCAAAGATAAGCAAACCAGAGGTATACCATCCTGTGCATTTCTGACTCGCTGAGTTCACAAATGGAAATGTTTAAAATTCAGAGTGACATTTAGCAATCCCACACATTTCATGGGAATTAGTTTTGCTATCAGGCAGGGGACCAATTAATTCTGTCAAGTACATTGCTTTTGCATACACTCATTTAATCGCGCATGCGCACATTCACACACGCACATGCATGCACACACACACACAAAGAAGAAGGGCAGACACTATGAAACAGATATCAGATTGCCAAGACTGCTAAGATATTTGATTGGCCATCCTGATTAATATGTGGAATTTTCACCAAGCCATTTATACATAACCTTGGCTTTCTGATTAAAGGCAAAATGTATTTATAAAAACCCACATTCCATGCCAGGGAGCAAACAGTCCTCAAAACAGATACCAAATCTGCAATAACACATGGACTTTTTTTTCAGGATAATCTAACAAACACCATCTGGTGTAGAAACATTACCAAATTGCCTATTGAGCTGGTTATGATGCTGAGCTGTAATGAAAAATCTGTAGGGTGCCAAAAATAATAAAACTTTACCTCAATGAACGTAAGAACCGCAAGAGTCTTCAGGAGGCATACAACTCCAAAACATTGATGCACGATATATTTATTTTAATCAGAACATTTGCATATGCAAGTCTGTGGGTGTGCATGTGGTGAAAGAGACAGAGAAGCTGTGGATGAGCTTAGATGGCTTTTGTTCTTTTACCTGACTGATGACTGGAACTTTGTTGTAGTAGCGAATTGAATCTTTGCCCAGGAAATCAAATTCCACGACACAATCTTTGCCATCCAGCTCTTTGTGGAGTGTGATGTGCTCAACACGTAGCGAACAGCAGCCCACTGTGTCGGCCGTCTCTCCCTCCTCCTTTTCATTACCAGCTCTCAGCGCCAGCTTTTTTGGGTCAAAAGACGCAGAGATCAATACGAAATCTACACCAAGCATTCTTTCATCTTCATTACACAAACTCAGAACAAGCGTTTGCCAGTAAAAAGCAACAACACACGGCTTAACACATTTATAAGACTAAGACCTAATGCAAGATTTTTGTTTTATGTTGAGGGGGAAGAAATTTCATCTGTGCTGTATGTTACACATATGTACAACACATGACAATAAAGTGTATTCAATTCAATTCAATTCAATTCAAAGATTTACTCCACCCCTGCCCAAAATTTTGAAGTAGCATTTGGAAATCTCAAACTATGATGTTCATGTTTTGGCAATGATAAATACACATATAGTTGGTTACTGCCTTTTGTGCAGACGGTACAGGTTTACGTAATTCCTAACTAGTTCCCCAATACTTCGTGACCCCAAAACGCCGCAAGCCTAGAGAAAATGGATGGGTTGAAATAGTATTTGGCAGAGTCCAGAGTAATCAAAGTATCATTGCACTTAACTCAGCTTAGGGCACACACATCAAGTAAAGTCTATCTACAGTATATGTCAACTTAATCACAAGAGTCTTAAAGGGACTCGCATGGCCACAGTTAACAAGACTCCCTTGGTCTAAAACCCGCCCCCATGTGGGCAAGGAAAAGCTTCCTAAAAGGCCATTAAGGAAAGAGAAGAAGCCTTGAGAAGGGAACACAGGAGGAAGACGGAAAGGTTACATCTAATCAAGTCTACTCCTTGCAAAAGGTATTTTCTCTTATTAGACAGAAAAGGTTATCAAGACCATCGAGTATTGATTTTCCATATGCTCACACGTCTTCAATTTAGACTGGAACGTTAAGACCAGTGTGACCGGTTCATTTTAATGGTGTGTAGTAATGGAGAACTTGGTATCCGTATTACTCAATTCATATATGGAATCAACAAATCAGACCTTGTCTATGAAGTAGAGGGCCACAGCTCTTTGTCGAATGTGCATCTCCCTAGACTTCATATCCTCAAGGTACTGCTTCCGAATGCCATCCACATGCGTCTTAAGCTTGCGAGCAACCTCAAATTTCTCCCAATCTTTTTCACCCTGATATATATATAAAAAAAAAATTAAGATGGAATGTTGGCAGAGTTAAAAAAAAAGCAACTACAGTGATCCCTCGCTATTTCGCGGTTAGTTTATCGCGGCTTCGGTGCATCGCGGATTTTTTAAAACATATTCATTTAAAAAAAAAATATATATAAATAATTTATTTTTTAAAGTCCGCAAACGGTCCGCGAGAAGCCTGCAGTTGTTTTGCAGCTTCTCGCGGACAGTTTGCGGACATTTTGCGTAATTAAAAAAAAAAAAAAAAAAAACAGTTTTTTTTTTCTGTATATTTTATTTGGTCACTACTTCGCGGATTTACGTTTATCGCGGGTGGTTTTGGCCCCCATTAACCGCGATAAACGAGGGATTACTGTATGTAACAATCCTGTATCTAACTAATGCAAACGGTTCACTTTTGCAAATGTCAAAAAAATTTGCTGACTTTGAGTTTGGAGTTGGCATTAAGCATGACATATTTAATGGCCCCCTGGATATTTTCTGTCCAACTAGCCAGCCATGTCACAGAGTTGTCGTGTCGAACTTCCTTCCAGTGATGACCGGCAGGAGGCACAGGAATGGAGGATTCTCTGTGGCACACAGAGCACGAAAGAATCACCAAGTACCCCAAGTGCATTTTACTGCAAGTAATCTCAAATGTACCTTAATTGTATGGTGCATCTTTTCAAATTTGACAGAAATGATAAGACTTGACATCAGACCTAATCATGGGTTTGCTTTGTTCGAAAGCCTACACAATAACTTGATTTCCAGAGGGGAAAAGAACAGAATTGGCTACTGCTAAATCTGATCAAGCCTGATCCATGATTGACAGTCAGATTTAAAATTTTGAATCCTGGCAGACAAGACGATTACAAAGCTTTTTGTCAAGTCAGCCTTCACATTTGAATCAGTTCAATGTCACACATCTGTGGATAAACATTGTTTCTCGCTCACTTGCTGCAGTTGATTATGACATCTTCGGGCTGGATCCTTTTCTTCAACTTGCCTTGTTTGGGATGCTCGCCTCGACCCCTGAACAGCCCCGGAAGCTCAATCTTGAAGTTGCCAATACGTTCTCTGTGGTGGTCTAGTAAACAGTAGCCAAACTCCTCCACTATCTTCTGACTGGCCTCTTTCAAAGCCTGCAACGGATTAAACACGGACCCAAAGACCAAATGAAAGCAACTGAAATGAGTAACAACAGAAACAATTCAGCAAAATAGGAAAACGGCCCCATACACATCATCTACTCGGCCAGTGGTTCACAACTGTTGTTACCCCAGGAACTGCATTTCCCTTTTGGTGCAAAGTCACAACTTACTTTTATAGACGTTCATACAGAAAATATAATGTTAAAAAAAAAAAAAAGAAAAAAAAAAAAAGAGTACAATATTTTTTAACATAACGACACGGTGCTGCACTTAACTAAGAAACTAAGGATGAACATGATCACGGTTTTCTTTTGTTTTAAATAGTGCTGTCAAGAGATAAAAAAAAGGGGGGGATTAATTAATTATGATCTGTAATTAATTGATCTAATTAATCTATATTTTAATCCCATCTAAAAATTGCTGAGAAAACCCCTATTTTCATTTTAAATTCATTACATTATTGAGCATTGAGGCAGATCAAAAGATTCACATCACAAAAAGGGGTATTTCAAGTATTTTATTGTTTTTAAACAGACTTGAACAGATGCGGTCCAAGCCATTTACTTTCTGCTGTATTTGAGACTTAGCCCAAATCCTACCTGCAACCTTTAGTTTCGACCGCCAGGGCGAATATCACTGTTTTGTTTTTGTAAATCTCCAAATAATTTCAAAATAAAAATAAAAGCGAACACCGGGTCCATATAAAGTGCTTAGGTTAACACTTAAGTACACAGTAAGTACACAGTCTATTAATTCTGACAAGTCCCTGATGCCAACACATATTACACTGCAATCTTACCAGTTTCTCCTCCTTGCTCATGTTTTTCTTTTCCTCTACCTTGGCTTTATACATTGCATGAATCTCTCCAAAATCACATTTGTCAAGATCTTGAATCAACAACTTCTCCTCATGCGTCATCGCCTAGAACAAGTGAAAGGTTAGTTACATTTTGCTCCCAAGTGCAAGGAGGAAAAAGTAGCACAAGTTGAAAAATGTTTCACACGACACTCTTGAGTGAGGCCATGTTCACTCAAATTGACAGATTTATGGTTATCGTTGTCATCATTTCAATGCAAAAGCCATTGGATTGGAACGGGCTGTGTTTTACACTTCCCTTATAATGTATGGCATTTATGACACTGTAATGTGACAGCTACTTCAGAAAAGGCAGTCTTCAAGTTATTGCTCAAAAGTTTTATCTCTTCAAAGAAACTGCTAAAAAGGAATCAATAAATGGTTGCTCCCAGTGGACACTTGGTGGAATACTTCAGATGTTAGAGGTGAGAAAAAAATGTCATGGCAACATATGGGACTATTTATATTCCTCAGGCTGTCAAACCAATGAAAAAAAATGTCTGATAACATAATTCATTTTTTTTTATTTGTCAGTACATGATGAATATAACGCGTTCTAAATAAATGCCGTTACATTTTCAACATTTCATCCAATTAAATACTTTTTTAAAAATCGTGACAAGGCTGTTCCTGTTACAGTACTGCCCTAAAACAGGGCGTCTTACATTATTAGATAACTGAAGTACAGTTGTGTGGTTGTCGTTGACGTGCAAACAGAGCAAGGATAGTCACACACACAATGAGTCAAAAAGTTGCGAGTTGGGCTGACACAAATGATTATTCTGCGAGTTGACTCAAAACATCTTTCACCGGCACAGTCGAAGATGTCACTGCAATGCAACCAAAACAAATAAAGTTTGATTTTTCGATGCGCACCTTTTGTCTCCGATCGATGCGGTGGAGAACATACTGCCGTTCACTACCGGTGAGTCAGGCTCATTCAAAGCAGTAAAGTGGGAAAAGTATTTCGCAGCTGGCAAATGACTTGTCCAAAATTGATGACAATCAACACTGAACAAGATTTTAATGAGTTTAATCTCTTAGTCAACAATTGCTGCCACTGCACCCTGTCTGAGGTCAAATGAGTTTGAAAATGCAAAACCTGACCCGTAGAAAAACACTCTCACCAGTGTAGACTTGCACAAACACCGTGGCTGTCTGGACATCCAGTCAGTATAAGCGTATCGAAGCATGTCTGATAAACGACAGGAGGTGGGCACCGAGGGCAGTGGAGCGAGAAGAGTTTTTTCCGCCTCTAATATAACAGTTTAATTGGATTTGTTCAGATGCAGAGAAGCTACTTGTATGGATTAGCATATCAATGCATTCATACAAATTATATTTTCAAGTGCATTGAACACTAAGCAGTGCAAAATTAATTCTGCATGATATGCCCACAGGCTTCTTGCATCATTTTCCCTGCACAAGACTGACACCAGGAAACGATGGTAGTTTTACTTGCACATTATCCATCCATCCATCCATCTTCTACCGCTTATCCGAGGTCGGGTCGCGGGGGCAGCAGCTTTAGCAGGGAAGCCCAGACTTCCCTCTCCCCAGCCACTTCTTCCAGCTCTTCCCGGGGGATCCCGAGGCGTTCCCAGGCCAGCTGGGTGACATAGTCTCTCCAGCGTGTCCTGGGTCGTCCTCGGGGTCTCCTCCCAGTGGGACATGCCCGGAACACCTCACCAGGGAGGCGTTCAGGAGGCATCCTAATCAGATGCCCGAGCCACCTCATCTGGCTCCTCTCGATGTGGAGGAGAAGCGGCTCGACTCTGAGCCCCTCCCGGATGACCGAGCTTCTCACCTTATCTCTAAGGGAGAGCCCGGACACCCTGCGGAGAAAACTCATTTCGGCCGCTTGTATCCGGGATCTCGTTCTTTCGGTCACGACCCACAGCTCGTGACCATAGATGAGGGTTGGAACGTAGATCGACCGGTAAATTGAGAGCTTCGCCCTTTGGCTCAGCTCCTTCTTTACCACGACGGACCGATACAACGTCCGCATTACAGCAGACGCTGCACCGATCCGCCTGTCGATCTCTCGCTCCCTCCTGCCCTCATTCGTGAACAAGACCCCAAGATACTTAAACTCCTCCACTTGGGGCAAGATCCCCTCCCCGACCCGGAGTGGGCACTCCACCCTTTTCCGACTGAGGACCATGGTTTCAGATTTGGAGGTGCTGATCTTCATCCCAACCGCTTCACACTCGGCTGTGAAACGCTCCAGTGAGAGTTGGAGAGCCCTGCTTGAAGGAGCCAACAGTACCACATCATCTGCAAAAAGCAGAGATGCAATACTGAGGCTACCAAAAAGGACTCCCTCAACGCTTCGGCTGCGCCTAGAAATTCTGTCCATAAAGGTGATGAACAGAATCGGCGACAAAGGGCAGCCTTGGCGGAGTCCGACCCTCACTGGGAACGATTCAGACTTATTGCCGGCAATGCGAACCAAACTCTGACATCGGCAGTATAGGGACCGAACAGCCCGTATCAAGGGGCTCGGTACCCCATACTCCCGAAGCACCCCCCACAGAACCCCCCGAGGGACACGGTCAAACGCCTTCTCCAAGTCCACAAAACACATGTGGACCGGTTGGGCGAATTCCCACATACCCTCGAGGACCCTGCTAAGGGTGTAGAGCTGGTCCACTGTTCCACGGCCGGGACGAAAACCACACTGCTCCTCCTCAATCTGAGGCTCGACTTCCTGACGGACCCTCCTCTCCAACACCCCTGAATAGACTTTACCAGGGAGGCTGAGGAGTGTGATCCCTCTGTAGTTAGAACACACCCTCCGGTCCCCCTTTTTAAACAGAGGGACCACCACCCCGGTCTGCCAATCCAGAGGCACTCTCCCCGATGACCACGCGATGTTGCAGAGGCGTGTCAACCAGGACAGCCCTACAACATCCAGAGCCTTGAGGAACTCGGGGCGGATCTCATCCACCCCTGAGGCCTTGCCACCGAGGAGCTTTTTAACCACATCCGGTGACTTCGACCACAGAGATTGGAGAGCCCACCTCAGAGTCCCCAGACTCTGCTTCCTCCGAGGAAGGCGTGCTGGTGGAGTTGAGGAGGTCTTCAAAGTATTCCGCCCACCGGCTCACAACGTCCCAAGTCGAGGTCAACAGCGCCCCATCCCCACTGTACACAGTGTTAGTGGTGCACTGTTTCACCCTCCTGAGACGCCGGATGGTGGACCAGAATTTCCTCGAAGCCGTCCGGAAGTCGGCTTCCATGGCCTCACCGAACTCTTCCCATGCCCGAGTTTTTGCTTCGACGACCACCGAAGCTGCATTCCGCTTGGCCAGTCGATACCTGTCAGCTGCGTCTGGTGTCCCACAGGCCATGAAGGCCCGATAGGACTCCTTCTTCAGCTTGACGGCATCCCTTACTGCTGGTGTCCACCAGCGAGTACGGGGGTTGCCGCCACGACAGGCACCAACCACCTTACGGCCACAACTCAGATTGGCCGCCTCAACAATAGAGGCACGGAACATGGTCCACTCTGACTCAATGTCCCCCACCTCCCCCGGAACATGGGAAAAGCTCTGTCGGAGATGGGAGTTAAAGCTCCTTCTGACAGGGGATTCCGCAAGACGCTCCCAACAAACCCTCACAATACGTTTGGGTCTGCCAGGACGGACCGGCATCTTCCCCCACCATCGGAGCCTACTCACCACCAGGTGGTGATCAGTTGACAGCTCCGCCCCTCTCTTCACCCGAGTGTCCAAAACATGCGGACGCAAATCCGATGATACAACCACAAAGTCAATCATCGAACTGCGGCCAAGGGTGTCCTGGTGCCAAGTGCACGTATGGACACCCTTATGTTTGAACAAGGTGTTTGTTATGGACAATCCGTGACGAGCACAGAAGTCCAATAACAAAACACCACTCGAGTTCTGATCGGGGGGGCCGTTCTTCCCAATCACGCCCCTCCAGGTCTCACTGTCATTGCCCACGTGAGCATTGAAGTCCCCCAGCAGAACAAGGGAGTCCCCAGCAGGAGTACTCTCCAGCACACCCTCCAAGGACTCCAAAAAGGGTGGGTACGCTGAACTGCTGTTGGGTGCGTACGCACAAACAACAGTCAGGACCCGTCCCCCCACTTGAAGGCGGAGGGAGGCAACCCTCTCGTCTACCGGTGTGAACCCCAATGTACAGGCACTGAGCCGGGGGGCAATGAGTATGCCCACACCTGCTCTGCGCCTCTCACCGTGGGCAACTCCAGAGTGGAAGAGAGTCCAACCCCTCTCGAGAGAACTGGTACCAGAACCCAGGCTGTGTGTGGAGGTAAGTCCGACTATATCCAGTCGGAACTTCTCCACCTCGCACACCAGCTCGGGCTCCTTCCCTGCAAGAGAGGTGACATTCCATGTCCCTAGAGCTAGCTTCTGTAGCCGAGGATCGGACCGCCAGGGTCCCCTCCTTTGGCTGCTGCCCAGCTCGCACTGCACCCGACCCCTTTGGCCCCTCCCATGGGTGGTGAGCCCATGAGAAGGGGGACCCACGTTATCTCTTCGGGCTGAGCCCGGCCGGGCCCCATGGGTATAGGCCCGGCCACCAGGCGCTCGCCAACGGGCCCCGCCTCCAGGCCTGGCTCCAGAGGGAGGCCCCGGTGACCCGCGTCCGGGCAAGGGAAACTTGGCTCCATTTATGTAACTCATCATAAGGGATCTTTTTGAGCCATGCTTTGTCTGGTCCCTCACCTAGGACCTGTTTGCCATGGGTGACCCTGCCAGGGGCATAAAGCCCCGGACAACTTAGCTCCTAGGATCATTGGGGCACTTGCACATTATTTAAATATTTATTGACACATACATTGTACACAAACCTGGAAAATAAGCAGGCATCATTTTTTTTCCAATCTAAGAAAATATATTGTGTACCTTAAAAGAATTCCATGCGCTTTACTTTTTCTGTTTTATGTTACAGCCCTGCATTTTTCCCATCACAATTCTAAACACCAACATGAAGTGTTCCTTTTTTTTCAGCGATGATGCGTTTTTCCAAGGCAAACTTATTAATTACTACCGATCAAGCCACACATGCAAAATTAATGAAGCCTTCCTTTATTAAATTTTAAACCATTTCAAAACGTTTTTCATGTTGCTGTTATAGAGTGTTGTGCGCAGAATTTAAAAGGTGAAAAATATTCCCTTTTAGAAAAAAAAATGCACCGGATCTCATTTCATATACAATGTCATGCACATTTTTATAATTCAAGTTTTTATAAATCATTAATTTTATTCAGTTAAAAGTTTTGTTTGTTTTGAGGGTTTAAGCTTCTTAAAAGGGGGAGGGGGGGACTAGATTAAAGCACCATTCAAAAGCTCATAAGACACTCATTGAAATACTCAAAGAATTACAAGAATGCTACACAGCGGGGATGCCAAAGTTGGGTCCTCGAAACAGACCTAATTCAAATGGATCATTGACAGGCTTCTCAGAACTTGCCGATGAGCTGGTCATTTGACTCAGAGGTATTGGAGGAGGGGGACATCTAAAACAGGCTCTTGGAGCTCTTGAGGACCGGACTTGGGCACCCACTGCTCTATAGTATATACCATCAGGGTTGTTCATATAGCATAGTAGCATTATTCTTTTAATCACCCGTTTCTATTTACCCGTCTCCAGTCGGTGAAGAAGTTCTCACGAAAAACCTTCTTAGTAGTGTATTCATGATCTAACATCTGAGCAAAGAACACAGCCACTTCCTCAGCTGCCAGGCTCAGCTTCACTGGCTGACCTGTGCACAAATGCAAGCAAAAACAATACTGTGATGATCTTGTTGCAATGCAAGATGATTTATTTGTATTAATGGATGTAGAATTAATAAATTCCACATTACCAAGCCCTTGAATTCACTTAGACAAGCACTCCTAACGCAAGTAACATGAAGAATAAAATTTATCATCCAACAAAAGTCCAACAACTCCAGTTTCCTGCCAGACTAATCACTTAGAGTAATTTATAGACGGGGGCTCTGGGACAAGGACAAAGATCAGCATTCTAAACACAATACAATTAAAAGCATGCACCCAAAGCAAATCCAAACTATCTTCCGACGGTGAAGTCACAGGGTGGAGGGGCTCTAACTAAGTTTGCCGTGGTCATCCTAATGACTAGCTACAGCCTTGGACTAAGTCAGCCAAAGTGTGTTGATTCGGGTCTCGTGCATTGATGGCATGAGAGAGTGGCACTAAATTACACCACACATTGGCCATCAGCACTTCATACGCAGTTTGCAGTAATATCCCACAATTTTTGATCACAAGTGGTCAGCACGAACACTGGACAACGCTGAGTCACCAAATTACTTTTTTTTTCTCTCCAAAATATTACAACTATTTTTGTTTGCTTTTTTAAACTGTTTGAGCAATTTCACCTCTTATTTTATTGTTATTTTTGCACATCCTGAGCAATAAGTGTTACAGGTACTGTATAATGTAAGTGTTTACCATGGTAATAAGTCACAACTTGACAGTAGTCATATAGCTATCAGAGGACAAGCACTCCACAATGGAAATGTTACAATAGTGAGGTACAGTGTACATTAACATTGATATCACTGTAAGGAATCTGCATTGGACCTAAGACTCGGTGGGCATCCATGTGACAATGATTACATGACACGGAGCGCATTTCAATTGGAAATGCTCTCACACATTCACCATTTTCTCTCATTATTGACACATTTTTCTTTGCGTCAGTCAACCACGTGGCAAATCAACTTTTATAGGGCTAATATTAAAATACTAAATGCAAAAACAGCGCAGGTTTGAATTTTTCTTTGATACGCCGTATACATGTGCTGTGCACCGAGAGTGTGCTATTGCGAGACGCTCTCGCTTCGATTATTGCAATGTACTCCTGCTCTCTGGTCTTCCGGTGTCTCGTATTAAAGGTCTGCGGTTAGTACAAAATGCTGCAGTTAGACTCGTGACAAGGATGAGAAAGTTTGATCATACTGTATTACCCTGATATGAGCCAACTTGCATTGGCTAACAGTCCACTTGAAATGCCATTTTAAGATTTTTTTTTTACCTACTTACACAGTATTACATGGCTTAACACCTTACTATTTTGTTAATTTCGTGGTACCATATGCACCGTCTCAGACTCTTTGTTCATAATACGCTGCTCTTTTTTCCTTGAGTAAACGTTTGCACATTCTGTTGGGCAGATCTCTTACCTTTGTAGTAGAAGTGAACATTGTCTGGTAGGGGCTGGTAGTTAGGCGGGAAGTAGGGTCCTTTGTGTTCCAGAAACCTCCATTTTACCCCTGCTTCATACTTCTCTTCTTCCCACCTGACAGGTGTGATATAAGGATATATTTGACAATGGTAATTGCTCAGATGTGTGTGTGTGTGTGTGTGTGTGTGTGTGTGTGTGTGTGTGAGAACATAGGTGTGAGTGTGAGACAAAAAAAAAAGTGAGAGAGAGAGAGATAAAACATGAGGACAGGTTCAATACAAGTTGATAAACAGCATCTCCAAACCATCGCCAGCGCTTCTGCTCCTCTTCTTCCTTCTGTCTGATCTTCAATTCTCTTGCTTCCTTAATCTCCTCCTTTGTCTTCTTAGGCTTTTTGGAAACCGTTTTTTCTCCTTCCTCTATCTTTACATCCTGTCCAGAGAAATGCACTTAAAATGTGAAGTCAATTATTCCCAGCATTGACATTTCTTACAACTCATACATTATGGATGGTGAAAGCTGGGGAGACAAATTTACCGTTTCGCTCTTCTTCTTAGCGTTCTTTTTCAGAGGTTCGCCATGATTTTCTTCTTCCCCTGAATGGTGCTTTTTCGTATTTTTGCTGCTTTATCCAGACAAAAGTAATGTTAAATGGTCTTCCAATGAGGCTAAATAATTCAACAGACATCATGATATACCTTTTTTTTGAGGAGGAAGTACTGGAAGAAAAAAAAAAACACAATCGACAATTTACTGTATGTACAAAGTAATTTGGCTTGACAACAGTTATTGCTTGATGGTCTCATCCTTGTCACCTTCATTCCCAAGACTTAACTGATAAACACAGCAAACGCATTGCATTACTCCAAGGAAACCTAGGGGTTGTACTTTATTTTGGCAAGCCCCATTTACTTTTACCAACAACAGAAAAAAAAAGAAAATTGTGTTTGCAATAACATATCACAAAGTTCCGTGATTCATTTGGGTTTTTTCTAACAGCCATCTTTTTCTACCTGTATGTACCATTCAATTGCCATCATGGCACAAAAGTGATAATTCTCTGTCAATCATTAGCGTGTCAAATTCTACTCAAAGTGTTGTTTGTGCTCCAACAGAAGGGTGCAACATGGTTTCATCATAAAGGTCCCCGTCACAACTTTTGAGACACTTAACTACATGTATTATTTAGAAGAAACTTGAGTTTTAAAATCTGTGCGAGTCTCTCAGTAGCAAGGTCAGTCATTACTTCTTTTACAGGACACTCAACAGCTTAGAATGCTGACAGACTTACTTTTGTGTGTCACTGGTGGGAATATCAGCAGGCTCATCTTTGATTCTTTTTCTTTTCACACCTTTCTTCTTTGTAGTGAACTGACCATCATCCCACTCTCTATTGCACACAATAAAAAAAAAACCAAAAAAACAAAACACCATCCATTAAACATTAGGTTTAATGTCCGTCCACCATGACTTGAGACACAAAAACCTTCATTGTTTGAATCTTTCAGGGTTCCCACTCTTCCACTTGCTTTTTATTTATTGACCTTTTAAGGACTTTTGAGGGCTAATTGAGATATTTTAAGGACTTTTTCTCAAATCATTGCTGCTAAAGGAAGGTCACATCTTTATTTTTAGGGGCAGTCGGCTAATCCTTTATTTGACGTACTGGATGTCAACTTTTCATTTTCCTACCTGTGTTACAGGTAGGGGGGAAAACTATTTCATTCTCAAATAAAGTACACAAAGAAAAATTTTGAAAATATAAAACAAACAATTTATTTTCGAATAAAAAGAACATTAAGAACAGAGCTTATGGTCATATGGGTCACCTGCACAGGGTTTAGAAAAATCTGGTTTCATTAACAGTAGTACTGCTCGCCTAGATTGGCAGTATCCAGTACACCTGAACAGCTGAAATGCATGGCAGAAGTCTAAGTCCCAAATGGTTCAACCCTATTAATTCTGGGGAATATTTGTCTGTCACTTGTTGAGGTTGATAACTTCGATGAATAGATTTTTCCAGAAAATACGGTAATTGTTTGCAGAGCCGGCAACCAAACCATCCATTCATTGCCCCAGCATGGCGTCGATCTATTGTTGTTACCCGAAATGACCCGAAGTGATCACGTGATCATCATCAGAACTTATCGGACACGGCGGGAAGAGCAGAGCGGAAACCAGGAAGGCATTTAGCCCGACAGCGAGGTTTGAGGGAAAGGGTGCCAGGCGCATTTTCCGACAAAACTATTAATTGGAAGGGTTGGGAAAATGACATACACATATGAAATGAACGCCATAGGTTAATTTTTAAGGATTTTAATTGATTTTAGAAGCGTTACCTGAAAATTAAGGATGCAATTTTACAACTTTTTTAATGGATTTTTATGAACGTTAAGGAACCGTGGGAACCCTGTCTTTGTCAAACACGGCATCTGAAGATCTGCAGCCAGAATCCTTAAGCAATTAAAGGTTATGGGGAAGAAAAAAACATTATACACCGGCAAAAATCGGGATGACAAGTTACTCTTTTTAATGATGTTTAGTCCACCACTATCGTGCACGACTGGTGCACCCCAATATTTAAGACATTTTAAAATGAAGAAAAGAACTTTGGGGGATGGGGGCATAGAAAAAACTGAGAAAAAAAGAAAACGTGACACAAATGGGAAGCCAATGCGGTGATTTTGAAATCAGAGTCATGTGCTACCACCTTCGAGACTGTATTCGTCAGGGCACGCGCTGCTGAGTTCCTGCATAAATGTAAGCTTGAAATCCTTTGTGGGAAGAGGAGTAAGCAGGGCAATACAGTAATCATTCGGACAGGTGATTAAAGCATGCATTAGTATCTGTATATTGGCCCGAGAGAGAGAAAAGGGAGAACTCTAGCATTTTTGGACAATTTTTGAAGTGCGGTACACAATTGACAGCAGAGTCTAAAATAATGTCCAGATTTTTCACTTGTGATGAAAGGATATTGCTTGTACTTTGGTTCAAAGTTTCTGGGCCTCAGGACCAATGACTACGACACTTGTGAAGCAGAAGATGTTGAAAATGAATGGAGGTTGACTGCTGTCAAGGATTTAATGTCTAAAATGCAGTTAAAAAAAAGCAGCCATTGGCCTTGTGTGATCAGGAGACAGCTGCGTATGATCAGCATAACTATGGAAATTCACAATGTGCCTTCTGGTGACACTGCCAAGAGGGAGCATATACTGTATAAATTGAACAAAAAAGGTAATAACCACACGTTACTTCATGCACTTTCAAAGATCCAGGGATCCGTACACTTTACAGCTTGATGTCATGGCTGATCAGTTTCATTTAGTCTGTTCAACGTTTACACGTGCACTTTGAACACGGAGAAACGTGGGGTACAGTCACTTCAGTCATATCACAGCATGCGTCATTTTGCCGGTTTCTTTTGCTATCAGCTATTCATTTTTTAATCAGCTATTCAAGTTTTTGCCATATTATCGATTTAGCAATCTATATAAGCATTAGCAGCAGTAGTGCAGCAATTAATGTTTTTCCAAGCTGATTTCGCCTTTGAAATGTCACTCTTCATACAGGATGAGGCTAAAACCACAAATGGGTTACAAGCCATTAACAATTCTACAGAAACACTGTTGTGAGACACATTTGACACAGCAAGACTTTGGTCACCATCTGCCCTCCCAGTCAACACCCTGCGGAGTATCCAGCTATTCATACCATGCAATCTCATTTGTTACTTTGCTGAAAAGACACAGATAGATTCAGCACTGGGTAGATTTTTTTTTCTGTGGGAAAGTGAGACTCTTTCTGTAAAATGTGAATGAATTGTTTTAAACAGGATTGAGAAATGTTGATTTTCGGAGCAAATATTTAAGGGCGACTTGTCACAAATTATTTGGGCCTTAAAGAAACACTGGAATTGACATTTGATCTCTACCTGGAATTGCTAGGTGAGTCCAGCTTCTCAGTCTTTGGTGTTTTTACCTGCAGCGAGAGACAGATCAAAGTTCAGCAAAATGGTGAAACACACTAACTGTACAGGACCTAGTTGAGGTGGGACGCATGCTAATCTGGGCATTTTGCTCAACGGCAACTCAGCCATGAATAGAATGGGACAGGGCGCTATTGTTTTTTAGCATATTTTGAATTTTGCAGGTGCTTACATGGCTTTGAGCAACCGGAATATTGTTAATTTGGGTTTTGAAAGGGTTAGTGCCTGCGTGTAAACAGTCACGGAAGAAAATGAGTGTGATTTACCTTCTTTTCTTTTCCATTAGGAGTTGTCTCTGTAGATTTTGTTGGCTCTGCGCTGCAGGTCAAAAAGAAAAGAAAATGGAAGCTGTGTGTGCGGTGTATAAAATACAAGCATGGACCTGAATAGATGGATTAAAAACTGGCTTTAACTTGACTTATTGGCCCGTTTTATCTGTCTTTCTTCTGTTATAAAAGGAACCAAAGCAGTTGTTAGGCTCGTGTCTTGACCCGGTCGGTATTCTAATCAGACAATGTAGTAAAATGCCACCAATTAGTGAAGCAGTGTCCCAGAAGTTCCCATTCAGATCTTTCATGTTTCTTCACTGTCTAACCTTTACACACTTGAGAAGCAAGACACCAGGTTGAAATTATGACCCAGTGCCGTCACTGTATTCTTAAGAGAGAAACATTTTTTTGAAAGGGCCGCATATATGAACCTATTGACAAAAAATTGGTTCTATATCACTGAAGAAAGCAGGGCAATCATAAATCAGCAATTCTGTCAGGGTGTGATATGGGGGCTGCTAGCTGGTTGCAATGGGTAATAGCACTCACAGGTGTCTATTAAATGCTAAAATATTATATAATGAGTGACGTCATGCATGTGACCATGACGTCTCTGATCAACTGGTGAAAGGAGACTTCTAATCGCGCCATTTTCATCTATAACTGCTTTAAGCAAGAAGATCATCCTCTTAAAATTATGGGTCCAGTCATGTTTTTCATTTTTTCAGAAAAAAAAAACTGAACCACATTCTGATCAGCTTTTATGCATTAATAATTTCATTTCAGGCATAGAACTGAATGATCCGTTTCACGAAGGACGTAGCCGATTTTAGCAAAGGTGGCCAGCATCATGAAGAGATATTTAAATTACGGCAAAAACAAAACAAAACAACAACAACAACAACAAAAACGGCAAATACAGTCAAACCTCGGTTTTCGGACGTCTGGGTTCTCCTACAATTCGGTTTTCGAACAAAATTTTCGAGTTTTTAATGCCTCGGATGACGAACAAATTTCGGTTCTCGAACTAACTGAGCGCACTTGAATGCGTCACCACTCCTCTCGGCTTCGCTTCCTCGTGTAGTGACGCTACCTCGTGTAGTGATGCTACACGAGGAAGCGACGCTACAGTAGCGTCCATTGTGAGCAGACGTTTTTGTATTGTTCAATAGATTTTTTTTTTTTTTTTTTAAAGCAGACGTGTTTGGTGAAACGCTTCCTCGTGTAGCGCCCATTGTGAGCAGACGAGTTTGTATTGTTCAATAAAAAAAAAAGCAGACGTGTTTGGTGAGACGCTTCTTTTGGGGGGAGTGCAACCCCCCTCTTTTCAGAATGGTTTGCCCCAGCAGCACGGGGGAAGTGCGTGCGTGTGTTTGTTTACGGCCAGCAGTTTTCAATACAGCGGCACATAATCAACACTCTGGTGTCCTGTAGCGTCCTTTATGAGCAGACGAGTTTGTATTGTTCAATAAAAAAAAGCAGACGTGTTTGGTGAGACGCTTCTGTTAGGGGGAGTGAAACCCACCTCTTTTCAGAATGGTTTGCCCCAGCAGCACGGGCGAAGTGCGTGCGTGCGTTTGTTTACGACCGGCAGTTTTCAAGACAGCGGCACATAATCAACACTCTGGTGTCCGGTGTCTCATTATTATGCAATAATCATACAGAAACAGCTTCCTCATGTAGCATCCATTGTGAGCAGACGAGTTTGTTTTGTTCAATAAAGATTATTTTTTTAAAAAGCAGACGTGTTTGGTGAGAACTACGTAATATCGGACTGTTATTTTTGCATCGTGTATCAGCCCCTAATCATGGCACCAAAGAAAGCAAGTGGAAGTGGTAGACCTGGTGAAGAAAAAAGGAAAATAGTGCGCAAAAAATTTTAAGAAAGATTTGATTGCGAAATATAAGTCAGGTGTGGTGTGTCTGTGTTGGCGAAGGAGTTCGGGATGCCGAAATGCCCCGCCTACTGCCTGATGACAGCTGGGATAGGCGCACGCCCCACGACAGAGGGAGAGAGAGAGATGTTCCTTCAATTTTTATGTTACTATGTCAATGTTAAAATTGGTGAAAATAAAACATATTACAGTTTGTTTGTACAGTATTTTACATATTACCTGCTCTTCTATTATATGTGTACAGTTTATGGTGTGAAATTATTTTTAAAAAGTGGTTTAAAAAAGTTGTTTTCTTGACTTGGAACGGATTAATATTTTTTACCTTGATTCAAATGGGAAACATGGTTTCGGTTTTCGAACAATTCGGTTTTCGAACAGTCTTCTGGAACGGATTCAGTACGAAAACCTAGGTTTGACTGTATGACTTGGGTGGAGTAAAAAATACTTTGGTTTCTTTTTCTTCTTTAAATGTTTGTACTGTTGTTTGTTCTACTAATGTGTTATTCCGTGTGTTCTATAAAGTGCTTAGTTACAGCTGCAGCTGTTGCGAAAGCGCTACGGAAATGAACTTGAGATGAGTTATTACGGTATGTGCTGCTGTCAGTTACAAAGAAAACCCTGCCAGATAATGCCTTGTTCACTTGTTTGCTCATAAATACTGGAAAATACAGAAAATGCATCACATATCAAGGTAAATCCGAATTAAAATGAGCACTGTGACAGTACAATGGATTGTACTGTGGCTATAGAGTAGAGCAAGCAAACACTGTCAGCGAACTTTGGATATACAGTATATATTCTATTGAATGAGAAACTGTGTTCAATTACTTTTACTGTTAGCACATATCTGATTGTGTCCTTCATTTGCATAATATGCACTCAGGCGCCATGCGTGGATTGCGCATTTATCTCACTTTTAATTGTTCTAGGTTTGAATCTCTTTTAAAACGTTGCAGTGTTTTTCGATCCATGCCCAGTTTATCATTATTATCAGTAGTAGTAGAAGAGGAAGAGTGGTCGTAGTACAGTATGTTCTTTAAACATTGTGATAATGATGTTGGATGACTGCCCAGGTTAATGTATTCATCACAAAAGAAAAAATGTCAAAGAAATGTCACGGGGGTACTTCACTGTACATATTTGTGGTAAATACTCAACTCACGTGCTATGAATAGTGTCACCTCCGGCTCCAGTAAACTCATTGTCGTTTAGCCTCTTGTTCAATTTAGAGAGTTTGTGCTTGGCCTCCCCGCTTTCTGCCACGTCCTTCTCTCGCCCCATCTCTCACAAGTTCCTTCGACAAACAGATGACATGATAAGTGAATTAACAGGTCAAGAAAACTCCACGAATTACGTCATTTTGTTACCGTTCAGTCGCACGAGGATAAGCGCGTCTTCAATGTTAGCCAATTAACACAAACTAGTCAATTCCATCCAGCTGCAGGTTACCTACAGTACTTAATAAAATGATGGGGTGTCACGTACAAAATTATTGTATGCACCCGACGGTGCGAAAGAAACGTCCAGCGTTTTTCTACACACTTGAAAATACAAGATATAAGCTGAAATGTGCACAAACTTTTCATGTGGTTTAATCACGAAAGTGTGGAACTAATGCTGCATTCAACGACATTGGGAAACCGCGAATTTTCAACCTTTTAAAAAAATAAAATCTTTATTCTCGCAGAAAACAAGTACAGGACAATATTGTATACTATGTTCATTAAATTAACACATTTGAATCATGAAATAACAGTATACTAGTGTACAACATAGAAAACCAACAAGAACAACAATGCCAGGTGTTTCATACACATTCCAATACATTGAAAATTATTATTATAAGTATTTCTAATTTTCTGGGAAATTTCTGAACTCCAACCAGGAAAAGTGCACTGATACGTCACACAAACCGTGAAATTCAAAAGTCGCAAAATCGAAGAAAAAATACAGTACAGGTGATACACAATGATTCAATCTGACGTCCCTCGACAATGACGACCCCAAGCAGCAACAGACCGTGAAAGGCAAAATATACATTACAATATTATGAATATCTATCAGTTTCTTTATTCATATTACATTAATTTAGTTATTCGATATAACTTCATGCAACACTACGCGATTTGTACCGACTGCATGAAGATATTCTGATTATTAAAGGCACGAAGTTATTGGGTTAAATGTTTGAAATGTTTATGAAATAAAAATGCATCAGATATCAAGGTAAATTAATATTAAAATGGTGCACGGTGACTGTACGGTGGTATACTGTCGCCGTGGTATAATTTTGTCAACCACCACCTCACAGTAGAGCAGACAAAAACTGCAGACAAAAACTGTCACTGTCAATTTGAACATATTATATGAATTAAACAAGTTATGAATGCAGGTTTGTTGGAGGTCAAAATGCGTTTTGAGGAAAAAAACTAATACAGTATAGCGATCAATTGTTGTTTGCATTCGCCTGGAACATTCTTACCTCGCAACTGGTAGTCCAAGCGGGATTTTTCCTATTTCCCACTGTTATGCAATGCAGCATTAGTGTCATGAAATCTCAAGTGAATTGTGATTGGCTCGGGGGAATTGGATCGCCAGATTGGACACAGGTCAACAATTTTCCCTTTATTTACAAGAAACTATAGCATTTCTTTAGCATACTTCATGCTAAGTTTCGAAAGTTGAGGTTGATGTGAATAAAACACATTGATTTTGTTCATTTTGTTAGGCTGATGGCAATTTGCATAAAATTAATAAAAATGAATGAAGTTACACCGTTTCCTTGTTCTAATGGAGGAACAGCTGTGAGTATCTTGTGAGGTATGGAAATAGCAATAACAATGCCAGAATGTTTTGGGAGGAAAGAAGTAATACAGTAGTCAGAAATATGACTTGAAAAATGAAAAGTAGTGCATCTACAATAAGAACTGTTTGAGAAGAGCTTTTTATTGTTATTACTATTATATATTTTTTTAAATAAATATTTTTATACAAATTGGTGGATATGTATACAGTACCAAGGGCTTACAACGAGTTCAACTCATTGCCATTTTTTGATCATACCCAGGAGTTATTGTTTGGTGCTTCCAACCAATCAATCAATCAGTAGGGCCAGCATGGAAGGAATTTATGACCACAATACCACGGGATCCTAATTAAAGTTTATAAATTTTCATCGATACGCAAATAATCATTCCATTACAAGAGAGTCCCATTCATCGAAAAAAAACGACCTCACAATAAAGTGTACTGTCATTTTAAGAAACCCGGAAACAGTTACTTTTACGTGATCAATGTTTGTGTCTCCAAACGAGCTCTGATCCCACCCAGCAATGCTACCCCAACCTCTTATGTGTGCTTTTCGTGGCACACTGAAGAGCTGGCGACACCGGGCTGTCCTAAAAGCTGCTTTTGGGGCGTTAGACTTCGGCAACTGCCGTTGGTTGTCTTCGCCAACAAGCGGAGCCATATCTGGTATGGAGGAAATTTTGTCGAGAGTCGTGTCACCTTTACCCTCATACGAAACAAGAGAGAAATCTCCCCCTCCTCCAGAAGCCAACAGCTTGGAGTTCATGCATTTCTACAGGAGTCTCGACAAGGGAGATAAACTAGATTTCCTGGCGAGGCTGTCACGTGATTTTGGAGTGGATCATAAAAGCGTTTCGGAGTTCGCAGGGAAGCTTCTGCACACCCAACTCAGGGACTTGGCGACCATTTTGCAGGTTGAGGATAGACTTCGATACAGCTTGACCCCCCGCTATAAACAGTTACTTAACCACATAAGCAGAGTGGAAGGGGGAGTGAAGTTTCTGGTGGACCTCAGAGCCGACGTGCTTGACATCATCTCATCAAAAAGTAGCGAGAGGCCGGACTTGAGGGTAAACCATGTTCTGTTTGTTGACATTTTCTACGGGTGCTCGCATGAGTCAAGACATACCCTTTGTATGTTGTTGAAGTGTTAGGTGGGAGGGTATAGTGAAGTGTTAGTTGATTTAAATACATTATCCCAGTGTATCTTTGTTAGGTGGGAGGGTATAGTGAAGTGTTAGTTGATTTAATTACATTATCCCAGTGTATCTTGACACATCAATATATATAACATTTGGGTGGGGGGCATTTAACCCACACAGACGTTATTGCCCAAAACATAGCCCACTCGCGTGTTTCACTTTTCAGAGCGCACTGCCACAATGCCCTTTACCCCACATCCAGTTTGCTGTCCTCATAGAGGCTTTCACTAGTAAGCATGCCCAAATATTTTGCTAGTCTGCTCCGACCCCACCCACTATTTTTTTTTTCATAACGCAATGAGTCTGGAGTCTATGGGTTACTTACAAACCTACAACACAAAACTCTGCATTTACTGGAACTGCAAGGATATAATTGATTGATTTATTCCAGTCAAATGCCATCTAGTGAAACGTTCAATTAGTTTAAAGGCATGCATGTCCAATTTGGTCAAAGTCAAAACTCAATAATACAAAGTGATTACTTACCTACATTAAAGTAAATTATGGTCTCAATCATAATTTGTAGAGTACACTGTGGCCTGATTTGGGTTTAAATTTCACAAACCCTCAGTGTTTACATGTCAAAAGTGTATTATTATTATATTATATATTACTCAAGATAGCAGTAGTCATTCACAATCAAACAATGACACTTTGTGAACCTTAATATTTATATTTCTACAGCTGTATGCTTACTTTGTCTCTTGCTTGTAGGGCACTAACATGGGATTTCCCTCATCGCTAGCGTCACTTATTTGGTGCATGTGCTTGTTTATGTCATTCACTTATCTAGAGTTCACAGCTTTACTTTAATTACAAGACTTCTGGCCATTTAAATCACTATATTTTAGAAAACGAGTTAGATTAATATGATCCCAATTATAATTGTGTGTGTGTGAGTGAGAGAGAGTGAGAGAGAGAGAGAGATTGTGTGTGTAACTCAAAAAAGGTCAGTGCTACCAACAATATCCACACTTGTATTTTCTGCTAATGGCTTTGCTGTCCGTGGTCTTTGTAAATTTTAAAAGTAGGGAGAGAGGGGGCAAAATGCCATTTGCGTAATCTCACAACAAGTATTGACATTCTAACTAGTTTTGCAGGCGTCTGATCTACTATATGAGTGACGTCAATGAGTGGTGTGGGTTACATTAGTGTCAAGCTGGCTATTTTTGACCCGTACTAACAGAATCCTGGAGTGGATCTGTGGCACCCATCTTACTGGGGTAAAGGTGATACTGATGTGGTCATTTGGATTCCTTTAAGATTACCGAGGTGACCTTTGCTCTAATGCTCCCAATGTTACTGTGACATACAGCACGACTGAAGGTGTGCAGAGCTTGCTAATGATATTATTAAACCAGTAGCCATCCAATGGATCTGTTTACATTCCACTGCATGAGTGCATGAGTGTGGGTTCATGAACACATCAGTTTGTGTGTCTGCAAGATATTTGCTATAACTGTCTGACCTTTTAAGGCCATCTGCTCTACTCTAAAATGGCAAATTGCTTATTGAAGAGGATTCTGAGTAAACATTCCAAGCTCAGAAACATAATTACGCATAATGTGGCAAACCCAAAGAGCATACAGACATTAAGGGACCACACAGCTCACAATGGGTCCATGGTACAGGGATGTAACCAGAATTAAGTAACTCTGCTCAGTCAAATACCGTATGTGGGGATTCTTTCATTAAAATGGATGATTTTGGTTGTCCTGTAGCTTGTCGACATGTAAATTATGAGAAGATTACTCCAGTTTGCTACAAGTGTGAAATTCTTCATGACTCACTATACTCTCTCTTAGGACCTGAATGGAACTCTGAAGAGCTTGCTGTCCGAGTGGTTCTCTGTAGGTTTGCTCCGACTAGAGCGGATCACCTGGCAGTCACCCTGTGAGATCCTCCAAAAGATCAGCCAGTAAGGCAGCAAATGTGATTCTTCAAAATGTTATTTTAGGAGTATTTATAAACAAACCTTTAAAAAAAAAAATGTCATTACAAATTCTCTGTCAGGTATGAAGCGGTGCACCCTATTAGGAACTGGGCTGATCTGAAGCGCAGAGTGGGGCCATACCGTCGTTGCTATGCCTTCACCCATGCCGCCATGCCCGGGGAGCCTCTGGTCGTGCTGCATGTAGCCCTCACAGAAGAGATCTCAGATAACATACAGGTTAGAAGGAACGGTTTAGGACAGGGGTAGGGAACTCCGGTTCCTCGAGAGCCATATCCTGCCTGTTTTAGATCCCACCCTACTCCAACACACCTGATTCAAATCATCAGTGTGTGGAGTAGGGAGGGAACTAAAACAGGCAGGATATGGCTCTCGAGGAACAGGAGTTCCCTACCCTTGGTTTAGGAGAATAACTCTCAATTTTCCACATAATAAAAGCTAGTGGGAATTTTTCATTAGTGTTCCTCCTGAATATCAATCACTGAGTCACTGTGCTGTAAAAGCACAACTATTTGGCTTTCCTTTGAGTAACTCCAGCACTGTTGACATGAGAAAGTAGCCACCATGTCAGCAAGCTCACAGATTTTGCTGTTTGCATGAATGTTGTCTGATTTCAGTTACTTTATACATACAGAATGAATGAAAATCAAATAAACATAAAAAAGGCTCGGATTGTGAGCTTTTAGCTTGCCAAATTATTTTTGTAATTCATCTTTGTGACGTGCAGAATTTTACAGCAAACTTTCGTCCCTCTCTTAGAGTATTGTTCGGGAAATTTCCATCCTTGACCTGGAAGAAGATGTAAACAAGGTGAATGCAGCAGTCTTCTATTCCATCTCCTCCACCCAAGCTGGTTTACAAGGCGTTGAGCTGGGAAACTATCTCATCAAGAGGGTGGTCCGGGAACTGCAGGTGGGTGCACTGTGGATAATTGTACCGGTAGTTGATGGTTAACGTTACAGAAGCTGTGAGTCTATGCTCTGTCCAAACTATCCATCCGCAGTTCTAAATTTAGCATTCATCACTTCACAGATAGTTATCTTCAATTTTGAGCATATTAAACACCAATTGTAAAGCGCACACGTCAACCTTCTTCGTGATCAATATGACACATTTTGTTTTTGTTTGGTGAATGGTAAAAAACAACTCATTCACTACCCATGACAGGCATCTACCGTATACCAATAGTATCAAAGTGGGTGGGCTGGCAAGTGAATGTGTTCAGAGCTTTGTAGTTGTTTTCTGTAAATCAAATCAATGCATTTTGTGAAAGTGAGATGAAAGAATCAATTTGCTCTGTCACAGTTTCCTTCCGGACATGAGTAAGGTTTTTGTAAAGATAATCACTTGTACTGCTGTCCTATCATGCTCGTCTTCCTCTCCTTCCTTGTCTTAACTTTTGTATGCACTGCTGGAACAACACAGACAAGTCACCAGAGCCTAGCCTTAAAGGGGGGGGGGGGGGCACATGAAATGCATGGGGGGGGGGGGAGCAATTATTATTAATACCCTACAAACAGCACTGACTTTACCAGTAATTACCACATAGTTGCTGCATTGAAATCCCATCCATCTTTCTCAAAAAGCTTAGAAGAGCATTTCATGTCAGCCCACTCTTTCTAGAAATGGTTGAAACGTTGACTGGAACATCAGAAGCTACTATGCCCGACAGATGGGGAAAATGCATCTTTGTCATGCACCCTCATAAAATTAGTTTTCCTAGCTTTGCATTGTAGTTTAGTTTTTAGTTCAAGCAGATTGCTGCATTTTATCTACAGTATTGACATGTTCATTTATACGGATCAGTAAGGGTGCGGTGGTTAACTTCTTATCACGTCCACCTCACCGTGCGCAGGTACAGGATTCGATTCTGGCTCCGGCCTTCCTGTGTGGAGTTTACATGTCTCTCCCCACCCGTGCCTGCATGAGTTTTCTCACCGGCAAGCTTTACCTTAAGTTAAGGTGAAGAGAGGATTCTTGCACTCATACAGGGAACTACAAATTTCAATGGGGAAGATGGCAGAGGAAAAGAAAAGGTCACTCCTGATTTAAAATCTGTGCAGACTGAATTCTGTAGTAGAGCAGCAGTTCTCAACCACTGGGCCACCTACTGGTACCCGGTCCATGAGCCATTTTGGTACCTGGCCGCATACAACAACTGAATAAAAACATTTTATTGATCATCAGAGTTTGCCTCATGATATTTGTTATAATACTGCTTGTCTCGGTCATGGTCGTAAAACGTAGGCCCACAATCAAGCAACAATGAGTAAAAAAATGTAACTTTTTCAAGCGCTTCATTGGAAGAAAAATGATTCGACAATTTGAAAGACAATATCAGCAGTCTTACTCTACCTAAAATACAAATATATCACTACAGGTGATCCGCAGGCACCAAACCCGGTCTACTAAATGCTGTATGTGGAGACAGGTTTGTAAATGAGGAAATTAAGTCTTCAAAACTGATTGATTCTGATTGACAAACCAGTACCACTCAGGTGCCTCCATAGTCTCACAAGCCAATAAGGCCCGGGAAGACTCCCTTCAGCCTGACGGCATCACTGGTGTCCACCAACGGGTTCGGAGATAGATGCCACGACTGGCACCAACCACCTGAGCACCTTCCAATGGAAATGTGAAACGTGGTCCACTCTGCCTCAGTTGCCATCATGTGGTGTCTTTGTGCCATGGCCCATGGGTGACCGTCCGTGCCAGGGGCACAAAGCTCCAGACAACCTAGCTCTTAGGATCATTGGGACACATAAACCCCTTGACAATCAAAAATTGACAGCTCAAGGAGGTGATAAATAACATACCAAATTAAAATTAAAGAATTTTGAGTGTCCTTGTCTCTCATTACTGCAACATGGGGCTGGCTCGTTGAATAGAAACAATCACAGGGCTCCCACTTATTACGACAACTACATTAAGTGTCCCGATGAATTGTATTTTTAATCATTTCTTTTTTTTTTTATGTGTTTATATGCCGGTCTGTCAAAATATTGCTGGTCCATGGGGCAAAAACACAGTTCCAGGACGACACCTTTTCCCAAATAACCATTTGCTCAAGTTCCTTTCCCCCCCCCACCCCCAATTCCCTGCCTCAAATACAATATCTGTATTATATACCGTACATTTCTTAGGGCATCACACACTTGGAAAGAAATAGATGTTGAAGTGAAGAAAGAACCTGACATAACTGGGGAGCGCGCAACCGGCTGGCTGTTGATACAAAGGGAGAAAAACACGGAGGAGCTGTCCAACAAAACAACAAAAAGTTAACTCTCTGGGGCATGTCTGTCACTTGCTATTTCATCTGTAACTTTTCGCACTTCTACATCAAACTCACTTATTAGCCGATATAAATGGGGATGAGTGTAAGAAATTGCCCAAGTGACCTTTGAGGTAACAACTAAACAGGGATGAGGGGGAAGAAGGAGAAAATTTCATCTCCATCAGCCGAATCATGACATAGAAATCAAGACGCACACACACACACACACAAAATCAAGTTTTGCCATCCAAATTGGCGTTCTTTGAGGTGGATTTCTGGCACGGCACATTAAAATCATGATACATAGACCTCCCCCCAAATTGTTCCTATTTAATGCATAATCCCTTTCTCTTTCTAGAGTGAGTTTCCCCACCTGGCCCAGTTTTCCAGCCTCTCCCCGATCCCAGGCTTCTCCTTGTGGCTCCAAGGCCTCCTCAGCCAATACCGGAAAGAAGGCCGTGGCTTGGACCTCTTATCCGAGCAAGAGTGGCAGGAAGTGGAGCAAGTCACTGACTCAACCCCAGGCACCAATCCCATAGATGCCCTTCGCAAGTTAATAGCCACAAGCGAATGGATGCGTTCGGAGCGTCTCTCTCGTTTCCTGGAGCCTGTCCTGATGCGACTCTGTGCCTGGTATCTTTACGGGGAGAAGAGGCGAGGTTATGCACTGAACCCAGTGGCCAACTTCCACCTTCAAAATGGCGCTACCATGTGGCGGCTTAACTGGCATGCTGACACGAGCCCAAAGGGTGTGACAAACTCCTGCGGCATTATGGTGAACTATCGTTACTTCTTGAATGAGACATCAAAGAACAGTGCACTTTACCTGCAGAATAAAGTCATCACGGCATCGGACCAAGTTCTCGGATTGGTGACGCAGTTTCAGAAGAACAGTAAACTCTGAAAAAGAAACTTTGCAATTGTTCATATGACGGCATACGTAGTGTATACAGTTATAGCAACACCCACCCGATAAAACAATCTTGTTTGGTTGAGGGACATCTGTTATTTGAAGTACAATCATAAGGTTTTGGGTTTTTTTGCATCTGGTTGTCTAACTTGATGATGAGAGCCTGCAGCTAATGAAGGGTCTTACATCTTTATACATTTTATCAGCATGTATGTTATGGTGAAGTAGAAGCAATGAAGCTGTGCAGCTACTGGAATAAATTATCCTGACACTTAGTCGCACTGTCTCTTAGAAAACAATGGGGGAGCGCATTGGTTTTTTTAAGGCTCCAAACACCTGCCTTTATGCTTCACATACTTCACTTGGTCACATTTTAATTCAAACTGGAACTATTCTCGAGGACCCAGACAAAAGAGGCTTTATCATGTTCCACTTCATGGATCTCCTCAAATGTTAATGGTGCTAAATGGCATGGCAACATCTCGGGCTTTTATGATCTGGTCACTGTCAAACAAAAAAAAAAAAGTCTAATCAATGTAATAAAAGTAATCTTTCCACATAATTAATGATTGACAGTACAGTATGTCAGACCATGACCATGAACATTTAGCAGGACTTTCATTACATTTCCCATGTATTGCGACCTTCTTAATTCACCAATTTCTCTCCTGAAGCCTTAGGAAGGATGTATTTCCACCCTTTGTTTTTTCAAAAATTTTGCTGACACACAGCACTTGCTCCCCCTGAGAGCCATTGATGATGTTCTAACATTTCTGCAGGTGCCAAGGAGGGCTCATATCAGCCCACACCCCATTGTTGTGAAATCATACATCACAGCAAGTTGACTGTGAAATTACATTTTTTGTCTCCAAGGAGCCCAACTTTAGTCCCATTTTTTTCTTTCCATGCTTTCCCTCCTCACTTTTCTCTCAGAGTGCTGCTCTCTGTCCTGAAACTAATGGAGTGAGAAATAAAATTAAAGTAAATGGTTAGATTGATGGTGTTCAGTTGCGAGGAATTGGGGAGGAGAATAAAGAACCATAAAAAGGACTGTTGGTTAAAGGATGCCCTTGAGAGACCTGTTTGCCTCTGCAAACACCCGTGGTGCTCCGTGTACGTGTGGAGGAGATGCAAAGGAGGCTGTCACACCATTTTAAGATTGAGGGGTATGAACTGCAGGGTTCGCGTGGAAAAAGCAGAGCCATTGTCAAAACCTGTTGGTGCTTGAGTCTCCTTTGCCCAAAAAGGGCCAACATAAATGACCACAGAGCAGTTTTTGAGGAAATTAACCATGGCTTCCAATTATGTAATTAATCCTTGCGAAACATTTTATTATGCTTAAATATAAAAATAATAAAATTAAATTATATATACATATATTTTAAGTTGTCTGGCTGACATTTCCCATTAGACTGAGAAGACAAATTGCTTGTTTAGTGAACGGTGATAGCACTGAAATTTGATTTATTGACATTATGTCCTTCTAAATGAAATGATTCCAACTTCCTCACTGGAGGCATTTTAAAAATATGAGTTACTTAGATGAAGTGCAACTGATAGAGTTTAAATTATTTGTGAATAATATGAAACATGTTTTCCTGTTGAAATCAATTTCAAAAATTCAGAATTAAAAACGCACGCACACACACACACACACACACACAATGTGAATCTGCAGGGCTGACAGTACAAACAGACAGTCAAGGTGACGAACTTTGCAAAATAAACCTGTCTGAAATCTGAAATTTCAAGGCACATCCCTGCCTGAATCATGTTGCCTTCTGTTCTCGCTACAGCAGTTTGCCAATGTACGCATATATTAAAAGAATAAAACATCTATGACTATGAATCCATGCACTTTGTCTTCAGTTTGATCTCATCCGATTGCACTTGCCCTTTTTCTGTCCCGACAGATGCATTTGGATAATAATGGATTTAGAATAGAGCAAGAGTCCGCCCGTTTATCTCTTAGGCTGACATGGAGGTGATGATGCATGTTTTTATTTCCTGTCCTTTAGATTATTGTAATGCCCTGCTTTCTCATCTTTAAAAAGAGTATTCCAAGTTTACAATTAATCATGAACTCATCCGCACCAGAAACACAGTGTTTCAATTCCTTTCCAATTGACTGTCGCTGATCTCGATCGCATGAACAATTAAAGTACAGTACTGTACACAACTTCAGAACTGAGCACAAACTACTGTAATGTGGGTTTTGCCAAATACAGTCTGCCGTGTAAATCCGGTAGACTTTGGGATGACAGGAACATCTATAGATGAGAGCAACAGGTAATATTTAGTGAAATTGTACACACACAACAATGCAAAATGGATATGACAGATCAGCTTGGGTTGTGTTGGTGTGTTGTTCTTTTGGCCAGCGTCCATGCAATACAACTTGAGTTATTGGTCACCCATGGCTGCTTAATCAACATCCAGAGCTGCACACACTTGCTTTTAAATTTTAAAGTGAATAGAGTATCCGATGTGTTGGTACCAAAACTCAGATCAATAGAAAAATCATTAGGGTGTGTCGTTTATTTTAAGATGTAACCTAACATTTGAGAAAATCTATATACCTTGCTGCTTTGGCTTGAGCCATTTTGATGACTGTGACTTTTGCACTGGTGATGTTTGAAATGTGAATTCATAGCAGCGCCTACGGTAATTGATGAAGGAATGAGGTGTGTGTGTGTGTGGGGGGGGGGGGTCGCAAAGATTCTCTGCACCTGTATTCTACTCCATGTGTATGTGTAGTCGTAATTTAGTAAAGGAACGTGGGGAGGACGTTTCCTTGAGTGTGGTAATTCATTCTTCTCGGTTGGTTGTCGCTGGCCCTCTGTCATGCATCTCACCACACACCGTCACCATTCCCCACCCTCTTCATGTCCTGCTCAACACACCTTGCCTCCACAGCCTTGCAAATCAATGATCCCACTCCACAAAAGGTTTCACGCTTTGGGAGCAATCATGACAAACAGACACATTCTCAGCCTTATACACATTGAGGACTATCTTTAATTTGCTTGTTATAGTCCATAGAGGGCAGTGGTGTTCTACTCTTCCATTATACTGTTTGACCGTGAGATCTCTGGGATGTTCTCTCTCACCTCTCCATCCATCCGTCCATCCATTTTCAGATCCGCTTAATCCTCACAAGGGTCGCGGGGGGTGCTGGATCCTATCCAAGCCGTCTTCGGGCAGGAGGCGGGGGACATCCTGAACCGGTTGCCAGCCAATCGCAGGGCAGACATAGACGAATAACCATCCATGCTCTCACTCACACCTAGGGACAATTTGAAGTGTTCAATCAGCCTGCCATGCATGTTTTTGGAATGTGGGAGGAAACCGGAGCACCCGGAGAAAACCCACGCAGGCCCTGGGAAAACATGCAAACTCCACACAGGAAGGCCCGAGCTGGAATTGAACCCCGTACCTCTGCACTGTGAGGTCGACGCGCTAACCAGTGGACCACCGGGCTGCCTGTCGTCATTTTTCACACTCCACTTCTATCACCCTATCAGTCCTCACGTCAGTGTGACTTGGAGATTGGGAAAGCTGCCACATCTGGTTGCAGGCTGTAATTAAAACTCATTTGAATTGCCGATGGTATTCCCTCGTCATTTATTCCAATTAGTCGTTATTAGCTGACCTGATGTCTTGTATCATTTTGGATTATTAAATTGGAGGAAAAAGGTTAACAGACAAATATTGGCAACAAATGGAGACGATCTTCTGCAGGCTTGACAAAGCTGATAAATAACTTGAAATGAGAGCACAGTATCTCTTCTCACACACTCAGTTTCAGGTAATGTTTACTAGCAGACTACGATTGCAGGTGTTGTTCATGATCTAATATCAAGTAAATATTAAACCGCAAATAGGCTTTTCACGGTCATTACTGTTTCGACGCAAAGAAAAAAAATTACACTCTTGTTCTTTTTTTGGAGACTCAACAAATGGTAATTTACATGCATGTGTGTTTAAATACGTCATCAACATTCACTCGTACTGCTTCATTGCCTCCGCTGTCAATCGCCCTGCTACGCAGGGCGGCCTATACCTACTCAGCGGCTCCAGGGCTAACCTTCAAAAACCTTAACTGAGCTGCTGAACTCCTTTTTCAACAAACAAACATAAACAGATGCATATTTATGCTTTACATCAATTTTAACAAAGTGAACAGCCAACAAATCAAAATGTTCACACATTACAATTTTTACTAAACCAGCACTGCATTTCTTCACTCACTTCTATGAATTAAAAAAAATATATATTTTAATGGTATCGCACTGTTATAACAAACTCCTACACTTTACCAGATTAGCAAAGGGCCTCTTACGCTTACAATACTTGCTCAGAATTTATTGCATTTAAAAAGTAATACGATAGAGCTTTGGATGTTGGTGTCACACATCCCACAACAATGGTGTTACAATATGTGATTTTATGTGTTAATATTTGTTGAGCTGCAATTTTTAACAGAGTCTGAGTCATTGCTATTGATATATTTTGTTATCTCAGTTATTTTATGGTTTATTGTGAATGTTCAATATTGTATCATTAAAAATGTAATAATTGCACTTAAAAACGATGTACTTGAATTAAATTTTCCCCAAAATCTGCACCATTTCAGTGGCATTAAAAAAAACAACTTTTGTTTATTGTCCAAATGAGGACAAGTAAATGGATGGATGGAAAATAGACATCAACAATGTTTGCGCATGACTCATCAGTACCAGCAGTGGGCGGATGAAAATCATCAACACTAGTTTAGGATCACGTATCTAAAAAAATATGACGGTTTTTTTTCTGGGTTTTACAAGTCACACAAAAAACATGCAAACCTCCCCCCAAAACCTTACCCGGTTTCACTCATGAATACATCACACCCACCACAGAGTCCAAGTCCAGTCTTAAATGTCAAGCCAAACATCTTCCATACCATCATCACCGGTCATAAAAAAAAAGAAAAAGAAAAGACTTTGACAAAGAGATCCCCATCTTTCATGTTACCGTATAATGATCCAAACAAGGTCTGTTTCAGACTTCTCCTGAAAAGTTGATGAGCCTTATTCATTATGAATTGATAGATGCAACGTTAATTGTGTCGAAAAAAAATCTCACACTTTCACCATCATTTCATCAAGTGAAAAGCTGGTGAAAAGATGATGGCCTCAGTAATGAAATACAAATGAATCTGACAGGGCATTAGCTCCTTTGTATTTGCAGTTCTTCCAGAGACAAACGGAATGAGTTAAAAGCTTTTCCTGTCAACAGTCTGTCAAGCATGTTCCAACTTAATGCATCTCATCATGCTGCATTGTGAGACCTCCTTAGAATGTTCTCACTCATGAATCTGCTTTTGTTTCCTTCATGACAACTTCTTCACCATCTATGCCTCCCTCTGTGTCAATTTTATTTGCACCCTTTATCCAAACTGCTCACTGGTTGCAGCGCTGCATATTGAAAGGAAACGCTGTCTGACATCCGGTTGCTGTGAGTCTCATTTAAAAGATGCTGCAAGCAACTGAAACGAAACACAAGCTCGTATGAGGCATCCATGGGAGGCAAGCTGACAATGGTCTGACAAATAGCATTTTCTCATTTTATCATTCAACTGATTCATTCCTTCCCAGAATAGTAGATCACACTACACTGACAACCAACAACAACCTGCTCTTTCATTGACACAATCATTCACCCATCCTGTTGCACTTCTTGATCCACGCTTATATCGGTGGTTGTGACCGAGACTAATTGGCTATGCCAAGTCTTTGGGAGACATGTAATGTGATGGATGCGTCACCGTTTTTGGGATTTTCAACACCTCAGCAAACGATGAAACAATATCCCGGTATAACATTTCCCATACAAATGCACACACATACTGCCTGGCTTGACATATCTGTATGAGTTCATTTATTTGAAGGACTGAATGTGGCATATAACCACAGCCACAGGGTCATGTTACGACGGCGTGACGTCACGGCCGTAAAGTGGGCGGTTGCCGAAGTATTGCAATAAAAGGTGGCTACTGAGAATAAACGACAGTGAGCACAAAGTCCGACTCCACGCGTTTTATTAAACACAACATTGGCGACAAGGATGGAGCTTCCACTCTCGCCTCTTCCTCCGTTCCTCGCCCTGCCTGGCGAGCCGCCAGTCCCGTGGTCCCGCTGGTTGGAGTCCTTCGAGACCTTTATTGAAGCCTTCGGGCTAGCCGACGCTAGCGACGCGCGAAGGCGGGCAATGCTTGTCCATAGCCTGGGCTGTGAGGGCCAACGCATCTTTCGCACCCTCGGACCGCCACGAAATTTTCGGACTGTGTGGCATTGCTCTCCGGACACTTCGCTGCTCCACAGAGCGTCATGGCACGGCGGATTATCTTCCGGCAGCGTCGACAGCGGCCCGGTGAGTCGGTCCACCATTACGTCGCCGACCTCCGGGGACTAGCCAGCCTCTGCAGGTTCGGAGATCTGGAGGGCGAGATGATTAGGGACCAGCTAGCCGAACACACGACGGACCTTAAACTGCGGGAGAGGCTGTTTTTATCGCCGGACGACACGTCGCTGTCTAGGGCGGTGGAAATGGCTTTCCAGCTCGAGTCTGCGGCCCTGTTAGCATCCCGGCTAGCCGCCTCGGACCCAGCTCCAGCCCTTCCCCACCTCGCTCCACATCTGCCTCTTTCATCTCGTACTGTTGCTCTCACGGCCCCACTCCCCGACACCACTGCTCCTCTCGACGAGCCGGAGGTAAACGTCGCGGGACGTCGAGGCGCCACGATGAGGCAACATTGTGGGAACTGCGGCTCCTCATCACACCGCACACGTGCGCCCGCGTGCCCGGCGCTAGGACAAAGATGCCAACGTTGCGGTAGGCTGAACCACTTTGCTAAAGTCTGCCGCTCTGTTTCTAATCCTGTGGACCCCGGGCCCCACCTAACCAACGCATCTGGCTCCACCACCATCCACTCGGTGGGCGCCTGCAGCAAGCCGTTCAAGTGGTGCGCAGTCGAGCTGGACGGCGTGTGTCTGTCACTTCTGCTGGACACCGCAGCCTCCAAGTCACTCCTGAATGAGGCCACGGTCCGGCGACTTTTTCCACGAATGACTGTTAAACCTGGCACGGAAGACCTGTTTGGTTATGGACACACCAAGATCGACATGGTTGGCACTGTGACCTTTTCCGTGCGCTATGGCGCTAGAACTCTCCCAGCTTTCACCTTTCAGGTGTCCCGCAAGGGCGCCAACCTCCTCGGTTTCGACCTGTTCTGTGCCCTGGGCTTCTCCATTACAGACAACATGGGCGCCACCATACTAACCGTCACCACGCCCTGGCTGCACCGCTGGCCCTCGCTGTTCGCTGGACTGGGCTGCCTCACCGCCTTCAACCACCAGCCGCTCCTGAACCCGGAAGTGACTCCAGTCATTCAGCCTCTCCGCCGCCTGCCCCTCGCCCTACGTGCTGATGTTTCAGCCGAGCTGCAGAAACTTCTGGACGCTGGCATAATCGAACGAGTGGACGCATCGCCATGGATCTCCAACCTAGTGGTGGCACGGAAGAAGACGGGCGGCCTGCGCCCCTGCATCGACCTCAGACAGGTGAACAAAGCGGTGATACCAGATAAATATCCTCTGCCCACTACAGAAGAGCTCTCTGCCAAGTTTCACGGCTCCACAGTCTTCTCCAAGCTCGACCTCCGCCAGGGTTACCTGCAGGTTCTGCTGCACCCAGAGAGCCGCAACCTCACCGCTTTCGTGTCACACATGGGCGTTTTCAGGTACACCCGCATGCCTTTTGGGCTTAGCTCTGCCCCCAGCTGCTTCCAGAAGATCATGGCCACCATCTTCGCCGGCATCCCTGGCGTGGTTGTGTACCTGGATGACATAGTGGTGCACGGCGCGACAGCAGCCTCACACGACGACCGCCTCACCAGGGTTCTAGAGGTGCTCGCCCAACACAACCTCACGCTGAACGGCGAGAAATGCATTTTCTCCGCGCCGGTCATCGAGTTTGTGGGGTTTCGCCTGAATGCCGACGGCCTCAGCCCGCTCCACTCAAATGTGGAAGCCATCCTACGCCTGCCTGAGCCCTCCTGCCCCGCGCAGCTGTCCTCATTCCTAGGCATGACGGCGTTCTACCTGCGTTTTCTTCCACACTACTCAGAGACCACGGCGCCACTACGCGCACTCCTCAAACAGGATGCCCCCTGGTCCTGGACACCCATGTGCTCCGCGGCAGTCCGCCAGCTGAAGACACAGCTCACCTCCCCTCCAGTGCTCGCCCACTTCGACCTCCATAGCCCTACGCTGGTGACCTGCGACGCGTCCAACACGGCGGTAGGGGCGGTCCTGTCCCAGCTGCACGGGGGACTGAACGTCCCGTGGCGTTTGCCTCACGATCTCTGACTCCCACGGAGCAGAGGTATTCGGTGGGGGAGAGAGAAGCGCTTGCCTGCGTCTGGGCGTGCGAGCGGTGGCACATGTACCTTTACGGGCGGCACTTCACACTCCGGACCGACCACCAAGCACTCACAGCCCTCCTGGCCACGGCAGGATCGGGACACAAACCGCTGCGCCTGTACCGGTGGTCAGAGAGACTGCAGGCCTACAACTTCACGACAGTGTTCACACCCGGCAGAGAAAACGTTGTGGCTGATCTGCTCTCCAGGGCCACGCCCACCTCAGCGCCAGACACCGCCCCGAACGGCCTGAGAGCGCATCTGACCGAAGGTCTCCCATTCAGCACGGCCCTGCAGAACACACTACAGCACTACAGAGCGCCGCCACATGCCACGACAGGTAGCTCCCCAGCCCTTCTGATGCTCGGACGGGAACTCCAACTTCCCATGGATCGACTACGGCCGCCCAGCAGGGATCCTCCAGGCCCTCCAGCAGCAGGACCCTATGTCGGCGACATGGTGGCAGAGGCGCAACGCCGGATGAAGCACCGCTACGACAGGGCACATCGGGTGAGAGGACACACACTCAAGGTGTTGGACTGGGTCCGTATCCGCCGGCCGCATCGGTCCCACAAGCTGCTATCCTTCTGGTCCTCACCCCAACAGATAATGGCACAATTGGGCCCAGCTACCTTCCTCCTTGCTGACGGCTCCCGTTGGCATGCCAGTCGCTAAGGCGCGTCAACCCACCATCAGCACAAGAACTCGCCGCGGCGGCTGATCCGCGCCACACTGCCGGGGACTGGGATCTCCCTCCGTAGCCCCAGGAATCCCACCCGAACTCGAAGTGCCGGCTGACGCCCTCGGACCGAGGCTCCGCCCTGTTCGAGCTCGTCGGCAGCCCCTGTTTACCCAGATAGGTTGGCCATGTTCTGGCTTTGAAGTTGTGCACTATTAATATGATTGAATGTTTTTGCACTTTTATAAAAGGGGGGGGTGAATGTGGCATATAACCACAGCCACAGGGTCATGTTACGACGGCGTGACGTCACGGCCGTAAAGTGGGCGGTTGCCGAAGTATTGCAATAAAAGGTGGCTACTGAGAATAAACGACAGTGAGCACAAAGTCCGACTCCACGCGTTTTATTAAACACAACACTGTTAAGATCTCACGTTCCAACTCAACCAATAATGCCTGTATGTACATTACTTTCTATACTGAACCACAATCGTGCTGGAACAAAACTGAATGTCTCTAAAATGCTTCTACAAATAATGACATTTCTGTGTCGAGTTTGTATATTTTACTTTTTTATTTACGTCATAGGTGTATCAATCGAAGTGGAAAGGGGTTTCATTGGTCCTCTATTCCAAGAGGGAACAGGCCATTTCAAAAATACTGGAGAAGCCTGTGGCTTTAACCTAATAAATGTAAATGCCCAGACTGGACTGAGGACATAATAAGGAATATGGTGCTCATTTCACATTTTGTAGATTGTTGTGGCCATTTGATTTCACTTAACCTCTATGGCTTGAAGTGTTGAGTAAGTGGTCAGGAAATGTGGAATAATGGTAAGGTGTTTGCTGCTAGTGCTGGATAGCAACTATAAGCTAAGTCATTTGGCGATGAGCTTCCATGCACACTAGCTCCACGTAACTTAAGGTCTTAACCATTAGCATTCCTCTTTGTGATTTACCTGAGCCGTGTTTCCCGAGGCACCCTAGAACACCTCAGCAACTTAAAAAGAGCAATACAATGCACAGTCTCACTGAGATCGCCGTCACAATTCGACGAGATTCTCAGTTCCTTTCTTTATACTATAACAAGGGACAAAACAAACTTTCAGACTAGCTGGCCATGCAAGTAGAGTTAGCTGTGAGGATGTAGTTCTCCTTTCTGTCGACGATGGCCCAAGTGGGGCTGGCAGTTTTCGCTCTAGTGTAAACACTATTCTCCACAAATTAAAGATGAACATTGGAACACTCTGCTTCCTCCCACTCTGCAATTCCATAAAGAGCGGAAGGTTGCTTTGTAGCTGGCAATGTTAGTTTTTTAAAGTAATTTTTGCGATCATTCGGCTCTTTCCTTTAGGCTTGTGTACATATTAACGAACCGCGCGATTCTTTCTGCGCCAACAATGCGTGCCTCTCCTGATTGTGTCATCTTTGTTTGCACACTAAAAATGGGTCTAAATTGTATGTGCCATGTAATCAAGTATAGACCCAACCAATTTGCATATTTGGCAAAACATATGAAAAAGTACTTCTTCCTTGCTCAAGTGAATTGAAGAAAGGGACCGTGACATAGCACCTATGGGAAATTCTAAATGTCCAAATGCGATTTTGTTAAGCACTTTGTTACAGCTGCAGGTGTTGTGAAAGCGCTATATAAGTCAGAATGTATTGTATTGTATTGTATTGTAATATCTGTTCAAGATGCCGCCACAGAATCACTAAAGATGGGTGATGTCTTTGTTCTGTTTCAATATATCAAAACGTGACATTTTTATTAATACATTATAAACATGCTTTTCACTTTTATATGGAAACTCCAGCCATATTTATTTATTCATTTAGCCAATCATGTCATAAACCCATATTCTTGCTCGTTACTGTGGCAAACACAGGAAGCCCGCAAACCTGTTTTCCGGTTTGGTCACATGATCTTCCTCAAACAGTGGATTAAATGACCTGTCCAGGGCGAACACTGCGGCTCAAGCTCACTGGAAATGTAACTGTGGGTGGTAATCTATGATCTCCTGTTTCATATTTTCACAAAACAGTTCCTGCGTAATGGCCTGGTGTTTCAGAATTTGTGTCCCGAGAGTGTACATGATGCATGAAACTGTAGCTCACAAACAAATGGGTGTCTGTGAGGGGTGGGAAGATCATCATGACCAAATTATTAATCATCTAGCTCTTTTTTTAATCAGCACCAATGCCAACATTTTTTTCACATCCACTTCATCTTAGCCGCTCCCATCATTCTCCCAAGTCATTGATCTCAGAGTTGAGCAAATGGCTATACGTGGGACTCATGAGAAAAGCCAATGATTATTATGAAATGAGCTCTTTGCCACTTAATGAAATCTTCTCGAAGTACCTGGAAATGTTTTCTGTTAAACTTTCGTCCTCTCTACATATTAATTCAAGATCCATTCAGACGATCTTTGATTCTGCCTGAAAATATAATCCATCCATCCATTTTCCGAACCGCTTTATCCTCACTAGGGTCACGGGGGGTGCCGGAGCCTATCCCAGCTGTCTTCGGGCAGTAGGCGGGGGACATCCTGAATTGGTTGTGAAAATATAATGTGCAACATAATTATTGGATGTTCTCCTCAAAATTAATGGGTGAAATGAAGTCATTGCATAACTTCGATGTTGCTGCATGGTCAAACAATGTGCCATACTCCATTTAAACATCAGATGCCTAGTGGTGGTATTGTGGTGGTATTACACCTGCATACGCTAAGATCCAATACAAGTACAATGTCTAAAATTCCTAAAGAAATAGAGACAAATATCTGTACAGAAACAACAAACCCAAAGGCAAAATACAAATATTCTAATTGAACACTGGAGAACAGGACTAATTATTCCTCAACAACTGTTACTGAGAAGGACCCGAGGACAAAGGCAGGAGTCTACTTACACACTGACTAATTATAAAACAAGGGATGCAGCAGGTCCTTAAGACAAATGGAAAACAATTAAATAACATGGACGATTTAAGCACTAAATTTGAGCTGGGGGGTATGGAAAGCAAACCCACATCGCATTTTTAGTTTTTATCACAGTTTCAAGGTCTGTGGCTGATGGTTTATATCCTATAAGTCAGAATGGCCCTAAAACCTTCCTACGCCCTTCCTCAAGCAGGGCCTGTGACGGAGACCGTAAAATACAAAAAAACCCTTAAATAATAATAATCAACCCAACGTTATTTCCCATCTTCATCACTTCTTGTGAAGTCTTAAACACTATTGTTACACCAATTAATGGGAGTTTATTTTCCATAATTGCAAATGATTAATGCATTTTGTTAAATGGGAAAATTTTTTTGTCATATTTGACACAATTGTCGGCATGAGAACAATTATAATGAGATACTGTACCTTGTTTGCCAAAAGAAGCAGAATGAAGCATCAACAGAGACAAAATAAGATTGAAAATAAGAGATGCTGTACCTTTCAGCAGCAATGGAGAGAATTCAGAACCAATGAGGAATTAGCAACAGTTCTGTTCAACAGGTAATTCTGTCACCTATTTTCATATTTTTAATTCATTATCCACCTTATTCCTGAGGGCTCTCATGGAGAAATGAGTATGCGTGTGACTTCTGGTAAGAAACCTCCAGTAAAATGTTGCCATTTGCTACAGCGGCAGCGATTGGCTGGCAACCAGTTCAGGGTGTCCCCAGCCTACTGCCTGAAGATAACTGAGATAGGCTCCAGCATGCTCACGATAGATGGATGGATATTTGCTATTCAGTAGTGGGTTTGCTTTCATGTGGGGTTTATTAAACATTATCCCCCCCCCCCCCTCTTTTTTTTTTAAACGAACATTAGGCCCCATTGCATTGAAAAATGTCTTGCGTAGCTTGGGAACTTGTTGCGCTGTTGGGGTTGTACTAACAAGCAAAAGAAGTTGAATCTCTGACTACAAGAGCTGTTTTGAACTGGCTCTGTAGGGGAAATCGTTATTTTTTTTTTAAAGTCTGGTGCGTCATCATCAAACACGAATTGAACTATTTGCCCGATGTGATTACAGTACATCAGGATAAACACAAAAATAGAGGCAAATTCCCACTGAGTGACACATTTGATGTTGAGAAGGTGATAAAAGTGACTTGAGCTGCGTGTGCCTACATAATGAAATGAACCAAAACACAACAGTGTTTGGCATCTCCAGGGCCTGTTCGTCTTCCACATCAAGTACAGAGCAGCAACAGAAGTCCAATCGCCGCGGTTGCTCGTAAAATGGTAGAAAGATGCACCACGGGTGATACCAGTTCAATGACTGTCTGACTGCCTCGTACTTTCTTCTGAAATATGGCAAAAAAAGAACAGGATGCTTGTCATTCAAAATATGCATGCCAATGAAGGAAAAAAAAATTATGAAATAGTAGCTTGCAGAAAGGCCATGTAAAATGTGGAGGTATTATTCCGGTCCTGTCTTTTCAGACCTCTTGTGTGTGGAGGGCAGGCTATTTAGCTCTCAACCAATACAAAAATAAAAGCTCCTATCTGCTCATTGAGAATCTTCTTCTGTGACCATGCGTCATCTTTGAACAATTGCAACAGCACAGTTCATTTCGCGTCCGGTGTAAACATAGCAGTAGAAACATGAAGATACATTTCATTGCAGGGATGTCATTTTTAGTGCAAGTGTCATAGAACTGGACAGAAAATACTTGCCGTTAAACCGTTTTGGGAAGTACTCGTTAGGCTGCTTACAAGAGCACTTGGTAAGAAATAAAAGTCAAAATATGGAGTTTGGGGAGCAGAAAATCTGTGACGTGTGGGCAATGTTACCTGTCCTGAGAACAGGTTGAAGTTTGTAATGCGGACAACAGAGTGCCTTAATACAACCACTGACCCACAAGGGATCAAGAGGCTTTTGCCTCTGTGGGAGAAATAATTACTTGTTGGTTGGTAAAAAGCAGAGATGATGACCTGAAAGCAGGCACGACAACGGCTGGGCAGGCAGAGCTTTGGTCCCAAACTGAATAATAACAGCATCACAGTAGTACAGTCAAACCTCGATTTTCGGACGTCTCGGTTCTCGTCCAATTCGGTTTTCGACCAAAAATTTCGAGTTCTTTATGCCTCGGATGACGAACAAATTTCGGTTCTCGAACAAACTGAGCGTACTTGAATGCACCATTGACTCCTCTCACCTTCCTTACACGAGGAAGTGACGCTTCCTCGGGTAGACGAGGCAGTGACGCTCCCTCGTGTTGCTTTCCATTGTGAGCAGACGTGTTCAGTAAACATTTTAATTTTAAAAAGAGCGTGGTTTCGGTTTTCGAACAATTTCGGTTTTCGAACAGACTTCTGGAACGGATTATGGATGAAAACCGAAATACAAAATTCTCTGACTGTTGGTCAAATGTAGTACTTTGACCAACAGTCAGAGAATTTTGTATTTCACTTTTTTAACGGATTAATATTGGATTTGCTTCTATTTAATAATTCATCTCAAATTATAATTTGTCAGATTTAAGGGCACCAGCATATCTGCCATCAATATCCTTTATGCCAGAGAGGAAGAGGAGGGTAATAGAAACCTATGTGCAGCTGCAAACAATATCTATTTTTTTCTTCTTTTTAATATGATTTTGTTTGAACCACGCCATGTAGATGTAGATTTTGGCATCATTACCAGCCACCAAGCCCTGTCAGAAGTGTCTCAGTTTTTTGCACTCAATAAAACATTGTGTTGGCCACCTGCAGTAGCTATTATATTGTTTTCAAGCAAGTCTTTCCCACAAAATACGACGGTATGCTGCTGATGGTCGTAAATCACAAGATGATGAAACAACCGTTACACAACTCGGTAAGGCAGAACTCGCAACAGCAACTATTAATCTTCAGAACAGGCTAAAGTTCAGGATGAGCTTTTAGATCTTCCCGTGGCACAACCACCATTAAATATCACCATGAAATGAGGCAGGAGCTTATTTGTATGACAGTTGAAAGTCACTGACAAAGTGAACCGTTTTGCAAAGTGTGAGCAGCAACCATTGACAGGAATTGGCGTTTACTGCAACGAGTTTGCTTTAACCCCTAAATGGCAGGAGAAGATTAAAAACATCGACTTCATCCTAATGCATTCTTTAAGCTCCAAAATGCAAAAAAACAAACAAACAAAAAAAACATTTCATTTATTGCAGTTCGAGTTTTCAAGTGTATATTTGTTATGCACACCACCCAAGTAAGCTGCACAGACAGAGAGGCAAGTGAGAGAAAGTAGTCCAATCAGAACAAGCGTTTTAGCACCCTTGCCAACCAGCTTTCTCATTTTCAGACCCACATGCTGGCAGGAAATTTAATCAATCCACATTTCTGAGCTGCTGTGGCAGGAGGCTACTGGAGGCCATGCCTCTATCTTTCCTGTCACGTTGGCTTGCTCTTCTGGGTGAACCCCGAGGCATATCCAGGCCAGATGGGATATGTAATCCCTGCAACAGGCTCTGGTTTTGCTTCGAGGTTCCTCGGGTTGATGTGGCCAAAATAGCTCCACAGGGAGGCATGCGTGAAGCTGATTCTTTTGAAGGCAGCGAGCTGGAGTTTTCGAACAAGTTGGCTCTAGATTTTGCAGCGCTCCAATTTATTGAAATGGCAGAATTGCAAAAGAAACTCATTTTGGTTTCTTCCCCCCCCCACCCCCCCAATTTATCTCAGTCAATTCACAAGAGTTCACATCTAGTTCAAGATTGTAATGCAGCCTTTTTCCTGTCAAAGCTGCAGTGTGCCCTGAACCCACGTGGAACTGTTACAGATGAGGACTTGAGAGGGCCCCTTCTATATTTCGTCACAACCACACACATTTAATCTACAAAAGTGTAGATCTCTCCACGCTTAGCAAAAGTGCCAGTTCATGTTGAATGATGTGGAGAAGAAATAGCACGACGGATATTTACACGAATTCACAATAACTAAAAGGACAAGGGCGGCCCGGTGGGCATGTGGTTAGCGCGTCAACCTCACAGTGCAGAGGTCGTGGGTTCAATCTTGGCTCTGGCCTTCCTGTGTGGAGTTTGCATGTAATCCCCGTGCCTGCGAGAGTTTTCTCCGGGTACTCCGGTTTCCTTCCACATTCCAAAAACATGCATGGCAGGCTGCTTGAACACTCAAAATTGTCCCTAGGTGTGAGCGTGAGCGCAGATGGTTGTTCGTCTGTGTGTGCCCTGCGACTGACTGGCAACCGGTTCAGGGTGTTCCCCGCCTACTGTCCGAAGACGGCTGGGATATGCTCCAGCACCCCCCTAGTAACCGTTGTGAGGACAAAGTGGATCAGAAAATGGATGGATGGATAAAACGACAGGGAAGCACACAATCTGTAAACTCACTTCTAAGCATATCATGAGCCACTTAAATATGGTTATGACCTTCCAATTACTTACATTTTGCCACATGTTGCCACAAACGTCACAAACCGCATCTTAGCTGTTTGTGGAGCTGAACTAGCTCCACACATGAATGTTTACGCTCTGCATTAGTGCCATTTTTCATTTCGTGTTGAACTGACAGTGAGTGAATGACTGAAAAACCACCCAAGGCGAAAGACAAAATACTTTGCACCTGCTTAACTGTTAATTCACCTAAATGACCTCAAATGACTTTAGAAGTGATTTTACAGCATTAGGATCTAGTATTGGATCCAATATCAGGACACAGATATGTCATTCTACATCTTTATATCACTACTGAGCAGTCTCACAATTAAATCTGAAATATTCCTTCTGGTAGACAACTGTGACGACCGCTCTGTCAACATACAGAGCCCTTAGCTCTGGCATGTCCAGCTCCGGTCCTGGAGGGCCGCTGCCCTGCCTGTTGTCGAGCTCTCCCGGCTGCAACACACCTGATTCAGATGATCAGCTCATTAGCCAGCTCTAAAGCAGCTTTAGAACAATCCTGATGATTTGAATCAGGTGTGTTGCTCCTGGGAGAGCTGGAAAACAGGCAGTACAGCGGCCCTTGAGGACCGACTTTGGACACCCCTGCCTTAGCTCGACCCAGTCAAAAATCATTGCGATGAATTACAACAGAAACATTCAGTGGTGAATGGATCTATCATCGACATCTTACAGAACATCTTCCCAAACGAGTGGAAGCTGTTATAACTACAAAGAGGAGACCAATGGTGGTAGGTAGGGTGACCCGGTGGATTAGTGGTTAGTTCGTTGATCTCACAGTGCAGAGGTTCTGGGTTCGATCCCTGCTACAGCCTTCCTGTGTGGAGTTTTGCATGTTATCCTGCATGGGTTTTCTCCGGGTACTCCGGTTTCCTCCCACATTCCAAATCATGCATGGCAGGCTGATTGAACACTCTAAATTGTCCCCGAGTATGAGTGTGAGCGTGGATGGTTGTTCGTTTCTGTGTGCCCTGCCATTGGCTGGCAACCGATTCAGGGTGTCCCGCACCTACTGCCCGAAGACAGCTAGGATAGCTGGGATAGGCTCCAGCACCCCCCGCGACCCTTGTGAGGATCAGAAAATGGATGGATGGTTGCAGGTAAACATTGTGCTGCAGTCACCCAGCATTTTAAACATTGGTGAACACTAACAAAACAAATACAAAGTCTCGCTGTTGATTACACACAAACTGTATACAGTGTCGAGAAAAAATATTTCTCCTTCTCAAAATCAGTTCACTCAAGGCTACCTGGCCTTGTATGAAAAAGACACACACACACACACACACACACACACACACACACACACACACACACACACACAATGCTGCTGCCTCTCACTCCTGTTGCACCTTCATTATGGCCAATATCAGGACACAGATTGGAAAGACTGATGAAGTTGCTACTTCGGTGAACAATGCAGTTGTATTAAATAAGGGCATTGTGGAAGAATCCTTGCTTAATATGTTCCTCAGGAAATATCTTGTTTCAGCTTCCACCAATTTCGCCCATTCCCCTTGCAGAGCTCATTCTGTTGTTATCTCTCCATTGTTTTAACCCCTCAATGCTGTCAGCCTTATCCCTCTCCGTGTTCCATCCGGCAACACTTTATCTTGCTCTCTCAGGCAAAGTACAGATGCAAGTCAAGTTGTGTTTGGCAGTGGTGCCTCTTGATGAAAACTCAGGGGATAGGTGCTAAGAATTGCTATTGAAAAGATTGGGCTATTCTGTCTTTTTTGTGTTCAACGCAGCCAGGCCGAGCTGTTTGCTCAATTCGGAACAAATGGATTTCCTGTGTTTTTCTTCGCTCTCTCCATCTCCTTTGTTGGGACCAAGTGTACAGTTGTAATTAGTTGGCTCTGGCTTATCAAACCAATTGAAATGGAAATGGCAAGTGATTCAAAGGATTTTTAACAGGATGCACATAGAGTGAACACGTCCGCTCAGGCATCATTTTAGAACTGAGAACAGGATGAACTGCGCCCTCTGTTTTTTTGGAACCACCCAAAAATTGAATGAGATGTTGATTAAAGAAAGAGCGCTGACTTTTCCTCAGAGCGGACTGAGTGAGCTGTGTTTAAAAGCTGGATAAATGTCAAAGTGTGAGCTGATTGAGTTCTCCTTTTTGACCTCTTATGTCTCTAGTGTCCAAACTTCGGCTCCCTGTCTTTGATTCACTCATTTTTAGTGAAAAGGGTGCAGATTTATTTTAATAGACAAGATTACACCACATTCCTCATTATATGTAAAGCATGTTGTTTTTTTTCAGATTTTGATAAATACTGCATTCTAAGCAAATGGAACACAGCCTAATTTTCAACTCAAGTGTTGGAGAGTAGTTTTAAATAACCATCCCAAGAAAAACAGTAGTTTTTTGTCTTCAAATCTATCTATCTATCAATACATCTCTAGATACACACACACACACACACACACACACACACACACACAAGACAATATAACTTGTTTCTCTAGCACATTTAACAACAGCTGCAGCTGTAATAAAGCACTTTACATATCAAATAACAATCCTATAACAACAAAAGAAATCCAAGACGGTAAATCAAAACAGAAGTGAATGATAGCAACAAATATAGAGTAGATGCCGGTAAACAAGAGAAGAGTGTCAGTCATATGTTGATTCGAAAGCAAAGGAATAAACATTTGTCGTGAAACGAGTTTTAAAAATGGTCAGAAAGGGGCTTGCCTAACATTTAACAGAATGTCATTGCAGAAGGACGGACCAGCAACAGAAAAAATTCGATCACCTCTGAGGCGCTGCTTAGTCTTCGGCACCTCCAGTAGCATCTGCTCCACAGACCTGATGCACCGGATAATTGCGTAAGGCTCAGAGAGGTAAGATGGGGCGAGGCCATTTCAAGATTTGAAAAAAAAGAGAAGTACTGTATCTTAAAATGGACTCTAAGGTGTATTGAAGAGAAGCTAGAATTGGGGTTTTGTCCTCCACTTTACCAGCTCCAGTTAGGAGGCAAGCAGCAACGGAGGCCCAACTTGGGAACGACCTCCAAGCGGTGTTGGGCGTGCCTCCGGGCTACGAACAGTTCCCAGTCAACAGCAGACAGCTGGGTCTGCAGGTACCCGAGTCGCTGCAGCTTTAGTAGCCGCTTTGGGACCCAGTTGGAGGTTGCTCAACAGCAACAGCAACAGCAACAGCAGCAACGGAGACACTGGAGGGAGGCCTAGCTGACTCCAAAATATAGTGCATTACAGAAATCCAGCCGAGATGTAAGGAAGGCAGGGATTACTCTTTCTCAGTGCTGCTGCTGATAAAGGAAGGACTTTACCTTAGACAGCTGCATAAATTGAAAAAAACCTAGATTCAACAACAGCGCCGATTTATTCTGCACTATTCAGTATGCCTTGGATCATGAACTCTCCTTTCTCCTGAAATTATTCTAGTACATCTTTTTTGAAAGACTTGTGTCAGACATACAGTAGGCAATGACAACTTTCTATATTTCCTCAAATTGTGGGTTGAGGAAAGGAAACATCGGACTTGTAATGCATCATTAATTTATGATTTTTCAGAGGCGGTCCTTGAACGTCTCTCGAGTTGGATGGCAGTTGAGAATGCGCGTGGTCCAATAGATACGTCTGTATTTGCTTCAGTGTTAAACAAATCAATAAAGGGTATGTTTTAAAAATAAAACAACACTACAGCTTTCTTTGTCTTGGAGCTGCAACATATTCACGCGTCCTGAGAAAGTGCTGCTCCTCGCCCTAGGGCCAGCAGGTGATCAGTAAATAATTACTACGATGATATTATGTGCTGCACACAGGCATCCATCCTAATTTCAGACATACAAGGACAAATTACTTATTTATCTGACAAAACCTTCACTCTCATTGTTATACCAAACTCTGTTCTTCTCTTGGGCTCATATCAAACCCTAATGTCTCCGCGCATAGCATCAAAAAGCCAACATAAGACATAAAAGAAACGACCACACAAAATAAGCACAGTCATGCTTTTCCAGAAGTATGCTGAGAATGGATTTTACATTAGAATGCTTTTTGTTTCAAAAGAGGCATCCTGTAGGAGAGCAGCTCAGCAGTCCAAGGACAACAAGGGGGTGTTAAGTAAATCTACACACAGCTATTGTTGCCTTCTGCTCAGCTCCCCTTCAGTGTGCCAGAAATCCCCTGTGTGATATTGATTGTGTTCAAGTAACAGGCGGCGAAAATGGCCATCTCATTATTTTTAATGGGTGTTTGAGATGGGCTTCATTGCCATGCTGTGCTGTCATTTATAAAACCAGGAAGAGGAGCTGAATTAAACAAAGTGCCTGAGGTGCGCTGGGAAGAAACTTCACCAACAGAGGTGTGACAAAGGTGTGTTCTGACACATTGTTGGATTCATAAGAATGTATATTGATGTGTGTTTTCTTTGGCAGGCAACAAGGTGACAAAGTGGGAGCACACGCAGGCGAAATTCAAGAAAAAGGAAGCAAGTGAGAGAGAGCTGTCACCTGAAGCAAAACTATGTTTGCATCTGGACTGTGTAATCCAGGCATCTGGAGCACATACTAATTGCATTCATTTTTCAATCTATATTATCCAGTTGGCTGGTGGGTCCTTCTTCATTCAAACACTCTGATTAGGCACAGATAGAGTTGCTTCTACAACCCCGGAGGTGCCATCAGGTCCTCAACAAAATGGATTTTCTTTTCCCCCCAGAATTTTTTCATCTAGATGATTTTTAATTAAGCATCCTCCCAGTTCTCCCCTGTGGCTGCTCTTATCAGACCACGAGAGCTTTGCCTTTTCCCTGCTTGTTGTTTAAAGGACCTCACAGCATACGTACCACTCAAATGCCTTTTTCATCTATTTTTTGGGGGGTATTTATTATTCTTACACCGAGGGACCTCTTGACACCTCCTAAGATTAACTCAACTCAACTGTATTTCAAACAGCCATTGCTGCAAACAAAGTGTTGTACATGGAGCAACTAACATATACAACAGTAAAGCAACAAATTGGAAACAAAGACGGTAGAAAGCACCGAACAGCAAAACCAAGAACAAATCTGAGTCAGGCTGAGTCAAATGCCAAAGAATACAAGTGAGTTTTGAGCCGGGTTTTAAGGATGGGCAGTGAGGAGGCTTGCCGAATGTTCAGTGGGAGGTCATTCCAGAGAGAGGGACCATTAAATACATTTATTGTTGATGCAGCAGTGGAAAAGGCATGCTATTGATCATGAAAGCGAAGATGGGGCAAAGATGCACAAATGCTCGGTGGTGTAAGCTGTGACTTGTGGGGCAGTTCTCTCTCTTCAAAATCGGACATTATAGGTATTGGAAGATAAAGTCTGAACCACTGAAATCCAATAAAAGATCTGTATCAACAAATCTAGTTTCACAAAGAATGATTAGATACGTTTGCACGGAGTTTCTCAAGGCGCTGGATGTCATGGGGCAGTCTTGGTTGAGAAGTTGGACTCGAGTGGGTGTTCCAACTATACTCATCAGCCTCCTTGGTAAGGTCTGAATAAGGGTTCTGGAGAGGGTCATCCGTCAGAAAGGCAATCCTCGGATTCAGTCGGAGCAATGTGATTGTCTTTCCGGTCCTGGAACAGTCAACAAGCCTTACACCCTCAGTCCTGCAGGGACCATTCAGATTCATATTAAGATCTAGACAACTTCACACATGCATGCATCAGTGGGGCAATTAAAGAAAATATTTGAGAAAGTAAGCAAAAAAGAAAGAAAGAGAGAAAAGACAAACTCTCATGCCTTTCTTTCCAGTCTACATGTGCTTTGTGGACTTTGCAAAGACTTTTGTCCCAAAGGAAGTCCTGTGCGTGGTGCTCCGGGAATATGGGGGTCCCTGATGCAACCCTTGTTAGATTTTGATCTGTGCTACCAGCACTTGGTAAAATTTGTTTCCAGTGAGCTTTGGACACCACCAACAGGGTTGATACAGTGCTAAACTCTGCTTGCCGTGCTGTCACTGGCTGCTTGAAGCCTACAAAGGTCGATGACCTATACCTACTCAGTGGGATTGCTCCACCAAGCATCCGGAGAGGACAGTTGCATCCCAGAAAGAAAAGCTGAGACAAGTAACTGACACCCGCCAACTCTACAATCATGAGCCAACAGCAAAAAGGTTAAAATCAAGGCATAGCTTCCTGGACTCTGTAGAGGCTCTGGACAGAAATCCGGACAAGCAGCGTGTCGCTCTGTGGACAGAACATCTTACCCAAGCCCCACGCACAGTGTCTTTTACCAGGCCATGCAAATCTGTTCCATCTGGTGCTAGTGAAGCATGGCCACTCTGGTCTTGCCGTAACCGCCTGAGAACTGCTGTCGGCCGATGCAAAACAAATCTGATAAAGTGGGGGTTTAATGAGAATGGTGACATCTCTTGTCTGCGTGGAGAGGATCAGACCATGCATCATCTCCTTGTCTGCCCACTCCTCCCGACATCTTGCCCCCAAGAGGATCTAGCTGATCTCACCCCGAATTCCAGACAATGCATCCAACAATGGACTGGAATCATCTGATGATACGTAGTGACTCGAGAAGAAGAAGACCACCAACAGATTCTGTTGGGCCCAATACAATTTTAGGTGCAGAGATGAGAGGGTCAGGTTTGGTGGCCACAGTGTTGAGTCTCAGATATTTAAAGATGCAGGCTTGATTAGGCTATGATTTTCGGCTCTCACAGGGAGTGGTTTTCAGCTTGATTTCCCCGTCACTCTAGTCTTACTTTCCCTGATGGTCTGGAGCTGTGGGAAGGGACTGAAAGAACAATAAAAAAAAGTGGCTAGAATGAGTTTCCACTGCAGGGAATCTGAGCTGTCTATTAGAGAAACGTTGAGAACCTCAGTCATTCAGGAGGGGTCGACACAGATTCTCATTTGTGAAAATATACAGTATTGGTGGGACAAGTCCTCACTTCCAGTAAAATGTTGCTGTCAATTCAAATTTTGCAATGTTTTTGTACAAAGCTACAGCAAAGGTCCCAATATTCTTTTTCTGAAATGCTTCATGGCACAGTAGTCGACTGGGTAGCACGTCCGCCTGACAGTGCAGAGGTTGTGGGTTCGAATCCTGTATGGAGTTTGCACATTCTCCCCATGCTTGCGTGGATTTTCTCTGGGTACTCTGGTTTCCTCCCATATTCCACAAACATGCATGGCGACGTGCAGGGAGTTGCTGGAGCCCCAGACTACACCCCGAACTGGTCACCAATCAGTCACAGGGCAGCTATAGAGACAAACAACGATTCACACTCGTATACACACCATCATTGAGTGGGAACTGATCCCACGCTTCCCACACACAAGCCAGGCGGGTGTACCTCTTCACCATCAGTGACCTAAAACATACTGAGAAGGATGTTCTGTCCTTAGCAATCCTTCATCTCAACACCCCAGAGCCTAGTAAGGGATGTGTCTGGATTTGAACACAGGTTTTGAAAAATTCCACGTGGGAAAATTGACCACGAGACGACAGGAGGAGCTATAATAGACATATACCATCTATTTAGGTGGGATAAAAACTATGCCGCGTTATGCATCACATGTACAGCCATTTGTTTCCGAAAAATATTCAGGTCTTTTGAATTGAAAACTGGAAAAAAAATAGATGAAAAAGTGTTCCAAAGATGAACCATGGGAAAGGTTACAGAGGAGATGGGGGAAGGCACAGGATGAATAAGGATGATAAAAAACCAAGACAAAGCAAAGTGCATCCCCCAGGCTTGTCGCATGTTTCAGAGTCTCCAGTCTAGTGGCCCCTTTAGGAAGTTAGGGTCATGTAGCAGCCCAAATCGATGAGCTGAGAAGGGACTGAGAGGCTCCATACTAATACCTGTTCCATGGTAATACCGCCAGCCCCATCCCTGCTGGGGAGTGTCATCCATCAAGCTGTTGCTGCCACCAGAATTGAGTGAAGCTGCAAGAGATGGCTGAAGATTGTTTTACAATCTTTCTTCTACATCTGAGAGCTGATTTTAATAGAAGCGGTCAGAAGGAAACTTTGACCTGCTCCGATGTCTCTCCCTCTCTCTCTCTCTCTCCCTCCCTCGCTCCCCCCTCTCTCTCTAGAAAGAGAGAGAAATGTTTTGCAGGTCTTGTGGGCAATGACATTGCAACAGGGCAGGCAACCCAGACAAATTCTGAGGGCCCAAGCTTTAAAACACTGCAACTACATGTCCCCGTTGGGAATCCTTGACAATGAGCCACCTAGTTGCAAGCTTTTTAGAGTACACTGACAGTACAACAGATGAGGTGCACTTATCATTCAGGGCATGCAAAAAAACAATATGAGGATCAGAAGAATAACATCATAGTGGGAAGTGTGAATGCGCACTTTAGTAGAAAAAAGTATGGATGCCATTTTGTCCCAGTCCCAACAAATATTTCGGCACATTATTCACGAACATTATTTAGATGGCACAGCAGTTCAAAAACTACATGAGATGGAACAATAGTCATCTGTTTGTGTGGGTACATTCCATTAACCATGTTGCAATTTGTCCAATTAGTAGAATAATACAAGAAATAAGATGGAAAATATGCTGAATCCTGGCCCCCTGAGTGGATGTGATAATAATTGAGCAAACAAACAGATTTGAGTCAACCATAAAACGAAAGTACAAAACTTAACATAACAAAAGAGAGATACAGAGCCTCCGTGGAAGAAAGACTACTATGAGGCCAACTACGGTCGACAAAAATAAACGTGAATGGTGACAAGAAATATAATTCAGAATCTTACTTCTATTTCTTCTGTACCAAAATAATCTGCTGCACATTCTTGACAAGTTAGCGACATTATTACTCTTGAAAACGACTCCGCCCACCAGCGGTTGCAAGGAGATCGTGGGGAAAAAATAACAAAAAAACAAAGAAATATTTGAACAAGCACGCAGAAAAATAGGAACTTACACTGTTGGCTTGTTCTGTCCAAAATGGTATTACAGTGATCCCTCACTTATCAGGGACCGAGACCACCCGCTAAAGAGGAAAACCCGCGAAGTAGGTACGGTATATGTACATGTGTATGAGTATATGTAATATTTATAAGGCCAGATTTACTGGTATACATGCATGTAGAAGTAAATGTTTGTAGTAATTAACATTACTTAATGCTATATACTAATCTCTCTCTCTCTCTATGTGTGTGTGTGTGTGTATAAGATGTAAAGTTAGGTTATGTTAGTGTATAAATAACAAAATACAGTAAACATATACATGTAGTACTGTATACTGTATGTTGCTCTATGTGACTCGCTGTTGTTTTGCTGACTTTCGCTGTCTCTCGCGGACATTTTGCAGACCCTTTGGCGGACCCTTTGGCGGACCCTTTTGCGGCATTTTTGTTTTATTTTATTTTATTTTTTTTGATGAATGCTTTTGAAAAAGCCGCGATGCACTGAAACCACGAAAAGTGAACCGCGAAGTAGCGAGGATCACTGTATTTGTGTATGAATAGAAAGATATTTACCGTGTCTCCTTGAATTTTCTGATAAGAGTCTAAATGGTACGTTCAACATGAAGCATTGAACTTGTTACTGCCAGTTGATGTTCAATAATTGTTGCATACATCTCAAATGTGAGTGTCTGTGGCAGGAACGGTTTGCATGCACATTTGAATGCAAACTAAGAACATCAATTTTGCTCTTTATTGTTTTTGGTTGCTTTCCGTGCTGGAAGTTAAGTTGTTTGTGATGTTATATTTCAGTTGTTTGATTTAGAATATCTTTGAGGGATGATGTGGGTTCTATGTTACTTTTTGCCTCGGGCTCCCACGGGGGGATACAACTGCCCTTGCTTGTGGGACAATGAATGAATTGGTCTATTACATGGTGGTTGCCCAAACCTCAGCATTTCAGTCTTAATAAATCATCATACTTAGTGATCGACTCCTGCTCTGACAAGGAATGCTAAATGAGATATTTCACCCTCGTGAGAAAGGACAAATGTCTGGCTACACTGTGTGCCCCCGCGTACATTTAAGTCAATGAATAGTTTGGCTCACTGAAGGCATTTTCGAACTCAAAAGATGCGCAGCTTTGGGAAGTAATTTGATATACAGTATCAATAGCGAAACTTTTAAACTTTAAACTTTAAAGCGATATAATTTTGATTTCAAGAAACAGTTTTTGGAAGAACATGCCAAAAAAATAAATTAATCCTGCAAAAAGATGCAGGTCCAACCATCACATTGCAATACCATTCAGGATTTGGGAGGCGATAGCTTTTCAAGAATACTGTATAGTTAGTATTAAAGGGGGGATTTTATTTGATTTATTTTTACCAAAATACCGGCACAAACTCCATCCAGACTGTGTCAACTTTGGAATGTGTACTAGTGTGATCACACATTAAATTTTGTCGAGTACATTTTACTCCCCCCTCCAACAAAAAACAAAAAACCACACGCACAAACAAATAAAAATTCACCCTCATATAGGGACAATATAGATGCACAATCAGCCTGCCATGCATATATGCAAATCCACACAGGGAGGCGATATATCAGCACTGTGAAGCCGATCTATATCGATATATATATTGAGTAATTTTTACTCAAAGTAATGTATTCATTATACTCCAGACAATTAAAATCAAATGTTATTTAAGTTATTGACCCACATTTTACACTGATGAGAGCCTTGTACTCTGAATAAAGAGATTTTGATCCATTCTGACGATTTACTCCTCCAAAATGTTTCAAAACAATTCAAGGAAAGAGCATTCTGACTCTGTCAAAAGCAATCCACCAATTTTACTGTGTATTTGCTGAATTTGGCAGGGAGGCTAAAAAGACTCTTCTGTACTGTTTTCATTTTACAAGACATTTATTTTCACTTTTGAGGGACTTTAAATTTCATAGAGTCCTTGAAATGATCATAAAACCGTGATGGTCCACTCACATAAATGAGTGAAGCAAATTCTCTCTTGGACAGTAAAAAAAAAAAACAGAAACCCCCCCCCAAAAAACCCTCACTGAATATTTTGCTGTTTTCCAAGTTTAAATTGTACTTAGTTCGGACTGGGACGAACTGTAGTTGTTTTAGAGTAACACTACACAATTTACTGTACAGTAGTTGATATATTATATTGGGTTCATTTCAGAATTGCGCTGAGAATAAAAGAGATTTTTTTAGAGGGGGAGGGGCAAGAGAGGGGGGGGGGGATGATGCTTTCACTACGAAAGTCACCTAACCGTACAACTTGAGACAAGACAAATCTTGCTGTTAATGAAGTGAATGTGTTATTGTGTGTTGGACTGTGAATGACATGTGCCGGTAATGTATAATTCGGGGCATGGAGTTTGTGGAAGGGAAGAATGCAGTTGGTTCTCTCCTCACAAACCTGTTCCTCTCGATTCATTGCATTGTTGTGAAGTTGGTTCTTCAACTGCAGCGAATAGCAACTTCCACTCTTGGGGAAACCTTCAACATTTGTTGTGCATTTTTAGTAAAGGTTCATTCCAAAGGTGTTTGGTGGGGTTGTAGTCAGAGCTTTTAGAACCTTGTTGTCACGCCGGAACAAAAATAATGCCCTTCACCAAATTGTTCCCACATAATTGTAAACATAGAATTGCCCAAACTCTCTTGGTATGATGACAAACGAGATGAACATTTCCCGTACTATATGGGTTGAGGCCACTCCAACCACAGTAGTAGCTCTCGCCCAACATTAAACTGCCAACCAGGAAACTGAGATTCGTCAATCCCAAAAACATTTTTCCACTGCACCGGTTTCTCTGACCTAACCTTAGGCTAGCTTTTGTGAGGTGCACAGTTTTTGTGTTGATGCTAAAAACAGGGGGCATTTGGAACTCTGTTAGTGAGCATAGCATAGCTGAGTTTCTGTGCTATATACAGTGAATGATGATTTAATGAAAGTGTAAGAGGGAATACATTTCTGAGCTGACTCCAGCCACCAACCAATGTGCAAAATTGTGAACTCTATACAATAATTGAAAAAAAAAATAACAATAAAAATCATAATCTTTCATTGAACATTTTGGTCTATTATAACAGCATAATGACGACCATGCTGGGTATTTATTTTAAAATTGGGTACAGTAGTTCTACTGTGGATTTCTGAAGAGTTCCTATACCCCTTTGATTCCATCTTCCATTTGCATCGATTTAACAAGTACAACAGCGTCATCTGTTTTGTTACTATGCATTTTTTCCGGGATGCAGAAACTGCTTCCAAAACACCAAGGTAGCAGTTGACTCCAGATGAACAATTAGCAGTGTAAGTAAATCCCACTTAAGCGAGCTTCAGGATCATCAGTTATCCTAAATTGACACATGACAGACTTGAGGTGAGATGCATGTCGTGTGTTGTCAAGTGACTCTGGAAATAATGCAGAAATAACAAAAATAACTCGTTCATTGTTCACACACATTTCAAAGTTCAAGTGATTCAAAGATGACAGACGTCTTTATTCTACTGCGAATGTACAAGAGTCATTTATTAAATACCATCTATTGCATGTACAACTCAGACACAATGCGGTGGGAGATGAAGTCGCTGCCTTTCAATTAACCTGCCACAAGTACAAAGAATTTAACATTTTTAATAACTGTGGAAGTAAGGTAAAGTGCTTTCTTTCGGCTCGCAGACCATGTGAGGCAAATGACAGATCTTAGCAATCATGTTTGATCCCCTGCAGCCACAGTCGGACGTGATTAGCTGTTCCTTTAAATTGCAGGCTAAAACAGCTGCCCATCATCTGCTGGACATTAATAATGTCGCTAACTACTTAACGCTAATCATGGCAAAGCCTGACAGTCGTAATGAAATTGAAACCATTTCCAGTTGGTTTAATTGATTTTGCTTCATTCTGTGGTTGGTCTGGCAGGTCCATCACGTTTAATTTAATCAATCAGCCCACTGCGCACAAAAAAAAATCAGATCAGCAAGCTCCACTGTAAATGGAAAAACCCCTCTAAAACGGTGGCAACAGTACCCGATTGCCCACATTTTATTTTACTTTTATTCTATATTATTCTTATTCTTTATTCAAATATTTTAAAATTGTACAATTTTCAACTATTGTTACTATATATATTGTTATATACGCAGTAAAACTGCAGTGGCGAGTTGTGTCAATCTTGGGGTTTTTTGTTGTCATTTTTGCAAAGCATTACACATACCAGGCACATGAAACAAATGCAATTAAAAAAAAAGAGTAACTTTAAAAAAAAAAAAGACAATAGCACTGCTGTCTTAATATCATTTTACTCCCAATAGTGAGACTCGCTTCCTCACTCGCTTCCTTTCAAGCAATTCCCAAGATGTACTCATTTTCACAGTAGTTCTCGACTTAGAAATCTATTGTTCCATGGTGCACAACTACACAATATGTGGGTTAACTGATTTTGCTGTCATATACCGGTAATATTCTAGAAATGTGTGACAGGGCCTTTATTTTGTAATTTATATGCTGTGGAGATTTAGAGCCCACCAAGTGGAGACACATCCCAGGATGCTTCTAATCTGAGTTAATTCCTCTCAATGTAATGGAACCTGTCTTTATTTGTACAAAGCTACTGTAAATCCCCCGTAAAGGGAATAGAGTCTGGTCGACGAGCTACATAATTAAATGTTGTAAGCGCTGCTGTGAAGTGGTACCTGTATTGTACAACATCAGCAACAACAACAAACCCATAATCATAAAACATGATCATCTGCTAGTAGCTCTTTTACTCATATTCAACCCCAACCAAGGGTGGCTTGAATTAAAAAAAACAATTCTAAAACCAAGCTCATGGCAGTTTGGGATTTAACCTTGCTTGTTTTTTTTCTCCGATGAATATTTAAGTGGGCCTGCAGAGATCATTGAAGATAATGACATGGGCTTGTGCGCGGCAGGCTTCACGAGAGTTAAAGGATGGTGAAGGAGAAATACAAGTTGCTTGATGCAGAACAAAACATTAAAGCATGACTTGTTTTTCTCCGATTAAATCATATTAAAGTCAAGCGTATTAACAATTTCTCCTAACACGCCTCCATGGCAACCAAGACTTTGATTTGGCTCGAGAGGGAAACAAAACAAGAATCTGACCACATGAATACTGAATGAGACTTTCTTTAAATCATCTTGGTGCTGTTTGTAGTTCTGATGCCTCAATTTAGACGGCAGGGCTGTTGCAACCAGGGAGTATGTGGCTGCGCAGGGATTGTAAATAAGAAAATGACTCGTGTATTTACAGGAACATGAAAAGGTCAGGCTATGCTAATAAAAACCTTCATGTCTTACAAGATAACCAAAGCATTGAGGTTGACTTCATACACTGGCTTCTATTTGTAATCATAAAAATGGCCTGGGGACATTAAATTACGTCACTCGCTGAAGCTCTGTGGTTCCTTAGAATTCAAACAGTGTGATGTTGCATGATAAGAGCCCTGCAACCATCTATTTGATATTCTTTGCTTTGTGCAGCAACGCCCGCCGCTGACTTCTTGTCAAGTTGACCAAGCTCCAGTAATGACTTGAACATGATAGGCTTTAGTCCCACACAGAAGTAGCTTAATAAACATTCATTAATATGTGATTCTGGAGGGCAGCGGCGTCAAAAAGGTACGTTGGCAGCTGCTGAATTGATGTTAAATCTTCAGAGGCGCTAAATTATTGACACTACAGGCGAGTGATCTCTTTCCAAAGAAAAGTAAAACAAGGCTAAATTTCACATATGCTGCTGAGGGCTTCTTCTCACGTGTGCACTTATTGTACCACCAGTTAACACACATGACACTATGCTACACCGTCTTTTAAAGCCATGCTTATGAGTGAAAGTTTTATCATTCAGGCATCAGTTTTGCCGTTATCCTGTAGTCATATGATGCGCGCATCACATGCAGATAGATGGTCAACTCTTGCCATAAAACATTGATGTACAGACTTAACAAAAGGGTTTCAAGGATTGACCCTTGTAGGACCCCACATGTCATGGCCATTCAATCAGATTCAAAGCTTCCAATGGTCATAAAATATCACCTTTCCTCCAAGTCGGAACTGAACAATTTTCGGACCGTTCTATAGTTAGTCCTATCCAAGTTTTCAGTCTGTTCAACTGTCTCAAATGCTGCACTGAGATCACCTAACACTAGACGTTGCATCTATCCTGGGTCAGCGTTGAATTTTGTATCATTGAGTACTTTAGTAAGAGCCAATTCTACAACCGTGATGAGGCTGGATACTTTATTGAAATCGATCAAAAAGTTCATTTCAGTCTTTTGCTGAGTCAATTAATAACACTCTCTTCACAATCTCGGTTATGAAAGGGAGGTTTGAAATGTGTCTATAATTTGCTAATGAGGAAGCATGCACGGTTCTCTTCTTTTACAAATGTTTGACGGCAGCTACTTTTAAGAATTTAAGAAGCTCAGCTAACTACAGTGAGCAATTGATTCGATGTTGTATACCAGTGCCGAGCGGGGCCCTTCAGACATAGGTCCTCACTTAACACCAAACAACCCAGCTAGGTAACTCAGCACATATTTCTCTATCGTACAAATACTACAACAGTATGTATTATTGTCACAGTTGACACATACACTGCTTAGTCTCATCATCTGATGATACAACCATGCAGCGCTATTAGGGGATTTTTTGACTGTGTTATTACCGTGGCGGGATTCTACTGTCCACTTTGCCACTCTAGAACCTAAATTTACCAATTTTTGAAAAATAAAAACTTTGGTGTATTCTAAATGAATAAAACATGGCTGATGTTGAGGTGTTTAGACCTCGCAAATGATTACCTAAAGTTGCTCAGGGAGGTGAGAGGCATGCAGAGGGCTGGGCCAACAAGGTGGCGATCCCATGCATCCATCTGTGGGGCATCCACATCCCCCTGCCCTCCGTCGTCAAAAAAGTGTCGGTGAATGATCATAGATGAATGCGCATGTAAAAGGGTAATCCAGGGGTCATAAACTCTGAGAAAGCTTTGTCCCACCTTTGTCGACCAAAAATGTTTCGCCCGGGGTTTCTTGTGTGCTTCACTTGTGTGCCACTGAGGAAGGCATATAGATTTCACAATCTAGGATTTAGGTGGCCAAGAAAAAAATATGCATTTTATGATCCTTTCAGCCTATGGTTGAATATTCTGTTGGAGTAACTGCTACCAATATCTGCCAATGGCCCGTTCATCATTTGACACAGTTTGAGTGTGTTACTTAATCCCTCTGTCATGATCCTGTTTTTGTTTCTCCAGCAGTTGGCAGAGGAGGGCCATCCCTTCAACTTGGACACCTAATCAACTGACTATTTAAGGATTCCCGTGTTTTCATGTCTCTGTCGGGGAATTGGCCTTGCTCACGACCGTCCCCAAGTGTTGAATTTGTCCAGATAGTCCAGGTTCTTGCGCTTCCTTTTTGTTCCCACCAGGTTTTGTGCACTTACCTTTATAAGTAGTTTTTCGTTGTAGCTATAGTCACAGTTTTTGTATTATATGCATTGCCGTTTGGGTTTCTTCTTGTCTATTTATTGACAAGCAATTTCCTTTTACGTTTTTATCCTTGTCTTTTTGGTGTGTTTTTGGTTGTCTCGTTTTCCAGGTGTAGAACCAGCATTCTTTGTTGAACTTTGTCGGTCTTGCGACTGATCTTTGTTACTAAACCTTTTTTTTTTTTGGGCAATTCTTTCCAAGTTCATGTTTCTGGAGTCCGATTCTGTCCAGAAACCTGACAGAGCTGAATGGGAGTCAACATGAAAATTGAGTGGTCATTACAGATGGGGATCCTCTGTTAATAGTTGCTAAATGATCATCTAGGAGGGAATTAATGAATTTGAATGGCTCTGTGGAAAATGGAGGATGGAAGATATTAGTTTCATTATTATTGGCTATTATGGTTGCTATTGACATTTCCAGGAATAACTGACGGGGGTGCTGTAAGGAGAAAATCCTCATTGCTGGCAAAGATGTGCGAAGCAGATCAGCCGGTTATAATTAGGCTGTGAAATTAAAATAATAAATGCATGGTCTTGTTTTGAAGGTACAGTGAGTCAGATGAAATGTCAACTTGCCTTCATGTCATTTACTTTTATATTCTGTTTCATAACCGTATCCTTCTTGCTGGGACTTGCCTTGTGCTTGCCGGGAACATGAACATATTTACTTTGAAATCTTGCCATGTAATTGTGAGTTAAGTTTAGTGAGCATGTTGAGTATCTTTGATAGTGTATGTTTGTTATTCCGACAAATAAATTGCCCGGGAGCAGCATGTGGCAATTTTCAGTCACGGGTTTATTAAATTAGTGCAAAAGACAGACATTACTCATTCAAAATGTCTTCTTTTTCTTTGAGGTTGCTTTCCAGTCAAGCCCATACTCCTTCTCGTCGTTTGATGAGTGCAGGCAGGAGAGAAAAGAACTACGGTACGCACCACAAACACATTCTTTGTTTTCTTCTTTTACATCTTTCTTAGGACATGAAAAACATATGAAGAGCGAACGGGGGAGCAACATTTGAACCTAAGCACATGAGCATTGAAAACTCAAAGACCTTTCACTTTGCAATTAAACACAATATAAAAAATACCAGCAAAGATGTTACAATGAAAAAAGTCAACACCAACACCAATGGCATTAAAACTAGTTCTCAAATTCACTGGGGAAACATTTCTTCTTTAGACACAGTCTCTGTGGGGAACCAATTAAACTACAGTACTTAAGTTAATCAGTACTGTAAAGTGGTAAAAAATAACATATTTATATCATAGTACTTTTTATATGGTTCACACCATTATATACTGATTCCACTTAATGACAACGAATGCAATAAAAACAGGTAAATCGGGGAAACGACTCCAGAGTTTTTCCGACTTTAAAGGCTTATTGGCTACAACCTTGTCCTAAGAGACCACAACCACTTGCAGACAAAGAAACAGGCAGAGTCTCTCCTCTGAAACAGAGAAACTAGATCAAACACAGTCTGCTGAGAATAGAAAAGAACACATCAAAGAGCCAACACTCTACACCCACCACGACAGTGTCTCAGCCTTTGCCGTGTTTATTGGCATGGGTTGGGGGGGAAGGGAGGCGGCTTCTGTAGGGGAGCGAGTGTTCTGGGATCGAAGGATGGGGGAAACGTGGAGGAAAAACATTCAGGATGGCAGACCAACTCTGGAAAGGGCTGAGTGGTGAAATCCACTTTGAAACTTATACTGTAGTGTTTGTTCAACCACAAATACATTAACGATCACACTCATCTCAAAATTGATGGTAAGATGAGAGGTGGTGTGCATCCTGGTCGAGTCGCCTGTCAATCACGGATCTGACATCTCGGGACAGACTACCATTTATACTCGCATTCATACCTATCGACAGTTGAGGCTTCTTTGAACCGAATGTTTTTGGACTGTAGGGGGACGCTGGAGTATGCAGAGAGGACCCACACAAGCAGAGCGAAAACATGCAAATTGCACACACAAAGGCTTAGCAATTGTGCTGTCCTCCAGCAGTTTTGATTAAGCCTGTCATTGAGACATTCATGAATCAAAGTATTATTGTGGTAGAACTGTCAGCTTTTTTTTTTTTTGTACATTTCCCTTTTCCTCAAGCTAAAATGATGGAAATACTTCGAAGTAGTGCAGTTCTACACACAACATTTTTGAATATTGTTATTTTTGTCATGATGGCGTTCGTAATACTTTTATTTTTAATGATAGTCAACACTGTGGATGGTTCAAGGGTATGTAAAGTGATGGAGGGTATCAACTCAAGCATGTCTGACAGATGTTTGCCATGAGAATGAAAACCAGTCATGCTCATTAAAACAATGATAATGAATCAAGTTAAAGCACTTTATCAGCAGTAGTGGAACATCTGTTTGGTAGAATATTGATTACAGTATTTGATGGGGTTCTATAATGCTGGAACGTGCTTTGACAGAACTACGTCGGATCCAGGCTCAAAAAGAAATCATGACACCTTCTACTCGATAGATTTCACAGACCGATGGACACCCGTTGTTATTGAAGCTGCAAAAAGTAAGATGGGGGGGAAAAAAAAAAGGATTAAATACTCAATGGCGCCATACAGGGTGAATGTGGACCGATCACAGGATGTTATTTCAAATCCAGCCTCAAAACACATCTGTTCAGAAAAGCTTTTTCACTCTATTCAATCTATTGTCTCTATTTTGTTTTATTTTATTTATTCCATTTGATGTTGTTTTTAACATTGTATTTGTGTTTTTTAACTGCTTGTTGTAAGGTGTCCTTGAGTTCTGAGAAAGGCGCCCACAAATAAAATGTATTATTATTATTATTATTAAAGGCGGTCAGACAAATTTAAGATGATGCGATATTATGTGGGAAGAAGCAGTACGCCGAGGAGAGTAGCGACGAAGAAAAGCAGCCAAGTGTCGTGAGAAGATGGTGATTTTTACAAAACAGTTGAGCTTGTGGGGATTGTGCCTATTGTCATGTATCATTTTTCATGGTGTGAAGACTCCTTCTCCTTCTCTTTCGTCCTCTCTGCGAAGCCAGCGTTGTGTGTGGGAGATATGTTGTTGCTTTCCGGTGGACCATTTAGCAGAAGCTACAGGCCTGGGGAGACAAAACATGAAGGCAAAAGGCTGAATAGCCGGAAGGTGAGGCATGGACAGGCTATAGGGGGTAAACCAAGGTCTGCAGGGAATCACATAAATAACAAACTGCGGGTATTCATGTAGTTTCACTAAATATTCAGTGCGTACAGAACAGAAGAAAGAGGCTCTGGTTCAAGTGTTAGAAACACATTTATTTGCACTTGTAAATAAACCGAAAGCCTATTCTCTTAATTATCACATACATTCTGTGGTAGTAGAAAGATCACCTTGTTCTTGTCCCTATCGCTCTCTCTCTCTCTCTCTCTCTATATATATATCCGTTTATTTATACGTGAATTCTACTCTCCATTCCTTTTCAAGAAAACGATCTGTGACCCTGTCATACGAACAAGGCGTCTTTTCCAGGGTCTTAACTGGGGTGATATAAGTCAGTCTGTGACCCCAAGCAACTACAATAAAACACACCGGAAAAAAAAAAAAAAGATTAATCTGTCGCTAGTCGTTTTTAACAAAATGATTAGAAGAAGTCTCCAGTTCAACTCAGAACAGAATGAAAATTGAAAAATGCTCCCACGGATGCCAACACCAAACGATGGGTTTTCTCCGGGTACTCTGGTTTCCTCACACAATTCAAAAACATGCATGGCGGGTTGATTGAACACTCTAAATTGTCCCTAAGGTCTGAGTGTGAGCGTGGATGGTTGTTTGTCTGTGTGTGTACTGCGATTGGCTGGCAACCGGTTCAGGGTGTCCCCCGCCTACAGCCCGAAGACAGCTGGGATAGGCTCCAGCATCCTCCACGGCCCTTGTGAGGATAAGCAGATCGGAAAATGGATAGGTGGATGGATATATATATTACACACACACACACACACACACACAGAATTTTCTCTTCTTAAAAGCTCGGGTCCATCACCAGAAGCTTGGCAACTTGATGGTCCTGCGCAGGATCTACGTTGGTCCCAGTATTGCACTCTAAAATTCAAATCCATTAGTAGTGCTACATTATCACACCGTCTGATATGCCTGACCTCAAAATAAGGCCCCAACGCATCAATCACTGATTCGTGTTGCACATCAGATTCAGAAATGTGAGATGGTTGTGGTCAGTGTAATTTAAGTTGCCACCTGAGCACGACTGGCGTAGACCTTAAATTGGTTCAATGCATTGAGTTCTGTGTGTGTCCGTGCTCGCGTGTGTGTGTGTCTGTGTGCGTATGTGTGTGTCCGTGCGTGCACGCATACGTGTAGAGTGGTTTCCTGTGGCAGTATGACAATTTGTCACAGCAGATGGAATTACAGCAGATCAAGATGTAATACAACCACGGTAGTCATAGCTATAGAGAGAGCGGGCTGACTCACACACATACACACATGCTGAACACTGATTTGAAATATGAGGCTTTATCGATTGTTTCTCGTCTTCGGGTTTGTGACATGTTGGAAGAGCTTGAATGAAGTATTTTTTCATTTCAGCTAGCAGCTTCATTTTGTCCCCTCTTCAGCACTTGGGGGTTCCATATAGAGGCCACATTAGGTGTGGTGCTAAAAGGTTCTACATTTAGAAGAGATTTGGAGAATATGTTATTCTAACAACTTGCACACTATTTACACACTATTTATGCAACTGTTAGAAATGACTTTGAAAGAAAAAGTTTGGTTTACCCAGAATGTGTAGATGTACCTAATGGTATGTACTTTTTGTGCTTTTCCTCTCGTGAGTTCATACACAGGATGATGAGATTATAAGGTAGCATGCACTATATTTGATTGTACTGCAACACCACACTCCTGCTTCTGGATGGCTGTGACAATGCAGTGCTACAACACCATTATACACACAATTTATTGCACTGACATAGAAAGAATTCTCAAGAGCACAACAGCTTTTACTTTACAGGCTTACTGCTGAGCCTTTTTGGGAATGCTCATTAAGCAAAATGCATGTGGTGCAATATGGTGTAAAACAGGCCACGTGAGATGGAGGCAATTTGACATAGCCTGTGTCTGTTTCTTAGTGGTCTACTGTCAAATTACGTGCTCTGTGATTCTGTTTTGTTTGCGGTCAGAGTCCCGCTATGCTTCCTTTCATAGGTTGGCAGTCACTATCATTGAGGTTAAGGCAACAAACTCATTGCGAACCTGCATTACTGTATTAACATGACAGTATCTCTTGTCGTTCATCGCCCTCAATGCAGTGGTGGTTTTAGAGTCAACATGTGTCAAATTTAATTATACAGCTCTTAATCACAAGAGCTTAAAAGGCCCACAGTTGATAAATGTTCAAAACATCCCCTGATGCAAACCCCCACCCCCACTCCAAGATGGCAAGGAAAAACTCAAAACATGAGAGAAAAAACCTTGAGAAGACACCACATATGTGTGGATGACCGGGCTGCAATGGATGCAGAATGGGTAACATTGTACACATAATGTGGTGCTAAACAATGTGAGGTTGAAAAACGTGACTGTCCATTTCATAATATAAAGCACTGCAGGAAGACACCTGGGGCCAGGGGTTTTGTCAGAGGCACTCATTCAACCCACTAACATTACTTAATGTTACCACAACAGAAAACCAAGCAATCCTGCAACAGGAACCTCTTTTACATGTTATTCATAAACTGGGTTGCTGAAACATTGCATATTCCCCTCCGTGGTTGAAAACGAAGACAAAAAGGACATTATGTTCCATTTCCGCACCATATAGACAAATAACAATGAGAAGACTGTTATAGCGCCAGATGATGATGTTGAGAGAGATGAAGAGAAGCAACTTGAGGGTGTCGCAGAGGGAAAGGAAGAGGACCTGGGAGACCCTTTCAGATTGAAGATGGAGCACATAAAAGAGAGACAGATGAAGATCCTGAGAGGGAGCAGGCTGCAATACCAGCGGAGTGAGAGAATACACAGCTGCTGCATGTGAATCCACAAGCACTAGACCTTCAGGTTTGTCGAAAAAAAAAAAAAGCCTGTTTGCCTGCTTAGTGTGTGCGTGTGCTTTAGTATTTATTTTTTGATTCAATTCACATAATTCCTTCAATTGTGTCCCTAGTTGTTCCCCGGGCACAGCATTTCTTCTCAGCTGCATTTTCATGGTGAAATGTGTCATTGCATGGCCACAATGTGGGTGGACATGCGCTGTCACCTGATATGATGCTGGTAGGTCGATCTTGATGCAGATTTCGGTAGATCTGGCTCCCTCTTGGGATTTATGCATCAACTCTGGCCATTTCATTAAACCGGTGGTTTTTGTGACGTCTGCATTCCCTACAAGTTGCATATTGAAGCTTTTCACAATTTCTCCTCCCAACGTGCTTGAATGTGGATGAATGAATGCAGTCTATAACACAGTATTTGGCATTCTCCCAGTTTCACAGAACTACATCTGTCTGATTTTTTGCCTGGATTTGTTTTAAATTTGATCAATTGCACTGCAAATCTGCTCGTTTTAATTCAACACCATATGATGTTTAACACAGGCAAAGTGTCTGGTTGCATCCACAGTATCCAGTGTTAAAGTAACATTGACTAAAATGTTAAATGTTCAACACACTAATAATGACACTAGTGGGTGTTGATTAACATTTTGTGTGTTCATGCCAACACTACACAGTATGGGGAAACATATCCCATGCCTCGTCTCTACGTCTCTCCAACCTCTGTGAAAATGGTCCCCTACCCCATGAAAGATTTGGGGACACTAGTTTGTTATGTGCTTTATTTGTGCCGTAAAAATAGTAATTATTTAAACCAGCCATGTGAGATTATTTTTTTTTACAAAGAATGATGCTCATTCGACTGAGTGGAGACAGGTTAGAGCTAAGATCGGTCCTAAAAAATTGAGCCCGACCCGACCTGGCCCGAGGGTATACCCTATTCGAGCCCGAAGCAAACCCGAGATTTCATATTTTATTTGTGAGGACTCGGGAGGAGGAGGGGTGATTTATGATAACAAAGCCTGTCTTTTGTAACGAAATTTAAGTTAAACAAGACTGTATAAACATTTACATCTTTTATATTTCTGTTTCTGAAGAGGTTACATTAACCCACAATTTTCCATCATTAACGGATTTTTTTTTAAGAGTGGACGGGGAAAATTTAAGGCCGTCCGTCATTTTGACGGGTTGAAAATTGGGCCGTAAGCCACAGCAGCAGTACGTCCTTAAGAATCTAGCGCGGCACTTTAAGAGAGAAAAGCAGAGAGATAAAGACGAACAATGATGGGTGGATACTCGAGAGGGACTGGAAGGAGTTCTTTGAATTGTCATTGCAAGAGTTTAGTACAGTACGTGTTGTGATGAGGCGACTTCTGTTTTTTTGTGAACCACGGTCTCTCATGGCCAAAACTATTCACGGCCTCGAAAAACAAAAAAAGTCAGCGAGAGAGAAGCCCGACCCGACCCGAACCCGAAGCAATGACATTATTATACAAACAGACATTTTAGACCCGATCCCACCTGAATTTTGGGTCGGGCTCGGGTGGCCCGATCTTACCTCTAAGTCAGGTGTCGTACCACCCAGTGCAAAAAAGTCACACGCAGCTCATCACGTTAGCCGCTTACACCTACTTCAACCAAAACATGTTCAATTCCGTGCTAATAAACCCACTTGGCCATGTAGCCCATGCGATGGCATATTGACATCCCACGAAATACAACTATTGGCCAATTTGTTTTAAACAATATGAAAATGAAAACGCAAGTGAAAACCAAGCCATGACCTTACATTTTTTTTCCATCAAATACCATCATGTGAAATTCTGCGTATCCGTGGGAAGTTTGAGTTCATCGTGCAAGCGACGGGTAAAATGATGCTGAAGAAAAATCTCTACTGCAACCAATCAACTTCAGTCATTCCGTAAGGATGGTATTTTGATTTCAAATGGAGGCAAATCAGGGTTGAATCCAGGTGACAACCCATCTCAACACGATATCAGTACAGTCAAACCTCGGTTTTCGTACTTAATCCGTTCCAGAAGACTGTTCGGAAACCGAATTGTTCGGAAACCGAAACCATGTTTCCCATTGAAATCAATGTAAAATGTTTTAATCCGTTCCAAGTCAAGAAAACAACTTTTTAAAACCACTTTTTTTTTACAATTTCACACCATAAACTTTACAAATGTAATGGGAGATTACCAATTTTAACATTAACATAGTAACATAAAAATTGAAGGAACACCTGTCGTGGGGCGTGCGCCTCTCCCAGCTGTCAGCAGGCAGTAGGCGGGGCATTTCGGCATCCCGAACTCCTTCGCCAACACAGACACACGCAGACCTGACTCATTGTTGTGTTTAATAAAACGCGTGGAGTCGGACTTTGTGCTCCCTGTCCTTTATTCTCAGTAGCCACCTTTTATCTCAATACTTTGGCAACCGCCCACTTTACGGCCGTGACGTCACGCCGTCGTAACATGACCCTATGGCTGTGGTTATATGCCACATTCACCCCCCCCTTTTATAAAAGTGCAAAAACATTCAAACATATTAATAGTGCACAACTTCAAAGCCAGAACATGGCCAACCTATCTGGGTAAACAGGGTAGACTACCCATTTACCCGCATAGCCATGTGGTTTATTCTGCCACATAATCAGACTATGTAGTCCCTGAGATACAGGGGCTGCCGACGAGCCCGAACAGGGCGGCGCCTCGGTCCGAGGGCGTCAGCCGGCACTTCGAGTTCGGGTGGGATTCCTGGGGCTACCGGAGGGAGATCCCAGTCCCCGGCAGTGTGGCGCGGATCAGCCGCCGCGGCGAGTTCTTGTGCTGATGGTGGGTTGACGCGCCTTAGGCGACTGGCATGCCAACGGGAGCCGTCAGCAAGGAGGAAGGTAGCTGGGCCCAATTGTGCCATTATCCGATGTGCCCTGTCGTAGCGGTGCTTCATCCGGCGTTGCGCCTCTGCCACCATGTCGCCGACAGAGGGTCCTGCTGCTGGAGGGCCTGGAGGATCCCTGCTGGGCGGCCGTAGTCGATCCATGGGAAGTTGGAGTTCCCGTCCGAGCATCAGAAGGGCTGGGGAGCTACCTGTCGTGGCATGTGGCGTCGCTCTGTAGTGCTGTAGTGTGTTCTGCAGGGCCGTGCTGAATGGGAGACCTTCGGTCAGATGTGCTCTCAGGCCGTTCTTGAGGGTCTGGTTGAACCTTTCCACGCCCCCATTGGCCTGCGGGTGGTACAGGGCCGTCCTGATGTGCTTAATCCCTCTCTCCCCTGTGAAGGCAGCGAAGTCAGCCGAGAGGAACTGGGGCCCATTGTCTGTGGTAATGGTGTCTGGCACACCCCAGCGGGCAAACAGGGAAGAAAGAAAGTCAGTGGTTTGCTGTGTGGTTACTGACCCCACGGGGAGGACCTCCGGCCACTTGGAGTGGAGGTCGTAGGCCACCAACAGGAACCGCTGGTGATGAGGAGTGCCATGGAGCTCCCCACAGATGTCCACCTGGATGTGGGACCACGGCGTCGCTGGCCATTGGAGGGGCTGCAAAGGTGGTGTCGGGGGTGGGCCCGTCTTACCGCTGGTCAGGCAGGCGGCGCAGTCCTTGACCATCGTTTCAATGTCCCTGTCGATGCCTGGCCACCAAACCAGGGTCCTGCAGCGCTGCTTCACTCTCACAATGCCCAGGTGACCGTCGTGTGCCATGTTCAGGATGCGTGCTCGTAGAGAGCTGGGGATCACCGTGCAGAGCCCCCGAGCGACGCAGTCACCGTTCCAGCAGGAAAGGTCGTCTCTGACCCGGTGGTAGGGCGCCAGCTCCTCTGGCACCTTCGCAGGCCAGCCCTCCTGGATAAACGTGCGGAGCTGTGAAAGCACGGGGTCCTGTGCAGAGGCCGCCTGGAGCTCCTGCAGGGAGACTGTTGTTCGGAGGGGCTCGTGCAGCATGAGGACCAGCTCTGACTCTGAGCCGTCCGGGGCGGTGTCTGGCGCTGAGGTGGGCGTGGCCCTGGAGAGCAGATCAGCCACAACGTTTTCTCTGCCGGGTGTGAACACTGTCGTGAAGTTGTAGGCCTGCAGTCTCTCTGACCACCGGTACAGGCGCAGCGGTTTGTGTCCCGATCCTGCCGTGGCCAGGAGGGCTGTGAGTGCTTGGTGGTCGGTCCGGAGCGTGAAGTGCCGCCCGTAAAGGTACATGTGCCACCGCTCGCACGCCCAGACGCAGGCAAGCGCTTCTCTCTCCCCCACCGAATACCTCTGCTCCGTGGGAGTCAGAGATCGTGAGGCAAACGCCACGGGACGTTCAGTCCCCCCGTGCAGCTGGGACAGGACCGCCCCTACCGCCGTGTTGGACGCGTCGCAGGTCACCAGCGTAGGGCTATGGAGGTCGAAGTGGGCGAGCACTGGAGGGGAGGTGAGCTGTGTCTTCAGCTGGCGGACTGCCGCGGAGCACATGGGTGTCCAGGACCAGGGGGCATCCTGTTTGAGGAGTGCGCGTAGTGGCGCCGTGGTCTCTGAGTAGTGTGGAAGAAAACGCAGGTAGAACGCCGTCATGCCCAGGAATGAGGACAGCTGCGCGGGGCAGGAGGGCTCAGGCAGGCGTAGGATGGCTTCCACATTTGAGTGGAGCGGGCTGAGGCCGTCGGCATTCAGGCGAAACCCCACAAACTCGATGACCGGCGCGGAGAAAATGCATTTCTCGCCGTTCAGCGTGAGGTTGTGTTGGGCGAGCACCTCTAGAACCCTGGTGAGGCGGTCGTCGTGTGAGGCTGCTGTCGCGCCGTGCACCACTATGTCATCCAGGTACACAACCACGCCAGGGATGCCGGCGAAGATGGTGGCCATGATCTTCTGGAAGCAGCTGGGGGCAGAGCTAAGCCCAAAAGGCATGCGGGTGTACCTGAAAACGCCCATGTGTGACACGAAAGCGGTGAGGTTGCGGCTCTCTGGGTGCAGCAGAACCTGCAGGTAACCCTGGCGGAGGTCGAGCTTTGAGAAGACTGTGGAGCCGTGAAACTTGGCAGAGAGCTCTTCTGTAGTGGGCAGAGGATATTTATCTGGTATCACCGCTTTGTTCACCTGTCTGAGGTCGATGCAGGGGCGCAGGCCGCCCGTCTTCTTCCGTGCCACCACTAGGTTGGAGATCCATGGCGATGCGTCCACTCGTTCGATTATGCCAGCGTCCAGAAGTTTCTGCAGCTCGGCTGAAACATCAGCACGTAGGGCGAGGGGCAGGCGGCGGAGAGGCTGAATGACTGGAGTCACCTCCGGGTTCAGGAGCGGCTGGTGGTTGAAGGCGGTGAGGCAGCCCAGTCCAGCGAACAGCGAGGGCCAGCGGTGCAGCCAGGGCGTGGTGACGGTTAGTATGGTGGCACCCATGTTGTCTGTAATGGAGAAGCCCAGGGCACAGAACAGGTCGAAACCGAGGAGGTTGGCGCCCTTGCGGGACACCTGAAAGGTGAAAGCTGGGAGAGTTCTAGCGCCATAGCGCACGGAAAAGGTCGCAGTGCCAACCATGTCGATCTTGGTGTGTCCATAACCAAACAGGTCTTCCGTGCCAGGTTTAACAGTCATTCGTGGAAAAAGTCGCCGGACCGTGGCCTCATTCAGGAGTGACTTGGAGGCTGCGGTGTCCAGCAGCAGTGACAGACACACGCCGTCCAGCTCGACTGCGCACCACTTGAACGGCTTGTTGCAGGCGCCCACCGAGTGGATGGTGGTGGAGCCAGATGCGTTGGTTAGGTGGGGCCCGGGGTCCACAGGATTAGAAACAGAGCGGCAGACTTTAGCAAAGTGGTTCAGCCTACCGCAACGTTGGCATCTTTGTCCTAGCGCCGGGCACGCGGGCGCACGTGTGCGGTGTGATGAGGAGCCGCAGTTCCCACAATGTTGCCTCATCGTGGCGCCTCGACGTCCCGCGACGTTTACCTCCGGCTCGTCGAGAGGAGCAGTGGTGTCGGGGAGTGGGGCCGTGAGAGCAACAGTACGAGATGAAAGAGGCAGATGTGGAGCGAGGTGGGGAAGGGCTGGAGCTGGGTCCGAGGCGGCTAGCCGGGATGCTAACAGGGCCGCAGACTCGAGCTGGAAAGCCATTTCCACCGCCCTAGACAGCGACGTGTCGTCCGGCGATAAAAACAGCTTCTCCCGCAGTTTAAGGTCCGTCGTGTGTTCGGCTAGCTGGTCCCTAATCATGTCGCCCTCCAGATCTCCGAACCTGCAGAGGCTGGCTAGTCCCCGGAGGTCGGCGACGTAATGGTGGACCGACTCACCGGGCCGCTGTCGACGCTGCCGGAAGATAATCCGCCGTGCCATGACGCTCTGTGGAGCAGCGAAGTGTCCGGAGAGCAATGCCACACAGTCCGAAAATTTCGTGGCCGGTCCGAGGGTGCGAAAGATGCGTTGGCCCTCACAGCCCAGGCTATGGACAAGCATTGCCCGCCTTCGCGCGTCGCTAGCGTCGGCTAGCCCGAAGGCTTCAATAAAGGTCTCGAAGGACTCCAACCAGCGGGACCACGGGACTGGCGGCTCGCCAGGCAGGGCGAGGAACGGAGGAAGAGGCGAGAGTGGAAGCTCCATCCTTGTCGCCAAATGTTGTGTTTAATAAAACGCGTGGAGTCGGACTTTGTGCTCCCTGTCCTTTATTCTCAGTAGCCACCTTTTATCTCAATACTTTGGCAACCGCCCACTTTACGGCCGTGACGTCACGCCGTCGTAACATGACCCTATGGCTGTGGTTATATGCCACACTCATATTTTGCGATTAAATTTTTCTTAAATTCTATAGTTTTGCGTACTATTTTCCTCTTTTCTTCACCAGGTTCACCACTCCACTTGCTTTCTTTGGTGCCATGATTAGGGGCTGATACATGATGCAAAAATAACAGTCCAATATTACATAGTTCTCACCAAACACGTCTGCTTTTTAAAAATAAATTCTTAATCGAACAATACAAACTCGTCTGCTCACAAGCTGTTTCTGTACGATTATTGCTTAATAATGAGACACCGGACACCAGAGTGTTCATTATGTGCCGCTGCATTGAAAAATGTAAACAAACGCACGCACCCTTCCCCCTCCCCCCTTGCTGCTAGGGCAAACCATTATGATAAGAGGGGGATTTCACTCGGCCTAACAGAAGCGTCTCACCAAACACGTCTGCTTTTTTTTATTGAACAATACAAACTCGTCTGCTCACAATGGACGCTAGACTAGGAAGCGTTTCACCAAACACGTCTGCTTTTTAAAAAAAATCTATTGAACAATACAAAAACGTCTGCTCACAATGGTCGCTTCCTGTGTTTCGACGAAACTCAAGGGAGCGCGGCGACATGAGGGAGCGCCGCCACAAAAGGGAGCACGGCTACACGAGGTAGCGTCACTTCACTCCTCTCGGCTTTGCTACCTCCTCTCGGCTTCGCTTCCACACGAGGAAGCGAAGCCGAGAGGAGTGAAGTGACGCATTCAAGTGCGCTCAGTTAGTTCGAGAACCGAAATTTGTTCGGCATCCGAGGCATAAAAAACTCGAAATTTTACTTCGAAAACCGAATTGTACGAGAACCGAGACGTCCGAAAACCGAGGTTTGACTGTATTACATCCTAGGCGACACAGACTATTTCATTACTGAGTGGTGTGAATGCAAACACCAACATTCTTTTTTTAAGACTATCCCTGAACTTTGAACACTAACTGATTTGCGACACTAACTTGATTTGAACATGAAAGCCAATGTGGATGACACTCTTCACAGCCAATGGAAGTTAGTGTTGTTTGCTCCTCTTGCGGTTCAAGTAGATTGATAATGACTCAATTCAGCTTTGTTTGTCTTGCACTTTCACACCAGCTGCCACTGTAACAAAGCACTTAACAGAACATGAGATAAAATATTGACAAAAATACAAACAGGACAGACGAACCATTTTTCCTCTCCATTCCTACATATGCTGTGTTGTTTGAAGGATGCAATGTCTACACACCAAATCCAAATATTGCACATGTTTTAGCTTCTGAATACCTCTGTTGTAGTTTGGGGCATGCACTGTATACTGCAGCAATCGGGGGGGAAAAAAAACCCAAACTGAATTTGAATCGGAAACTTGGTTTTGACTTAAAATATGTGAGTGCATCGAATCAAACGAAATTGAATCCTCCCACTTCAAAATATATTGCGTTCGGCAAAAAGAGTCTTTCAGTGGAGAGAGAGAGAGAGAGAGAGAGAGATATCTGTGAACGAAAAGCCACATTCGCAGTCCTGACAAGTTCATTCATATGTATGCGAAAAGACAACAAGAAACTCATTGCATTATTTGTACCCTCTCAAACTGAGTCATACCATATTCGATCAAATCGTCATCCCACTGAATCGAACCAAATTGTTCCCTTTTAAAATCAATCTAACCTCATGTTTCGAGATACACAATGAACCATCCTTTATTGGTGAGATGCATAACCCTACGCTGCACACTTTGGCTACATGCCTTTTTTTTTTTTTTTTGCTGTTGTAGACAATACCAAAGTAATGGCTGTCATTGTTGGATTGGTCCCTTGTTAGAAAAACAGCTCTAATGACTCCACAGTTACCTCCCAGTTCATCCCTGCACTCATTAAAGTATCTGCAGCCTATTTAATGGAGGTGTGCCCATCCGTTTTCGGTACACTCTGAAGCTAATAAGGTATTAAAAAGACTCAGCACTATTTGAGCCATTAGAAGTAGAGGTGTACTGGAAAAGAGGCAAAGCTTATTTTATGGCTTTGTGTTTATGTGATTACCTCACATATAAATACGTCCTTCGTCACACAGACTGCAGACACTGGTGACAAAATAGCCATTCTTGTGGTTTTACTGATGAGACCTGACTGAGAGGTTCCCACTTCATAACCGCCAACTCACTAGTCCCCGTTAAATTGATCTCAGAAGGAACCGAGGACTGGCAGTAGCCACTCATCAATCAAGCTTTCATGAATGAGGTAGAAACTAGAGAGAAGCCACTTATGAGTTCAAGTGTTACATAATGAAAGCCTTATTGCATGGAACATTACGTGGCAAGAATTAAAAGCCATTGGTCACAGATGCTTTTCTTTCAAATTAATGGAACTTGAGAAAAGGCTTGGTAAAAAAAGAGGCACATTTTTATTAAGTGAGCCATGCTTGCAGGGGGATGGCTTGATAAAGCTCACAGCTGGCATTGTTGCCAAAGGGTCATTTGACAAGGGCTGAATTAAGTATTGCAACCCGGTGATTTCCCTTTATGATATTTTTCCTTGATTCCAATGTTCAGTTCATAATTCAAAAGTACGAATCGGTCGCCGCAGGGCTTCAATGCATGCAATCAAACAATCGATCAGCCAGTCAATCAAATTTCATTTAACACTTTTCATCTCAAGTGGAAATCAAAGTGCTTCACGAGACTTAAAATCAATCTCTCTCATTTGCCCACAAGGATACGGACACAGACTTGCGCAGGTGAACATTAACCCGCAAGACACAACTCACACACATACTAATTCAAAATTAAAGAAACCTGAGGCTGGGCACGAAACACCCTCTCGAGCAGCCGAGTGCTGCCAAATTCTGTAGTAATTGTAAACATGAGATGCAAATTTTCGGAAGACCGGATTACTGTATTACACTCAATCAGTTAATACAAAGTGACGTTTATATGCTTTCCTCTTTGGTCCTGGCTGCGCGTGCGGAGCATAATTAAAGTCAACGTGAGACGTGTGCTCCAAAGTGGAAGGATGTTTTGTTCTTGGATCTCAAATGGAGACACTCGTTGAAAAAAATGGCATCAGGAAATTTGTTTTGATTGGTTGTTTGGCTGTGCAGTTAAAAAAAAAAACAAGCAGAAGAACAGAGAAAATCCAATGTTAAAAAAACCCAAATTGAAATCATGAAAGTGGAAGTTTCCATCCAGCTAATCGCGGTCAAGGTTACGGGTGATCTGAAGCCTATCCCGGCTGACTGCAGACTACACTCTGGACGAGCCACCAGTCAATCTGAGGGCACATACTGAGACGTACAACCATTCACACAGTCACTGAGTAGGAACTGAACCTTCACTGCCTGCAAAGTCAACCGAGTGTACTGCTACATTAACAGTGACTGCCTTACTATTTATTTATATTTATACACCGTATTTTAAGATTAAGATTTACCTTGACTGGCAGAAGATGGCTGAGGTAGCACCCAACCCCCACCCCCAACACTTTTGTGTCAGTCAATACAATATTTCAATTGACGAAGACCATTCTCTAAAGGGGGCAGCCCGGTGATCGACTGGTTAGTGCGCTGACCTCACAGTGCAGAGATGCTTGGTTCGACTCTGGCCTTCCTGAGTGGAGTTTGCATGTTCTCACCGTGCCTGCGTGGGTTTCCTCCCACATAACAAAAACATGCGTGGCAGGTTAACGGAACACTCTGAAATTTCCCTTGGTGTGGGTGTGAGCGCGGATAGTTCATCCATTTGTGCCCTTCGAGTGGCTGGCAGGGGCTATTCTGCCTACTGGCCGAAGACGGCTGGGATAGACTCCATCATGCCCCGCGACACTTGTGAGGATAAGCGGATCAGAAAATGGATGGATGATGGATGGATATTCTCTAAAGCAAGAAACTAAAAGATTGTTTGTTGTTGTAGAATCAGAATCACCTTTATTGTCATTGTATAGCATACAACGAAATTTGGGTGCCACTCCTTAGTGCATTTCGTAAATTTGTATGGTACTAGTGTCAGGTGTTGCATCATGGTAGGTAGAGTACCGCAAAAAGGAGGAAGGCAGGAGGAGCAGGGTGGACTGAACACAATATATGATCCAAAAAATACTTGCACGAGTACACTGGAAAAAAACGAACTATGTACTAAGTATGCAAACAAAGTCCGGAAAACCACAGGAACTAAAGTAACAAAAAACTATGGCAGAAACACAACGTGACAGGGGCACACGGACACAAACAATGATCCGACAAAGACTGAGAGAACCCAGGGAACTAAATACAAGCAAAGTGATGAGACAATGAGAAACACCTGGACAAGACACAAAGGGTTGAGGGAGCTGATTGGTTCAACACAAGGGACCCGGATGACGAGAACAGGCGAAGACAAAAAGGGCACGAGGGAACAAAACCAAATGTAATCTAAACAAAAACATAACAACCAGCATTCTCGTCCTATAAAAGCACGACAGCAGAATGATCTGTCACCCACCATGTTCTAGTTAATTAGTGGATCACGTTGCCGCAAGTGATTTTTTTTTTTTTTGGGGGGTGGGGTATTTCAATTTATTGTTCAAACAGTCTTCACAGCATAATTGGAAAGAAAACACTCTTCTCCGGCATACAGTATAATGCAGCAGACATTTTTGCCATCAAGAGAAATTGAAAAAAAAATGAAAGTCAATCAGACCATAAATATACTCTCTCTCAAACTGGAAAGGGGATTTGAGTCGAGCCGTAGAAGAATGAAAATGGCTATCATAGTGGAGGATCAGAGAAGACGAACAGTGTGGACTAAATACCATGGGGATCCAAGTTTGTTTTTGTTTAATAGAATTTTTTTTATTGCATTACTCAGGGGTAAATGGTTTGTTTTTCCAACACCCTCACCCTCTCCTTTACTCTTACCATTTCAATATTCTAGAACTCTTGCTGAAATGAGAAAGAAAAGCAGAAGCAATCAAGTTTCCTGTAGTGCACCACAGCTTCAGACCAATTTATTGCTACATTTTGTAATCCTGCATGGACAAGATTGAGGTTGGCGCTTGAAGACCTAAATCGAGCAAAAGTGGGGGAATTCTCAACAACGCATAAGGAAATGTGTGCATGAGTTTATGAAATGTCACTTCGTAAATGTAATTCTCTTATAGGCATGAGTAGTTTAAGTCCAAGCCACCAATCTGTCGAAAATGTTTATAAACTATGCTGTCTGTGCTTTCACGTTGCTTTAGCCATCCATTTTCAGTTTTGAAAATGTGTTTGGAAAAGCTGTTGAGGAGAGATAATACATGAACGTAAGTAATGCAAAGAACATCGGTATACATGCGCCACATTGTTTGACTCCATTTTAGTTCAGAGCACATATGCCGCGGAAATACATTCAACTCTTTTTATGTAATGAGTATTTTTCCCAAATACTACTCTGTAAAATTGTATATGACTTGTATATTTGTATATGGAGACACTGTACTATACTGATGCAGTGCCATAAAAGGGAGAAAAAAGATTGTAATCTCCATACATTCATCTCCTTTTCTCATCCCTTCCCTGTGGCTCTTTCCCTTTCCCGTTCTCTCATCTCTCTGTGTCAGCGTCAGAGTTCAGCTTGGAGATAAGGGAATAGAACCAGAATCTCGTGTGGCTCTCTATCATCCTCTCACATTCAACACTCTAGTGATCAGTCGCTGATGTCTGTGGCCCAGTGCTGCTCTCTGTGATGAGCTCGGGCAGGAGTCATCTCTCCTGGTGCCTGCTGGGCTTGTGTAAGGAGATTTTCAGTGTTTGACCTGGAGCTCATGTCGCTCAGAACCAACCGTGGCGTTGTAAAAAAGGACACGTGGGCTCCCCATCGGCGTTAGATCAGTGTGTTTGGTCACACACGCTTAGGGTAAGAAGAGAAAAAAACCCGTCATCTGTAGCAGGTATTTGGCTAATAAATGCTACGGTACATCAATGCAATCTTTGAATGAATGCAAGTATTTTTTTAAGGAAAAAGGAATGGCAAATCACGAACCTAATATCACAAAGTACCACACATTCCAAATGCAGAGGCACCCACCGGCATTCCAATTGCAATTAAGAGTGTTCCTTAAAAGTTGACTCTGACTTGTGTTCACGGGCTATCATTAAACTTGGAATCAAGATTTCAACAAAATTGATAACTACAACAAGAGTACTAATTACTCACTCAACTCGACAACTTTTTCAAATGCCAATATTTCGGTAAAGCATCAGTCTGGTTTTAGGGTAAACCACAGTCAAGACCGCCCTCGTCAATTATTAAATCAATTTCAAAGTAATCTTGATTGCCCAAGATTAAGGGTGTTGGTTCTGCTGGATCTTTGTGCCACTTTTGATATGGTAGAGCACACCATCCTTTTATTGAGACGAAAATATCTGGTTGGCCTCTCTGGTGCTGTACACAAATGTTTTTTATTCTACCTCACTGAGAGAAGTTTTTATGATAAGTTTGGATACATGCTTTATTGAAGTCTATAAAATAATGTGGTGTCCCTCATGGTTGAATTTTAGGTACTTATCGTTCAATTTACATATGCTCTTAGCAGCGTCATTTGGAGGCACAAAGTGAACTTCCGCAGCGATGCTGATGATATGCAGCAGTACATTTCTGTATCTCTAAGTTGGTCCAGATTTGTTTTTTTATTCTCTCGTAGGTTAAGAAGAATACAGTGTTATGCAGAGGTGTACTTAAAACAATTTTATAGACGAATAATAGTATTGATAGTCGCGCAGGGGGGGATGTTTTCTTCTTCCTAGGGGGGGACAGAAAATAATTGAGAAGCATGACCTAACCAAAAAATAAATAATAAAATCTAGAGTCAGAAAAGGAACTCAGAAGTAATGGAGCTCCCGGCGGTCACCAGCCCAAGTGAAAACTATAAAGTAAAACAAGAAAAGTTCCAGCATGCTAATCATGCATGAAACTGGGAAACTGTGGGGGAAAAATGAGAACAAGGAATGATTAGCATCACTGGAAACAGTGTAGCAGGAGCAATGTCATGTGCCGTGTCTATCAAAAGAAAAGCACGCCCTGTAGCTTCCTCACTACTCATTATATCCTCTCCACCTGATTGTTAATGGTTACCAGGTATGACACCAGATAGGCAGGAGAAGCGGTAGCGTCCACTGGTGGCGAGAGGAACTGCACTCAAACCCTCATGACCACACGTTACAAAGGAGAGACAAAAAGAATGCATTGAAGCGGAAGTAAAGTCAAACATTTTCTTGTCATTATGTGCCCTGATAATCCAATTATTAATCTTTCCTCAATAGAATACTTATCGGATTAATCCACTTCACCCCAATTATCTTTTTTTAACTTAGCCCAAGGAAAAAAGTTGAGCCATGTCACAGGGGCCTATTGCGCACTACCCCACCTTCCCCCAAAACGGTCATAATGATTACAATGCTATGTTAAAATGTTACATTGAAGTCCATCTCTTTCAGCTGCATATATGCACACTAAAGATGATTGTACAGTATTTAGTAGAACTCCTAGTTAAATAATTAAAGTGCGATGTTTACTATTGAGCATTAATGTGTGTTTCATTGAACGGAAGCTCAGTCATGGTACAAAAACTCAAATTTCAATGAAACAACATGAAATAGGGGCTCTTTTTTAAAGCATAAGGAGTGGAAAGTAAAGATATTTGCGGAAAAATGTAAACAGTGGAAATACGAAGTAGGCTGAAAAATAACCACTCCACTCAGGTATAGAGTGACAAACTGCACGGCAGTGACCTGTCCACGTTTAGGTACATTTTAGTAACACATTATTTAATTGATTGCCTTTTCAATCATAAAGCTTAATTAAAGCATTTAGCCCTGCTACAAAATTATGCAGCATGTTACTTTAACCATTGGATCATTGTTTTCATCAGCGCAGTGATATCCTTTAACCCAGAGGCTTTATTTGTATTTGTATTTTTTTTACTGATATTCTTCATCAAGGGCCAGGAGATGATATTGGCTGAGGTGATTCCCTGAGGTGGAGTGAAATTTCCTTATTTTGACATAAACGAGAGCAAGGATGGATGCACGGACGCTCTCACGAGCTGGCACTCGTGACTTGTGAGGACTGAGGAAATGATTCACAACCAGAATGTCGAGCCTGATAAAATATACATGTGACACAACCTTCTTTCACTGGATATATCGACATTACTTGTTATTCGTATAAACCAAATTGAAGGAAATAATATATACATCAAATGCACATTATCATGTGGATAAAAGTGCTTCCCCTACGTCAAAGTCGATTCAGCCGAATGCATCATCTTTTACCTTATATGCTTCTAGGGAATGAGAGGCCATAAACGCAAAGACAGTGCCCCGCAACCAAAATAAATGAAGCTTGATTTTTTTTTTTCAGGCCCTCCCTTTTTTTCTAAAACAGAGCTTAAAAATTTTTGCAGTTGAGCCGTGGTGAGTCGGACTCATTCAAAGCATTAGTTCCCAAAACATCAGTCATAGGAGAGATACACATGCTATGAAAACAAATGTTCTTGAAGTAGAGTTAATAGTCTTCATTTAGTCCTGTATTTTTGATTTGCTACCCTGTATGATTTGGTTTGGTTGCTGAAATAACAATAAACAGTTTTTTGATATTTCCCCCGAAGCATTGCAAATCCTCCCACCGAAAACTTGACAACTGGAGTTTTTATACAGATACACACCACACGCATTGATCTGCATCAATACCCAAATCGATCCAAACGGTGAGAACGATTAGTGGTGGATTTGTAAATACTCCAGTCCACATGAAATAACGACAAACGGTGATGTTATATTATGAGAGTGCTTCTGATGGTTCAAGAAACAGTGTGATACAGAAAAATGGAAAACTGCCAGGGAACCAATTCTTAAATGAGTAATATGAAACTGGCATAAGAGACAAGCAGTGTGACAGATGAAGGATCAATATAACAAGGCTGCAAGAAGATGAGAAGGAGTGCTCCAAGAGACATGGCTGTGATTTATATCAATAAACTTCATTGTTGGCTGAAAAATCTAATGGGAAAACTACAATTCCACCTTCCTTCAGGGCTAAAATAACACTCTACTTTTTGCTTTTTTTGGGTGTCGACTCACTCTGATACTGTCTTTTAAATGTTCACATTACGACTTTCTTCTTTTCACCATTGCCTCTACCTCTGGTGTACAAGTTGCAAACCTTAAGATAGATGAACAGAATGTACAGAACTTTGGAAGTTCTTCAAGATTTTTCTCACCAAAATTGCTGTGAACATTTATTTTGTGAATGGAAGAGGCTGAATTATTGATGCTTGCTAATGGCCTCATGAGGCATATTGAAAACAAGAGGAGCTTTTGAAATACATGTATTTACATTGTTAACATAAAAAAAGTGTCCGCCATAAATCCGTATCTTAGTAGCGTGGGCAGTGACCAAACGTTCCCACATTTGTATTCTGAAGGTTATTACTGTGGGGTTGGTTATAGGCAAATTTATTTAATATTCTGTTCAGAAAGACTGGTGAATATAAATCAAGGCTTTTGACAGGGTATTCAGATTCCTGAAGCGACATAGAATGTCATCCGTAATCACTTAAGAGTTTTGTGTTTCATAAGGATAATTAAAAGTATGTTTTCAAGTACTAGAGGGATCATTACCTTCTGGTTCTCTGTCTGTGCAGTGATACTTACAGGGGAGGCCAAGAATGAGTGTTGCAAGCATGACGAGAAGGCTGGCGTGGTGTGAATGGGCAGAGCTGCAGAGCATCTTGTTCTTCTTGCAGACGCAGACCTGAACTTTGACCTCCGAGTTGTTGGACAAAGGAGGCACCCCTGAATCAGTGATGAGCAATGGAAGATGATAGTTGGCTGTCTTCAGACCGTGCAGCAACATGATTTGGGAGTGTGTGGCTAAGGAGAGGGTGAGAGAAAAAGAGAATGAGTGATTTAATAAACGCAAACTAAATCCATCCATCCAACCATTTTCTAATCCGCCTATCCTCACGAGGGTCATGGGTGTGCTGGAGCCTATCCCAGCAGTCTTTGGGCAGTAGGCGGGCTACACCACGGACTGGATGCCAGCCAATCGCAGGACACACATTGACAAAAAAACATTCACAATCACACCAAGGGACAATTTAGAGTATTCCATTAACCTGTGGTGCATGCTTTTGGAATGTGGGAGGACACCGGAGTACCCAGAGAAATCTTACGCAGGCTCAAGGAGAAAATGCAAACTCCACAAAGGAGTCCGCGGGCGGAATGGAACCCCGCACCCCACACTACTTTGAGCCCGACATGTTAACCAGTCGACCACCGGGCCATCCGCTGCTGTTATATTTACTTATTTATTTTCCCTAACTCTGCAGAACTTATGCATGTCTTAACGTGAATTTATTTCACTGCCACCATGTAGTGCTGGCATCTCAAGCGTTTGCTCATAAGTCAGACCTCAACCCCCGGCCCCCCGCCAAAAAAAAATCAGCCTACTGACAGCTCCTATCTCGGTTCTTTGAGTCACTTGTATCTTAAGGCACTACTGTGTTTAGATCAGGGGTCAGCAACCCAAAATGTGGTAAGAGCCATGTCGGACAAAAAAAAACAAATATGTCTGGAGCCGCAAAAAAATAAAAGCCTTCTATAAAACTTACAATGAAGGAACCACATGCTGTATGTATGTAGGAGACTGGACTGACTCAGAATTGTTTATGTTATTCATTCCTTTGTGTGTGTTCACAAACTCCCCCATAGAATTTATTTTGTGATTTCCTCACTTGATTTTTTGTTTTGGTGCATTATTTTCGCTTTTCTTAGTGTCAGTGAAGTTATCATTAATGTCCGTTTTCTTTGAACGCCTCTCAAGTCGAACGAGAAGAGAGAAGGCACGGAGTCTGACGTAGACGTGTCTGTGTTTGTCGAGACTGTTAAAAGCATAAATAAAGTGTACGTTTTTAAAAAACACAACACCACAGCTCTCCTTTTTCTGAGCTGCAGCATGTATCTATATCTATTTGAGCTATATTAGCCTACAATCAAAATCTTTTTCCATTTTCAAACATTTTTTATAAAGCTCCAGGGAGCCACTAGAAGTCGCTAAAGAGCCGCATGCGGCTCCGGAGCCGCGTGTTGCCGACCCCCAGTTTATATTCTTCAAGATAATTTTATTTCCTTGAACATGTCACGGTTCTGTTTTGGGTCTGGCCAGCAGGTGGCATGAGCGGACGTATTTGTGCACACCTGCTGCCAATGCGTCATTAGGGAGACTTTGTATTTAAGGACTATTCTGCTGTGCACTTGTCGTCGGAGTATTGTTTATGCCTTGCTGCTTCCTTGCTCATAGACCTTTTGATATAGACCTCGTCGTTTTTCGCTTTTGAACTCTCGGTACTATTGATCTTGTAAGTATGGTTTTTATTTTGTGATTCGGCTTTTTCTTGCGTGTATTTTGATACATTGTTTTCCGTTTGTATTTTCGGTTCTTGTTTTCTCCCCTTGCCTTTTGTGCAAGCGCTTTTTGTTAATTGTTTTTTGTACTCCCTGGTCCGTTTGGACCAGCGCTTTATGTTACTACTTTGTCGGTGCGATTTTTGTATAATAAAACAAAAATCGCCTTGTTGGCGTCTACAATTTCGGGGATTCCAAACTTGTTTCGGCTTGTCCGAAACGTGACAGAACAAGACACGGAGTATGCTTTGCTGCAGCATCTTCAAAACTCATTTAAAAGATGAGGTGTGCAATGCGCGTATGATTTCACATGTCCTATCAACAAATGCATAAACTACCGGTATATTCAATTCTGATATTTTTTGGAGGAGTTCAAATGCAGACAGAATTAGTGAGTGAGATGTATCGGTGCCCCCCCCCCCCTTGCCAGCTGTCAGTCACAGGTATTACCTGTGGGCAAGTTTTAGCTCTGCTCTGTCGCTCAAACATACAAAGACAGCGCTGCCGTTCATGCAACCCTGAATCAATGTCTTGGTTGTCTGCCTACACACGCACACACACGCACTTAAGAATTGAAGATGCGTGCAAATCTGTTTTGCACTCTCAACTTTATCCTGTTGGAAAGTGGCTGGTGTTGATCAGAGCTGAATGCAATTTTAAAATGTGAAAGTGGTGTTCTGCTCACGATTGTAGATCAGTCGCACATATGTAGACGTTATACAGTCATATACTTATTACGGATTGCAAAGGTATAAAATACTCACAGTTGACCCTGGTCACATTCCAGGTTTTATCTAGTCCCGGTTGTTTTCCCAGCTCTATCTTGAAAGGCGCTCCGTTGGGTGGTAGGTCCTTGTCCCGTCCACCAACTATGGCCACATTCATATCATGTGCGTCTTCACACACCCGTGCGACTGACGGTACCACATATGGTGCATTGTCATTGTAATCCTCCAGGTGAATGACCAATGTGCCAGTACCTGTCGCAGGGGGGCTGCCTGTAGAAGCACAAACACATTTTGTGATCAGTTTGTGAGTCAAATTGGACGGTTAATCTTTTTAGCTCTTTGGAGTTTTCCTTCCACTCGTGTATCGCTACTGGGGCAGATAAGCAAAGTACAGTCAGCAAAATCAAGAAAAATGTGAAGGTTAGTTGATTGTATAAAATGATTGTAAAAATTGTTTCGCAATCGAGGACTTTTTCCATTCAAGTAAATACACGACCATGCATTGGTTTTCTTCATTCAAGGTTCCCTTGAAAACCAAATATCATGTCATTTTACAACCATGCACTGCAGCTGTTAAGCAGAAGTGTTATACACGGTTTGAAATCTGCTTTGGTGTCACGCATGCCTTTATTATGGTATTCTGCCCTTTTCTTTTGCCGCTTTGGTTTTAACTAAGATTAGATTTAAAACAAATGGCATCTAAAAACGCTTCAGAGGTCAGTCTGCCATTAACGCCTACAGAAAAGATCTGGAATTGGAAAATGGACTCCTCCGCCTTTCCCGGTTAAACATATTTGCAGACAATTTAAAAGATAGAGAAGGTGACGTGGTGTGGGTGTATCAAGACAGTGATTAAAAGCAATAAAAGCCAAGTTGTGGAATGTGTTTGGCAGACAATGTCCAAAAGTCCACACAAGAAAGTTTTCTGGTTTGATTTCATGATTGGTTGGGAATACATTTTGGAGGAAAGATTGCATTAATGAAGTCCTGTGACATTTGAAATAAAGAAAATCAAAAGAAAGAGGGCAGCAGATGATCTGAATACCAAAAATGGCCATCCAGGTTTTTTTTTCTTTTACAATAGACTGTTTTTGGGGGGTGGGGGGGGGGGGGGGCGTGTATGGCTGTGTGTGGATTTTGGGCAGAACATGTCGCTTAATTTCCAGTGTGAATCCATGTTTCATTTGTCACCCAATCCGCCCTGAAAGAAAATATTCAACACCTGTCCTGTGACATTATGCGATATAGTAGTTTACCTGCAAACATGAGACAAGTAACCACGACAACCAAACGAACCGAGGTTCCGTATTCCATAACTAAGGGTTGTTCAGTCTGAATGTTAGGAGAAAATGAGCCAGGCAACATCAGAGAGCCCTATACTGTCTTCTGTCAAGTGTAATTTCTGACAAACGATGCTGACACTGAGATAGGTAGAAGTGTTTCAGAGTTGCCAGTTGAAGGCGCAACTGAAGAATGACAAATAACTTTACTGTCTATCACTTCAACAGTTGTGATTAACCCGCAAATTGTGAAATTTTCTTGACATGGCTTAAAAGTGGCAAGAGACTGAAACGAGATCAAATCCCATGTGCGCAAAAATGTTAATTTTGTCCATGTTGTGTCAGAAGCAGTCATCCTCGGTGCTTCTCTGGCTCTAAACGTAGCTCGTCATCCCGACGATAAAGAGGGTGGACACTGAATCACTCGAACTTATCTGCTGCCTTCGGCAACTCACCACTATGTCAGAAACATTTGGATTAGGCACACGTTCCCAGTGAGCATGTGATTCATGGACACCTGCTGCTGTCATGCTAGCGACGCCTGGAAAGCACGATGAGTTTTTATGTTTGATAAAAAGTAAAGACGGCTTCGGGTGCATTGAAGAAAGTGTTGCAATGATGCAAAAAAGGCTGACTCTGGGGATGATGGGTAATGCTTTCTAACAAATGTGTCTGGGTGAATTTGCCTGGCCCCAGAGACACAATGAATACCTGCAACATCACTCTACAACAGGGATCGGCAACCTTTATTATGACCATTGTCATCGTCTCCCACAGAAGGAAAAACAAAGCGACATCAAAAATCAACAGGGGGGCCATAAAAACCTTTCAACATTTGAAGTGTGAATAACATTGAACACCGTATATTATTTTTTTTTTATGTATGAAAAAAGATAATCTGTTGCTTTTTTGGGAGGAGGGGGGTGGAAGGTGCTCAAAGAAACCTGGGATAAGCTCCAGCACGCCCTCGACCCCCGTGAGGATAAGCGGTGCAGATAATGGATGGCTGCATGGATTTTACTTAACAATGTAAAATACATATTTCTAAAACAAAGTGAAATAAATTATTTCTTTTCCCCGGTTAGTGTGATTTTTCTCAACTTCAGCGTAGAACATCGACACATCAGTGCCATTGACGTCACTTTCACATTCACACACAATTGCAAGATGCCGTTAATATTGTTCATGTAGCACGTAGGTTTAAACGCTGTGCTTTCTCGGATTCATGCATGAGTTGTCTACCTGGGGTCGAACAGCTCAACAAATCTTGACTCTATGTGTATCACACTCTATGCAAATTTGGAGAAACAAAGAAAAAAACATTCATAAATGGTTTATTTTAAATGATCATTTGCATTTGAGAAACAAACAAACAGATTTAAATTTGAATTAAACATTCATTTTTTCAAAGTCACAGGGCTTCATTGACTATTAAATGTGTATAAATGTTCTTTCGCTGCACACGGCTTTAGCGTATACACAAAATCACCGTCAGATTCCAAACACTGGTGTACCGGCCTATTTTTTTCTCGCACCAATGTGCTTACGTTGATGAGTCATAAAGATGAATCATAAATCATTCTAAATGACGGCTCATGTCCGCGGATCTCCAATTTGCATGAGCCGTGCTCTTATTGCATCTCAGCCAATGCACGGGTGTTGAAAGCTAATCTGAGAATGAGCAACCATTCCCTAAATTGTTAAGGTAGATAATAAGGGATTAATATAGCACAGCAAAGAGGCGTTTGTAGGAAATATACTTGAAAAAATTATCAATCAATGCGTACTCACGTAATCTGCGGGTGAGCGACAAGTGCCAACAGATATATGCAGTACGTAAACACATGAAGGGAATGTCTGAAGGGAAAAGTGTCCTTTTCACTGTTATTTCAAACATGAGTCAATGACTCATAAATGATGTTGTGCATCTTGGGTAAAAGATGTCTGCTTGACAGAGGCGTATTTTGAATATGCTCAATATATATTTGTCATCCTCGATAACTCACTATTTTCCACTCCCACATCAATCACATAAACCGGTCCGCATATTTCCACCTACGTAATATAAATCGTCTCTCACTCCTCACACCACTGCTATCCTTATCCACAGGCTCGTCACCTCCCGTATTGATTATTGCAATTCACTTCTTTTCGGTGTCCATCACAAATTCCTCCATAAACTTCAACTGGTCCAGAATTCTTCAACCTGGATCATCATTAGAACCCCCTCCTTTCATCACATCATCCCCATCCTCCGACAGCTCCGCTGGCTCCCTGTCAAACTTAGAATCAACTTCAAAATACTTCTCTATACATTTAAAGCCATCCATAATTTTGCACCAATCTGTCTGATCTTCAAATTTCCGTTCCCTCTCGTTCCCTCAGGTCCTCATCCCCCCTCCACCTCTGTGTACCCTCTGCCCGCCCCAGCATGATGGGGTGCAGCGCTTTCAGCCGCTCTGCCCCCAAACTCTGGAACTCACTTCCACCCAACATCCGTAATATTGATTCTCTTCCCACATTCAAATCCCATCCCAAAACCCACCTATTCAAAATCACATCCTCAATTTAAATTAATCTCTTCTTTTATTATAATTTTAGTTTTTATTGTTTTTGTTCTTGAGTGTAAAGTGTCATTGAGGGTTTTGAAAGGCGCTTATAATGAAAATGTATGATTATTATTATTATTATTGTTGTTGTTGCACAGGAGATGTATGAAATGACTGTATCGTGACCATCAAGTATAAATCCACATCGGTAAGTAAATGTCTCTGGAGTTTTTCTTCTTTTGTTCTCTGCTCTTGTACCTCTCACATAAAGAAGCACAATCCCCCACCTATTCAGAAAACTCAAATTCACACATATGTGTTTTTGTAACAGGAGAGAAGGGAAAGGGCATAACGAGAGCAAAATAAGTTAAAGGGAGCAGGAGAGTGTACGAGACATTAATTGAAAATGGGGACGGATCACTTGGTTGCAAATAAATGTGCTTAATTAAATGCTGGCTTAATCATCTAGCAGTGGTTTTATTTTGCCACAAAGAAAATATGGTTAGCGGCAAAATATGCCACCAATCCAATACGACCAAAGGTAGTAGTACCACCAATTTGTTGCAATGTACATCTCAAAGGAAATGGCTTCAACATTTGCCAATTCAGTCACATATAACAAAAAAATCAAAATGGAAATAGAACATGGCAGCGGTGATGAAACACTTCGCCCCAAGAGATGGCCAAGACAGTGGGAAAGCTAGGATTCAAAAATCTCATTAAGACACATTGTATGATGCACCTGGCCGCTTTTTTTTCTTTTTGCAAAAAATGCACTGCCACACTTTTTGATTTTTTTTTTTTTCCAAAGAAATAAGGTGGCCCACCAGCCAACAAATGTAACCCAGTTTTCCACAACCACAGAACTGTCGTCACAAATTTTGCTTTTTTCCAGCTCTAAGTCATTGTTTTTAGTTCAACAAAGCAATGCAATGAAACTTAACTCGTATTACTAATAATTTAGCATTTTTCTTTAACTATTGCTTTGTCCTAATTCTAAATGACAGTGCAGAACTTATTACTCTTACGCAAGTTCCCTGTTGGATTTGTCACACACAGTAATTACCTGATATGTGATTAATATCTCTCAGAGAAACGGTCCGTCGTGGTATTACGCAGTAAAATTGTTAACCCCATTGTGATGAAATAATTTCAATATTTCAGGAATCCAATCATCTCTTGTGCGTGGGTAGCAGGTAAAAAATTACTCAAAACGACACTGAAAGGATGTTTATTCTCTACAACTTCCTCAAAGAAATCGCTGTAATGATACATGTATTGATGCATTGTTTAAAATTTAAATGCTACATTTATACAGGTCAGAAGTATAAACATGCCCAATCAGCATCTAATGGATGCAATAGGAGGGATTCTGAGCTTTTCCACATTTTATTTCAACAGTGTGTTCTAAGTGACAGTAAGTGTAGAGATGTTTAAAGATCGATGCACCTAACCACACTGCATCCAGCACACAGCACAATGCACAGAAAAACACCATCACTGTAAAAGATGAACACGGTTAAAATCCAATACATCGAACGACTATAACTGCCCAGGTACAAGAAGTTGTATTTCGCTGCACCTCAATTTAAAAAGGAAAACATGTCTACAACAAGTGCAGTGGTAACAAACCTATGTAGATACTGGGCTGTGGAAAAAGGGATTAGTTTCCACAGTCAAACTGAAAGTGATTTGAATGTGAATTGCTACCTCTTTAGCCACCAAATGTCAATACCTCGCCTCGGGTGCGAGAAACCCTGTGCAGGAACAATCGAGAGAGCATTTCTTTCAGAGGCTGACTCCATCAACCACTGCATCTTTCGGGGAGTTATTTTTGCCTCCAACTGTTGACACCTGCCTGTGGGTGGCAATTGCATCACCCTGCAGTTGTGCTCGTATGTCCGCAAATGAAAGGAGTACACAGGCTCAATGTTTCCTGAGGTTGTCAGGGAAATTGACATTTCCATCCTATTCTTTCACGCTTCCGGGTTTTTTTTCATGCATTTATGATATCTCTCAAGTCCTGCAATGCCCTCACATTTTTACTTTGGGCTATTGCCGCTTCTTCTAGATTTTTTTTTGTGCTCTTTGTAGAAGCACAATAGAAATGACATTGGGACCAGTGAATGATTGAAACGTACCCGTTATCTGCCCCTGCAAAGTTCGACATGGTTGAAGGGGATGAAATGATTAGAGTGCTCATGCTGCAGTCCGTTCCAAATGTGCCTATTCCGTAATGCTTTTTTTTATCAGGAGGCAACACTTTGCCAAAATGCCAAGAGATCCTCCCCGGGAACTGCTAAGTCTGATGCCCAGAGAGGGTCTTCAAGAAATGCACTGTTTGACACAATGTTAGCCGATTGGATCCGGAGGCTTTGGATTCAATGAGTCCAGTCGATGAAGAAAAAAGGAGCAACCCACTAGTGTGCAAGGAGAAGAGGCACAAGTAAACCCACCCACGTACACACAGGGGAAAATGCAAAATGCACAAAGAAAGGTCCACACCAAGGCTTGAACAGAGCCTTCTTACTGTGAGGCAGACATGGTTGACAGCCGGTAGACTCCTTTTCAAAGGTCTCGAGCCACGAGTGATGCAACAAACAAAATGATGAGCAGTTTAATCGGTGACAAAGAACATGTACGCTTTCTTTTGACATTGACAACCTGTCACAGTTCCTACGAAAGCGTCACATCGATCTGTTTTTAACAAACCAGAAGTACTCAATTTCCATCCATTTTCAACACCGCTTATCCCTAACAGGGTCGTGGGGAGTTGCTGGAGCCTATCCCAGCTGCCTTCAGGCAGAAGGCATACTAATAATAATATAATAATAATACATTTTATTTATAAGCGCCTTTCAAGACACCCAAGGCCACTTTACAATCAGGAACAAAACAACAAAACACCAAACGGGTTGAGCAGCGGCAGCCAAACGCGCCAGAGTTCACTCAGCCCGGAAGTCGGAAGAAACCACAAGGGAAGGAGAGGGGGAGAAAAAAAAACACGCTCGAACTATCCTCATTTTGAGGATAGTTTGAGTTAGGCAAAAAAACTCCTGCACAAGCATATGCAAATTACAAAAGGTCACAAGACATAAACAATGAAGGCGGTGATACAAGGGAGTGTATGCGCGTGTTATTGTCTGGTTGTGTGGGCGTGTCAGACCACAGCTGCTACGTCAAGGTCACCTCATGGAGACAGCCCTGGCTTATCAGTCTATGGTCGAGACGGAGGGGGTGATGGTAGGGCACTAGCTTCCATGCGTACTTCATCAGGGGAAGGTCGAGATAGCAGATGTTATTTTGGTAGCAGGCTGCCAAACAATTTAAGACAGGCTTGAGTCTGTGGCTTTTGACTCTTAAGTGGCGTCGATCAGCCAAATCCGCGATTTCTTTCAATATTTGAGCACGGATTCCAGTTTCTCCAAGTTGTTGCCATCTTGCAGTGCCGTTCCAAAGCCGCATCAGTTTGCGGTTGAGCACAGTCTGAGTCTGAGTGTTGGACATCCGCACTTCGCCATGCTTAGACCGGCAGCCTCTTCCAATAGAGCGGTCGGTTGAATTTTTCGATAGATCAGGAAGCTGCTAACACTTAATACTAAACCCTGAACTGGTCGCCAGTCAGTCGCAGAGCACATGTAGTGACAGACAAACATTCACACCCACATTGACACCGTCACTGAGTGAGAACTGATTCCACGCTGCCCGCACTGAAGTCCGGCGTGTGTACCACTACACCATCAGCGGCCCGTACTCTAATTTATGGAACTTAACTACTTTCACTCGTTACTGTATTTGTGGTGTGCTAAGTGCAGCTAATTATTTTAATGGGGATAGTCAAAAAAATCCTGGTTCAATTTTCTGAGGAATTGAACTGAAATCCCGATTTAATGGAAAAGCAGTGTGAAAACAACGCGAGATTCTTTGTTTAGCATTCAGCATAGCAAATTTCAGACCTTAGTGAAATAACCCACTTAATTATGAGGTATTGCTCTTCGGCAACCTCGGGCCTTCAGCAAAGCCTATCACATGACACCAAGCTAATCTTATTGGCTGATCAGAACTGTAAATGAATCCAGCCACAGCCAATTACAGAAGACGCATGTCATTAAGAGAGATGACTTCGGGGAGAGAAGTCCTGCTAGGGACAGGTGCATGGGCGCCAGTCTGGCAAATTACTTTCAGAATAGAGTTCCGGTTATCAGTTGCTGGTTATTATAAAAAGTGATAGCAAGGAGGGGGGGTGTAATAAATGATAAAGTGGCCTTAGTCGCTAAGCCCTTTTTGCACTTACATGATACTCTAAGTGCTTTTCTTCACTGCGATGGTTCCTCACCAGTCTCCAACAATTTTCAGCACTCAAGCACGAGGAAGATATTTCTGTTTGGAGTAATGTGATTTTACTTCATTAAAAGTGTCAAGGCAGTTTATAATGATGAATGATAAAACCGACTTATGACGTGTTTTTTGTTAATGGTGTGAACCTTTGCTGTTAGTATTCTACCCTACTGGCGGCCACTAACATTGCCAATTTCCATACTTTATCAGTGATTTTATTTCCACAAGTGGCCTTTGTGTTACCATTAAAAACAAAAAATGTCCTTCCTGGCCTCACAGTAGGGAGGCAAGGCGGTTTTATTTATATAGCGCATTAGATTCACAAGCTAACTCAATGTGCTTCACACAAGCTAAGACACCATACCTGTAAGTATTTACAAACACGACATTCAGAAGCAAAGCAGAGGACACAAAAGTATTTATGCATTTGTTTAAAAGTAAAGTTCAGAAATAAAAGTATATACCATATCATGTATACCATAATCAAAGGTATGCGGGGCGGGAGCAATATTTTAACTAGAATTCAAAAGTATTTATAGTTGGGGTTGACTTAACTTCTGTTGGCAGCTTATTCCATTTATGTGCAGCATGACAGCTAGATGCAACTTCACCATGTTTACATTGAACTCTGGGCTCCACAAATTGACCCAAGTTGAATTGAATTGAATTGACCCTCTTTCAGAGCCTACCTGGGTTTATATTCAATCAGCATTTCTAAAATGTATATTCAGGACCCAAACCATTCGGTGATTTATAGACCAGTAGCAGAATTTCAAAATCTATTCTACTGCTAATCAGGATCCAGTGTACAGCCTTTAGAACTGGAGTAATACATTCTGATCACTTTGTTGTGGTCAGAACCCGAGCATAAGCATTCTGAATGAGCTACAGCTGTTTGATGCCCTTTTGAGGGAACCCAAGAAGAAAAAGACAGTTACAATAGTGAAGTGCACTGGAGATAAAAGCATGGCTAAATTTCTCCTGGTCTGCTTGGAGCACGCAACTCAACTCACTTCAGTCTGGATATGTTTTCAGCTGCTATAGTGATTGATTTGATTGCTGAAATTCAGGCCTGACTCTGTTGTGACTGTTGTAACTTGAACTGGTTTCTAAAGACCGTCAATTAGCAATACATTCAGCTCTCGTGCACTGAGTTATAGCAATGCTCATTAAATTGAATCATCATTCAATGTTAGTCAATGTTGTTGCCTATAATAACTTTATGAAGTGCCAAGATTTTCTTACAGGTCCAATGCCCCCAAAATCCTCCACCGACATCTATGCAGTTTGTCGTCCGCATGCAATAGTCTTTGAAAATGAAATATTCCAAAATAAGCAGGTTTGAAGTGGTCATTATCGTGACATAGACTGAACAGTCATTATTCAAGTACCTGCCAACTTTGTGGATGCTACTCAACTCACAAATCAAGGCTGAGTGGTGACGTGCTTGCGTCTTGTGCAGTTAAAACTTTGCATTAGCTGCCAACCTCAGAGGAGTCGAGGAATGACATGCACAGGGGTGACGATGGACAAGTGCTTCAGAAAATGAACTGCCACTGTTGGGAGCCCAGTTCAAGACCACTCATCCAGCCCCCATATCCTTTGGGAACGCTGGCCACAAAGAGTGTGTGTTTGCCGTGACAAATGCAAATGTGAATTTTTGTGTATATGACAAATGAAGATTCTTCTTCACTTCTTTTTGGGGGGTAACTCCTATGCACTTCAGAACAATTCCAACACATACATTTTGTGGAGGATGGCTTTGTTAACACAAGCTTTCACACATTTCCAAGTTTTAAGCATCTCACCCTCACATACACACGCACTGGTCAGTCTGCCTCTGAGTGCTCATTGAGTGGCCGCAAGGTCGCTGGGCATGACCATAGAGGAGGGAAAAAAAAGCAAAAATTGCCCCGTTGAGAAGAGGGGTGTCACGCTGCCATGGCCACCTCAGAGCACACCTTGGACAATTCCATCAACAGTCTGCTGAATTTCAATGGAGCCAACACAATGAAGAGACGTGGTAGCCACAAGAATGCAATTTATCATCAACTATCAATTAGATGAAAGCTGTTTTCCATATCAAATTACGGGGGACAGGGAACCAACTGGAGAAGATTTACATCGTGAATATTCATGAGAAATTTAACTGCCTGACATCTGTAGTGTTGTCCCCCCCCCTCCAAAAAAAAGTCCTTAAAATTGGGTTTTAAAAGGGGTTAAATTAGTCAAGGAGATCTAAGTCCATCATTTTAGAAAGTTAAGACTATACTGTGCCAAGATCATCCATATTTAGTTGTTTTGTTTTATTATTATGTTCTCCTATTGTCATTCTTTGCTACTCTTTCCACATTAGTTAGTTTACCTTAAAACAAACTCCTCCCAATCCCCATGTAGATTTAGGGAAGAAATGTTCACATCGTAAAACTGCCTTATATACTGCATGGTGTACAAGAACGAACTTAAAACTCGAACTGTAGCAGCCTTCTAATTAATGACAGATCTCAGGGGGTTTTCGTCTCTTTAACCTATCCATCCATCCATTTCCCGAACCGCTTTATCCTCACTAGGGTCGCGGGGGGTGCTGGAGCCTATCCCAGCTGCCTTCGGGCAGTAGGCGGGGGGACACCCTGAACCGGTTGCCAGTCAATCGCAGGGCACACAGAAACGAACAACCATTCACGCTCACACTCACACCTGGGGACAATTTGGAGTGTTCAATCAGCTTGCCATGCATGTTTTTGGAATGTGGGAGGAAACCGGAGGACCCTGGAGAAAACCCACGCAAGCACGGGGAGAACATGCAAACTCCACACAGGAAGGCTGGAGCTGGAATCGAACCTCTGCACTGTGAAGTCGACATGCTAACCACTCGACTACCGGGCCGCCCGTCTCTTTAACCCTTTTAAATTTAATAAAGAAAAACAAATGCCGTGGTGTTCTTAGTGGCAGCTGAGTGTACTGCAGTCTGTAAAATTCAGCCGCCGTTAATTAATTGAATACTTTGTTACCCATTATCGCTACCCTCTAAATGCAGGAAATTCTAATCACTTTTACAGGAGTGACAATTATTTGCCTAAACTCACTATTTGTGGTTGGGATCGGTCCATTAATAGTGGACTACTTACTTAATCAATAGTCACACACCAGGCAACTTCATTCATTCATTCATTTTCCGATCCGCTTTATCCTCACAAGGGTGGCGGGGGGTGCTGGAGCCTATTCCAGCCGTCTTCGGGCAGTAGGCGGGGGACACCCTGAACCAATTGCCAGCCAATCGCAGGGCATACAGAGACGAACAACCATCCATGCTCATACTCACACTCACTCATACCACATAATTTATTTTTTTTTGGTCATGTACACTCAATTTGACCTAACACAGCAACCACACACTGGTAGTGGCACACATTGGAGCAGGGGGCAGCTTGCAGTAGGTGCCTGAGGAGCAGCTCGGAGTATCCGTGTCTTGCTAAAGGACACCAAAGCTGCACAACTGTAATTTTTAAAGGTTGGATATGAATCTGTATCAAGTCCGCCCCATTTTGAGTGTGACTCTTTTAAAGGTGTATTGATTAAACACATATTTAGTACCATATTTGGATTTTTTTCTCCTCTATTGAGAACTGCACCCTATCTGGGCAGTTTTGAGCATTTATTATTATTTTGTTGTTGTTGCTACATTAGAGTTACAAATTCAACCATAATTTTGGTATATAAGGTTACTTTAGTCCCCTAAAAAGAGATCATGATGGATTGTTAACCTTGGTTTGTGAGACATATAGATCGGTAACACTTTGGAATAGTGTGACTCGTGTCATTAGTGTGCAAGAATTGCTTCACATCTTCAATACGGCACAGGCCGAGACCAATGGATGTTTAAAGTAACCATTCATTTGGGACCTATCCTCAGCCGGATTCTACATCATCTGTGTCATTGCAAAGAAAACGTATCTCACTAAATAGACAGACAACCTCTATCAACAGCCTTTGACTGAGTACATCATTTGAGTTTGTTGCTCACAATCTAATCTCTCCCTATCTATTCTCACTACCTTTTGATACTTGGAACAAGCCTATGTGCAAAGAAATATGAATAAATTATCTTTTCAATACTTTGCTAAATCAGAATATACAAACGGAGGCTTTAGTGGGCAAACAGACTTTTGAATGTGGCTGGTAAATACATCAGGATTATGCTTCCTTCACATAGCAGCTAGTAACAAGAGAGAGATTCTTCCCCTCTGTTAACAGATACCCTTTATTCACCAACATAACATGAGGCTGTTGATGATGTACAAATGTTCTCTGGGGTGTTTTGCAATTTGTTGAGGAATAAAAGATGCATATAAGAGAAGGAGAGGAAGTGGGAGTCCAAAGTTGAGGAGGCGGTGTTAAACAGAACAGCGTGAATTTGGGGTTAATGAGGCAGTGCAACAAGACGGGGGAGGTAAAACAGCATTGAGCCTCTACGCTTTCCAGAGCGTGTCCCATTAGACTGCCATTATCCTGGGTCAAGATGCCTCGATTTTGCCTCCCTGCAATGGCGTCACCCTTGTCTGCTGCTACACAGGGTCATAATCGATTGGTTGGTCAATAACATATTTCAGAAAGGTAGTTAATATATTCGCCTCAGTGTCTGTCTCCATAAAGGCATTGGCAAGCATGAGATATAGTAGACAAAGTGACCCTGTGGTCAACCAGGGAGCATTCATTCATTCATTCATTTTCCGAACCGCTTGATCCTCACTAGGGTCACGGGGGGTGCTGGAGCCTATCCCAGCTGTCTTCGGGCAGTAGGCGGGAGACACCCTGAATCAGTCGCCAGCCAATCGCAGGGCACACAGAGACGAACAATCATTCACGCCCACACTCACACCTAGGGACAATTTAGAGTATTCAATCAGCCTGCCATGCATGTTTTTGGAATGTGGGAGGAAACCGGAGGACCCGGAGAAAACCCACGCAGGCCCGGGGAGAACATGCAAACTCCACACAGGAAGGCCGGAGCTGGATTCGAACCCGGTACCTCTGCACTGTGAAGCCGATGTGCTAACCACTGGACTACCGGGCCGCCACCAGGGAGCATGTATTTCAGAATTAATATATAGAACTGCCCCTTAAAAAAATGCGGCTCACACTTTCGCCTAAATGTAATCCATTTTGTGCCCCTCTCTGTGTCTTGGACTTTCTTTTGGTCTGAGTAATAAGCTACCTCGTGTTCCTGGACTATTTGTGTTTCATTCGTCTCTTTGAATCATTTCTTTGGGAGCATTGTTTTTCGGCTTTCCTCATGACACGAGCCCAGTGGTTCTTAACCTAGGTTTGATCGAACTCAGGGGTTCGGTGAATTGGTCTCAGGAATTCGACGAAGCCCCTGTCATGGAGGTTTAGACACACCCAACTCAACATGTCAATTAGTTATGACACGCCCATCACTGGCTGCAGATGATCACATTACATTGCTTGTGCAATCAGTGCTACGAGAAATTTAGTTCGCTCAGCCGCCAACGTGTGACTGCTGCCATAGTACGTCATGCACGGTTCATTTTTTGCACAATTAAAAAAAAACATACAATACATTTATGTCTTGAAATGTTATTTCCTTTTTTCAGTTTTTAATATATGTGTTTTTTATGTGTTGAATTTATATTAAAAAAAAACAAACACTTATTTATATTTTTATAAGGGTTCGATGAATGTGCATATGAACTGGTTGGGTTCAGTTCCTCTCACAAGGTTAAGAACCACTGCAGTAGCCATTAAATAGTCAAGGTTCATTTTTAATCCTTTCTTTCTCTCTTTCTTTCTCTCAATAAAAGCAGTCCAGTGAGTATTGAAAAAGGTTCAATTGCAAACACGAGATTATAATATGAAAACATCAATAGCAACTTTTTTTACAGCAAGTTCTATTCACTTTGGTTTGTGAATGCGAACGTACTGGACTGACACTTTGAGTCTTTATGCTTTATTATTTTGCTGATGGAGTTTGATGCGGGTTGATCACAGCTGGCTAAAGGCATAACATTAGTTCATTTATCCGTATTTAGCCTGCCAGGCTGCCACTATGTGCGCGGGTGACATGGCAGCAAGTGAAACAGGAAAATTACTCAGTCCATTACGAAGAGCGGCACACATTCCCAGCACTTAGCATGCCAATGAGGCAGCTCCGAGGCAGACTTCACACAGTGCGATGGACTTGGGAAGAAAGACACATTAAGCTTTGACAACGTACACCCCTCCCCTACCCTACACACACACACACACACACGCACACACACACACACCACTGCCAATCTTTTTCTGTCTTTTCAGAAATGTTATGATGAAGCTATGAAATGAGACTGACCGATGTAACCTCTCACACAGGCAATAAACGCGTGCGCACACACACACACTACTGTATATGATTTTACATGCAGACGAGGGCCAAGAGTTATATTCTAAAAACCATGAGGATTCAACATCTTCCTCTGTTTCTGCCCACTTTTTGATTTTAAAATGAAGGATGAGGTGATTGGTCTATGATGAATTGCAGAGGCCTCATTGCACCGTTCAATCTGAGAGCGTGGACTGTATGCACTTGGTATTGTCAATGTAAGTAGCTAAGATTTTCCTATGGTTTGACGTTATTCAGACACAGACACATGAATATAACCATATAAAGATAAATAAATCCAATAAGCCCTGCGAGAATTCATGCCCATGTACCAATAATTCTGTTTATGACTGGTGAGAAATAACGGCATCGACTGAATTGTGAGAAGCATAATATTGAGTCACTAAGGAATAGAAGCAATATGAAAATGTAGATGAGTAACTACAATTTCTGCAGTGCAGATGGAATCAAACATCTACGTTAAAAAAAAAAAAAGACACAAATGAGGAACCTATGCACAAAATGAGGGACAAGCATGCTTATCCAAGTGAAAGCTATCAATATTCCATCATATTGCTCAATAAATTACTAACCTATGATTGCATTTTTATTGATGTGTTGAAATCGTATTGACCAACAAAAGCTCCTTTGGCTCATTTGTTTGATAGACGTGCCCTGCAATTGGCTGTCAACCAGTTCAGGGTTTACCTTGCCTACTGCAAGAAAATAGCTGGGATCGGCTCGCTCCACCCTTACAACCCTTGTGAGGATAAGATGCTGACATCACTATGCTTCACGGTACGCATGGAGTTTTTCTGGTGATGAGCAGCGTTGTGTGCAGAGCATACAGTTTAGTATCATGGCCAGAAGTTCACAGTTGGTGTTCAAGTGTGTTTTAAAAAAAAAATTAAATTAAGGTCGAACCAGGGCATGATTGACACAAACCTGTGGAATCAGATTTGTGCCCAAAAAGTACCAAGCAAAACCCAAAAAATTGTAAACAAAAAAAAAAGAGAAGAAAAAGAAAAAGACTGAGCGATCCAGAACAATCTAACTCAAGCAAAACAAGTCACCTTAAAAGTTAAATTTATGACTGACAATAAACATATTTGTGTCACGTTTGTTGCAGTTCTTTTTCTTTCTCACTAATGGAGTTTTGTTTTCGATGACAGCTTTCTCCTTTCCACTGCCTGATTGATTGTGAAACGGCTTTGTCATTTCAGCAGCCCGACTTTTTGATTGCAACTTTTGGCACAAACCTCATCGATGGGCAGATTTATGAGGAATGAAAAATCAGTGACCTGTAAGTCATTCTAATGCCGTTAGTATTTTGTGTCACTGAACATAGTTCACAACAAGGACGCTTGAATCAATCACTTTAATTAAGTGTGTGTACGGTATCTGTCATAAATATCACCAATGCTGTCGTCGGATGTTTCATAGAATTTTCATAATAGTTTGTCATTGATGGAGAAAGACAAACTTAATATTATCATGTTTCAAAGTTTCATTTGAGTATACGCTTGGTTGACCTCGAATGTTATATTCTCATAATTTGTACACAGTGGAGCACATAGAAAAAAGGGCCAGCTTGAGCTGATAGATGCCAAGGCCTCATTAACTGATAAGACAGGCAGGAAGTTCCAACTTAGGGAGGGCAGCATGACCAGATGTCCTTCTGTTTGTTAGAATGTTACATTCATGTAAAATCTACCCATCGTATTAACAAGGTATCCATTGTTTGCACCGGAAGATGTTTTGGCCTCTAGGTGTCCACTGAGGGGCATGCTGGTGGGTTGGACTGAGAAGCGCTACATGCAAATGAGGAGGAATGTTTTTCTGATATGATACTTATATTTTGCATATCCTGTGAATAAAAGGTGGTCAGTGGGGGTGCGAAGGTGGGGTTTCGATCTGAGAGGAAACACGACTTGTGTTGCCTTCGAGGAACTTCGCCGCCTTTGCTGATCAGCAAAAAGACAATCTGTTCCTGAGTTGAGTCGAGTCTTTTCATTCAAAGTTCAAGATGTTCGGGTGAATTCCCTGACAGTTACCTTTTAGTATGTAACTCTTGAATTGTATGCCATTAGTTGTATTAGTTAATGTGGCCGGTGGCAGCCAGTTCGTAACATTCAGGCATCACTCTGGCACCTTCTTGAAAAAAATGGTCTTTAATTCATCTGTAATCAGTGAAATTCATCAAGTTTAAAACTGCTTAAACTGTTCATTACTAATTAAGAAGAGTGAAGAATAGATTGAAAAAATACAATTTCAATCACCTGTCAAGTGTAACCGGGCCACCTGCACCCACATGTTCATAGCACACTGCTTGGGTCCTTCTTTGTAAGGACTTTTTATAATCTAATGGCAGGTTCGGTGGCAGTCAAACCAGACCCCAAAAAATTCCATGTGCACATGTGTGAAACCACATTTGCTGTCAACCCCAACGTGGATAATATGTTTCTGCCTTCCAGTGACAAATGGCACACACTAGGAGCCAGTTCAATATTTGAATCAGAAGCAGAAACATTGGACGACAACACAGAGAAAAGAGGGGGAAACGACAGCAGTGCTGCGCATAATACGACTAAGTCAGTGGAAACTGAAATGAACACAGTCTACTGTCAGTGAACTGTAATCTTCTACCCAAACATGCAGACCTTGAATACAAAGCTCTCAATTGAAGACAGTGGGGGGTACAAAGCAGGAACAGCTGCATTTCCAAAAGGGAAGCACATACATAGCTTGAGAGAATTTGCCAGAGTGTGAAAAAGAGCAACTTCTGTTCAGAGTTTCTATCAACAGCCCATCAAGCTCACTGCAAGCATTTTTACAATAATGCGGCTCCATAGGTCTTCTCGGTGCAAAGTAGACGACAGATTTGTAATCCAGTAACGCAAAAACGAAAACTCATTACACGGCAGTGAGTGTATGGAATGTACATATGGTGGGTGAAAAATCAGCGTTGTGCCATTCATCCAAAACATATACAATACAATTCTGCATTTGACCAATTTTACAAAGAGAGAGCAAAACATGTCGATTTAAAGACATATTTGGTCTTGTGGACGTACGGCATCTCAGCTACTCCTACTGGGCACGCAGCTGTAAAACCTACAGACTTCGCACTCATTGAGGGAAAGTCTCCAGCTGAGATAACCCCTGACTTTGACATCACATTGTCATGACCTCACAACTCCGCTCCTGTTTCGACCTCATATAACTTTTCATTGTTGCACTGTCTGTCTGTTTTCTTCACCTCCTCTGGAGGTATGGAAGTAATTTTTGTCCCATTATTCACTGTGTGTTTCCACACGGGGGCTTCGACAGTTGACCTGGCGTCATGCTGTCAAAGGACCAGTAAGCAACATTTAATAGTGTCTCAAGCTTCTCCATTTCCCCGCAGCCACTTTATTTGGGGCCCAACGGACGGCAGGGAGGTGGAGAAAGGGACAAATTTTGCTTTAGGGAGCTAAAGTTGCCCCCCAAACAATCTTTAAACCCTTTTTCAGTGGGGTGCAATTGTGTTTTTTGGCCACTGGTGTTTTTTTTTTGTTTTTTTTTTTAAAGATAAACCTGTTTCAAAAAAGGATGAATCTGTCTTCAAGGTCGGTAATCACGATAATTTTGAGATTTAAAAATACATCAATTAAAATGATTACTCATTGATTTCGAAATGGAGTATTTATCAACTACTAAACCTCAACGAGTCAAAACTAACATCATAGCCTCATGATCATTGATCCCTACGGATAGAACATGTAATTCTCAAATACTATTCTTTTTGTCAGGTAGTGAAATTCAAGACTACAGTACTTTCATTTTAAGTTTTGGGACTTGGGCGGCCCGGTGGTCCAGTGGTTAGCGCGTCAACTTCACAATGCAGAGGTACCAGGTTCAATTCCAGCTCCCACCTACCTGTGTGGAGTTTGCATGTTCTCCCTAGGCCTACGTGGGTTTTCTCTGGGTATGCCGGTTTCCTCCCACATTCCAAAAACATGCATGGCAGGCTGATTGAGCACTCTAAATCGTCCCTAGGTGTGAATGTGAGCGTGGATGGTTTTTCAATTCTGTGTGCCCTGCGATTGGCTGGCACCCGGTTCAGGGTGTCCCCAGCCTACTGCCCGAAGACAGCTGGGATAGGCTCTAGCACCAACTGCGACCCTAGTGAGGATACGCATATCGGAAAATGAATGAATGGATGGAAGTCTTGGTACCGGGGATTGTAGTTCATGCCATGAATTTGTGCCTTTAAATCGTGTTATCTTACCTGTTTGTATGTGTTACCTCAGTGTTTACGTGCTATTTGAAGGATTATCACATACGCTAGACGCAGTCTACTTTCACGTCGGGAACCTCTGCACATTAATTACATTTTATCCTACTGTCATCCTCTATCTTCAAAAAACTCACAAGTCACGCTGGCATGTCATTGTACTAATGTAATGTGTCAGGTTTAGAGTCACATCACCTGCATGCAGTCATGCGGCATTTTCCTTCCTATTGTTTTTCAGTCACTTCTCCAAATCGTTACCTCAAGTCACTGTGGTAGCACTAGCTTGGGTAATTTAGGACCATTTTCCCTTGGGTTCACTTCCTTGTGTTATAGGTCCAGTTCCAGTGAGCTGGCTTTAATGACGGCGCACAACTCCAAAGCAATCAGTGTCTCCAAGGCCACAATTTAAAGCAATAATTCTGGCAAGAAGTAACTATGTACTAAATTAACCGTTTTTTATATGAATATCGGTTTCTGCCTAAAGTGCCTCAAGATCCTCCATGCGGTCGTCAATTTCAAAACAACACATTTAACTGACACCCATTATTATTGGTAATTACAGTTGCCAAGAGAAAAAAAAATGGAGACGACAGCTCTTGAGTTTGAATTTCGGATCACATACATCATGTAAATTTGTACTGTAAGTACTGTGATATGCCATGTAATATATCCATCCAGCCATCCATCCATTTTCCGAACCGCTTTATCCTCACTAGGGTCGCGGGGGGTGCCGGAGCCTATCATGTAATATAGATGTTTTTCTTTTCATCACTTCGTGGCTTCGATATTAGTGCTTTGTTGTAACCTCAGGCTCTCTGTACAGTTCCTCATGTCATGTCTGGATACACTCACTGGCCTGGTTTTTCAATATAAGTGCGACAAAAGTGAAAAGATACATGTTTGAGTCGATAGTCACGACACGCTTCAGATTAGCGTTTTGGGGTCGGGGGTTTTAAACACCAAACCAAGGGAATTATGGGTCTCTCTTTTCGGCACCATTTCTTTTGGCTCTTTTTCCACTTGGTTCTCTGCTAAACTATATGTCTCTTGCGTGTTGTTTACACTCATGCTCCTCTTGCGGTGCCGTAAACCACTATTTGTGGGTAATATAAAAATACCGTGAATACTATTGCTGCAGTATCACTAACCTTCATTCATTATTCATAACATTTCAGTGTAGCATCCAAAGTGTAGGGCTTCTGAAGTCGCTTTGTCATACAAAAGCTCACAAACCTATACTCTCTCGTGCATTCACAGTGCACAGACTGTTTATTGAACCCACACGTAAACAACATCACATTTAGCATCATCGCTGGGGCCCATTCTTCAGACACGACCAGTTCACCCACACTTAATCCAACTGTTACACAAATGCAGTATTGTGAATCTATTGTTAATGTCGAGAGAGTGAAGCACAAGAAAAATACGTTTCCGTCTCAGATGTTTCATCGATGAAGCAACAGAGCCAAGAGTTATACTGTATAAGGTTGGTTATCTACTGCAGTGTTTTTTGAGCAAAGGCACACGTCTTTCATTGAAAAAAATCTCGCGGCACACCACTAGCTGAAAATGTGGGAAAAAAAGTTTCTTTTAACAATTAACGTGTTACGTTGTTACTATAACCGTTTTTTTAACATTGAAGAATTACGTTCCAAAAGCTTGAATTGGAATCAAATAAGCACAAAGAAAAAAGTATTGTATAATCTTGCTTTTTTGTTTCACCGTCGTCCGGCATTCGTGCGTCACAGATTTGCTTGTCTCTCGTCGAAACACAAGGCAATTGGCTAGCTCAGGGGTAGGCAAGTCCGGTCCTAGAGAGCCGCAGTCCTGCTTGTTTTCGAAGTTCCCTCTTCCGACACACATGATTCAAATGATCAGAATCGTTCGGAGGCTTGCTGATGACCTGTTGCAGCAGGGAGAGACGGAAAATATGCGGGACTGCGGCTCTCTAGGACTGGAGTTGCCTACCCTGGGCTAGCTGTTGCTGCTCCCTAGCGTATGGAAGGGTACTATACGATTACGTTGCTGGGCGATAGACCGCACAGGCATACAAATTGGATATTTTCCTGCGGCACACCCGGCAATGTCTCACACACCGGTGTGCCGCGGCACAGGGTTTGAAAAACACGAATCTACTGTACTGAATACATGTAATGAGCACACTACAACATTAAACTTGAGAATCGATTTTAGCGCACCAACACCAAGTAAGAGAAGTACTGATATTTAAGTGTCGACCAGCAGAGCACAAATAGTACAGTATATGTGTATGTTACATTTAAGCAAGGTGGCAGGGAGCCAAATATATTTCTCCTTTTTCTTTTCTTCTCTGGAAAGAGAACCATCAAAATGTGGCTGCTATTGGGTCCTAATCTTCCTTCACCTCACTCATCTTTCAGTGTTCATCTTTTCACACCTGCCAAACTCGCCAACACATCAGCTCTATTTTGCCGCCTTCTAATAGAATCCTTCAGCTTCACTAATGGGTCTGTCAGCATATCGGCAAGAACGGGAGAACAGATGAGAGTTCAGGCCACATATGGAGGAAGATTCCAAAAGATGAAGGAGAGGTGATGGACTTTGAAAGCTTCCCTGACATACAGTATGCCTTTGGGAGAGGTTCAATAAAACAGCTCCACTGGCACTGCCAACAAGAGACCAAATGCAGCCACAGAAGCAGAGCAACTTTAAGCCTGCCCATCATCCCGTTAATAAAACGTACACAGCAAATACTGTAATTCCCACCAACGAATTTGATTGGACATAATTCATTCCATTTGCGATGCCATACAGTACTTCCCATGCCCCATTCCATTCTACAGCATATCAAATTATGGAGATTCTTTATAAGAATATTAAGACATTATACAGACTCGGATCATTTCAGTTTTGTCTTACCGTTGTCGATGGCAATGAAGGCAGCGGTGTATTTATTGTCACGAACATAAGGAGATTCACGGTCCAGAGAGGCCAATGTGTTGACAGTTCCTCGCAGTTGGTTCACAGTCAGCCAGCCCGCAGGATCCCGTAGAATGGCATACCTTGGAAAACACAGTTGAAAACGTAATTATGAACCCCAAAATAACAGCGCATTTCATGAAAACAACTGCTCTTAAACAGATTAAGCACAAGAATTCCTCTCATCTTTTAGTTATAAATTTATGATCCCATCAATAGATTAAAAGTTTCAGTTAATGGATAGAGAACATTTTGCCAGAGTGGAAGACTTCAGGAATGCAGCTCAATGTCACACACAGAGTTATTATGTACTTCCTTTTTAAACACAAAACGAGTTGAACCAAATTGAGATTGACTCTACAAAAAAAAACAAAAAACAACACAACAAAACCAATCATGCCAGTCACCAAGCATATTTTTAATGCTCAATTAATCTCATCCCCAGTATTGATGCCATACTGTGTACGTGGTTTTGATCGGTTGTGCAGTTCAAAATAATGACGATCATTGGTTGTGGAGTGGTACACTGCATTTCATGCAACTAGTCTCTTGAAATATCTGGCCATAAAGGCCATCTAGTTCTCCAGGTGGCAGTGAAAAGAAACTTTGAAACAGTTTCTCTCTAACAGAAAGTCTTTCCAAAAGAGTGGAAGTATCATGATATTGCTTTTTCGCTTCCTCTGGGTGCAAAGGGCAGGTATCTCAATACTTTTGTCTGTATAGTATAATTATGTCGGCATAACTACCGTATCCACTTTCCCTCCTGAGAGCAAAATATTGCCATGATTGGAAACTTTCAGAAGAGTGAGTGCGGAAAGAGAGAGATGGCCCACAGCCAATGCTAAAAAAACTGTTTCTATGAGGAGCGCTGCAGCGTGTATGTAAGCGTACGTTATAAGGACAAGAGTTTTGCTGACTTGCGTTGGGCCACAACCACTGTGCACTTCATCTAAATTCACAGCAGGCAAAGCGTGAGGGAGGGAAAAGAGATGGAGGCGAAGCAGGGAGAGTGATGATGAGAGGGATCAAGAAGGAAGTGAGGACAAGGAGGCTTCATACTAAGAATGAGGTAGGTAGCAATGAAAACACATTTCCTCCACTTTCTTTGCCCCGTAATGTGAAATCTGCTTCGATAGTGCTACCTTAGGAGCAGCCTTACCCAGGTCTAGTTTAGTGTTGCACCAAAAAGGTTTTGAGCCAACTTTTTACCTGTAATTCTTCGACAAAATTGGCTGGATCGAGAGCAACCAACATGTTCAGTGGTCCATTTAAAATACTTTTTTCCCCTTCTCATTCTTTCCATTTATATTTTCTTACAGTACCATTTGCAGTTGTTTCCCGATCTGTATGCTAAGAGCATTTTGTTTTGAATACAAAGCAGTTTGATTTTAATTGATTGCTCTGCGTTCAGTGGTGTTTATCCCAGTGAAGAAAGTGATAGATTCGAGTGATCAAGATGGATGGCTGACATTCACAAATGTCTTCCAATTTCGTCTGTGAGAGCATCTGGCAGCACTAATTTATTCACTACGTTTTCTACAAATCCACACAATTGAGGTAGCATGAAGTTTCCATCATCACTTATTTTTTATTACAATATGTCATATGTAGACATGTAGTCACTTTGAGACAAACCACTTGCATTTAAAGAGGTCTGGCTGCGACCATCGGAATCATTCACACATTCGAGTCCCAGACAATTGGAATGCTGACGAATGGCACAGATCCCAATAAAGTAAAGTGTCTGTCTAAGATTTACAGATGTGGTCAACTTATATTGAAGTTGTACGTACGTACGGTACGTACGTTACGTAGGTACGCACACACACACACACACACGCACATTAATATATATATATATATATATATATATAGATCAGTGGCGGATCTCGGCCTACATCATAAAATGTTTCCGTTTACTTATACTTGAATTCTACTCTCCGCTCCTTTTCAAGAAAATGATCTGTGACCCTGTGGTGTAATAAGTCAGTCTGGAAACACAAGCAACTACAATAAAACCCATCAGAAATAAAAGATAAATTTTTTTCGCTACGTAGTCGCTTTCAACAAAGACAGCGTCGCGAAGATAATTAGAAGTCTCTTGTTCAACTCAGAACAGAGTGAGAATTGAAAAATGCTCCCACGGATGCCTTCACCAAAAGATCGGTGATTGGCTCATTTCGCTGTCAATCAAAAAGAGATTCAGCCTCAGCGAGATCATCCAATCATCATGAAGAAAAGCTGAGCTTCTGCACGCCCACTATCCATAGACTCCCAGAGACGCGGAGCGTCCAATGGGCGGGACAGAACCAGCATTTATCCAATGATTCGTCTCGTTTCAATGCATTGGGACAACCTACACTGAACTCTCGAGACGGCCAGCGTCCGCGCGGTCGATGCTCAGCGTCCACACAGTTAAAAGCACAGTGAGGCTGCGGGAATGAATGAGAAGAGAGTCGCGTCGTAACCAGTAATAAGAAGCTGATTTGGAACAAAAGTTGAGCGTGTTGTAGCGCATATTTAGTCTGACATGTCCACACAATTGTATGTATACACATATATTTGATCACTTACTTTTTGACATTTTAGGGGGAAGCTGAGCTTCCCTTGCAGTCTTAGAGCAATTGCCTCTGCATTGTATACATAGTTCAGTATTTTATAATGACTGGAAAAATAAAGCAAGTACCAAGTACAACTTTATTGTCAAATGTGCTGTATGTGAAACATACAGCAAATTTTGTCCCTCTCACATTTTTTTGCTTACATATATATATATATTCGGGGTGTCCATCAAGTCCCTTTACCACTTCAAAAATGATTTAAAAATGCAATTGATTCGATATTTTATTCAGATTTGTTTTAATGTATCTAGCATTTATTAAACTTTTGGTTTTTACCTCTTATAATACACTTCTACATGGGCACCATTAGTTGCACGAAGCACATCAAGACCGTACTCGATTTCTTGCCATGTTCGCTGTAGCATAGCCTCATCAATTGTGGCAATGGCATCAGTAATCCTTTGCTTTAGGTCAGTAATGTCCCTTATCTTTGTTCGATACACGATATCTTTAACATAGCCCCATAGAAAAAAGTCCAGGGGAGTGATATCTGGTGAACGTGGCGGCCAAGGAATTCCAATACACCGATCTGGAAATGTTTGATTGAGGAACCCACAAACATGCAGCCCCCTATGTGGTGGTGCACCATCTTGCTGAAAAATGATGGTTGGTTGAAGGTCATTCAATTGTGGTGCCACATATTCAGTTCAAAGCTCAAGGTAAACATTTGCAGAAATGGATGTCTTTTTGAAGAAAAATGGACCAATTATTTGATTGCACATGATCCCACGCCACACATTCACCTTTGGGCAGTGTGATAAAAAACTTTAATAAACACTGAATACAATAGAACAAATCTGAATAAAATTGCATTTTTAATACATTTTTGAAATGGTAAAGAGACTTTATGGACACCCTGTATATGTCCACCCTACAGTGTGAACATAGACACACTGTATATATATATATATATATATATACAGTGATCCCTCGCTATTTCGCGGTTCGTTTATCGCGGCTTCGGTGCATCGCGGGTTTTTCAAAAAACATTTCCATTTTTTTTTTTAAAGTCCACAAAAAGTCCGCAAACGGTCCGCGAGAAGCTCACAGTTGTCTTGCAGCTTCTCGCGGACCGTTTGCGGACATTTTGCGGACTTAAAAAAAATAAATAAAAAATAACCTGTATATGTTAATTGGTTGCTACTTCGCGGATTTTCGTTTATCGCGGGTGGTTTTGGTCCCCATTAACCGCGATAAACGAGGGATTACTGTATATATATGCATTTGTGAAATACAATATAGTCAAGTAAGGTCCAATTTTCAAGCAACTGTTAGACCTGCTTTCTTCTGAACCCCCCCCCCCCCCCCAGTCATAAATACATAAATAAATAAATAGAAATTTCACTTCATGCTTCATCAGATCAGTGTTGTAAATTGAAAATACTATTTCCACGGGCCCTTGGTTAGACATGGGCCATTAGAATTACCCCCACTTTCCCCCCCTTCCCCTTGCTGAATTCATGCTTGCACCGAAGGTCACATCCCCTTTAGTTCGAAACTTAGCCCATGACATCTTTCATACATATGCAGTACCTCCCTAACTTTTGTTCAGTTTGGAGACAGAAGATACTGTCTGACCATGGTCAGTTATTCATAATGTTGATTTGAAGCTTTGTCCTTGCAATGAATCAGTTCCTTTCCTATTCTCTTACCTCACCCACGGCTCTTCAACGCTACCTGAGAGTCTTCAAGCCCGGCATCCAAGGTTCCACTGCTCTATTCTTTTAAGTCCCACGTCTTTTCCCTTGCATATGGCCACAGTGTGAAGTGAAAGCATACGGGGAGCTGCTGAATAATGTATGACCTGGATTCTTGAGATGTTCTCATTTTTCAAAGCAAGGTTAGAAAAACAACATACGTGTACTTTGCTCGAGATAAAGAACTCCAAAAGGAAGCCACAAGTGGGTTACCAGGACTAATGAAAAGAGTTAAAACGAGTTCAATGCTGTATTATATTAAATATTACTACATGTAGTACTATTTCACCAAAATATAAGAATGTGTTGAGTACAGTGTCATAGAAAGAAATCTATTTCATTCATGACTGAATTTTTGGGGGGATGTCACCTCACTGTTACTGTTAGAACATTCTTGATAATTACAAATAATTACAAATGTATGATCTATCATGCTTTCATACAAAAAACAGCATCCATGCCATGCTAATTACACATATGAGGAATAGGAAATAGAAATTGGCTTTTTATTGTAGAGGACTTCTGATGTTTCTACAGCGTTTTCAAATTATGACCTTAACTTAACTAACAATGAATAAGCCTTTATTTAGCTTTTGTCGCCTGCATTTAAGCCTACTTAAACAAAAGTGTTCTTTTTTTTTTCTTCTTCTTCAATTTCAACGTGCAAAGCGACCATGAAATGCACTTCCTACATTGTCACACACAGATGACAAATGCATAAAACTCTTGACGTCATTTGATTTTCCTTTATACTCTCTGAGAACCAATCTGCTGCCCTTGTGCTAAAGCAGTTAAATTTGCCCAAATGTTTCTCACTTGGGGCGGCCCGGTAGTCCAGTGGTTAGCACGTCGGCTTCACAGTGCAGAGGTACCGGGTTTGATCCCAGCTCCGGCCTCCCTGTGTGGAGTTTGCATGTTCTCCCCGGGCTTGCGTGGGTTTTCTCCGGGTGCTCCGGTTTCCTCCCACATTCCAAAAACATGCATGGCAGGCTGATTGAACAGACAAAATTGTCCCTATGTGTGAATGTGAGCACGGATGGTTGTTCGTCTCTGTGTGCCCTGCGATTGGCTGGCAACCAATTCAGGGTGTCCCCCGCCTACTGCCCGAAGACTGCTGGGATAGGCTCCAGCACCCCCCGCGACCCTAGTGAGGATAAAGCGGTTCGGAAAATGGATGGATGGATGGGTTTCTCACTTGAAAGATGACAAATCCCTGCAAAATCTAATAGTTTGGCCCACATTCTAAACATGATTCAAATTCAAATATTTGATTTGATGTCATTTTGAGTTTGTGAGAGAGAGAAAGTGAAAACCGAAGCCAAGTAAAATCACTTGGGTTTCTTTGGGAGGATGAGTGAAGTGAAATTGTTTTTGTTTGCTTTACCCTTTTTGGGTTCAAATAAGATTGATGATTGTGTATATTGCCCCATGTCTTAATCGTTAATGCCACAATACTGCTTGCATGTGGTGGAGCAACAAATGGAACTCTATATGCATAGACGGCATATACTCGGCTGGAGTTTACCACCTGCAGTGCACTCAACCACCACAAGGGGCACCACATGTTTTTTTTCTTCATTAAATTTACAAGGCTCAAACAGGAACAACCTCTGGAAACCAGTCATTATAAAATACAATACAAATCATCTTCGAGAGAGAGAGAGAGATAGAGAGAGAGAGAAAGAGTTTTCGTCTTTATGACATCAATCGAATAATAGGTTATTTGTATACCAATGCACTCTGTTCTGTAAATGCATCCAAATAATTTCACTTTGGACATTCAACCTTTGTCCTTTCTGAAAATAGGCTACCAATCCGACTGTCATGCAAGCTATAGAATCGGCAGAGGTGGGCTATAGGGGCACTTTCTGAGAAGGAGCACGTGAGGTGTGGGCTAATTTCAATCAGATAGTCTTTATATGGAAAATATACACACGCACATCCCAGATGTGCGTGCTTTGCCTCTGAATGGCATCCACTGTGATCCAAGGCTCAGACGGATTGTGTTCCATGTCAAATGCATTTAACCTGCAGATGCCAGGGCACCCACGCAACAGCACACGCGCACGCACGCACACGCACACAAAAAGCTCAAGTAAACACCTGCACATTTATGCACAGAGGCAGACACGGTATCACAGTTAAAAGAGAACTGACTTCAATGGATTGTTGTTTCATTCTGTGCACACTCCCCCATCCTGCCTTTGCAAAGATCCCTGTGTCTGTCTTTTTCAGCGTCCTCAAACTGTCTACAGGTCACAGCTCTGGCATAGCAAAATCTCCGTTACAAGTAAAATGTCAATGAGTGGAGATATTTGAAAAAAGCAAGTGGCTCATAAGTGAAATGATAAAAATGCATTCCACAGATGAGGGAGCAAAGTGGTTTGAATATGAAAGATATGCCGGTATGCATAACCTGTAGGAGCCAGTTTGATTGATATGGAAATTGTGTTTTGCTATGCTGTTGTTCAATCACACCGCACCACTGACATTTGCTCAGTGTCTAGCAGCAGTTAGAAGTTTTAGATGTAAATCGGGAGCAGGAAGTTTAGCTTTTGACTTCCCCTTGTCATTATAATCCAAGGGATCTCACTGCTGATCCTCATCCAACAAGCCTGCAACATGCTTAAACAGGGATCCGGCTCAGGGTGGATTTACGCCATGTGACTGAAGTGACACAATTCAAGTTGTTTTCACAGCCCATCATAGTGGTGTAAAGAGAAAAAGGCAAATGAAGTTGAATATCCTCCGATCAGAATAAGGGCTCTCCAAAACGTGGATAAAAATGAGATATAAATCAAACATCAATCAATGCAATGTAAACTAATTACCTATACCCTGTCTATGCAAGCCTGACGTCACGTAAATCAGGCCATCCGCACAACAAAACACAAAATACCAGCACCTCGAGGCACATAAACAGACTTTCAAGTAATTCTAAGTTGGTCTGTCACGTATCATATTTAAGATGATTTTATGCTGTCCGGTGGACAGCATCTTTTCCGTCAATTTGTTTCATTAGACGCCGATTGTTCTGTGCTATTTCATTCATCCAGTTTGAAGGCCGATTTTAAGATCCACCATCGGGTAAGTGGTGCTGTGCATGAAATGGATGAAAGCCCATCTTCCCGACGAAGAGGCCGATGGAAACGCTCAACCGGCCTTCACTACTCTGCTTACAAACCTGCTACCTTCAGGCGTCACGACCTACTCACCGTATTCTCCATACGAGGTCATGCGAGCCAGCAGTTCAACCCAACGGCCTTGTTTTTTCGCTCATAAGAGAGCTGTGCAGTGGTGTAGTGGGGATTTTTTAAGTGGGTGTACGCGATTCTGGGATGTTCTAACATCAATCATAGGCCGTTATTAAGCATAACTCGCATTACAACAATGATCAACAAACATTTTGTAGAGGAGGGGAGAAATTTCCTCAACAATTTCAATAACCCACAGACAGTGCAGGGCTAAAACCGAAATAAAAATTGAATGTGGCGTCGGGAGAAGTGGGTGGACGGCGTACCCCCGCGTACCACGCCCGCTACACCCCTGGAGCTGTGCACCTTACTAGTTCTGCCAGGTTTGTTTCTCTGCATTTTACATAATGGTCTTTCATATGTGGTTTTAAATCCAGCCTCCCATTACCGTATTTTCCGGACTATAAGTCACAGTTTTTTTCATAGTTTGGCCTGGGGTGCGACTTATATACTCTGGAGCGACTTATGTGTGAAATAACACATTCTATCATTTGACATGTTATTTTCACATTAAACCCCAAGAGGGGGCTCTAGGCCTGTGTTGATGCTTACCAAAAAGAAAACCTACGATGACTGACGCCAGCAAAGTAGAAGAGGAAGCACTGTGTCTTCTACCTCCGAAGTTGGCAGAGTTGCTTAAAAGTGACACAGAGGATGAAGATTTCATTGGATTTAGTGATTTGGAGTGACACTGATGGTTTGGTAAACTCGTTAGCATGATCATTATGCTACAGTTATCTGAATAACTCTTAATATGTTACGTGAACATACCGGGAATGTTCTCAGTTCATTGTTTATGCGTCATGTAACGTTAGCATATCGTACTCTTATTCAGCCTGTTGTTCTATTTTTATTTGCCTTCAAAGATGACATGTCTGCCCTTGGTGTTGCATTTTATCACATACATTTCCCCCCAAAATGCGACTTATACTCCACTGCGACTTATGTATGTTTTATTATGCATTTTATGGCTGGTGCGACTTCTACTCAAGAGCGACTTATAGTCCGGAAAATACGGTACTTAGACCAAGCCTCATTGTTATTGATGAAAAATGTGAAAAATCTCATTAATAATATTGTATATGATTATTTTGAAAAATGTGCTTTCACAAATGTGTAGTGCTCCTAATAGACGTTTACCCCATATGTACTTGAGTAACGAAACTCTCCCGGCTACTGTATGAAAAATGCTGTGAATATTTATTATTAGAAAAAAATAGAAAACTCTACAGAACAAGATAGTTTACTATTCTTCTCATGTTCCACCCCATCACCCGGACATATTGAAAAAAGAAAACATGAATTGGAAGAGCTGTTATTACTGAGCACAATTTGAATTCAAAATAAGACAAATTGCTCAGAGGCAATTAAAAATGAATGCTGCCCTGTCATTAAAGTGGTGCTGCTACCTTATCAGACATTTATGGACACTACACAAATCTTTGCAGAACCTCCGGTGCAACAACTCCCCATTATCTCTGGCTTGATTCTGACACCGCCTGCGTTTTACGGCACACAAACTCACCTCAATTATTTGAGCAGTAAAGTCACAATTGAGCGGTTTTATTTCCTCTGGTCATTATCATACCCCTGTGTTTAGTTAAGTCTATTTGTAAACGTAGTGTAACTACTGTGGAAAAAGAGGATCACCTTAGGCCAGAAAGCTAAAGAAACCAATGAAGAGGACTCTGCATTGCGCTGCTTCAGCAGTAGCCTTCAGTGTTTTTTTCCCTCTGTATCTGTTCCAGTGTAAAGTGATTTGTATCTAAAGAAGTAAAAACTGTCAATAGATGGCCTTGCCGTCAAATGGGAATCATTGGTTTTTACATTCAAAGAAAGACCGCTGGATTATTGGTTTTAAAAGTTTGTCATGACAAGCGACTGCACAGAGAGGCATGATGGCTTTGCTGATTCAGTACGGACTGAAATACCTTACCTTACATTCTGAAGCTGTAATGTATCCGGGTCTGTGGCATTGAGAGAGGCTATAAAGCTTTCCACTGGGATGTTTTCCATCCTGGTGACAATCAGCGGGTCAGGGAAAAAGACGGGTCCTTCATTCATATCTAAAACTTTGACTTGGACAGTCGCTGTGGAACTGGGGCCATAACCGGCACCGGAAAGCAGAGGGTCTTCGTTTTCCACTTTAATGAAGACTTTGTGGAACGCTGTGCCTTCGTAATCGAGAGGCTGAAAAATGGAAATGTTAAACCAAGGACATTTAGATCGGAAGAGACAAATGTAGTATTAACATACCTTGACAACTGAAAGCATTCCCTCATTATTGTCCGGGTTGGTCTGGATCTCGAAGCTCCGTGTGGGATCTCCGTTTATGATGGAGTAGACAGCTCTCCATGCGCCGGTCGCTGGGTCATCTCTATCATCTATTGTCAAGTTAACGGCCACACCAGTTGAGCCTTCGTACACATACGCTTCAAACTGGAGAGACAGACAAAAGTGAACATAAGCAAACAAATAAAAACAACAACAAAATATTGTAATCCACCTAAATGCAGAAACTGGCAAATGTATAGATGATGGGTTTCATTAAAATATTTCCACTTTGGAACTGGCTAGAAATAATACACACACATTGTTTCATTTTAATGTCTTTGTGTATGTTGTATTTTCTGTAAATAAGTAATTTGTTATTTTTAGTATCACAAAGTACTGTAACAAGCTGAAGAGTAAAGTCATAAAGAATGGCCGATTTAAGACCATTAAATAACCATCCATCCATCCATCCATTTTCCGAACCGCTTCATCCTCACTAGGGTCGCGGGGGGTGCTGGAGCCTATCCCAGCAGTCTTCGGGCAGTAGGCGGGGGACACCCTGAATTGGTTGCCAGCCAATCGCAGGGCACACAGAGACGAACAACCATCCACGCTCACACTCATACCTAGGGACAATTTAGAGTGCCCAACGAGCCTGCCATGCATGTTTTTGGAATGTGGGAGGAAACCGGAGCACCCGGAGAAAACCCACGCAAGCCCGGGGAGAACATGCAAACTCCACACAGGGAGGCCGGAGCTGGGATCGAACCCGGTACCTCTGCACTGTGAAGCCGACGTGCTAACCATTAAATAACCAAGAAAAATAAATTACATCCGGTGGTTGACATTAAAAAGTATATTTACTTGTGTACTGCTTTGATTTGTGCTTTACTTCAATATTTGGAGAATATATGAAATGAACTCCAGTAAATTTCACAGATCAATGTTTCGCTTTTCACTCCACTACTTTTTAGCGAGAGTGTGTCGTTCTTGTTTCCTTCAAGTCAGAAGTGAGTGCATGTTTAAAACTGTTTTCCCCCGGCCAACTGGCCAAACAGTGAAGAACAAACTTAACCACAGTATTATATGTATTTATCCATCCATCCATCATTAACAATCAAACTACAATTTACAGACAATAAAGAGACAGACAACATTATTAACACACCCAATGGAGAAGACAAAAGAAGAGGTTGTTTTGAATTCTTTCTTGTTTTGGGACTTTTAAACGGTACCCATAAAATGTTTGGTTTCCGTCCCAAAAATTAAGCAAAGAGGTTTTGGGTGGCTACATTTGAATTTGTTGAATTGGAATTTTAAAATGTAATTACAGTCAAACCTCGGTTTTCGAACGTCTCGGTTCTCGTACAATTCAGTTTTCGAACTTCATCGAGTTTTTTATGCCTCGGATGCCGAACAAATTTCGGTTCTCGACCTAACTGAGGGCACTTGAGTGCGTCACTTCACTCCTCTCGGCTTCGCTTCCTCGTGTAGCGACGCTACCTCGTGTAGCGACGCCACCTCGTGTAGCAACGCTACACGAGGAAGCGAAGCCGAGAGGAGTGAAGTGACGCTCCCTCGTGTAGCGATGTAATATGTAATGTTTTACATATTACCTGCTCTCCTATTACATGTGTACAGTTTATGGTGTGAAATTGTTAAAAAAAAAAGTGGTTTAAAAAGGTTTTCTTGACTTGGAACGGATTAAACATTTTTACATTGATTCCAATGGGAAACATGGTTTCGGTTTTCAAACAGTCTTCTGGAACGGCTTAAGTACGAAAACCGATTGACTGTATTTAGAAGCTGACGTTTCTAAGAAATCCAAAAGCATGGCAAAGAAGGCAGTCGAGAATCTCTGAGATGGACAGAGAAGTGGAAACAAATACAGTAAACATTCCCATCCCCGGAATTCTATGAAAAGTAATATCCTTCACCCGTAATAAAAACCTATGCATTAACATTTTGACTACGATATTACATGTTACCGGAACTACGTAAGCGGAAATTCCACTAGCCGTAACCCGGATGGAGACGTCATGCAGCGGGAGCTTAAATACACGCAACACTCCACCCGATACGCGGAAAGACACCAACGGAGACACCTTTTCACTTCGCATTTTTTGATAATCAGATTCGAAACGACGACGTGTAAGTGAGTTTTTATTGGCGTGCGTTTTACTGTAATTGCGAACGATTTCTAACTTTATTCACTTACGTCCTGTTGATCGCGGCACGAGCTTAAAAAGCAACGCCCACTCAACACAACTGGAGAAGATGGAAGAAACGTGTTTGCTTCGCCGTTTATGTCATCGAATTCGAAACGACTATGTGTCAGTGACTTTTTATTGGCGTGCGTTTTACTGTAATTGCGAACGATTTTAACTTTATTTACTTTCGTCCTGTAGATCATGGCATAGAAAACGAGGAAGAACCCAACAAAACAAAACAACCCAAAATAGACTCATTTTTTCCCAAGACTGAAAAAAAACAACATTAAAATACTGCACATACTATACTGTGTTGTGGTTTTTTAAATCTACACCTGTACTGTATACTGTACTGCTGTTTTTGTTATATAAACAGTTTTTGGACAGTATATTTTTGCATTTTATTGCTTGTGTTGTTACACATGCAGTTTTCAACATACTTGCAGGTTCATAAAGGACATGTACCATGCTCATTTCCCAAAAGAGGAATTTCTGTTATAAGGACAGATTGGACAGCGCAAACATGGGTCCGTACTAGAGAATATTTACTGTAGCGTTGATGAACTATCATTTAGTGATGACGGAGGCGCTGTTATAACGACTTGAAATAATGACGAACTGAGGATGGCAGACGGGTGACTGGCGAATAACGAATGACGGATCGGCAAAATTTACTGATGTGCCCACCGCGTCTTTGACCTTGTTGTCACCGAAAGATAGCCTGGTAATTACCACGTTGACAGATAAAAGCATACTTTTTTACAAACTGTTAAGGTGTTGATTTGATTGTCCCGGCATTCCCTACTCTAGCCTTCATTTCTTGTTTTCTATTCATCATATCGAGGGAGTAAACATTTGTGTCCTTCATTGCTAATTTCATACAGTGGTTAAAATCAATTTTACACTGTCAATTGAAATGCTCTCAACTGATAATGCTTGGCAATAGGATTCAATCAATTAAATAGCTAAGAACTCTGCCAGTAAAATTCAATAAGGAGTACAATCTGAACTTAAAAAGATACGGACACACACACACACACAAAGCATCTGTATGTGTGTCTGTGTGTTCATGTCAGCACCATTATAGCGGCAGAGCTTACAGTGTAATCTTTGAAACACAAAACACCCTACTTAAGTGAAGTCAAGATAAATGCATTTCTTGTCAGCCTACGGTATTGTTGTTTCACAGATTACCTTCTTAAAGCTACACTCTACTGAAAACCATCCATTTGTCTGGGGCGAGACAAACATTGATTTTGTCTTTATCTTTTCCTTTTTATATCCAATGCTTGTTTAAAGCACTTAAACCATTCAGTCAGTCAATGCCCAGAGGAGAGACCCAATGTTTGCTGAAGGAGTACACTCCACAACCAAAGTATTGTAACAGGGAGGTCAATTCCTCTCTTTTTGCTGTGGAGTGCAAACATTGGAGTTTGAGAGGAAAAATTGAATACAGCAGGTCCTCAGTTTTATGACAAACTGTATTTTCCGCACTACAAGGCGCTTCGGAGTATAAGACGCACCGTCAATGAATGGCCTATTTTAAAATGGTGTTCATATATCAGGTGCACCGCATTATAAGGCACATAGAACAGACGCTACAATAGTGACTGAGGTTGCGTTATGCAGCCACTAGATGGAGCTACCCTAAAGGGAATACAATACAATTCAATACAGCTTTATTTATATAGAGCCTTAACAACCACCGCAGCTTCAATAAAGCGCTTTACAGAACATTTAAAATATGTCCAAGGAATCGGAATATTTATCATTACATAATAAATACTGGCTTTTGAGAAAACAGAATACTTTTAGGTGGGCCTCATAGTGGAAAATGCGGAAAATACGGTAACCTGAATTTGTACACAAGTCAAAACATGCCTTCCACTAACCTACACTCAGAGATGAAAGTGGACTGTCCTGAAAATTCCTGAAAATATAAATATGTGTGTGTGTGTGCATTTAATGGTGTAGCCTCTTCTGCAAAAAGTAGATAGGAACTTCACTCCTGCGAGCTGGAAGTTGGCCCTGACACCCAATGGTTGTCTTAAAATCTTAATATGTCATCAACTGAGTTTTTTTCCATGGTCTTTTATCTCAAATCAAATCAAGTAAAACTTTATTGTCAAATGCACTGTATGTGCAACATACAATCACACAAACAGTAAAATCAAACAAACAAACCCCCAAAAATCTGACACCTATTAGTACACAGGACATTCTCACAAAAAGATCCAGAGGTAAATCAGGCCGTCTCCAAGGCTGTGCAGCTACAAATGAGTTGCTTGAGCATTGTTACAAATAGGCTATTGATAATCTCAGTCAGACCCTTTGAATTTGATTTAAACAACCCTTCCAATTAATTTTAACAGAAAAAAACCCTAAGTGTATCTTACTGATTTCAAAACTGACACATTAGGGTAAAAGAAAAAGAAAATATCTTCAAAACATGACAAAAGCACAGGGCACCCTTGTGCTTGGGTCCCTGGTACACTCGTCTAATCTCCCCACTTTGTAATTATCCAAGATGGAAGAAAAGAGAAAATACTACATACCTATTTTCTAAGGAAGAGAACAAACAAAAAACATGCAGGGAATTTCCTGAGGTAAGTACCTGTCTAGAAATAATAACGCAGTCGATCACTTGCTACCCCAACAAAGTGCTACAGGCATAACCTGTATATTTGAACAAAAACGGTCAACCAACAAATAAAGACAGAGACTATAACAACACTTAAAGCAAGATTATAATCTTAACACACCACAAAAAAAAGACCAAAAAATATATTTAATGAATGAATGAGAGATGAAATGCTCCCCCATTATCCCAGTCCCCAAGAAACCTGCAATTTTGGCACTGAATGACTCCAGGTCTTTCACTCTGACATCTGTTGTCATGAAATTCTTGGAACACCTCATGTTGAGCCGCCTGAAGAGCGTCAAAAGAACCCTGCTGGACCCCCTGCAGTTTACCTACTGAGCAAATCGCTCAGTTGATGATGCGCTCAACGTGGGTCTGCACTTCATCCTGGAACACCTTCAAAGACCGAGACAAAGATCCTGTTTGTTGCCTTTTCCGATGCGCTTCACACCATTATCTCTGAATTCCTCTATTCCATGCTCCTCTATCTCAGGATATAATCCTGTCATCTGCCAGTGGAGTTATAGCTTCCTGACATGTAGGAAAGAGCAGGTGAGGCTGGCGGAAACCAACTCATCCATAGGCATAATCGGCAGCGGATCTCCCAGAAAGATGGCCACTTTCTGCTGTTCTTCTCTCTCTCTCCACGACTGACTGCACCTCAACGCACTGGAGCTGAACACGTTTAAGACCGTGGAGGTGATTGTGGACTTCAGGAAACATTCTTTGCCATAGTTGGCCCCCACGCTGCGTCAACCATCGAGACTTTCAAGTTCCTGGGAGTTACAGTCTCTCACGACCTGACATGGGTGGCCAACATCAAGGAACGGAACATCGCTGTAGTTTGCTTGAAAAAAAGAGCACAGATACCCTTTACTGTCCCCCGAGGTCCCGGCTCCACTGTGAGTCACGAAAAAGTGCCATTGCTATTTGCATTTTTTGGACGGGATCCCCAGCTTAATCATCCCCCCAAATTTTGAATCCCACTCCTCCCCCATAGTAATTATTCTCTATTTATTGTTGGACTCAGCCCCTATTCCCCGCATACAGGGTCAAGGTTTTCGAAAAACTTTCAGAATTGAAGATCATTCTAAAATCGCATTACTGCGTGGCTGAAAAAAATCCTTATGTCCAATTTAGTACTTTTAACCTTACGCTTTAAGTTATGACAGACTTTAAATATCTGACAATGCATATTCAAAGAAAAGATGAAAATCTATATCCGCTAAGCCTGTGTTTAATGAAATTCTGCAGACTTTTGAGTTGGCAGTACAAAGTGTTCAAAAAACATGACCGTTTACCAACTATCCATTGCAGCTTTGTACCCAGGTGAAAGAGGACATTCTGAAGGAGATAAGACACCTCATTCTCCCATGCCAATATCGCGAGATTCCTTCAGATCCTTAAAATGTCTTCCAAGGCATTGCATCCAGGAACCACAAAACAACGTCTTAATTGTCATTAAAATGTGTTAACTCTTTCTTTCAAACTACTTCGTATGAACACGTGATAAGAAAAATTTTATGATTGCGAATATTCTCAAATGTTAAAATAAATGAGACTTGTTATACAATGAAAAATGAGACAGGGATGTGATTTTTGTTAGGAAAAATATTTTCTGAAATATCCTCACTATGAAATCTGAATTGGTTGCCAGCCTGACTCACACTTACCTAGGGGGTCAACATCGTGCCCGGGAGAACACACTCACAACAGCATAAAACAGGGATGTGATTTTTGTTAGGACTTGTAAGACCAAATGCTCGTCATTTATGGACTTGACCAACTTCCGACAAGATGGGTCATTGGGAACATTAGGAAGTCGATCTTATATTTTATTTCAAATACAATTATGTAGTCTGAAAAAGTGTTTCATTTAACTGAAGCTGAGGGGAACCCTCGACAGAGATGTGGTCGGATGTTTATCTCGAAATGTGATTTTTGGGAACAGAGTCCAAGTCTTTTTTGGAGCAAATGGAGCAGCCAAAAATTCACAGCTGCAATGTTTGCCCTTGACTTATGTTTGGTTCTAAAATGATGCAAACAAATGAACATTCATTAAAAAAAAAAAAAAAAAAAAACAGTTGGCAGCGATCTGAAAACAAAACAAGCTTTGACAAAGCATAATTTCATTCCACCATTGTTAACATCAACATTCATATGCTGACAAAATACATTAAGAAGAGACGTGAATCTTCAGAAGAGCACATCTGTCACTTTTACCAAGTAACACTAATTGCTGTTTGCCTCATTGACGCTGCTAAGGGAATTGCCTGCGATGTTTTATACGGGATATTGATGGGTGTTTCTTGGCCAACTGACATGGTTTGCCTGTCACATGTTTCAGGTCTGTTCTCTCGCAATAAAATGAGGGCCTATGCATCAAATCAGCTCATCAGGAAGCTCTGCAAAAGCATGATAACGATCCTGATCATTTGAATCGGGTGGGTTGGAGGAGGGAGACATCGAAAACATGCAGGATCTGGAGTTGGTGAACCCTGGCAAGTTGATTGATCAAAAAAAAACCAAACAGAAAACGAGGTCAGCCAATGCAGGAGATGTTGGAGGGAGGTGAATGAAGCACACATGAAACCATGCTGACAAGAACAGATGGAGATGAAAATGCAACGAGCAGACAAGACATGAACAAGAGACATTGGGAAAACAGATATGAAACAAAAACAAATGCATATTCAAGATAAGGCAAAAGTCCACCAACAGATCATGACTCTCTCATCTGGGCTTCCGTTTATGCATCGCATCATATTGTTCCACAGAAGCTCCGATATTGCTCATTTTCTCCTCTCAATGAGAAATAAAGGAAGCATTAAAGACATATGTGAGATTTCCAAAGTATCGACTTTAAGTCTCAAGTTTTACTCTGTGTGGAATTACTGGGCGTCGTTTATTTCTCCTTGTGAATTTAAGAGAAGCATTGGCAAATAAAATGAGGTGAGAATCTCCTATCTGTATAGTGCGCCATTGAAGAGCACGCTTTGAGCAGTAAAAACAACAACAAAAAAAGACAAATAATTTGAGAGTTATCTCTGTTTGTTAGGAGTGGAACAGTGCTGAAAATATAGTTCGGTTCACATCATGATTTTGTGGGTGCAGTTTTTGCTTTGTTTCAAAGTATGGCTGTTAGTAAAATCAGCATGCCTCAAAAAAGTCAGTGTTGAATTGAAAGTATGATTCCATTTTACATTTGATACATTGTGAGAGTGTCAGGTTAAAAGGAGGGGAGAAAAGACATGACTTAAACACAGTTTTCATTTAATTGGCAAAGAAAGTTGTCTGTATGAAATGCTTATCCACTCTCACTAAAACACCTTGGAATCTTTGGTGCATACTCGGCACAAAAGTGTAAGTAAGAATGGCTCTGAAAGTTGTGACCGCTGAAGTAGTGCATACAAATAAATGTACTTTTACAGCTATGTTATAGAACAATAAAAATAAAGTGAAGCACTAACATCTTTAAGCAACATAAACGAAGCTTGTACTGATTCTATTTAAGAGAGGGTTATGCACTTTTATAGTGGAAGAGGCAAACAACCATCTTATTGAGGTAGAGAAAATAAATTGCTCACTGCGATAATTTGTGTTATATTTAACTTCCCCGAGTGCAAAACAAAAAAAAACCCAAAAAAAGGGATCCATGAGGGAGTATTGCTTCTTGCAGAGCATAACGATGACTGACAAAGTCATACCGTTTGTTGATGGTAGTCATCAGTTTAGATATAGATTTGAAAGTGCTGGCGTTGCGGCCGAACAGGCATATATTCATTTCAAAAAAGAGAAGGAAGAGGAGACGAGATGTATCTTTCATTTTTAAGACCGTAAGTACACTGTCCATTCCTCCATTGTCCTCATGCCGTTACTTGTAATTAAGTCCGTCAAAATAGCAGTCAATCGCTCGCCAGCTCCTCTTTCAGCGCTGCTCTGAAATAGGACACAAATACGTTTCAATTCAAGGTGACTTGCCATCGCAGCAGGCATCCCAGTTGTACGTAGCAACGCTCCATTCTACAGTCACTGCCTTTCACTATGTACACAAAGAATAGGGTTGACAACGGCGCGCTACTAAGTTCCCAGTGAAAAGGTCCACATGAAACCATGCAATAAAGCTGTAGGTAGGCCAGTTCAGAATGACTTGAGTTGGATCAATATATCGGTTTTTACGTCTTATTGGGTACAAAAGGCATTGCTTGGTTTTCTGCCTTTTGGTTGATGGTATAGAGAGAATGAGGCAGAGCGAGCAGGGACAGTATTGTATTAAACTGTATTACAGGCTCACAATATTTTTTTATTTTCTTTGCCGAGCAGTATTGCGAATCAATGACTTCATTTGAAGGTCAACTTTCTAATTTCGTGGAGCAAGTTTTATTGAGCTATTTATTTATTGCATGTTAAATCCCAGTGACTTAAAGCAAGGGTTTACAATAAGAATGACAAAAGATGAGTAATTGGTTTTCTTTCTTTTTTTATCTAATATCATCATCATGCATTGTTTATAAGAGTTTTATTTCTTAGAGGCAAAATTGATTTGAAACAACAACGCATTGTGCAGACCTCCATATCCATCCAGAGCTTTATCCTCAATTGTCCCAGCTGTCTTTCTGAATTGTTCTAGAGACGCAACCATCCACGCTCACACTCATACCTAGGGACAATTTAGAGGCACAATCAGCCTGCCATGATTTGCAAACTCCACACAGGGAGAACTGGATTTGAAACCTCAGCACTGTGAAGCCGACGTGCTAACCACTGGACTATTGTGCAGACCTCACAAGTTGAAATCAAAACTCAGGACTCTCTTGGGAAAATGAACAAATCATCTTACTGCGTACATAAATATTTTAGCCGATTTGTATTTTAATATATTTAATTTATTTTTAAGCTTATAGGCCACTCCTTCTGGCATATACCGTAGCTTACCGTAATTCATTTCCAGTTCTGTTTAGCGAGTGGATTTTCTCTTGGAGTCCAGACATTGAATTAATTTGCCTGCTATATTTGTTTTCAAAGTTGGACGTTCTACATTTTAACGCGGTTCCAGCCAGGTCTCAGTGAAAAGTGGACTCGACCACCGCAAGCATTTAATTCCGGTGTTAAACACGCTATCCGTGTCAGTTTTAGGTTGGTTTAGCATTTAGCATGGCTTTTCCACCTTTTCTTGTCATCCCTTCGTGAGAAGAATATTTATATAGCTTATTTACCGCCATGAAGGTGATGATTCATGACTCAAGAGCAAATCTGCAACGTGTTTTGGCACATTAGTATCCCGCGAAGCTTGTTACTATCAAGCACAGTAGTCGGCAAACCAAAATGTTGAAAGAGCCATATAGGACAAAAAAAACAAAAACAAATATGTCTGGAGACGCAAAAAAAATAAAAGCCTTCTATAAAACTTACAATGAAGGAACCACGTGCTCTATGTATGTAGGAGACTGGACTGTCTCAGAATTGTTTGTTATTCATTCCTTTGTTGTGTGTTCACAAACGCCCCCATAGAATTTATTTTGTGATTTCCTCGCTTGATTTTTTTGTTTTGGTGCATTATTTTCGCTTTTCTTAGTGTCAGTGAAGTGATCATAAATTTCCGTCTTTCGGAGACTGTCTTTGAACGCCTCTCGAGTTGAACGAGAAGAGAGAAGGCACGGAGTCTGTTAAAAGCATAAAGTGTACGTTTTAAAAAACCAACACCACAGCTCTCCTTTTTCGGAGCTGCAACATGTATCTATACCTATTTGAACTATATTAGCCTACTATCATAAACATTTTCCATTTTCAAACATTTTTTAGAAAGCTCCAGGGAGCCACTAGATGCGGCTCTGGAGCCGCGTGTTGCCGACCCCCGATCTAGCAGGTTGCGGTGTAAGTAGCACTGAGCTTGCTTTGACTACCTCCATCTCATACGTAGGTGACGTAACCGCGTTGAGGCGCCAATAACACGCGTGCATCCAGTGCAGACGGATATAATAAACCAGACTGCCAGTCGCATCTCGCGGGTGAAGCCAAAGGGCAGTCGCATTGCCTTTCTAATCTTACTGATAACTGCATTTTTTTGTTTTTTGTTTTTCACCGAAAACACCGCAATGAATTTGTGCTTCATGCAAGATCCCGGTATGGAGTAATGAGACACTCTCAAAGAATAAACATCACCGTTTGATTGAATCATTTTGAGTGTAACTCAATAACGTAAATTGTGACTGACATTTTAGAACTATTTTTTTGTTGAAGGACTTTGCTTCCAGTTTATTGTTCATGGTTCTGACAACATGACAAATAATGGAGTAGCACTCTAGTATACCTTATGAGAGAACATTTAAAATTGCCTTTCATCTGATAAAATGTGCATTTAGAGCATTTCCCAAACTTATTGGTACAACCGTATGCCATGCACTGTTATTTTTCCCCATAGAAACAAAAAATAATGTGAAAACTTCACTGAGAAATCAACATATTCAAGTCATTTAGCTAGTGGCAACGCAAGATGGCTGATAGTGGCTTCAATTCTCGCTATGACAAGGAGGCAGCATTTATGATTTACTGTTTGCTTAATTTCACCCGGTCGCTGCCTGATCCCCCCCCAACAATTGCCCCTGAATGGATGGATGCGGTTGTGTCTTCATATTTAGCTTGAACTTTTCTCGTTATCCTTCCTTACCTTCCTTGCATCTTAAGTTGTAAAATGAATTGAAATAATAGCAAGCTGAATAGCAAGATGAAGTGTAGTTGAGTGTTTCAGAAAGTGTTTCAAATCCTTTTTACTTTGAAGCACTCAGTGTTTTTGTTTTTTTTAATGGTTACATTTTGACAAATATGTTTATAAAACCTTTCGAGCCCTCACATTTTGACACGTCAGTAATTACAAAGTCAAGTTTTCAAAGTAGTTGCTTTTAGGGGGCATTCTGACAAAGAGATCACTCGTGTAGCAGGCACAAAAATCTCTGAAATGAATCTCAGATAGCCTGTGTGCATGTAACCTGTGGAGGTACTACAATTTATCTGCCAATTATCCCTCTGTGTTTATTTTTCATTGAAACATAATTGAAGGAGATTGAGAGAGACACAAGACGCCTATATTGTATTAGATAAAAAGCTTTTTGATGAATGTGACTTTTGGCAAAGCAATTTGACATGACAGCCTTCAGAACAAGTTCAAGTCAGATTAAAACCAAGTGTAAAACAACTACATGTTGCATCGCATTTCACAGAATACTAAGTAGCTTGTCACCGTGGAAGTTGCCTCAAATGTATTTGCTTAGCTCAACCTTGCCATTCATAGACGCACAGTTTATACTTTTACTGTTGGAAAAAGCAGAACAAATCAGCCCCATGGAGTCATGAATACTGTGGCAGAAACCGACTCCATCCCTATTTTCGACGCAGTACCCCGAAACCACAGCTTCGGCCAATTTTGACTGGCAGAAAGACTGGAGTACTGTACTTGAGGACATGAAGGTAGCTGGTGTGAGAGAAGACAGGGTTAGATGGAGGCAAATGATTCGCTGCGGTGACACTTGAAGGGAAAAGCCGAAAGGAAAAGTCGAAGAAGAAAGTCTGGAGTACTCTAATACAAATAGTCCCGGCCCAATGTGCATACACACACACACACACAAATATATGCCATGCTTTATATAACTCACCCTGACATATAGCCCACACATCCTTTCCTATTGGCTCTTTTTTTTTAAGATGCTTTCTGGTCAAATGTGCCCTCACATCACAGAGAAACAGCAATGTATGTACTGAAGCAATCACACACTCCCCAGACAAATCCGTGAAATCCGCGTCAGCCATTCCCGAAGAAAGACCCGCGCCGACAGCCCCCTGTTGCCCCGTACATGGTGCCTAACATCCATCACTGCTAACGTCTTTATCCACGGGACAGATGGATTGCAGGGAAAGCATATTGTCAGGCCATCATAGGGGAGAACATTTTGAGGTGCTGTGGGCAGAAAGAATGGTCTGAGCGAGAGTGAGAGAAAAAACAGTCTTGTTGTCATTAAGGTTGAGTGACAGGGGGGGATAAGGTCCATCACCACCTTGTTATGGGGAGCTCAGGGAAATAGAGCCAGTGAAACATTGTGCGGAATTAACTGAGGGCTGACATGTGCAAACCGAGCAAGTGGGGAGAAAGAACGTGTTGAATCAGTATATTCTTGTGGAGGAACAGATAATACAAAAACAATTTAAAAATCACAGATTGCATGTGGGATGCAAAGGTTAGAAAGGTCCACCTGCAGAAAAACACTTGGTGAGTGAATATTAAACATTTGGTTTGGTAACATTCATTCATTCATCTTCCGAACCGCTTTATCCTCACTAGGGTCGCGGGGGTGCTGGAGCCTATCCCAGCAGTCTTCGGGCAGTAGGCGGGGGACACCCTGAATCGGTTGCCAGCCAATCACAGGGCACACAGAGACAAACAACCATCCACACCCACACTCATACCAAGGGACAATTTAAAGTGTTCAATCAGCCTGCCATGCATGTTTTTGGAATGTGGGAGGAAACCGGAGTACCCGGAGAAAACCCACGCAGGCCCAGGGAGAACATGCAAACTCCACACAGGGAGGCCGGTGCTGGAATCGAACCTGTTACCTCTGCACTGTGAAGTCGACGTGCTAACCACTGGACTACCGGGCCGCCCTGGTTTGGTAACAGTCTCAGCTAAAATTATCTACTTAAGTGCAGTATGAGCAACAAACAATTTCAACACAGTATAAAACCCAAGAGGCCATGCACTGAACATAACAATAGACTATCGCACAGGTGTCAAAGTCACGGCGCGGGGGCCATATCTGGCCCGCCACGTCATTTTACGTGACCCGCGAAAGCAAATCTAACATGTCAACATCCATGATGCTTGCTTAAGTTTGAACAAAAATTTCAAATTGTCATATGTCATCCATAATGTTACACATACGTACAGCACATTTGACAATAAAGTTGTATTCCATTCCATTCCATTCCATAATGCAAAATACATATCTGTTGGACTGTTGGACTGTTGGATAATAACGTGGGGATAGTGCAAGCATGTTCCTGTTTCCAAGCCCCTCATTACATTAACACAAACAATCTTAAAAGTCATTATTCTTGACTCCTGGTTTCAAAACTAGGTATCCATCAATTTGTTGTGTACTGTGTATGTAATATGTGGAGGTGATTAAACATTGACATGATTTCACAAAATTAACAGTCAGAACGGCACTCCAAGTGAAACCGTAACGGCACTGTGGTCTGCGACAAAAATGAGTTGACATGCGACATCCCTGGATTGTTGTATCAGGGAATATTTTTGGGCATCCAGTATAAGCTGAAGCATATTTTTTGTTTTAAGCTTATGTTTGGTCAATAAGAAGGTCTTGAATAAGACACAGAATTCATCTTAAAGAAGGAATTCTGGGAAGTCAGTACTGGAATGAGGTGATGAATAATTCAACGAGTTAAAGCTTGGGTGGAGACAAAAATCCTGCACAGAAACACCCTTGCAAATAAACTTGCAGTAAGTTGCTGGTCACTTGAGATGTCATTTATAATTCATGGGCAGGTTGAAAACCATTGGGGTCTGGGAAAGGACTTATACAGGGACCTGAGAGCACCTTCAAACACTTGCTTTTTAAAAAGCCCATTTCTCTATGCTGTTAACCGGCTCTCTTCCCAGTGAGAAATGAGAACATTAACTGGGACATGGACATGGTGCACTCTGAACGGCCCTGCTAAGCCCTCTGAGCTGTAACATTTCACGTCTGAGCTGTGCTCCTTACAAGTGCCCCTGACATCCAAATGCATCATGGGAGGGCTTCAAGGGAGGTTTGGTTGGGGCAAAGTGTGATAAGTTTCAAAAACAGATTGCATCTAAGGGCGTTTCCATTAACAACCACACAACATCAGTGTTACAACCGCACCTTGGGGCGCAGGCAGTGGCATGCGGCGGCTATCGACACATCCATCATTAGGTGCAAAAATAAGCACTGATTGTAAGCTTTAAATAAATATAAAAATAAACAAAACACATCTATTTAAGATTATGGCCGTCAGGCAGATTTATTCTGTTCTGCAAATGCCTCGAGGCACTGCTGACTAAACAAACCAACATTGACAGAGAACATGCTTACTCCCACTCTTGCTCATGATTCCTTTATCTTGCCTGTGCACCCATATTATCCAATTAATAAGATGTCTTCTGACATGATTTGTAGACTCGGTCATTCTTGTTGGCTTTACCTTGAGCGTTTATTTGGGATTTTTTTTTTTCATACAGCAAGGTCAAGGTCATCCCGATATACATTTGAGTGGGTGTAAAGGAGTGTGTAGATGTGTAGGAAGGCTCTCTAAAGTTGCGTAATGTACCATAAATGACTTAACGCCATAAACAATTTGTGCAGTAGTCTTGTTGGATGACAGTCCTCTATCCTAACTTTATGGAATTCTTTGACAATTTGATGTTCCAATCACTAAAGCAGACATAACCATGACGATAACTTGTTAGTCAATTGCAGTACTACAATTCTACTGGACACAGTAGTTGTTTTCTTTTAAAAAGTGATGACAAATTAATACCCAACAACCAGAACGGGTTTCAATCTTGTTTATCAGGACATTGAAGTGTTCTGCAACCTGCATTAGAAGTTTGACCTCCTTTTGTGCAGTTGATCAACAACTCCCTCACTCACTATTTGCAGAGCATCTACACTGTAATGGGGTAAAAAAAATAAAAAAATAAAAGACTGAAAAAAAAATCCCTGTACAAGAGCAATGGGGGTGGGAGAGGAGCGGGGTCCAAAATCAATGTTTCTCACCAGCGGATGCGTGAACTCAGGTGCATGGTCGTTCCTGTCTGTAATTGTTATGGTTGCTGTGGCTGTTCCTGTCAGGCCCACCTCACTTCCAGCCATGTCCTTGGCAACAATCTCAAGCTCATACGTTGTGGTTGGCAGTGTCTGGAAAACAAAGAGTGATGGAAATTAGACATGTGGGATACAAGCGAAAATCAGGAAGAGGAAACTATAAAGTACAGGATATTATCGAGATCATCTGTTTTTAGATGTTTTATTACATGAGAGAGGAATGTAATTTCTTAACAACTCGCTGGTTATGTGATCCAGGTAGAAAACTTTGTGGGCTCTTTTTTTATTCCCAGTGCAAGTCTGCCACACATGTTCCTGGAGCGCAGAATCTGTCGTCATCTGGATTAAATTCACAAAAATTGCGTAACATTCCCTTTGCCAAGAGACCTAATTCCAGTAGACTACTTTCAACCAACAAATTGTCAGGTGCGACAGGTGCATGTCAAAGGAAACACCCTTGGTCAGCCAGAACACCCAGAATGGCACAGAGATATGAACCAAACAAGCAAATTAGGGTACATACATTCTTTTTATTTAAGTAAGTATTCATACATCTAAAAATGACCATCTTTCACTATATATATATATATATATATATATATATATATACACACACACACGGTACATTAAATGCAGTTACAGTTTTATAACACGAACACATTAGTATTTATATAATTGCATAAAAAAGCATATTCGTCCAGTCAACTTAAACAATCTATTTTTTTTACATATACATATATACATATATATATATATATACATATATACATATATATATATATATATATATATATATATATATATATATATATATATGTAAAACAATATATATAGTTTAAGTTGGCTGGACGAATATGCTTTTTTATGCAATTATATAAATGCAAATATTATGTTCACGTGTTATAAAACTGTAACTGCATTTAATGTACCGTGTGTGTGTGTATACATATATATATATATATATATATATATTAAGATAAGACTGGCCATCCAATTCATACCGTCTCCATTATATATATATATATATAATTTTTTTTATGAGATGAGATAAGACTCGCCATCCAATTCATACCGTCTCCATTCTGAACAGACCGCATTTCACAAATGGCACAGTCATATTGGTTTTCCAATATGCAGTACAAGCCTGATGTAAAGCCCCACAACACTCGTTAAAAAAACACTCACTGTAAAAATGGCATTAAAAAAATGATATGCAGTATCACACTATACGATGGGATCCATTACATCCCAAAAATGTCCACATTCTAATCCTCCTCCAGAAAGTGCTGATGCAGTAATCTGAGTGGCCAGTAAAACATCCTTCTCCATTATCCTGCAAAAACGAGATTATTCAAAATGTTAGCGATGATGATAATTTGTTGGTCGTGTAAATTCTTCCTTTCTTAAGGATCCTATTTGTGTAGAAACAGCAATGTGCATGTTGTCTTTGCACCTGGCCCAGACAAAAAGGTATTCTTAATAGTTGAGTGGATGTATTTGAGAAAAAGCATACATTCATTCTATCTACTGAATCTGTTTGTCTGTCTACATAGTATCATGATTTAGTGAATCCAACCATAGATGTCACTTTCCTCAATACTTCAAAACCCAGAGTAATCCGAAGTACAGTACTTGCTACAAAACACCGAAGGCAAAATAACAAATTTATGCTCACATCCAAAGTGATGTTTTATCCTTCTACATTCAAATACAATCAAATGTGTTGGAAGATGTCTTTCCTCGAAAGACATTTCTTCTTGAGCTTGTGCCTATGTTGTCGAGAAATGAAAGGTGAAGTGAGAAGATTGCAACCCGAATAATCCCTTTATTTGCCGGAATCCATGCTTGACAGGAATGTTGAGTGGAGTGAGCAAAAAACAGGTGGTTGGTTGTGGTAGAGCTCACCCCTCTGTTACAATATACTCTGCAGTGATTCTCCCTCTAGCATTCCAACAGCATGCTTCAGACATTGCTGTCTGAAGCCATCACCATGAACTGAGATACGATAACCCAAGAAATGAGGCAATGCAGCCGGCTGACAATGTTAGCTCCTAATGCTGGCAAGCTAACAAGCAACTCGTCAAAGGTCAAGTCTAAATGTTATAGCGTTTTATATTACTAGTGGTTAACTTGCTTTTACAAGTTCCAATGGAAGAATCGTGCCTTTCATAACATCTTGATGTAGCCCTTTGCATTTGTCATGAAAGTTAAGAAAGTGTTTTGTTTTTTTGAACAAATGTATATTAGAGCATGACTCTGTTCAAAAAATAAATGAACACAAATAAACAGCATAGAGCAGCATGTTTGTGTGCGTGTGTGTTTGTGCTGTTCTTGACGGTGACACCAGCGAGAGCAAAACAGCCTTGATTCAAACAGTTGAACCTGCGAAGAGTGGTCAACCCGCTCTATCAAATGAGTCAAAGGCACCCAGCAATGTGCTATTGTTGCTCTCCTGGTTGCTCTTAACACCAACAAGGCACCCACTGGTCACCAGCTTTCACCAGCTTCTGGCTGGACCCCAGCAACCTGATGGGCGGCTGTGGCTCAGTTCAGAGAGCAAGTTGCCCAGGGACCGAATGTTGGGCTTTTTGAATGTTGTCTGTTTTGTTTTGCTTTTGCTGCTGCGGCTGTTTTGACATGCATGAAAACACAACGAAACCATGGTGGTCTTTTCATTATTTTTATTTTTGGAGAGAAAGCTACAATAAAACTTGAAACAATGAACAGTCTCTAGTTGCTTTTGAATTGGATTCATTATGTTATTTGCATGCTGTATCTGGGCCTAGAGAAATTATTTAAAAAAACCAAATAAACAAAAAAAAAACCCATCTGAAAGCCATGATGTCAAATTACATTTTGTTACATCATGTGCAATTTTAGTGTTGCATTGAGCACTCCTTGAAAACTAAAATTTGGCCTCAAGATAACAGATTTTATTACATGTTCAAAATAATCACAGGAAACTCTTGCTTGTTTTATTCTTCAACGAACATTATTGCACGGAGCTTTTCATGAGGGCTTTAAAACCAGGATGCCTTTTGGACAACATTTATCGGCCGGTAAACAGCAAAGCCCTGCTTGGTTTTCAGACCTCCTGTAAAAGAAACAGCCACACTCCATCCATTATTTTCTATTGCTTATCTTGTTCAGGGTCGTGGGTGATGTATCTTGGATGGCGGGGTCCACACTGAATAGGTTGTCAGTTGATTAAGGACAGATTAATACAACAAATTCAATTCCCATTCACACCGATTGGCGGTTTCACTCCTTCCTCAGTTCTCAAAAAAATTGGAAAAGGTCTTTGCTGTAAAATGAAATCACTACACTCAAATTTGTCACATTTTGAGCTAACAACGTGGATTGAAGTCAAACAGATTAACTGCTATGGAATGCACCATCTTTCACGTTGCTGAAGCAGAAATAGACTCGTCTGAGTACACGCCGGAAATCTCAACGCACGCAAAATCCATCTATAAGGAAATTGAAGCAGCCCTCCATTAGCGCATGATGTTAAGATTGCCAGGGTGATCAGAGATCACCGCTTTTCCACCCAGATAGTTCCTGGCCGTGTGTGTAGAACTCAATTTGTATCAAATGGAATAGTATGAAATTACAACAAAAGATGACCCTTGTGTAAGGGCCAAGCTGATTATCACAGCCAATTTCACTTTTTTTTAACAACAAATAAATAAAAAAATAAGATAGACGCATCACTCACATTTTTGCATCCGTATCAAGATACATAGTACTTCTACAATATTTTGAATGACGTAAAACGGAAGAAATACACCTTGAACAAATTTTACTGCCTCAGGAATTTTATGTAGCAACACAATTCAAACCCCAAGGATACTACAAGTATCTCCTGAACTCCATCCATTAAAGAGGCTGCTCCCGGGGAGCTGGGAAGAAGCCGGAGACAATAAACAGGTGTTCCTATCAATAGTTCGTCACACATGGTGGCATGAGTGAAGCTAAGAAGCTGTTGATTGACCAAATGCTGCAAAAGCAGGTGGTGCTCTACAGACCTGTGAATCAAACGCACCATGACGCACTTCATGAAGAAACACACACACCCCTACAGACACACACATGCACTTCTATACAGACATAAACTTTTGCCCTCCAGCTGGGCTCTGGGATGGTAGCAGTCTCAGTGGTGTCTAAACACAATGCTTGTGGTCTCTTCTGGAACTTGACAATGTCTTAATGTCTTAATGAGACTTTCACACGTCTCAACTCAATTATAACGTCTCTGCCAATTCCTGGCAGAGAAAGGATATTTCTGTCTCCTCAGGGCTAGAATTACAGCAAGAGGGAAATAAAAAGTGTTGATTGAGATACTTGTCAACTTCAGCACCTTCAATTTTCAGCTTCTTTTGGATTTCGCCTAATGATATCATACCAACAAACGGATACGCAGGTGTGGAAGTAATGAATCTGTCTACAAGATACACCTAATATCTGAAAAGGGGTGTCTCAATCCAAACTAGCCTTTGTTTGTCAAAATGCTAAATTGCATAGAGGTGGGTATGAGTCAGGAGTCCCTGAAGTGTTTCGAGTGTATGAACTTATTTGAAAAAGCCATGCATGGTACAAATTTCTGAGCCACAAGTGATTTTAGAAAGTAATTCTGTTAGTCAAAGCGGTTGAGAAATGAGAGGAATGAAGTGGCGCACGCTACATGATATGGCAAGCCTTGTGAAACTTCTGATCTGAGAATGGCATTTCCGACTGTCACACTCTGCTATGGAAGGATTTCATCAAGGGAAGGGCTGATCACAGAAACAAAGCAGTGAGGGAGGAGGGGGTGAGAGGAAGCAAGACAGGGATAGTAGATCGGGAGGAAGAGGACGAGAAGAAAATGAAGGAGAGAGATGCTGGGATACCACACGAGACACCGCATCAACTTGCTGGACATGATCCAATTTGCAGGGAGTGCTTTGTCTCCGACATCCACTTGTCACTCGATGCACCAAATCACTGGCAGTTTCCTTTCAATTTAGACAAACGATGACACCGATGACAGACAAAGCTTGGAAGATTTTTTTTCACAAAAATCTATTTTTGAGGTACCGTGTTTTTACTACTTAATTAAAAAAAATCTCTCACTGCCATTGACATTCAGTGAAAAACTCAAAGTTCCACAGAACAAAAAAAAAATTAATCACATATACAGCCAAACCTCGGTTTTCCAACATCTCGGTTCTCGTCCAATTCGGTTTTTGATGCCTCGGATGACGAACACATTTCGGTTCTCGAACAAACTGAGCGCACTTGAATGCACCATTTGACTCCTCTCGCCTTCCTTACACGAGGAAGTGACGCTTCCTCGTGTTGCTTTCCATTGTGAGCAGACGTGTTCAGTAAACCTTTTTATTTTAAAAAGAGCGTGGTTTCGGTTTTCGAACAGCCTTCTGGAACGGATTACGGACGAAATCCGAGGTAGATATTTTGTGAACAGTGAACCAGGTTCACTGTAGATGTGTGGGTCAGTCAAAATCCCAAACCAAAATATTACAGATGACAAATTTAGCATAATGCATAAGATGCCTAAAATCCATATCCCTGCAAGTTTATATGATAAAATGATCAAGTTTATAGCATTGCTCGGAAATCACCATGCCCTATCATTGGTGATCTATGTTTAGAACAGGGCTGCGAGTTACTCATGTGGTCCTTGGTGGCTACTCGGTGCCAGGGGGTTTACGAATATCAAAATCTGCTCTTTCAGTCCCTACATCTCTATAGTCAGTCAAAATTGCATGGATGTATAGAATGATTGCAAATTATATCATATTCTCTGTCTTCAAAAGTGTTATGTTTGACTTTATTTTTATGGGTGCGTGCGTATTATATTAAAAACAGAGAATCCAACCATACACTTTGTCTAAAAATGGTACAAAACAATGGAGTTCATTGACAATCGGCAAAAGTAGTCACTGCAAACATTAAATGACAAAAAAGGAAACATTCTGGACTGCCTTCACATTTCAGATCCATGACATTAATTTCCAAAGTTAGAGCAATATTTAAGAAAACGTTAACACGTCTCTTTGGGGTACTGCTCTTTGATGCCACAACCGTTGGGAAAGTAATTGGTAGCGGAGTAAATTCTCCCCAATAACAGGAGGAAATCTTAAACAGAACCACAAGAGGCAGTTAACCTTCATAAACCGATCGATATCCTTCATAGCAAATCCTGTCTGAGGAACAGACACACACATTTTAAGGGGTAGGAAGGTCAACAACACTCCGTATGGTTCCAAATAAATGCGGTCATCCTGCAGTTTTGGACGGATCCCTCGCCTCTTGCCCAAACTCGGTTATGATAGGGTGAGCACAAGGAAAGCGGTGGCTAAAGATAACACATCACCAGGGACATGCAGAGGGTGGGGCCAATGGGAGGCAGTCGCCCCGGGGATCCATCTGGGGGACATCCACAGCACCTCCAGCTCCTGCCACCCCCCCTTTGGCGTAAATGTAATTAGGTGCACGTGTGTCGCCGATTATTAACAGATAAATGCACGTCTTGAAGGACCATCTTGCAGGGATAGAGTGGCCATATTCTTTGAGAATCGCCCCCACCTGCCCCCATCAACGGATATATTTCTTGTCATGTGCAACAGATGATAGGTGTGAATGTGTGTGTGTGTGTGTGTGCGTGTGTGTGTGCACGTGTAGCCAGATGTGCCTAACTACTGTGTTGGTTGAAGGCTCCACAAATGCGAAACTACAATTTGCTACCTCATTTACAGCAGTATAAAAGAAATATAAGAGAAGCTTCAATCTCCGCTCCTCCAAGGTGATGCTCAGCGTATTCTCAAGTGGGTTCTTTATTTTCTTTCTTCTCCTATGATTACAGCTTCATTCTTTTTTTAAGCATATGTTATAGACTTATGTATTCCACTTTAGCTTCAGGCCTGCAAATCTAAAAAAAAAAAAGATAAAAGCTACACCAATAAAAAACTCAGTTAGCCATACGTAATTTAAATTTTTATGAAAACAGAAAAAAATGGTTCAGATATAGAGCTCCATAATATTTTTTATTTTGTTCCCAGGTGTCCCGCTTCATGTACGATGCATGCTTAATATTTTATTCCCTTCTCACAGTATTTGCAAAATACACAAAAAAAACAAAATTTTGAAAGTTTGAACGGGGACCCAAATAAGAACACACGACAGTTTTGATTGCAATGCAGTATTGGTGAATATGACCAAATTGTGCAGGCAGACAGATATATATATTTATATATATACAGTATATATATAATTCATAAATATGGACAAGAATGATTGAGGCGGCCACAGATCTTTGATTTCGCCAGCCAACTTTGCCTCATTCGTCTGCAAGGCCCAGCATGCGGTTCCTTTTGAACACAGCCCGCAAGCTTGATAGACCAAATCAGTTTCTTACATCATGTCATGGACGATCAGTGCACGAAAGACAATGAGAGGTGCCACTCCAATTGATAGTGAATCAAATTGGCTGTGTTCACTCTCACTCATTGGCTTATGCGCATATGCGAATACGCCAATATGAGGTCCAACCCGCCTCTGCATGGACATTTAGCAGTCACTTTGTGGAGGCACCCCTAGTTTGACTGTACAGTATATGCCATTGACACAATGTACGCGTGTCAGGATGAGGCCTTGCATTAAGTACTGGCTGTTTTCAGGAAGACAAAAAAAAAGGGTGTGTAAGGTTTGATAGGTCTTGCTTTTGATAAAACTGGACAGAAAACTTGTCCTGTGTTGATGAAGTCACTCAGTCACTAATTTCTTTTGGCATGATGTTGTTACTGTTTCCATCTCAGTCAAATGCAATATGTTTCTGCTGACAGACAGCCGTGGCGTACATGCCGTATGTTGCATCCATTACTCTGTGAGCAAGTCACGGGGGTGACAAAAATCCACTTTTGTGCTGTCTTTCACTTTGAATCAACCCTAGTGGAGAACAATGGCCTCACTTTGCTTTTACCATCGAAGTTGAAATTTGAAGGCTATGGGTTGTCGAGATTACAGCTGAACTATTGCTTGTCGTCTGACAGTTGTGATGAAGCTCTGATGTGTTCTTTCATTCCATCTGTATGGCTCTATTTTATTTTTAGGACAAAGTGACGGGCTTAGTTCTTCACATTGGAATCCGACTGGATGTAGATTTAACGGACCTCCATAATGTCATTTATTGCTTTATAAATATATAAATCCTTTTACCATAGGTGTGCGGCCCAGTAGTCCAGGGGTGAGCACGTAGACTTCACAGTGCAGAGGTACCGGGTTCAATTCCAGCTCCGGCCTCCCTGTGTGGAGTTGACATGTTCTCCCCAGGCCTACGTGGGTATTCTCCGGGTACTTCGGTTTCCTCCCACATTCCAAAAACATGCATGGCAGGCCGATTGAACACTCTAAATTGTCCCTAGGTGTGTGTGTGTGGGCGTGGATGGTTGTTCGTCTGTGTGTGCCCTGCAATTGGCTAGCAACCCATTCAGGGTGTCCCCCGCCTATTGCCCGAAGACAGCTGGGATAGGCTCCAGCACCCTAGTGAGGATAAAGCGGTTCGGAAATGAATGAATTTTACTATAGGTAGGTTGATCAAATGGTATATTCAAATTGTAACAGTACTATTGAAAACTAGAGCTGTGAGCAGCTATAAGGGCCCTCACAGCCCTGGCCACATTGGAGTACTGTCACATTGTAAATGGAATTGGATTTTGAGGGCCTTCGCACTGTGTCTTCTTTCATCCTGAAATGGGATTTAGAGTTTTTCCTTGCTCGGTTGGAGGTTTTGGAACACGTGATGTTGACGATGTTGGTCAACTCTGAGATTGTGAAGGTCTTTGAGACTCCTTTTTTTTTGGAGTAAGGGTGATACAAATTGAATTAGCTTCAGGCAACTTTACTCTTGTTTTTCATAGAGGTTTAAGTCCTATTTATGTTTGGATTGCAGCTGATACGCAATATCTGCTTTGGTGTAACTAGCTGCGTTCAGCATTGTTTGGGGGAAAGAAGAAGCATTGACTGGTGTTTAAGGGAAATGAAAGCTTTTAAAATCCATCTGTGTAACCTCTTTCCTTGGAAATATCCCATGTGAAAACAGCGGCCATTGATACAAAGCGGTCAATATATGTACAAAGTTGTATTATATGCCTAAATTTAGCTGTTGCGACTTTTAATCAGTTGTGTTTTTCAGTCCAGAAATTACCATAACACTACCGGTAGTTTGATAATGTATGACCTTGATAGAAAAGGCCAAAAGGAGGCACAACTTGAAAGGAAACTCCAAATGGTAGATTCCTGTTGGATTTACATATTTGGGGAGGGCACAATACTGTGCCATTAAAAAAGAAAAATACACATCTCATAATACCCATCTAGGATCTTCATTTTATTCAATTATGTTTTGCCAGGTCTGATGTGTGTGATGTGTGAGTTTCATGTTTTCACACACGTTTAGACCATTGAAATCAATATTCTTGGCAAACAGTGCATCGCCAACTGCAGCGACGTTCGCTAAAATGACAAGCTTTGCTCAAAGAGTCAGAATGTTGACGGGGGCATAAAGTACAGTCACTTTGAAGTTTGGTAGGGACAGGCCGCATTAGAAGATATCTGTTCAAGTATCCGCTGAATGTGAAGAACTTGACAAGAATAGACGTCTTGACTCTTTGTGGTATTCAAAATAGCTTCCAATATATGAAGGTTGGCGGCGCATTTGCCATATCCATCCCACTCATTTAGGCCGATTAGTGGCGGGATGATAAGATGCCGGAGCACTGGTGTCCCTCAGCTCTTTCTGATGAGCGTGAGGCTAATTGGGGTCAAGGTTGGGTTTAAGGTTGCAGTGAGTTGGAGCAGCAAGCACAAGCGTGGCTAATCTAATCAGGTGCGCCATCAGTGCACAGGCTAATCACTTCATTTAGTGGGCAGTTATGTATATTGAGAACTGAAATAGTTCTCCATTGCCACATACCTCCAACACCGAATGTGGAACACATAGCGGGTGCACGTGTTTTGATTGAGTGTGCTCATCATGTGAGTCACCGAGTGCGAGTGTTTCAGCTAAGTGCAATCATCATCATGCTCCTGCCACCATCAGAAGCATTAAAGGCCCATCTGGGAAGCGCACGCGAGCGTGTGCACGTCCTTCACCGAAGAGCCCAGGTGTTGCTGTTGCAGTGTTAATTAGATTAGAGCGCATCAAACAAGGGTGGGCTTCAATTGGTGGTGGAGGTGGCCAAGCCATCCCGATGGACCAGTGCTCCCAAACCGTCCTCATCACCGACCAATTAGCATTAATTGATCCGTCGCCCGATTAATTTGATTGGTTCTCCTTAACTGCACGGTGACCCGCTAAGAGGGATATGTAGATTTCAAGACGGTACACAGACTTGTAAATGTTGAGACAAATATTGATAAACTTGAGGATTTTGTATTTTCCACTTGAATTCTTGGGGTCACGCAGAGAATTTCCCGTTTTCAACAAAAAAATCACACTGTAGTCTAGTGACTTGAAAAGGTGTTCACCCCTTTGACTTATTTCTACAGTCAAACCTCGGTTTTCGTCCATAATGCGTTCCAGAAGGCTGTTCGAAAACCGAAATTTGTGAAAACCGAAACCACGCTCTTTTTAAAATAAAAATGTTTACTGAACATGTCTGCTCACAATAGAAAGTGACACGAGGAAGCATCACTTCCTCATCTACCCGAGGAAGCGTCACTTCCTCGTGTAAGGAAGGCGAGAGGAGTCAAATGGTGCATTCAAGTGCGCTCAGTTTGTTCGAGAACCAAAATTTGTTCGTCATTCGAGGCATAAAAAACTCAAAATTTTGGGTCGAAAACCGAGACGTTCGAAAACCGAGGTTTGACTGTACTTGTTTAGTTACATGACGACGCGTTTTTATTTTTCAATCGCACCTGCACAAATTTGCGAGGTAAATTTTGAAGTGAAATTAGAAATAAATGTGATATTTTTTATTATAAAAATGACAATTGTCATTTACATACAGTGTGTATTCACCCCCTTTGTTATGAAGTCCCTAAAAACATCAGTTGCACTTCGAAAGCCACACAATCTCTCTCTCTCTCTCTCTCTCTCTCTCTCTCGTAAGAGACAGAGCATCCCGGGAGCACTATCAAATCCATCATAATCAAATGGAAATGAAATGGCACTCCAACAAACCTTCCAAAAAGAGGGTAGCCCCACCAAACGTCATGGCCCAGGCAAAGGAGGGCATTAATCAGAGAGGCAGTACAGAGCTCAAGCGGGTGCTGCAAAGTTCCACAGCAAAGGCTGGAGTATCTGTCCTTCGGAACACAATAAATCGTGCACTCACTCCATAGAGCTGGACTTTCTGGAAACATGCCCAGAGGAAAAAAAAAAGCTGCCACTTTTATCTTTAAATAAGAGTGCCCGCTCACAATCAGCAAATAAAGGCATGTGGGAGATTCCAAAATGTATGCAGGAAGGTGCTCTGTTCAGATGAGATAAAAATTAAAATCTTGTTGGCCAGCAAGGAAAGCTGCCAGTTTCATAGACAGCACAGCTGCGTTCAAGCTTAAAAGCTGGTCCATCTTGATTTTCTTGCCTTCGCAAGCCTTCTCGCACCTGTTTTGAAATTTGGCAGATCGCTCTATGCCATGCTGGGCCTTTCCTTTGCCTGAAAGGCGGTCTAAGCTCACACTTTCTCAGACCACCGCTAAATTTTAGACCGCTCATCTCATGCAGTATTGGTGAATATAACCAAGTTGTGCAGGCAGACAGATACACAAACTCTGTGGCCTATTTCACTCATAATTATGGACAAGAATGATTGAGTTGGTCTCAGCGCAGATCTGTGATTTTTCTGCCCAACTTTACCTCACAGAATCTGCAAGCTCGATCTGCCGCCGGAATAGAGCAAATCAGTTTCTTCTTCCATCATAATCGATCAGTGCAAGAAAGACAATGAGAGGTGCCACCCCAATTGGCAGTGAATCCAATTGGCTGTGTTCAATCTCATTCACTGTTTTTAAGTCTGCCAAGCTGCGCTGGCTTATGCGCATCTGCGAATACACCAATATAAGGTCTAGCCTGCCTCTGCATGGACTTGGACCGCACCTCGTGTGAAACTTGTACTTCTCATGAAAATAGAGCCCCGTGTCTCGTGCACACATACTACATGTCATCACCCAAGATCACCATCCCCATAGTGGAACAGGGTGGGAACAGCATCATGCTCTGGGGCTGCTTTTCCACAGCAATCGTTTGGCAACTGGTCTGAACCGAGGGAAAGACGGTTGGTGCTACAAATAGTGATAATATTCTTGAGCAAAACCCGTAGCAGTGTGTAAGTGATGATGAAACTTGAAGGCGCAAAAAAAAAACAAAAAACAAATCCTAGGGGCAAGATTATAGAGACTTATCAAAAAGGACTTGCAGCTGCGATTCTTGCAAAAGGTTGCTCATCCAAGTACTGACTTTTCAGGGTTGAAGAGTTTATGCACATACCTATTTTAAGTTTTCTTATTCGTCAAACATCCTTTGTATCTATACATTCCTCATTTCACTGAAAACAAATATGTGCATATCCATTGAATAAACATTTTTTAAGATTAAAAGTGGTGAAATAATTTTGCATAGTTTGGAGGACACCAACATTCAAAGGTTTGTGTCACCAAGTCTTCATTATTGAAAGAAAATCATTTTTTAAAAATACATTGACTATGTCGAGGGTGTATTTCAAACTATCTCCACGGGGGAGGAAAACACCTTTCTTTTGAAAATAAAGACGTTTGTCAATGACCACAAACTTTTGAACATTCCGTATACAGCAATAGCCATCCATTTATTTTCTATGCCATCCAAAGCACTAACCTACAGTACATTTACAACCAAGATGAATTGTATTTATTAATTTTCCAATCATCTATTATCTTCTTTTCCTAGTGATTTTTGACTATGAAATACCTCTGGCCTCTTCCTTATTGTCACACAGTTATTTAGCATTTTTGTTGATTATTTTGGGACATGTTGTCATTAAGATGTTGATTAGTTCAGTTAAATCCCCACTAAAGGCCCAGGTGTGAAATTCGCCGCTCGCCACTGATGTACTGGATACTGCGTACAGAATATTTTCTTTTATCTTCAAACAATTGTGCAACCTACAGATACTGAAGGTGTCCATGTAAAACGTTTGTTTTGCATTGGATTAAATTCATTGCATGAGATGAACCCTCTCAACAGAGACGCTAAATGGGAGCACTATATTGTCAGCTTTTCATTTCAAAGATTATTTCTTTTTAACCCCTTCATACAGCACTCTATACAAATGTTTTTACAGCACCCTGTACAAATGTTTACAAACGTTAAATTCTCACACAGCTTCTGCAGGTCTACATTGATACATCTGTGTGCATGCTCACTGGAAACATGCAATTACAGCTCTTATAATTATCTTACACGCTGAAATAATAATACTTTGAGCCTTACTCAAAGCAGCATCATACGCTTCACAAGAAGTTAAAGCCTCTTGATCTGTGGATGCTTTGACCTTGAAAAGGCAATGATTTAGGATTCAGATTCCCACCAATTCAGACTTCCTACAGCTATGCCAGCAGTAAATGATGCTAATCCATCCATCCATCCATTTTCTGAATCGCTTTATCCTCACAAGGGTCGTGGGGGGTCCTGGAGCATATCCCAGCCGTCTTCGGGCAATAAGCGGGGGACACCCTGAACCGGTTGCCAGCCAATCACAGTAAATGATGCTAATATGGTTTAAAAAAAAAAAAAACTATATCAAATATAACACAGATGAACATATTTAAATGATGTTTCTTCAATGGTTTTACATAGTATATACAAATATCACTGAATGACTGAATGAAATATCTGCTCCAGTGATGTGGTGCAATCGCAACATTTCTCTTCCTTATGGGCCTTGGTTGTCTCTCCAAAGGGCCTAAATTAATCAATGTTTACTTCCAAACATTCCCCGCATTCAGCCTGGAAAAAAAAAATCTTGTCATTTATCTGAGTAATGGGAAGCTTGCACTTTAACAATAAAAAATAATAGAGAGCTGCAACAGCAGTAGCACCTCTGCTCCCTTTTAAAAAAAAAGCCATCTGTGTCTTCCTGACTCCCACACCTCAATGCCAGCCCAGCAAGTTGACAAATTCCACTTTTGAATGTTGTGAACTGCCTGAATCATGTGAAACAACGAGGTTAGTTGAAAGATTTTCAAGCCCCCCCCAAGAATATGATTTACTCTCCCTTGATTAATTTTAAAGATAAATCCACTGATCACCAAAATACTACAATAGGAATCTTATGCTCGGGTCTACTTAAACTTAAATGATGGCAACAATTTTGCTAGTCTTTAGTAGATTTTTTTTTTCTTTCAATAAACGATGTGAGTCATGTATCAGCAGTGGTTGTTTTGGTTTGTTTGAATTTATTAATGGGTTTCTTTGTTGTCTTCTAAACATCTATCAAAGTACCGCAGATTTAATGTATGTGGTATTATCTAGTACTTGCATCACAAATGAGAGAAGCTTTTGCATCTTGGTATCGGGGGAGTTTGCAGTCTGATGTTAGTTATTTATTTATTGTTTGCTTTTGAGAACTTCTGAGACACTCTGATTAGGGAAGAAGGAACAAAGTGGCACAATCAGACAATACTGTGTGTAGAGTCTATTTTTTTTCCACACATCTCTCCAAGTTTCTTTTAGTAAAAATGAAGTGTACCAACAGAGAATTTATATAATAACAGATGCAATTGTGTCAATAAGATCGACATGAACTGGTCACTTTACTAGAATTAAGTATAATACAATACATTTAACACTGTAAGTAGAATAACACACATTAGACCACCAAATATGTTGCCAAGGTATCATGATGTTAAAAAATATATGATGTGCAGCCAAAATTATTTTAGTAAGTCACTCCCCCTCTTGACGACAGTCTTAAGTAAACCATATTATATTATGATTGATGACCGATGATGATTATATTAGATTATATTGTTATTAGACACACAAGTTTAGTCCATCCATCCAGATTCCATACTGTGTCTTGCTGGTGAGCTGGAGCAGATTACAGGACTTTGGTCATGGAACTCAGGCTCATAGTTTTGATTTAATCGTACAGACAAATGAATGAACATACAAACGAGCCACTCTTAATCTAAACAGTCCCTTGCCCTCACTCGAGAAGGAGGTAAGTAGCCAATCACGATGTGCTATGGTAGAAACTAAGCATTAGAATGCTGAAGAAGGCAACTTTAAAATGAAGATTATCAAAAGCTGTTTACCGTATTTTCTGCTTGCATACACATATTTGACTTGCTAGACTGGCTTTAAAACTGTAATACCATCCAAACACAGAATTTCTCCTTCCATGACCAGCTGGCAGATCGAATATATGCCTTTATGGGGGTTTTGTTTTGGTTTTATTTGCAAGTAACAGCTGGGCTCCACGGAACCACCATCATGTCAATGCCAAAAGCTATGAAGTGCTGCAGTACCGTTGCATGCACACATTAGTGTTATATTATCACAGGAAGCTTCTGATAACAGGTACAGAAATACTATCCATCCATTTTCTACCACTTATTCAGACTCAGGTCGCGGGGGCAGCAGCTTCAGCAGGGAAGCCCAGACTTCAATCTCCCCAGCAAATTTTTTTCCAGTTCTTCCAGAGGATACCAAAGTGTTCCCAGGCCAGCCAGACGTCGCTCCGGCGTGTCTGGGGTTGTCCCCAGGGCCTCCTATTGGTAGGACATGCCCGGAACACCTCACCAGAGGGGCATCCAGGAGACATGCTAACCAGATGCCAGAGCTACCTGGTCTGGCTTCTCTCAACGTGGAAGAATAGCAGCTCGACTCTGAGTCTCTCCCGGATGACCGAGCTTCTCACCCTATCTCAAAGAGAGAGCTCAGACACACAGCAGAGGAAACTCATTTCTGCAATTGTATCCAGGATCTCTGTCTTTCAGTCATGACCCACACCTTGTGAACAGAGGAGAGCGTAGAATCATAGATCGACCAGTAGATATAGTGCGTCGCTTCTTGGCTCAGCTGCCTCTTTATCACAACAGACCGATACAGAGTCCACATGACAGCTGATGCTGCACCAATCAGCCTGTCGATCTCCAGTTCCATCCTGCCCTCAGTTGTGGACAAGACCACAAGATACTTAAACTCTTCCACTTGGGGCAAGATCTCATCCCCGAACCAGAGAGGGCATTCCACACTTTTACAGCTGAGGGCCATGGTTTCAGATTTGGAGGTGCTGATTTTCATCCCAACCACTTCACACAATGCTAACCATTCCATAGTTTGTGATCATGTCTTGAAAAAGCCAACAGTACCACATCATTTGCAAAAAGCAGCAATGCAAGACTGAGGCCACCCAAATTGAAACTTTCAACGCCTCGGCTGCGCCTAGAAATTCTGTCCATAAAGGTTATGAACAGACTCTGTGACAAAAGGCATCCTTGGCGAAACGAATCTGACTGACTGCTGGCAATGCAAAACAAATTGGTGGTGTAGGGGCCGAACAGCCCATATTAGGGGGTTTGGTACCCCCTACTCCTGAAGCATCTCCCATAGAATTCCCCAAGGGACACGTTTGAATAATAATAATAATACATTTTATTTATAAGCGCCTTTCAAGACACCAAGGACACTTTACAATCAGACAAAACAACAAAACACCAAACGGGTTGAGTAGCGGCAGCCAGACGCGCCAGCGTTCACTCAGCCCGGAAGTCGGAAGAAATCACAAGGGAGCGAAAGTGGGAGAAAAAACCCCAAACTTGAACTATCCTCAATTTGAGGATAGTTTAAGTTAGGCAAAAAAAAACTCCAGCAAAAATGTCTTCTCCAAGTCAACAAAACACATAGACTGGTAGACTGGTTCAGCAAACTCCCTTGAGGAGCCTGCCAATAGGGTAGAGCTGGTCATCAGTTCCACGGCCGGGAGCCACACTGCTGCTCCTGAATCTGAGATTTGAATTTCTGTAGCCGCGGATTGGACCGCCAAGGTCCCCAGCTCACAGGAAACACGACACCTTTGGCCCCTCCCATAAGAGGTGAGTCCATGGCGAGCCCTACCTCTAGGTCAGGCTCCAGTCGGGGGTCCCGGTGATCTGTGCCTGGGCAAAAGAAAACCGAGTCCAATCTTGTATTTCATCATAAAAGGTCTGTGAGCCACGCTTTGTCCGGTACTTCAGCTAGAACTCGTTTGCCATGGTTGACCCTGCCAGCGGCATAATGCCCCAGGCAACATAGATCCTAGGATTGTTGGGACACACAAACCCCTCCACCACAGGAAGGGGAGAGTTTACAGATGGGCAAAATACAGTACAGTTACAACAAAACATAACATTCACAAGCAACATTTAAGTAACAACCTGTTGTATTCTGTGACTCTCCAAATTTTTCAGAAGCGTCCTCTCCTCTTCAATCTGGTTGTAAACGTATTGGGCTGTACAACACTGTAGGACTTTCTTTGGTAGACATCTTTTATACATTCTCTTAGGATTTAAGATCAGTGGTTGACATGGTAATGCAAAGCTGTGTACAAAGTTTCTCACATTTTTTTCAAGATACATGAGAGCTTTTCTAATTTGTGGGGGGAAATGGCATAATGTCTCCTTAAAAATATGCTATGTATACTGGGGGAAAATGTTCCAGAACTTGTAAACTGCACCAAAGAAAGTGGCATGTGGTCATTTAGTAGACAAGTGCACTGCTGTAGGAATCCGACCAATAGCTTGTGGCAGTACGTTACACATAATGACATGCTCGTGCTTTGGCTTTCGTGAGCTTTTTGTTGTGACGTTTTCATATGCCGTTTATATTTTTGTACCATGGAAACACAAACCTTGGTTAATAGAAAATCGCTAATGGTGATATAATGACACTATTAACTGAGGACATTTCATAAGTTTGATAACATGCTGTATTTTAGGCTGTCCATTTGTTCTTAATGGTACTGATTGCTGCAAAACTGGCATAGTGGGCAGACCTTTCATTCCTGCTCAAACTGGCACAGCTTTGCCTGTTAGGCTACTGCAGGAAAATGTCAGCACGGTTCATTACCAGTGAATTGTACCACTGTAAAGGGAATCCAAATAAAATGTGGAGTTGATGAGTGAATATTTAATGGAGCTCATGCATACTAATGAGGGTTTCTCATTCCATTCTATTTGCACACAAACACATGAAAATTCATGGTATGAGTCTGGAAAACCACAGGGTTTCACGCAACTAAATGAAATACAGGTGTATAACCTGTTATTATCTTTGCTAAGTGGTTAGTTCCAGCTGACCAAATATGTTTAAAAAAAACATTGGATGTGCAAAACATGTTTTGAATAGGAAATGGGGAAAGAAGTGACATTTTAGAAGAAGGTTTAGTTGTGTCCCATGTCTAAATGAAAGTAATGTGCAACCTATTGCGCATTGGTATACCGAGCACCGATCACATTATTTGATTCCACACAGACATTGGCACACATCTAGTTGTCACGGTGACATTTGGCTCTTAACCTCCTGTGTGCTGGCATTGATTCAGGGGTCAGCAGACTGGTATGAAGTCACGGGAAAGTTGGCCTCCAACCTTGACGGCATGTAAAACATCAGTTTGTCCTTTTATTTCAGTAGAAATTTGTGCGAGGCTTCTGTCCTTAGCAGAGTTTCAATGGTCAACAAACATGTTTTGTAAGGTCACAGTGATGGTGATCGCCAATCAGTTCATCCTTGGATCTTGGAGAATGTCTGAGCCAGATGAAATTAAATTCCGCCCCAGACGCGTCAGGTTAATGAGGAGGCGACAAAAGAGAGGTCACAGGAGCCTTGGACAACCATTTAATCAATTCATCGTTTAGGACAAGTGGATGCTGCTGACAGCTTTACAGAAATACCTTCAAGACATTGCATTTGCAAGAAAGGTGACGACGGACGCACAACTTTCAGTATCAAATGTATTTCACTCCTTTAGCAAGCGTTTGCTGCTGTGCTCTGATTCTCGATAAGTCATTTTAGATTTTTCATAATCAGGATTTTTGGGGCCGCACATCATTCGGCAAATTAAAAAAAATAAAAATAAAAAAAAAAAACTTTGCTGATTTGATCACAAGATGCAATACATGTATGTCCATTTAACAATAATTTGTTACTGTATATTTGTGAATAAAAACAACAAAACATCGATGTATTTGATTAAAAAGGGTGCAGTATATATTAATGGACATTTCCATGTAAGAATGGCAGGTTATAGCTGTTTATCGCTAGTTTCCATCTGGAATCCCTCGGTAGGTTGTAACATTTTATGTAAACTTGTGTACTGTTTACAGAGAACCAACAGGAGTTTTCTCAAGCATTATTGCCAATGTTCAGCAAGCTTTACTTTCAAAATATGCATTAGAAAAAAAGGCAAGTAAATATTTTCTTTGGAACCTTTTCAAAATGATTTTAATGAATAGTTTAACTTGTGGATTTGACTTGTGTGAGGTTGCAGAGACTTTGTGTCCGGACATGTGAATGTCTAGCTCTGTTTCATTGGTCAAATGGAGTCAAACGTATATGACGTAAAATAAAAGTAGCAGAGTCACAGATTAAAAGTACCTTTTCTTCGAACAATAACAATACTCAAGTTAAAAAGTATGTTGCACTAACACTATCGTACTTTGTAAAATTGATCCCAAAAGTAAATGTAACGGATTAAATGTAGCATATTACTACCCATATTTATATGGATGGTGAAGTTGGCACTTACCCGTAGGTACAAGGTATCTTATTTTTTATGATAATTGGAGTTGTTTATCACCATATGCGGGCCAAGCAGGGAATGCAGAATGCAGACAGGCATCGTTTTAGGAAAGCTCCTCAAGTGTGGCCGCTGATGAGCAGAAGAAAAAGCTTGGCTACCGCACTAGCTCAGACACATTCATTCCTCAACTGGATCGATTCTCAACATCCACCGGTAATCCAACTCATCCGTAGTCAAAATACCGCAAAACTGAAACATTGCAAAGTTTCACTCTTTTAAGTCAATATTTGGGATAGTGAGAAAGAATAAGACATCTATTAGGGCTATTTAGATTATTATCAGAATTATTTGCAATTTTTTGTTATCATTGCTCGAGGTCTATTTGAGTGCATAGTAGCAAATTCACATTAGGAAAACATACATAAAACGTAATCGTCTAACTTTAAATTGTCTGAATCTCCATAGAGTTGTGAGGACTCATTAACCCTGCAATTCCAATTGAATAACAATCCGCCACTAATATAATTGACCATTCAGCTTCCTGTAAAGAGTGGCAGGTGCTGCATGGGTGTGGTTGAGCTGTTGGAAAAGTCAAACTGCAAATGCCTCAATGAGATTAGCATGAAGCAGCCTTTATAACATTGGCCATCAATCAAACCTGTTTATGTTGTTAACAATTGACCTTCATCTGAATCGAACATTAATTGCCTCTTGTTCTGTATTTGTTGTGCATTAAAATGTTGTAACTCAATTTCACAGAAAGGCTCAGCGTGTGCTGACCGTATGGATCTACAGTATTTGCAGGACCTATTGAAGAAAGGCACCTGACATTTGAGCATGAGCCAAGGCTGTTTTTACAGCAGATTACATTTTGCCATATAGCTCTGACAACTCAATATTACATGACATTACACATTCCTAAGCCATAATATTGCAGTTATCCAAAAAGACTATGATTTTGTGAGAGTTTGTGTCAGATTGTGTTTTGCATGTACAATGGTGTTTCGAGATGTAAAGTTCAAATCTATTCCTGATATTTTACGAAAAATAAACCTGCACAATCTAATTACAGGGATCATGGGATTTCGACGTCCCTGCAGTCGATATGACGACGTTGGGAACAGTTTGCAGCATAACAATACGTCATCATGCACTTCAATAAAGCCCCTATCCCACTGAGCTGTGAACAACCGTGAGTGTTTTCGAAGGTAGTGAATGTTGCATTATTTTAAGAGCACAAATATTCAGCCAAAGATCGCCAGACATTCGCCTGTACTTTTCTTGTTCAAAATTTCCTTGCGGGGGGGGGGGGGGGGGGACAACCCACAAAACAAAAAAACACATTGTTGGCGAATGTTTTGTGAACATTTGCGACGTTGAATAAACTCTGACTGGAACGCAACATTTGCTGCCTTCGAAAACACTCGCACTTGTTCGCAGCTCAAGGGGGAGGCACTTGATGCACAGTTAACGCCTGTCTTGCCGTGTTTCGTTTGATTGGTTTATATTTGTGGCCTGGATACGGTATGTCATATAAGTGCTCTTCAAGGACACACTCAGCGTAATTATAATTTCACTGCTGCTTTAGCATCATTTGATGCTACACGTAGATGGCAAAGTAAATTAATCCATCATAAACCGAAGACAATATATACAACTCCAGTGGTCCCTCGCTGTAACGCGGTTCACCTTCCACGGCTCCGCTGTTTGACGGATTTTTTTAGTGCAGTTTTTTTAATGCTTTTAAACAGTGAATTGCGTTCTGCATCCTGATTGACAAAGGCACTGACCAACGTGAACAGTCTCCGCACCTTGTCTTTGTACATACATGCCCCACAATGTCGACGAAACATTCTGCACCGGCAAAGGTACCTGAGGACGTGCTCAAGCAATATTATTTTACAATACAGTATTTCCCAAAACTATTCTAGTTATTTGTTGAAAACGTTTGGGGGTTTTTTTTTTTGTGCTTGGGCCTAAAAACAGGTTTTGGTCTTTGGTTTCATTCTATACATAGTTCAGTATTGTATAATAACTGTAAAAAAATAAAGCTCACTACTTCACGGATTTCATCTATCACTGGTTCTTTGTAATCCCCGCGATAAACGAGGGATTACTGTAATTTCAAACCAAGTTTTTAGAACTGTGAGGCTGACGGGTTAAACACTTTTTCACTAAACTGCAGCTAGACAGACAGACAGATTAACCGAGAAAACACATGCAGGGAGGGGAAGAACATCGACAATCCACAAAGGAAGGGCGGAGCCCGGAATTTAACCTTGGACTTCTGTACTGTGAGGCAGACGTGTTAACCAGTTGTCCACCCGTGCCACCATTGGTGCACGTTGGTGATTGAGATTTCAGGGATTCTCTCAACTACTCAACGAACAAATTAATACATCGATCTCCAACATGGTGGCGGTACGTGACGTCATTGGAAAACTATCTGTTTAGCCAGACTCAGGAGGGAAACTAACTACAGGTAGTGGTACCAAAGTTGTTTAAAAAATGTGAGTATGTTTTTGTGTGGGTGTATGTGTCGGTCTGTCTGTCTGTTCGGTGAAATCATAAATCTTGACATGCTGAGTTTGTGAGTGACTTTGCTTCTTTCTTCCCTGTCAGGTTGGTCTTATCTTTGCAGTCCAGAGGCCACAGGAATTATCAGGCATTCATTGATCCATGCAGGTCACAGACGCAACTAGGTGCTGCTTCCTGACAGCTGGCCTTTGCTGTCCATACACAACCACCCCATCCACAAATTTCGACTGTAAAAATAGATAAATAAATAAAGTCAAATATTGACTCAATTCCGCTGTACTTCAGTGGAGATTTCTGTGGACTGAATCCTACTGAGCCAGCAAAATACTTGCACATGCTTGCTGGGCTAAGTAAGTAAACAGGATCTCAACCATTCCCACACAAGGAAATCTCTTGACTTGCCCTCTGAACACATGCATTTGGATTCATTGTGTCCAGAATGCCGAGGTGAACCCATTACAATAACATTCCCTGACCATTGCACTGAAACATTTACGAGACAATTGTTCACCATGCAGCAAGAAATAGATTTAGTAGTCATAAGTATCTTACCCGGCATTTGGGAAGCAAAAAAAAAAATGCAAGGCATAAGTGTATGTTTTTTTTAATTGTGCATAAAATGACCCGCGCATGATGTCCTTATCACGACAGTTACACGTTGAGTGCAAAGTGACACATTTCCCATAGCACTGATTGGACAAGCAATGTAATGTGATGTGATCATCTGCAGCCAGTGATGGCCAAGCGGGCGTGTCATAACTAATATACATGTTCAGTCGGGTGTGTCTTAACCTCCATGGCAGAGGCTCTGTAGAACCCCTGAGACCAATTCACCGAAACCCTAGAGTTCGATCAAACCCAGGTTAAAAACCATATATATATATATATATATATATATATATATATATTTTTTTTTTCCCTCATCATCAGCAAGTGGTGATCTGCTTGCTGTCGCTTGCAAAATGTACTTTGCATGCGCCAATCTCATACATGAGCTCCAGCGAGTCAGTCAGCCATATAGACCATGTGCCTCTCCTGCTCTGACTGCTCTGAAAGGGAATGAGAGGAGCCGGTCCAGTGGCAAGTTAGCAAGTCAGCTACGTCCCATCCCACAATGGTGCACAACGGTGCAAATGCCGCAATTCTACTTGTACAAAGTTTTGGAAAATACCAAAAGAAAGAAAACTCCACCTATGCACACACACCGTGCTTTGTGCTAGACTTGCGCTGGGTATGAAAATATGGCATATGAGAATGCCCACGGGGTGCAGATCCATCCATCCATCCATCCATCTTCTACCACTTATCCGAGGTCGGGTTGCGGGGGCAGCAGCTTTAGCAGGGAAGCCCAGACTTCCCTCTCCCCAGCCACTTCTTCCAGCTCTTCCCGGGGGATCCCGAGGCGTTCCCAGGCCAGCTGGGTGACATAGTCCCTCCAGCGTGTCCTGGGTCGTCCTCGGGGTCTCCTCCCAGTGGGACATGCCCGGAACACCTCACCAGGGAGGCGTTCAGGAGGCATCCTAATCAGATACCCGAGCCACCTCATCTGGCTCCTCTCGATGTGGAGGAGAAGCGGCTCGACTCTGAGCCCCTCCCGGATGACCGAGCTTCTCACCTTATCTCTAAGGGAGTCTCTCTGCGGCGAAAACTCATTTCGGCCGCTTGTATCCGGGATCTCGTTCTTTCGGTCACGACCCATAGCTCGTGACCATAGATGAGGGTTGGAACGTAGATCGACCGGTAAATTTGGCTCAGCTCCTTCTTTACCACGACGGACCGATACAACGTCCGCATTACAGCAGACGCTGCACCGATCCGCCTGTCGATCTCTCGCTCCCTCCTGCCCTCATTCGTGAACAAGACCCCAAGATACTTAAACTCCTCCACTAGGGGCAAGATCCCCTCCCCGACCCGGAGTGGGCACTCCACCCTTTTCCGACTGAGGACCATGGTTTCAGATTTGGAGGTGCTGATTTTCATCCCAACCGCTTCACACTCGGCTGCGAAACGCTCCAGTGAGAGTTGGAGAGCCCTGCTTGAAGGAGCCAACAGTACCACATCATCTGCAAAAAGCAGAGATACAATACTGAGGCTACCAAAAAGGACTCCCTCAACGCTTCGGCTGCGCCTAGAAATTCTGTCCATAAAGGTGATGAACAGAATCGGCGACAAAGGGCAGCCTTGGCGGAGTCCAACCCTCACTGGGAACGATTCCGACTTATTGCCGGCAATGCGAACCAAACTCTGACATCGGCAGTATAGGGACCGAACAGCCCGTATCAAGGGGCTCGGTACCCCATACTCCCGAAGCACCCCCCACAGAACCCCCCGAGGGACACGGTCAAACGCCTTCTCCAAGTCCACAAAACACATGTAGACCGGTTGGGCGAATTCCCACATACCCTCGAGGACCCTGCTAAGGGTGTAGAGCTGGTCCACTGTTCCACGGCCGGGACGAAAACCACACTGCTCCTCCTCAATCTGAGGCTCGACTTCCTGACGGACCCTCCTCTCCAGCACTACTGAATAGACCTTACCAGGGAGGCTGAGGAGTGTGATCCCTCTGTAGTTGGAACACACCCTCCGGTCCCCCTTTTTAAACAGAGGGACCACCACCCCGGTCTGCCAATCCAGAGGCACTCTCCCCGATGACCACGCGATGTTGCAGAGGCGTGTCAACCAGGACAGCCCTACAACATCCAGAGCCTTGAGGAACTCGGGGCGGATCTCATCCACCCCTGAGGCCCTGCCACCGAGGAGCTTTTTAACCACATCGGTGACTTCGACCACAGAGATTGGAGAGCCCACCTCAGAGTCCCCAGACTCTGCTTCCTCCAAGGAAGGCGTGCTGGTGGAGTTGAGGAGGTCTTCGAAGTATTCCGCCCACCGGCTCACAACGTCCCGAGTCGAGGTCAACAGCGCCCCATCCCCACTGTACACAGTGTTAGTGGTGCACTGTTTCACCCTCCTGAGACACCGGATGGTGGACCAGAATTTCCTCGAAGCCGTCCAGAAGTCGGCTTCCATGGCCTCACCGAACTCTTCCCATGTCCGAGTTTTTGCTTTGACGACCACCAAAGCTGCATTCCGCTTGGCCAGTCGATACCCGTCAGCTGCCTCTGGTGTCCCACAGGCCATGAAGGCCCGATAGGACTCCTTCAGCTTGACGGCATCCCTTACTGCTGGTGGGGGGTGCAGATCAGTTTGCCAAATGCCCAAACTGGCACAATGAGACTTCATCAAAATCAAGATGTGCCCATTTTTACACTGCGGTGCAGTTGCGCCCTCTAATTTATATAGAGTTCCTGGTGTCCATTTGAATACTTTACAGGAGAGAACTGACATACAGTGCCCAAAATATCCCCCAAATCCATTTTTTTCCCACACTGTTACTGAAATTTCTTATCCGGAGCCTCCCATGACTATGCATTCCAAGTAAACATGTTAGATAGATTGGAATGTGACAAAATAAAACAGTTTTTACAAGAAATAATGCCAGTGAAAGTAACAGAAAACCACTCCGAAATAATTTCAAGATTGTTTGCTTGCTACAAATGGATTAAACTACATGAAAGGAAGAGTGACGGCAGAGAACTTCAACTTCCAATTTGACCGTCAGTCCGCAATGGTATTAACAGGATTTATAGGAACCAAATGATGGGCTTCACAAGGAGAATTAATGTATGACCTCTGCACATATGCTGCAATTTGTGTCAATGTCAACTTCTTGTCTGCCTTCTCGTCCTCTCTTTTACAAGAGAATGAATGTATCACCATACTTCTACGCTGCACAGGCCTGATTTATGTCTTGAGTGAAGGAGGAGGGCAGATGGAGGAGGTGGCGAAGATCTATATACAAGGCCCGATAAAGATAGTCACCTGAAGAGAGATTGGCCACGATAGCATTGTGTCTGCTATGGCAGCGGCAATGAACCGTGCTTGGTTTCATCAGCAAACAGAGAGTGGCATGGGAAAGAGAACAATAAAAAGTGCTTTGCACACAGCCAAACTTTTCCAATCAATGCACTCTCTCATGGAGACAGGGTGAAATTAATTCTCGCCTGAAGGGTAGATGGGGAGAGGGGGTGGGCGCTTTGCTGGAGAGTAAGAGCTGTTGACAAATACTCTTTATCCTCAGGTCAATGAGGACGGAAAAAAATGAAGGATGAAAGAGCAAAAGAGGTGGGAGGCAGCAGATGAAACATTCGTGAAGAATGAAACATCAGGCGGATTCGCGAGGAGGAAGATAGAGTGGAGCAAAAGTTCAAGAGGGAAATAAATGTACTGAAGCTCTCTTTAGCTCCAATGACAGTGTGGCATCATTGGGATATCTCTGACATAACTGAAGCCCTCACTGCTTCGACACATACACACACATTACCCTCTGAGCAGAAAACAATTGTAACCCTAATTATCCTGCCCTCCACCTCAATGCGTCCCCCGTTTCTCAATCTCCTTCAGCTTTCAATTCTCAGGTCCTCCACCTCTGAAACCCATTTCACTCAACGCTGACCTTTCAATATCACCTTAGGACACAGGAATAGCGGCCACTCGCAAGTCCACTAAATTACTCTGGAATTTTAAAAAGGTCTCATGTTTTTTTTTTCCGGCACAGTAATTTGAATGAACAAATATTTGAGCTTGCTTAATATCGACGTTTTGCCACTAGCTGTAAGCACGAGGGATGGAGCCACTGTGGTGACTAGTTAAGAGAAAGTAGCAGGACGACGCTGTAGAATGACCTTATTTTATCGCAGACAGCCACATGCTTTTCTTAGCTCCAAAATGAATATGATGGGGTTTCTACAAACTGCCATTCTACAAACGTTTATTTCTTTAGAATTCCACTTCTGGTTTTATGTAAGCAGAACTGTGACTCAACAAATATAAACTCAAATAATAAAAGGTACATTTAGTTCAGGAGGAATGAGCAATTATCATATTTTCTGAACTATAAGGCACACCTAAAAGCATTCCATTTTCTCAAAAGCTGACAGTGCGCTTTATAATCCGATGCGCCTTATATGTGGATCAATATTATGATTTCTTGAACATAGTATTTTAAATGTTCTGTAAAGTGCTTTGTTACAGTTGCAGCGGTTGCAAGATCCCTATATAAATAAATCTGTATTGTATTGTATTGTAGCGTTGTGCCATCTAATGGATGCATAACATAAACACAGCCATTATCGTGGCTTCTGCCATTATTGTGGCTTCTATTCTAGCGCCGTTTAATGTGGTGCGCCCTGTACATTAAAACAGTTTTAAAATAGGCCATTCATTGAAGGTGCACCTTATACTGCAAAGCGCCTTATAGTGCGGAAAATACGGTATTTGTTTCCAGTCAAAACACTTTTTTTGGAAGAATATCAAGGATGAGAAAAAGGGAAATGCCAGTGTTTGACTAAATTACCAATAAACCAGACTCCACTCATCAATTAGGCTCTAAGCAATAATGACATTTTTTTCTCCCTTTAACTCATCTCATCTTATCCAGCCTCGACTTTCTTTTATTTCCATATAATTTTCAAACAATCACATTTTGCACGTCATTTTTTTCCGTCACTTCCAGCTGTGTATCTTTTGTCTCATCTTCTCGAGGCTCAAATTGTCCTCAGTGATTTCAGTCTCACACTTACATTGACAACTCTATGTGAGACTCAATTAAAGCCAGTGTTTGCAGGTGGAGCGATTAACACACAATGGGACTCACAATGCCCATGAGGCTCAATTTATCTTAAAGAACTCTTCGTCTTCGTTTGACAAAAAGCTATGATTGACACATCTAACCTTCATTCCGATGTAATCTTCATCTTTAGCACTCAGAGATCTAATTAATTAGGGGTATCTCATTTCCTCACTAATGCAAGTGGGCAGAAGCATGATGGAATCGGGAGATCTGGGAGCAGGAGGGATGCTGAGGACAGTTCCCATATTTCATCAGTGCCTGTCCACCTTGTTCATTGAGGGGGGAGAACAAAAGAGCGTAAGGTGGTTGAGTTCACAGTCACGTTGTGTTGATTAGAACTGACAAGGATCTGGCAAATTGCCATAACACAAAGAAGAAATGCAGTAATATTCTTTAGTGGAATTCTTGCTTAATGTGTCCAAGTATTTACATTTCATTTCCTCGCATTTGGGTTGAAGACATTAAATACCGTATTTTCCGGACTATAATTCACAGTTTTTTTGTAGTTTGGCTGGGGGTGCGACCTATATTCCGGAGCGATTTATGGGTGAAATTATGAACACATTATTATATCATTTCACATGTTATTTTCACATTAAACCACAAGAGGCCACTCTAGACCTGTGTTGATAAAACCACGATGAGTCTGATGTAAGCGATGTAGAAGAGGAAGCGCTGCATCTTCTACCTCCGGAGTTGGTGGAGTTGCTTTAAAGTGACACAGAGGATGAAGATTCCATTGGATTTAGTGATTTGGAGTGACATTGATGGTTTGGCGAACTTGTTAGCATGTTATTTATGCTATAGTTATCTGAATAACTCTTAATACGTTACTTGAACATACCAGGCATGTTCTCAGTTCGTCGTTTATGCGTCATTTAACGTTAGCATATCATACACTGATTCAGATTGTTGTTTTCTATTTTATTTTATTTTTTTAAATTGCCTTACAAGATGACATGTCTGTTCTTGGGGTTGGATTTTATCACATAAATTTCCCCCCAAAAATGCAACTAATACTCCAGTGCGACTTATGTATGTTTTTTTGTTCTTTATTATGCATTTTATGGCTGGTGCGACTTATACTCAGGAGCGACTTAAAGTCCGGAAAATACGGTATTTGGTGTGTAATTGTTACGAAGGTATTTTACACAGTATTACTGCTTGCAGCAGGCGGTTAATTTGGGGTGCAGCAGAGATTAACTGTGTTCACACCTTTCCAAATGAACTGCAGCAAAATGGGGAAACTAATTTGAGTTTAATTGAAAACGACTAAAATTAACCGGTTTTATGCTCTAACACTGCACACCATAAAACCTGATGAATTAGTTAAACCACACCAGTAGAGCACTTTTCGGTACTCAAAAGACTTCAACACCGTCTTCTCTCATTGGATAAAATAGTGTATCGAAAAGTGGATACTACTAGTTGAGTTCACATTATTGCCACTGCTTCCTTGCCCATTCAGCAAGCAATAGCAAACCTTCAACCTCACTTGATGCTTTTTGTCAGCCAGTCCACCGCATCTCTTCCAGAGGAAGACAGATTTCCATTCATACCTCCTCATCCACTCAAAGGGGCAAACTCTGTCCATGCCTGGATGTTACTCAACTGGTTTGAATCTCTTCATCCTAATAGGTGAATGAAAGAGAGTTTATAGACTGAAGTGCACATCAAATTCACCGTAATGAAATCTTATCAATGTGTTCTCTGTGCCATATTATTTGCATATAAATGGCATCATATAATAAGTCTGTCCACTACCTTGGAGGGTGTAAATATTTCTCTGTCTGCTTTGTTCCGCTGTTGTGACACAACAAAACAAGATGCTAATTGAAGAGAGCCAAGCGTCCTTATGTGACGACTGACATTCAATTATGTGCGGGAGGATCAGATTAGAAGGTGGCCATGGAAATGCTTGAAAACAACATTGTGCAAAACGGTTACTCTGGAACCAGGCGCCGATGTAATTTGAATGGCTCTTTGAGCCCTGCACTGAAAGGCTTCGCTGCTCTATATGGAATCATAATGCTTTGACCTGCAGAGTAATTGGATGCCCAGTATGAAGTGTTGACACAGAAGGGAGAATTCAGAATGGCACGAATCAAAAGATATGGAAGCCTCAAAGACAGAAAAGACTGAAAATTGGAGCCAAGAACAATAGGCACCAATCCCCAACACATTTTCCTGACGTACTTTTGAAGAATAATCTGGCATTCATTTTGACTATATAGAGAACATGTCAACCACACCGAATATTTGCTTATAACGTCAGCATTCTCATTATTTCATGACCATTTTAATTCACAAACAGTCTTTTTCAAGTCAGTTAATTTACTGTAACGTCAGTAAATTAACGTGACGTGACGTGACTTGGCTGTTGTCGCCTTGATAGAGCGTTTTGGTTCTTCAACTCGGAACCGTATTGCTTTAGTCATCGTGGAAAACGGTTCATCTTATTCAACACGAGTCGCGGGCACATCCGTCGGAACAAATGAGATTGATTCTATTCAAAAAGAAAAGTGATGGCAGCAAATTAAAGGACTGCTGCAGAATAGTCGAGACGACAGAGAGTAACACTGCAACTTTTTGGAAGGGAAAAAAAAAGTGATTTTGGTCAGGAGGTGTCGAGGTGCAGTGTAGTGGAAAATTGTTGATAGAGAGAGAGAGAGAGAGAGAGAGATAGATAGATAGATAGATAGTAATGCAAACAACAATAACATTATAACAATGAGATTAGCTCTTTACCATTCAACTGTTGATAATATGGACTTTCTTGCACTGCAGTCCGCAGCAGGAGAGGTGACAACAAAGTGTCCCCGCTAGCTATGTATCAGTCCATCTCCCTCTCTGAGATCTCGGCATTAATGAGGCAGCTGTGTTTGCAATGATATCTCAGCTTCTCTCGTCCATTAATTTTTATTGTCATGTAGCCACAGAATGTGGAAATGTAAAAGTTCCATTACACCCTTGTAAGATGGAGGCTGGTCTCGTTGCCCCTTGTGTTTTTCACACACACACACACGCACGCACACACACACACACACACACACACACACACACACACACACAGCAATCGATAGCTCTTATTCTGGTACCGTAAGTGACAAATAACATGACTTTCATATTTAAACTGGATGAGTGGGGAGATGTTATAATTTACAATCCGTAACACAGTTTACAGCTGTTATTTTGTGTTCATGTAAAGGAGAATCTTATACGAGGTATGGCAGAGAAGTTCCTGCATCGATGTCATAAAACGTACACAGTATTTAAAATCCAGAACATCAAAGTGCACATTTTCCCCTTTAAAGAAACCCCGGGAACTGTCAGACACTCTGCATAGTGAGCATTCGTGTTGTCACAACCACAACTCTTGCGTCTTCTCGTGCACTGAATGAAGCAAACGTGACAGGATTTCTTTGTAGACGTGCCAGTTGATCGTTTGGCCTCCATCTTGTCATAATATGTGCCAGAATACCTGCATATTTTGTTCATAATCCGCGACTGATCGCAGGTAACTGATTGACTTATCATTCAACTCCGCAGCACTAACGCGCTTTATTCCACAGTGGGATGCTCGGCTTCTGCATGATGATTGGATAATTTGTCTGAGGCGGAATCCCTCTTCGTTTGAAATTAGTGAATTAGCGATTATAAAATATAAACCTCCACCGGAGCATTTTTCATTCAGAGTTTACCAGTCCACAGCGACTTTGTCTTTGCTAAAAACGGCTAGCATTGTGTTTGCTGGCTCATTTTTGTGAAAAGGAACATCAGGTAGAATTTGGATATATTGTAATTAATGTAAAAAAAAATGCATTTATGTGTAGGCTGAAAAAAATGAGCTTACCCTCTTTGAATGGCCAGCAGCTACCACTGATTTCAACATATCGGATTGAGGATACAGGGCAAATACAAATGGGAAGCGAATGTTTAAAATAAAATATTCATAAATGTGTCACACATTAAAAGTCTTCACACATCAAATTTGTATTCCGTGCCACTTCAGTAATTAAAAAAAAATGTCACTGGAAGCTTCCAGAACAGTTCATCACAGCCCAGTCATGAAGTAACACTGCCCACTGAGCCAAATGAGCCATTAGAGAGGATAAGCTCTCTTATCAGCCTGCCAGAAAGCACACAGCCAAGGTCACACCAAACTAACACCAGGCCACTTTTCATATGGCCAATATTACACACTGTACAGCTGATCAGGAGACAACCATACATATTCATCCATTTACCTGTCATCAATAATATTTAACAAATGGCTTTGAACAAAAACGTTTACAAAGCACAAAATAAAGGGAACACTTGGAAGGGAACACTCCCCTTTATTTTTTGGAGCAGTTTTTTACATAGAGAGAGAGAGAGATCTTCATTATATCTCCATTTTATTAAGGGGTGGAACGGTTTACAAAATCACATAAGGTTTGGCTCACAGCTCGGTTTTGTGGTCAAGATTTTTTTGTTCGGTTCGGTACACTTGGACTTTTCTCACAGAATTAATAGTAAACCTTTTGTTGTTATTGTGTTGACATATTGATATATTCATATATATCTCGTGCAAACTAGTTGGTCATCGCACAACAAACGAAAAAGTTGATCTCTCTGGTATCCGTTTCTTAAGTCGTTCCTGCAGATAACATTACGCCTTTTATTTATCGTGGCAGGTACCTCATGGGCTCAAAACAAAATGATCGTAACTGCTGACGTATTGTCACATTATGGACAGCGTGGAACTTGATTATTGTGTGCTAATTTAATTGAAGTTGATTGGCAACAGCTGATTTTGAAACGGATGCATTCTAAGGGTGAGAAGGGCTCTTGTTTACATGAGGGTGTCGACTTGTCACAAAGGGTTAAGCAGAGCAGTATATACTGCTTAAAATACATTTACACACAATCACCTGTATTACACTCAGTAAGGTTGTTTATTTTACTTCCACATTATGGATGCAATATTGGAAATGGTCAACACTGATGATTGATATTCAAGTAAATAATATTGACTCTCAGACTGGGTTACCACCATTTCTGAGTACAGCCCTGAACCGAGTTTTTCAATTTTTTTCCCCCATGCAGCTGAACAGGGAAAGGAACAACCAGCAAACCGGGGGAGTGTAATATTCATGAGTACATTGAAAAAAACAGCTTTTAAAGGGCGATTCTGAGCGGGTGCAATATACATGGGTGTATGCTATTCTCAAGAAATTACTGTACACACTCAAAGATGCTCTTTTTGTTCACAACATCAAATATTTTATCTCAATGTAATTCACCTGTGTAGAACATGGAAGCAAATGGAGGGCTCAGGCCGACTTCATCGATTGGCTTTCCTTAGCAGTGACAGCTCCCAGATGGGCCGCAGAGCATTAGAGTCAGAAAGTCACGCTGCCATTACCAGTCTGTTCTCTCTGGTTACATCCCAACGCACATTCCGTGGACTAAAATCGATTACAGTGATAAATGTGTGTGTGTGTGTGTGTGTGTGTGTGTGTGTGTGTCTGCCAGAATGTGATCACTCTATCGCTACAACTTATCAAATGTATTCAGTATGAATATCACAATGATAAAGTCAGCCTTCTCCTTTCACTTGCTGACTTATAATCTTCAAATGATGGAAAACACTTGGTCAGTATGAATCCAAAATGTATGACAGTCAAGATTACAGTGTGAACCCGTGCTTTTTGCAGTTTACGGTGAAAATCTTTTGGCGAATGAACCACATTAGCACATTAATGAGACCAAGATATTGAAAGGGAACCGTATTATTTTGTAGACTAAAGAGAAAATTATCGCGCCCATTGCAAGCCATCTTCCATCCCTGGACTTTCTCTTTTTGTTTTGTTTTTTTAATGACTTCCATCTCTGCTCTCCACTCCAGTGATTACACAATGAGAACATGTGTGCAAAAAATACAATAAAAATAGCACAGAGGAAAACAGGAGTTCCTGGTATTAGGCTTGGCTAACACTATGTTTCATTTCAAAACAGCTACTTGCCACATTTTAAATTATGATTTATTTTTACAACTATTCTTGCTTGTGTCATGCTACTTCTTGTACTGATGTTTCAAATAAATTAGAGTTCTCCTCAAAGAGCAAATAAATATTTCAGAGAGAAAAGGGAGTTTGACTAGAAATATTGTCGTTGGCATGTACAGTATATCGACTTGCTGACACCCTTTAATGATTGAGAGCTTTCCATGGTGAAGGAAAACGCGTCTCCATCTTTGTAATGAAATTGCCTCATCTGATCGCCATATTAGCCGTCTCAAATTACAGACTCCAATCGACCCAACAAGAGTCCAAATAATGTGAAGCGAAGTGTGAGAGAGGGCTGGCACGGCAAATGTAAATGAAGCAGAAAAACACAGACCTGTGGAATAAATCTTCAGATCATGGCGGGATTTTCTGCCACTAGAGAGAGAAAGCCAAACTGATTTGAATGTGAAAAAAAAAATGATTTGCCAATTTTCTGTGGATTACTCTGCACCAGCCAACATTACAGTCTCTGTTTCTCGCTCTTCACAAGAGAGACGCGTGTGGCTGCAACAGACTCACTTGCAGGAATTCGTAGAACACCCTTTTCATGTTGCTTTATGAATGTCTCTCTTTCAAACACATACACTTGCACACATATGCCGTGCATTCTGCAGTCATAAACTGCAGCCTTATCCAAAGCAAATGCGGAGATGAGGATTAGTGTAAATCTCTCCAAACTTGAAGGTGGAACGTTCTGAAGTTTTGCTTTCTGCATTTCCATCTGGCTTGCTGTGTGATGCAACTGCTGAGAGCATATATAGTGTGGATTAATGATGACAAAATAGCTTTCAGAATAAAAAGCGAACACAATTCCATGTTTTAAGATCATGGGGATAAGAATATATTTCTTTCTGTTTCTCAGCATTTTCATAATGGCGCAGTTTCGTGCCGCAATCATCACAAGGAATGCTCCAGCTCTCAAATTTTAAAGCAATTCAATGCAGAGCAATGACAAATGCTGAGTCACAGTAAGTAAAATATATTTGATTCTTTTCGGCTGTGAAGCAGTACCTGAACTTAGAAACAACATATAAAATACACCGGATTTTTCGCATTATAAGGTGCACCTAGTGCGAAAAATACGGTAAAAGCATTCCATTTTCTCAAAAGCCGACAGTGCGTTTTATACTTTTTGTTCTTCTACTTTCTTCCTTTCATAACTTTGCTGCTGTAAATTGGGAATGTATCCATTGTGAGACGAATAAAGGTTTTCTTATTCTTATAATCTATTGCACCTTATATATGGATCAATAGTCTGATTTCTTGGACGTAGAATTTGAATTGTTCTGTAAAGCATTTTGTTACAGCTGCAGTGATTGTGAAAGCTCTCTAAAAATAAAGCTGTATTGTATTGTACTGTATTCGATTGTATTGCCTTTAGCGTAGCTCCATCTAGTGGATGCATAGCACACCTGCAGCCACTATTGTAGCTTATTATCTATGCACTTTATAAAGTGGTGCGCCCTATATATGAAAACAGTTTTAAAATAAGCTGTTCATTGACGGTGCGCCTTACACTCTGAATCGCCTTATTGTGCGGACAATACGGTACCTATAAAACAGGACAACATATACTGCTTCCAAGTGTTTTTTTTTTCTATCAACTAAACGTTTGTGAAAAGATACTGCACACCAAAAAAGGTACAATCCTCCAGTTACTTCATACAACGAGTATTGACCATATGCTTTCTCTGTCCTCCTAATCAATTACGCGTTCATTACACAGCATTCTGTGGCTGAGCTGAAACAGCTTACTGGTGAAGTCAGCATGGCTGCAACAGTTCCGGATGGAAGGTTTTCATCCAGGCTTGTTGGACACCATCACAGCGGCCAAGTGAATGTGTATCACTTCAATTAAACAGGGAGCACAGTGTCTGACAACAGCTAATATTCCTCCTCCACCAGCGGACCCAATCGATGTTCTGGCATTCGTCGCCGTGCTAAAAAAGCAATCATCGCACTGTCGCACTCTGCTTAGAGCAGGAAATGTTATGAAACCCATCCGGCACCGATGCATACTATTTGGAGTATAGAAAAGCTAAAAATGCATCACTCTCAAAATAACTTCATGCATACTGTATTTTCTTCTGACAAGATAAACGTCTTGGAAAAATCCACAGACAAGCATAAGCTTAATATGGTAATAAAGCTTGCAGAACAAACGTACCTCTCTGTCAAGCAGTGTAGGGGAGATGACAGTGACAATGTCGCCTCTCTCTGCGTCGATGTAGAACATGTTCGGAGATGGTTTGTCTGGTGACTGCCGGATGATGATGTAGCGCAAAGCGGCATTATCTGTAGCGGGGTCATCTGCATCAATCGCCGTCATTGTCATCACCGTAGTTCCTGGAGAAGACATTAAACCACAAAGTAGTATTCAACAAATATCCAAAATTGATCATATCTGACGGTGGCAACACAAAAAAATGCATTTGAGTCAATTGCTGAAAATGAAGTCTTTCCATACAGTATTTGTAATGCTTTTCAGGGAAGGCATTGCAAGAAAATGCAACCACAGAAGCAATACCAACTAATTCACATACAAACTGAGCACGCTCCTCTTTTTCATCTCATCGTCGTCATACAAAAATAGCTTTTAAACAGATGGCGCAAGTGTCACTAATGTTGAGGCCCCAAGTGTTGAAACTCAACGTAAACATTTTCATTTGCTTTGCCTTCCATGTGACAGGGCGTGTTTAATCTGGTAATGACATTCAAATTAAAATCTTTGCAATAGCTGAGCTGCCGAGTTCATTTTTGACACTGTACACCGGCAATCTGTTGCTTGACTGCGATGAGAGCAAAATGCAAGACACGTGCGCATTCATACGTGCAAACAAATATAGACCGCGTCAGGTCACGTTCCTTTTGAGCAGTGTTTTCATTTCCCAAGTGCTGCAAAAGGTTCTAAATTGTGTCTCGCTCCACTGATTCATGTTCTGGCTGTCATGAGCTCGGATTCAGACAAACATTTGCTCACTGCTGTCTGTTTCTTCTTAGAAGAGAATATGACAGCGCTGCGATAGAAGGGTATATGGTTAGGACACAGATGGGTACGTATAGCAAAGTGGATGTCTGTCACTGTAAAATGTGGGGCGGACGATTTTGGATGTGGCTGGAACAATCATAACTTGGTTTGGTGAAAAATGGCTTCTTTTCTTCCGCCCTCAGTATTGAAGTGCAATTTACTTTTTAGATTCTATAGAAAAGGCAAATAGAGGTAAGCTTGGGGTTGTAGATACATTGGCAAGACTGAACTCAGTGCTCTTAAAAGGAACTTTGTGGGCCCTATTTCCGTGCCCAGCGCAAGTCTAACAGTTGAATTGTGAGCATGGGTGTTGTTTTCTTTCTTTTGTAAGAAATGGGTGTTTATTCCATTGAGGGAGTGAAAGCATCCGACTTGATTTCACACACATTCCCGTTAAATTCAGCGCAGAGGATGCTCACGCTCGACAAGGCAGAAGCATAACGGAATCGTGCAGGAGATTGCCATGCAGGAAATCGCTGTGTGCAAAGTACTCTTATAAGGAACAGCAAGAAGATCTCCTTTAGCAAATCCCTCCTGCAAAGTGCTAGTGGAGATGTTGTATGTGCCCAAACATAGGGCATTTGCGGACTGCCATCAACGCCCGATCTTGCATCCGTGTGTGATGGAAAACGCCTCGGTCCGTCAGAACGCCCAGCGAGGCGACGCCAACCTCACAAACACTGTAAACTAGATTTGCCCCTCCACGAAAATGAAGATGCACCAGTTTTTTACACTGAGCAATTGTGCGCCTGTCTACGAGAGTAGGAATCTCCGTATTAAAAAAAAACAACAACAACAAAAAAGCATGATCATTTGAGTGTGGGCCAAAATTGGAACAAGCACTGTCCACAACAGAGCAGTAACATGAGCAATAAGTGAGGTATTCCGGTTGGTGGAATTTTAGATTCATTTCTTTATATGGAGCTCAAGGTGAACTATCATGATGAAGAATGATGAAAAATCTGTAAAGTATGGATCATGGCAAAGTATCTTAGTCCAGCTGAAGGTAAAAGAGGGCAGGCCAGGCAAGAATTTTATCCCCTTCCCATTTGCACTTCAAGGTGAACCATTAATGTTTAACTAAACCGATAATCCTTCCTCTGCGGACTAATTACACAGTCCCATCTCCTTCATTACGAAAACTCTGTTCCACTTCACAGCCGGAAAGCCACACTGTTACTGATGACACAGTGATCTCACATTCATACGTGTACGCGGGCGGGCACACACACATGCGCGCGCGCACACACACACACACACGTGCGCAAGAACTGGCATCAATTTGCAGAATTAAAATGATGGATACATTGGTTGTCTCAAGGAACATATCACAGCACATGCTGATGTTTCACTCTGCCACATCTCTTTAAAAATGTCACTTATCTTAATCACTGCTGGAATAAATAACATAACATTATAATTGTTGGCGCTCTTAATGTATTAGTGTCTCAAAAGTAAATGTAAGATCCTGGCATTGTCACTCCTATACTCACTGGCCACATTATTACACCTGGAACAACTGCAAAAAAGAATGAGATGCAAATATCATTTTCTGTGATCACTGTGTGGTTGTTTGAGACTAGCATTTTCACTTGTCTTGTAGTACAAAAACCCCCCAACAATCTTTGATTGATTTTAATGACTATAAATGGCAGGACAATCACTCAGCTATTTGAACTCAATCAAAGAACAAAATGAGCAGCTCCTTTAGGACTGATGATTTATTTGGCCATGGTCTCACTTTTGCATCATGAAGGCAGAGGAAGGACTATTGGTTTAGTTTGATCATGGATGTACAAAAACTGTCATGTTTGCAAGGTGGTGGAGGACCCCAAAAAGCAGGCAAGAGGGAGGAGCAGGGTGTACTTGACAAATTGTATTAAAACAAAGAAAACTAAATCCAAAACAAACAAAAGTCCAAAGTATCAAACAAAAACCATGGCAGAAGCTCCAAACTAATAGTAACAGAAACATGACCTAAATATGACAGAACAAACAAACATGACAGCCGCAAAGAAACAAGCAAACAATGGCCCGTCAATGAGTGGTCGGGCTGGGAGTCCATTTAAAGCACTAATTACAGAATGACCAACAGGTGTGCAGGGAGAGCCCTACAGTGCCACCTGTTGGTCCCAAACAGAATCATGACAAAAACAAAACTATCATCACCAGAGACTTACAAAGCATCCAATCAGATGGCTCCGATGCCAGCCTGATAATGCTCTCAGACCGGAGAGGGTGCATTTACTGGATGGAGATAATTATATGATGTCGTGTGTCAAATGGTAGAACACATGATTACATTCTGCCTTTGCCATTCAAATTTGAGTCTTAATGGCAGGTCATTCACAAATCTGCCTTGGATAAAACATTTGATGGGCTAACCGGTGCGACGTAGGAGGGATTACAATGCACGCAGCTGTTTTGTGATTTTCCTGCAGGCAAACAGGTGCCGCCATTATGATCAGAAAAGTTGTGATATGGTTGCCAGCCAATTGCAGGGCACACATAGATGAACAACCACGCTACAGCAGACGATAAACCAAACAATAAATAACACATTTATTTAGATTTATTGAGTTTAAAAGTGATCTACTGTTTTCGAAAAGTCTTGAAGTTTGAGGTCAAAATTGAATGGGAAAATCAGCATATACACCCACATACACATTATTTAAATTCAGTCTGTAGTTGACTGGACCAAAAAACTCACCCTCTTTCGTAGAGGTTAAAATCTCATCTCCTGACTATATAGGAGTCAGGAAAACTATTGAACATTGTTCAATTCTAGCGCTGTGATGTGCGGTGACAGTGCAAGCGCATGTTTAGTCCTGAAGGTGAATCTCAGCATTATCCCACGTGATGAATCATTTTGCGCTCCTTTTGATGTCCCGCCCGAGAACAGACATCCACTCGTTCTCCATCACTTGAGTCTGATTAATAGAAATTCCATTTCAGCTCTCACAATAGACCTTGTACACCGTGCAAAATTTGAAATCGTTTTTGCAATTCCGCACACTGACGCTTTTTTGGATGCTGTTATGCACTCACACACAAAAGATATCCAAATCAAACACATTCCTACATCACATTTAGCTGTCATGTATTTTGTTCACATCTGTTGCTACATCGAGGCTTTTTGCAGGCATCAACCCTGCCCCTGGTGATACCCACACGTCTGCCAGCCTCTGTTGACTTCCCTCGGCGTTTGAAAGAATCCCGAGTTAGCTGGAGGCTATGCAAATGTGCAATGTCGTCACACCACATGTGTGAATTTTGTTTTGTCTCTTTTTCACATCAACAGTCCGCTTTTTTGTTTTTTTCCACCATGCTCGCACTGTGTGGAGGTCACTTTGTAAAACACTCCGAATCATAAAACCATCCAATTAAGTTTAAATGGATTTACTCTATGCACAGGTTGCAGATGATAAACGCTCAATGAGAACTAAATAACGGCATGTGTCTGTTAAATATACTTTTATACTACCATTACTCATACCCACCACTGTGATCATAGAGCATTTGTCCTGATGTGCTGGCCAGTTGCATTATGTGGGGTGCCATTATTTTTACAATAGCATGTTGATATATATATATATATATATATATATATATATATATATATATATATATATATATATATATATATCCAATTATTCCTCAAATAATTATTGGTACTAAATTAAAAGAACATTGGCTGGCAACCAGATCAGGGTGGACCATATGAAACAGTGCTAACTCAGGTCCAGACCCAGATTTAATTCTCTTCAGACCAATGATATGATGAACAATCTTGTAAGTTCTCATTTTGAAAATGATTTATTAGATTGGGTGGCCTGGTGATCGACTGGTTTGTCAGCCTCACATTGCAGAGGTGCAGTGTTTGATTCCAGCTCCGGCCTTCCTGCGTGGAGTTTGCATGTGCTCCGTGTGCTTGGGTGGGTTTTCTTTGGGTACTCTGGTTCCCTCCCACATTTCAAAACATTGCAGGTTAATGGAAGACTCTAAATTATCCCTAGGTGTGAACGCGAATGGTTGTTTGTCTATGTGTGGCCTGCGATTACTGCCCAAAGACAGCTGGGAAAGACTCCAGCACACCGGCAAACCTCGTGAGGATAAGCGGATTACAAAATGGGTGGATGCATGGATGGATGATTTCATCAAGCGGTTGCGCAAAGTAAAAACATTTGCATCCAAATACTGTACATTATTTGAGTAAAGTAGTAATTCACTTATAAAATCTATCTGGATCCAGATGATGTTCTTTCGTGCAACCACGTGACAAAAAGAAATGAAATGTGTAACACTCCAGTGCAGTAAGTAAGTGACCAAATAAAAAAAGTACATAAGGGAACATTCATTCATTCATCTTCCGAACCGCTTTATCCTCACTAGGGTCGCGGGGGGTGCCGGAGCCTATCCCAGCCGTCTTCGGGCAGTAGGCGGGGGACACCCAGAATCGGTTGCCAGCCAATCGCAGGGCACACAGAGACAAACAACCATCCACGCTCACACTCACACCCAGGGACAATTTGGAGTGTTCAATCAGCCTGCCATGCATGTTTTTAGAATGTGGGAGGAAACCGGAGTACCCGGAGAAAACCTACGCAGGCCCGGGGAGAACATGCAAACTCCACACAGGGAGGCCGGAGCTGGAATCGAACCTGGCACCCCAGCACTGTGAAGTCGACGTGCTAACCACTGGACTACCGAGCCGCCATAAGGGAACATTTAAAAAAGATTTACAATGGTGTCCAAAAAGGGAGTCCATGTCCCCTCTCAAAAAATGAAGTAGTTGGAAACAAGTCATTTTTGTATACAGGGCTTGCTGGTGAAATTGCAGATTACTTTTCCATATTGAATTGTACTTATTCAAATTCAAGCAGCATGAATATTTCCAAGCAAACTTCAAAGGAAAGAAAGATAATCTCCCCATGTGTAAAATTATCCACACACAACGGCACACGTGGATGCAGATAGATACGGTTTATGGAGACACATATTTCTCGCCTGTAATTCCCATTCAAGTTATCCAGTAATTTGGTCTCTTAATGAGTTCCAAATCACAAGTATTGATGTCTGGCAATTGGAATGATGACTGCTGCGGGTATAATGGGGAGGTAGTTTCCAACAGTGAGGAAATCTACGGTACAGTACTTGACTAAACGCTACATTTACTCTTTACTGTTCGCCTGCCTATTGTTACCCATTGGACTTAGCGCTCTGTGCTTGTGTGTTGATGTGTTTGTTTGTCTCAGCCTGCTATAAACCTCTCCTTTCAAACATACAATTCTCGACATCTTATCTAATTCGATGACTGTCGATGCTGCAGTTTGTTTTCAGATTTCAATGTTTGTGCTTGCGGATGTCTGTTGCTGCATATCTACTTTTGTCCTCATTGCTATACAAACGACAATTCCGAGATAACATTCGTATGTACCGGCCAAGCCATGAGTTTTTTTTCTCGCTATAAAAAATCAATGCTCATTAAATGTAATCCAGGAATGTTATTTTCTTGCGGCAGTGGCATGCGTGTAAGCTCTGTCTGTGCATATTATCACATAACTACATAAAAAGCGATCAGGCTATGTTTTTCAAGAGGGGAAAACATGGACATGAACACAAAATTACACTTTCGAAATATGATTATGTTCGGTACGTTGCTTAGACGATGTCTTTGAGCTATTATTTGAACAATACACTGCATATACTTTGGTTGTAGACTTGTTTACCGTGTCACCAAAGTGAGTAGGTTACAGCGATCCCTCGCTCTAACGCGGTTCACTTTCCGCGGCTTCGTTGTTTCACTGATTTTTTTAGTGCAGTTTTTTTAATGCTTTTAAACAGTTTTGAATTGCGTTCTGCATCCTGATTGGCTAAGGCACTGGCCGATGTGAACGGTCCAACCTTGTACTGACTATTAAAAATATTATTTTACAGTACAGTATTTCCAAAAGCTATTATAGTTATTTGTTGAAAACATTTTTTTTTTTTGTTCTTGGGCCTGAAAACAGGTTTTGGTCTTTGGTTTCATTGTATATATAGTTCAGTATTATATAATAACTGTAAAAAATAAAGCTCACTACTTCACGGATTTCACCTATCACTGGTTCTTTTTGGAACGTAACCCCAGCGATAAACGAGGAATTACTGTATTCTGCATCATACGTGCAGCTGAATGAAATGAGAAACATTAATTAAACATGCCAATAACTTTCATCAAGATGCATCTCCTGTAAAGGTACAGGGCAGATAGGTCAAATAGGGCTGTGCAGGTGTACCTAATGACGTGTCCAGTAATTTTACATTTACAAATGATTATACTTTGACAACAATACAATATGTAAGGTCTGTGCCAATAGCTTGAGCTAATTTCATTTAAAAATGTACTCACAATTGATTATTTCATTCTGTGTTATCCTGATAAATAATTCACTGACGATGAATGGAACGTACAACTTTTTTGTGAGCTATATTTTTCACTTAACTTTCAATACAACTACCAAAAAAGATGTCTGGGTAAAAGACGATGATGAGAGAGAAATAAGATTCTGCTAGTTTTTGTTAACGCGAGCATAGTTTCAATATATTGATCGACAGGTGGACTTTTCTTGTTTTCATGAGTGTCCAACATGTTTGCCGGTGGGAATTTGAATCTCATGGAAGATAATGGACAGAGGAACCAGAAAAGCAATTTATATAATGACAAATTAGGGAGAATGATGAACTCACATCTTAGATTGAAAGTGGAAAACAAAATCATTCAAGTCAGTACCGATGAACATGTGCGAATTGATTTGTTTGTTTTTTTCCAAGTATTTACGGATATTTAAAGAAACACCTTCTGAGGTTATGAATTTAACTTCTGAAATGAAGCTCACGATCTTTTCACCATATTTATCTTGATTTTGACGTACTAATTTTTAAACTATTCATTTTCATGAAAGCCGATGTTTTCAGAACAGATTTACTATTATCTCAGCAGGGCATTTCAAGACTAATTAATAAACTCAATAACAACAAGGGGTATATTGGTTGGCGGGACAGCGTCAACAGCCACATCTCCCTCATCATTAAAGAAAACGTAATTACTTGGTGGCTGTGACACCTGAAGACATGCTCAGCCGTGTTTTGATTGTTCTGGCAGACCCCTTAATATAATTTCCCCCCAAAATTGTTGCGACAGATCAATCAGGCAGGAAGTTTAGTTGTGTTGTGTGCTAAATTGGACAGCAAGCCTTGTCTGCTTGTACTCAGCATGGATCGACTGCCAAATTAACCATGGCGGAAATCTCTGTAGATCAATTCAAGGTCTACTAGATGTCATAGGAAACAGTGGCATCTCTGAGCTATGGCAGAAGGGATAAGGTAACATGTTCATAGGATCACAATGCCGCAGTTTACATTTGCCAGTTTGCAGGCGAAATAGATCTCTTAGTTTGCCCTCTTACCCTGAAGTCAAATTCAATTCCCATATGGCTTGGAAACACTTTCTGTGTACCTCATTTGTCAGCCCAATGTTACCTGGGAGACGCTCCGACTCCCTGCAATCCGGGATGAGTGGGATAGACAATGGTTGGGTGCCAATACGTTTAGTGCATGAGTGTGCATTGTTTGTGTCCTTTTACTTGTGAGTGAGCTCGTAGTTAATTCAGCATCTGCCCATAGAGACTAATAGCATTTAATGTTGGTTAATTTGCGACCAATTGGCTGGATGATCACTCTTTGATGCATTAATCTTAATAGGCCCATGGGCATCCTCACTTGCATGCTCCCCTCGTGTTTGTGGTTATGAATTCAGTTGAGGCATGCATTGTTAGTGATACATTATGGACGGATGCTAAAAACACAAACAAAAGACAGAACACAGAAAAATAAATCTTCACATAGTGAAGTATTTTGAAGTACAATATTTTTGGGAGGAGCGGTTAACATTCTGGTTAAGTTAGGAGCAAGTTCCACCCATATCATGATTCAAACTGTCCCCAATACAGGAAAATCAAATATTCTCAATTTATAAATGATTGGAATGGCCCAGATTGTGCCTCAAAATTGTCGATGGTATGAATACTAAAACAAAAAAAAATAGTGACTATTATTCATCCTTACGGTCTTGTTTCAGCAGCAACAGGACCACATTTGATGTTGATTGAAGTTAATGTATTAGGGACTCAGTAGTTGGCTAATTGTACAGGTAACAGTAGGTTGACCAATAAATCAAGCCTACATTTTGTGTATCCATCCATTTTCAGAACCGCTTTATCCTCACTAGGTCGCGGGGGGTGCCGGAGCCTATCCCAGCCGTCTTCGGGCAGTAGGCGGGGGACACCCTGAATTGGTTGCCAGCCAATCGCAGGGCACACAGAGACGAACAACCATCCACGCTCACACTCATACCTAGGGACAATTTAGAGTGCACAATCAGCCTGCCATGCATGTTTTTGGAACGTGGGAGGAAACCGGAGCACCCGGATAAAACCCACGCAGGCCCGGGGAGAACATGCAAACTCCACACAGGGAGGACGGAGCTGGATTTGAACCCGGTGCCTCAGCACTGTGAAGCCGACGTGCTAACCACTGGACTACCGGGCCGCCCACATTTTGTGTATTTACCCCAATTTTATTTTTATTTTTTTTTGGGGGGGGGATTCCTATTCACAAACACAGAGTTGACTTATCTTTTTTATTTTGCCTCCATTATATTCTAACAACGGAAGAAATAATTGGAAAAGGAAAGCTTGATTACACAAATGTATTGACAGACATGATGAAAGTAAAAAAAAGAAAGAAAGAAAAGGGTTTCCAGGTCACTGGTCATATCATCCGGGTTGTATATATAGTATCTTCTTTCAGTTTTTTTAAAGCAAACAAAAAACAATAATTGCAAAATAATAAAGCAAAATAATAATTGTATATTTTGAATCCATCAACCCAGTTTCTTACTGCTGGTCTTTATAATGATCAAGCTTGATCTTTAGAGGCATGAAGCACCCTGAGTTGGTCACCAGCCAATCACAGGGCACACTTCGACAATGGTTAATGCTCACATTCACATCACCTTTACTGTCTTTGGTCAACCTAACATGCATTTGTCGAGAATTAGGAAAAATGGAACAAAAACCCACTCAAGCAAAAAAAGAGCATGGTGACTCTAAACAGGAAGCTGGAGCCAAGTTTTAAACCCTGAACCTCTGAACTGTGTGGGAGACTTGCTAACCACTTATAGTTTCAATAATCATTGCTTATCATGATCCAATCTCTACAAAGGACTTTCCTTTGAATGATGACGAACCCTGCTAATTCATGTCCACACACTGACTGGAAATCCCAGGCTACTGACAGCGATGAGTCCTTTTTTTCCTTCCCTCTGACTTCATGATCATCCCATCTCATATGCAATTTCCCTACAATTTATCTATGGCGGCGTGAATGGAATTCTCATCAATCAGAAACTCCAACCCATATTGGGGGGATTCCATGACCGAAAGTACAACATTTAATGACCATTTATTGTCAAATACTACTGTGACTGATAATCCCTCTCAAGGAAGTTTACACAATTGAATTTATAAAACACTTTTCATGGCAAAAGAAAAACATACTGCAGATCGTGTGTCCTTGGGAGTTACTGTACAATTTGTTCAAGATTTTTGTTCTGTACCTGTTTTGTTCCAAATCATGTTAATAAATATAAAGTGGTTTGGATAAAGAAACAGTACTTGCCCTTTTCTGAATTTATCTGATTTGTATGATGGAAACTATGCAGAACAAACAACAACAACAAAAAAGAAAAACTGAAAAGAACTTTTCATGACATATGGAATGACACATGGTGGTTTAACATTTACCAATAGGTGGCTAACAAAACATGGGGTTTTTTCCCCCAAAAATCAATTAGGACGGCTCGGTGATTGACTGGTTAGCACGTCCGTCTCACAGTGCAGAGGTGCAGTGTTCGATTCCAGTCTCCTGCCTTCCTGTGTGAAGTCTGCATGTTCTCCCCCCATGGGTTTTATCCGGGTACTCTGGTTTCCTCCCACATTCCAAATACATGCATGGCAGGCTAATGGAAGACTCTAAATTGTCCCGAGGTGTGACTGTGTGTGCCTTGCGATTGGCTGGCAACCAGCTCAGGATGTACAGCACCTACTGTCCGAAGACAGCTGGGATAGGCTCCAGCATGTCCACAAACCTCGTGAAGAAAAGCGGATTTGAAAATGGATGGATGATCAATTAATTGCAATTTTTTCAATCCATTAGTACACTTATCTATCTATCTATCTATCTATCTATCTATCTATCTATCTATCTATCTATCTATCTATCTATCTATCTATCTATATATATATATACACGTGTGTGTGTGTGTGTGTGTGTGTGTGTGTGTGCGTGTAGAGAGAGTGCGAGAGAGAGAGAGAAAGAGCTGTGTGTTGGTGGGAGATATGGGGGGAATAATATTAACAGGATTTAGCTGATAATATTTCACTCCAATACATTTTTGGCATGTTATTCACGCCAATTTGCAGATGTGCCTATTGAATAATTTTAGTAGATGCAATCCAATGTAACTTTATTTTTAATCATGTTCGACGTGTGACAATTTTTAATACTTTAAAACACTTTAAAAGTGTGACTTTTTTTCTGACATCTCGGGATGGCTGTGTGGGCAGACAAGCAAATTGCTGAATGAATGGTGGTGATAAATTCTCTGTTGGCAGAGTAACGTGTTGAGTGTGTGTGTGTGTGTGTGTGTGTGTGTGTGTGTGTGTGTGTGTGTGTGTGTGTGTGTGTGTGTGATTCATTTTTGGCTCTCCAAATGTCAAGTAAAGCCTGAAATAAATAATATGTTGATATGTAAATAAAAAGACAATTATGCATAAGAAGTTGAGTTCTTACTCACAGCTTTGCAATCAGTAATGTCTGCATTACTGTCGCCAAATGTTTCATTATTTTCTACATCTCCCGCCAACCATAGCTACAATTAAAATAATGTGCCATGAAGTCTTCAATCATGACAACCTGCTCGGTAATTGACGAAACAGCCCAAGTAACACTGAAGAGATTTCTCCGGATCTCCCGTGTTCTCCCACCATTGCAGCTCTAACTAATGACACCGCTCTCTAAATCAAGACAAAAGATACTTTGCCTTTAAAAGGACACTTCAATTAATTACCTCCAGAAAGTCCTTCTTTCTAATTCTCTTCTAGCAGCTCAGTTAATAAAACTGAGAACCTATTAGAAGGCATTCATCTGCTCTCACCCCGAAAAAGAAGGCAATCAGTACAAGAGCGCCTGCTAACTGTGGTTCGAAACCAGGAGAAGCACTCTAGTGCCAACACATGGATTCAAACTAGAGTAGAACAGCATTCCTGTGTGTTGAATTATGATGACCGTATTGGCCCGAATATAAGACGGCTCTGATTATAAGACGACCCCTCTTTTTCAAGACTCAAGTTTGAAAAAAGACTTTTTGAACATCAAATTATTTTGTATACAGAAAATAATTACAGTACATCTGAAAAAAAAATGATTATAATATATTTGAGAGGAAAAGCATGTTATTTTGCCATATTCAAATCTTAATATCTGAACATTTAAATATGTAAACTAAAGTGCAATCACATTCGTAATGAATGGCTTCTGCTTTTTGAAATGTAAATTACATCATAACTTCTCCTCGAAGATCGGACGGTTAACCTAGCTGATCGTCGACCCACTTCTCTCCAGATTGTTGCTACGTTTCTCCATTTTCTGTTATCTCTTCTCTTACTTTCTTCTCTTTACTTTATTACCGATATTTTCTATTTTTCTTCTTCGTGACAGGGGTTCACTTTGGCCTGGGGAGTCAAGTTCAGCGTTCGCTTCAATAATATCTGGCGCCATCTAGCGTCGTGAATGGGTATAATGTCTAGACCCCGAATATAAGACAACCCCCACTTTTTCAATCTTATTTCAATGCAAAAAAACACCATCTTATATATGGGCCAATACGGTATGTTTACAACACTGCAAGGTCCATTTGCCAGGTTTCTGGAATATACAGGGCGCCAATCTTAAATGTTGTTCTGATGAAATCAGAAATGACAAATAACATCTTATAATAAATCCGCAGTCGAGAGGCACTTTCGCTTTAGGATCAACGGGGAAAATTCACAGTCGATTATTATTTTTATGTTTTCAATTATCCATGGGATGAGATAAACCCTCGATGAATGTTCTGAAGTCCCTTGTTGATTCCAGTGTTATTTTGAACAGAATACTCAGTCGAACTTGTATGAATTCACCTGAAGCCTTAGATTAGATTCATCAGAAGAGAATCCCTGAGTCCAAAACAAAAGTGCTAAAAGGTCCTCTGATTCTCAAATGTGTACTGTCCCGAGTCAAGTTCGTGTTTTCTCATGTGTGGGACGTGCCCTTGAATGTGTCATCTTCATTCCATTAAGTTCCTTCAGAGGATGTTACAGGCAAAAAAATCACAGATTGCTAATGCCCCACTGCCATGTGTTTGTCCTTGACTTGGAGGGACTTATGACTTTACGATGATGACCATCGTCAGCACTAGCTGAGCTGGCCTCTATACAAAAATGTGAAAGATTGCTTTCTGACAGCAGAAAAAGACGGAACCGAAAGTGCGTTGTGGAAAACAGCAAATGCAACCAAAAGACTTTGGGGCCCAGAGGCTGAAGGATTAGATACAGCCCTAGTATTCAATATGCACTTTTGAGATTTTGATTTAAAATGACAAGAGCTCTGAAACTCTGACTTCTGGTCATCAAGAGCATACCAGTGGAATCTGATTACTATTTTGATTGATTGATTTACTGTCCTAGTCTATTAGGGAAGAACAATGTAATTGAAAATATATATTTGTTTTGAGAGAGGATAAAGAGAGCTGTAGGTAGCAAAATTTGGACTGACACACGAATAAAATTGTTGGTACCTGTCTGGTCGATAGGGATATATATATTTTTTTACACTCGGGATGGTATGACAACAGACTGTCCAGAAGCCATAAAACATGACTCGCTGAGAGAGCAAGGTTTGTTTCTGCCAGATAACTGAAGCTAAAGAGGAGATACTGTTGGCAAAGGGCAGCACCAGACTGAGGAACAGTCCACATATAAGCCAAGTAAACAACAACACACTGCAGTGGAGGTTTTATACTGCAAGTGAGAACGGGTGTCTGGCTCAAGTTTAATGCTAGAAATATGGCAGGCTTACAGGAATGGACAGGCGGGCTGAAGAGGATCTGGCTGACAATGACGGGTGACGGATGCCGCACAGTCACACAGCCCGCTGAGATTGGCCGTATTTGTTGCAACAAATAGGATTGGTCACATTTGAAACCGTAATCCATGAGTGAAACTGAGAGCCAGAGGTCATTGTGTGTGACCGGACACGAATCTGTGATGGTCACACAGACATGTGGTTTCTCAAAGTGGCAGCGTTATTGGCAGAAAGAAAAAAAAATGTCCCGAAGGTAAAATGACATTGAAACTGCCATTGTAACGCGAATGTTAAATGCAAATAATATATGTGGGTCATTTCTAGCTTTTTACCGATCTAACCTTTGTGGAGGGGAATCTTTTATGTTGTTACAATTATATAAGGTAAATGACATGTTTGACCTTCAGGAACTTCTATTGATAGAGCTCAGGGGTGAATTGTTATGGCATGAACTGCAAGAGATTTCCAACCCGTACAATTCAGCATAACAGGAAAGTTAAGACTTGGAAATACAGGTTAACATCATCTTGCGGGTCGAGGGGCGGGGAGGGGACAGGGAATTTGTGCTTTCCTGTCTCAGTCTGTTGAAACTCCTGCCGAAAGAGTGATTGCACTTCTTGAATGTGGCATCATGGGGAGCGGGAGGCTTTTTTTTTAAAAGGCGAAACACCGAACGAACAGGTTGGAACACAACTTTGAGAACACTCAGTAAATTGTAAAAATAATAAATAATAACTGCCATTGATATGTATTTATAAACAGAGGGAATTTGATGTGATTTGTACAAAAATAAAGTTACATTTGCAGCCATCTCGTTACATCTGCATCCCGCGTCTTAGACGCACAATTTTCCCGTGGGATGCACAGTTTTAAATAATGTGCGATTTTGGGACGCAAAGAAATTTCTCAGTCAAAACAAAAAAAAAGAAAACTCCGACATGCCTGATGATTTCACGGGAACGATCGTTACCAGGTAGGATGTCATTTTGACGGTACCGAAAAATCGTTTAACCATAAAAGTCACCGCACACGGGTTGACTGTACGCAATCAAATCTCTCCTGCGTGATCAACGATTTCACTGTGCTTGTATGTGTGTTTGCGGTGCGGTGTGTGAGTGTGTTTCTTCTAATTTACTTTCGTTTTGTTTTGTTTTCAGTGTTGGGGGGACGGAACAGATAACGTTATGTGCGCATGCGAGTTGCTATTTTCGTCCGCAAACTGAGGAATAGAGCGGATGAAAGTTTGAAATGGCGGCGAAAAAAAACTCACAAAGGTCTACTAATTACGACATTTAATTTAAGAAATGGGAATGCCAGTCTGATTTTTCGTATGAATCGTCCGAAGGGAGTATCACTAAACTCACCTGTGACGTATGCACAGAACACAAGAGCGCGATACGACGGGGGGCACGATTCTGTGGCAAGTTGGTCGTTAGATCTATAGGCTAATCGCTATGAAAAATATTATGAAACAGTATTGGTTATTCTATAATTTACTGGTTGTAGCATAGTAACTTTAGGACCAAAACATTCGTCACAAGGTGTAGTAATGCTAATGTTAAATGATGAACGTTTACGGAACCCAAAATTAGTTACCGTGGTTTCCCATTGGGTAATCCAACGGAACTGAAAAAAACGGTTACCATGAATTTCCAAAATCCTCAGGCCTGCAACTGAATTATTTACGTTTTTGCAGAATTTGCTTATAATTGTATGTATATGTTGTTGTTTGTGCTGTTATCATATGCAATTGAATAAGTAGACCATTTCAGAATTCAAAATTTGGGACTCGCTAAATGCATAATGGGACTCATACTTTTCTGATCAGCGAGTCCTTGGACTCGCTGGTGGTAAACTGTAAAATTATCACTGCATTTGTATTTCTTTTTTATAATAATATTGCAAATGTCTCATTGAAGCTGGAAAATTGCTTTAGAGACATTGGAAAAAAAGGAGCATATGGTCCCAAAAAAGTAACAGTCAAACCTCGGTTTTCGTCCATAATCCGTTCCAGAAGGCTGTTCGAAAACCGAAACCACGCTCTTTTTTTACTGAACATGTCTGCTTACAATGGAAAGCAACACGAGGAAGCATCACTTCCTCGTCTACCCGAGGAAGCGTCACTTCCTCATGTAAGGAAGGCGAGAGGAGTCAAATGGTGCATTCAAGTGCACTCAGTTTGTTCGAGAACTGAAATTTGTTCGTCATCCGAGGCATAAAAAACTTAACATTTTTGGTCGAAAATCGAATTGGTCGAGAACCGAGACGTTCGAAAACCAAGGTTTGACTCTATATGAAAATAAATTAAATATAATTTGCATGCATTATATCGTGTTAATCCTATGCTGTGATATGGCGGCAGACTATCTAGTGACATACCTACAGTATTTACTTATATACAAAGTGGAACCTCACAATCTATCCAAGTGTGAAACCATTAATTGATTACAAACACCATTAGTCAATAATCATAAATAATACATGATTGTGTGCATAGGCTAAAGAAGCCTTACGGGAATCATCTTGTAAGAAAAAGAAATAACCTTTGAAGCTCAGAATTATGACCGCGTTTATGAAGGCAAATTAAAGATTCCTTGTTGTGTGTCTCACTAGCTGCTGTTTCCTCAAGAGACAAATGAAGCACAGAGCTGCGCTTGATCAGTGTATTAAAACACATGAAATATGGCTCGTGTGGAAGGGATTCTGTCTGAATTATATTTTAAAATACTGTAAAGTGCTACAGTTGCATGTCACTGTGTATTCTGATGCAATGATGACAGAAGAATATATTTCAATCCATAAGATCATATAAATTACAACAAATCTGATATCAATACGGTCATTTCTTAATACTAGGAAATTACTCGTTCTTGAGCTCTCCTTAAGCACTTGCCCACACTAGGTAGTCTTGGAACACAAAGCCCTCTGCGTCAAGAAGGAATTGCTGAAATTCAGTACATTTCACCCACAGACAGATTGTGTGTACACTGCTTACAAAGTTTGGGCCCAGTTTTCATGCCCAGCACAAGACTCGCGCAAAGTGCAGTTGTACTGTGCGCATGAAAGCTTTCTTTCTTTTGGTATTTTTGTAAAAGGGCACAGTAACAAATAGGCATTTGCACCATTGTGGGAGGCAACAAAGCCGATTTAGTTCCCGGCCAATTAAATCGGCTCATTCCCCATTCAATTCAATTTGTTCTATAATGATTCAGAGAGATCGATACCACGCTGTCATATTTCTGAGTGAAATACGATGACACCCACCACTCATAACAGCGGAGAGCAGAATCTGTCTGCCTGCGCTTCGATCAATTTGACTAAAATCACATTATACCACCCGCACCATAACTTAGACATGCTTTTAGCTGGTCTATGGTCTAGTCTACTTTTTGTATTGTGTGTTATTTTATTTCATCTATGAGCCAGAAGAGGGGAGCACTTGTTTTGTGTCACGTTTCGGGCAGAGTTAAAACAATCAGGTCATCTTATGTTTACAAGGTGAAGGATGACACACAGTTCTGATCCTTTGAAACACTTGTCTGGTTCCCATGCTATGCATCCTGCCTAATTTACTGAAATTGGCTTGAGACTGACTGAGTTACCTCAAGCTAAAAAAAACATCTCTTATCCTCTGATACATGACATATCAGACAGGAACCTGATGCTTTGTTCCCATCTGTGAATATTGTCACCAGTGCTTGTCTGACCATTCAAAATCAATACTGAACCAATGTACGATTCAGCCGTTAGCAACTGACGCATTCTCAGTGCAGAACCCTCACAAATGCAGAGCTTGACGACTAGTGGGAAACTGAGAGACTACTCTGCAGTGCTACTTCACTCAAACGCAGCAGGACGTTGAAATAATTTGAAATAAAATAAAGAGATGGTGAGGAATGAGAGTGACAGACAGGCTTTAGATGAAGGAGTGTCTTTCAATCGTATTCCCATCGGCACCTCCTGCACAGATCCGTTTCGTAATGGATAACTGAAAAGTCTTTTTGGAAGAAAGTAAGAAAAAAGAAACCGTTTCTTCACCTTAACATTTCGATAAAAATATAACATTTGACGTCACTTGTTTCCAATGGTTATCTGGCTTTTGAATGATCAACTAATAAAAACACTGATTCCTCAAGCATGTTGTGGTTTTTATAATAATAATAAAACAAGAGGATTGCTATATAAATTCCCTGAGTTTGTTGTGCTAAAAGCTCATTAAAAAAAAATCGGCCTGATTATGTACATTTAGTCATGTTATGTTTTTCAAATATTAATATGGTCATCCATACTTTAAAAAATATATTACTTGAACACAGATTATTAAAATGAAGTCCTGATGCAAAATATAAAATAACTTGAATTGAATTGAATACAACTTTGTTGTCAAATGTGCTGTACATATGTGTAACATACAGCACAGCTGAGTGCTTTGCTTTTCAAATCAATTTGTTCTTTTAGTTATTTTAAAAACCTAGTTTTATATGTAATTATGAACATTGCATACATCGTAATCCATTTTCTGAATGGCTTTTCCTGACGAGGGTTGTGGGCGTGTTGGAGCCTGCACCCTGATCTGGTTGCCTGCCAATCGCAAGGAATACAATAACAACCACCAAGAGTAACAAACAACAAGGGAACAAGTGTGATTTTTTTGGAAGATTTTGGAAGGAAAAAAAAAATAGGAGAGATTGTTACATGGTTATGAAAGCAATAGTGGCTGCCTTTTCAAGTCAAAGTGAAAGAGGGGAAATGAAGTGATGTGGTGGGATTGGTTTGTCTGATGGGACTTTGGAGGCTTTGAGAGTTGAGCCCAGCAAGAGGAGCAGGCCCCTGCTGAATCAAAGCTAGGGCCAGATAATCAAGGCCAAGTTGATATGAGACTTTGTGCAGGGGCAAAGGAGAATTGAAACCTTTTAAAAGATTAGCAGTGCTCAAACAGTGGAACAGCCACCAGGGATTCAAGGGTTGAGCCATTGTTACACCTTGCATTTTCAATCCATACTATACTATATTTGGGGCTCCCCATTCAGATCTTGGGCAACTATTCGGCTCTGATTGAAAGAAAACGTTCTCATCTGCATAATATTCATACACAGCGAGGAGAGTGAGAAACTCACAGGAGATGGGGAGGTGAATGTTGAATCTATTTAGCTGTAGAATGATGGAAGCCACCACACCGAGCCCAAAATGGACCAAAATGATGTACTCCAAACCTCAGACATGTATTCAAAGAAAGTGTTTTCTTCTTTGCATAAATTCACTTCAAATGTTTATTGAAAATAAAGCCCATTTAGAACACATTTCTTCTCTTGGTGCTGCAATTCATATCCCTCCCAATGGTATTTTACAAGAAGATAGCTCGGTTAAAAGAGCTTGGGAAAATCAATGATGCCTCACTGGTGAAAAGAGAACAGACGCACACAAATGAGTAAACACTCCAAAAGTGTCTTGATAAATTGTAACTTGGTTTACCACGACGGTTGCTTGGCACGCACGTATTTTAACACTGCACTTTCACTCCCTCACCATTCAACATGACAAGATTTCATTTGAAATTTGTCATGCGGAAATCAATGAACAACTTTCCTTTAATATAATCTCATTGTGACAAAATGGGAGGCAGCTAATAATTACAGTGGAACTCCTCTACAACGAAACCTACATGGGTGAAAATACTCCCGAGTGTGAAAAAAGCTTCATGCATTAACACCATTGCCACTTTCCTGCTCCCCATACAACGAAAACACCCCATGAAACGAAATATTTTTCTCTGCTCTTGCCTCGCGATGAGATTCACTACAACAAAGTCTAATCCAACAGCGACCTCTACTGCTTCTTTCGGAAACGGCAACAGCAAAGCTAAGACACGAAGAGCTCTGACGCTGGAAGAGAGGGTAAAAGTGATCAAAATGAAAGACGGCGGAAACAAGATAAAAGACATAATCCAAGAAATTGATGTAAGTGAAATTGAATGCTGATCGTAAATTTCGCATTTTTCCCTTTTTTCTTTCTACACTGACTATATGAAGTGTCAAATAAGTGTATGCTCATACTTATGCACTATTGGAATAAAAATAAAGAGTACACATACGTTTGTGTGTGTGTGTGTGTTTACATCTGAGATCAAATTTGCTAGAGTGAAAAACCCCCTGTTGTGAAAAATTTCTTGCTGTAAACATTGCTTCGTTGTAGAGGAGTTTCACTGCAGATGGAAATATAAATTGTCCACGTGGGTCATCATTGAACCAAATGACTCCAATACATCCATTGGTGGAGAGGGAGCAAAGAAAAATGAAGGCAAGAACATACTAATTTATTGTAAAAACAATGCCCTAGAGATAATTGGGCAGCAGTCTGAATGGCTGTTTTGGACAGGGAATTGCTTGGCTTTCTCGCTCTGACAAGCTGCTGATAGGCCCAGTGGGATGCGGGGGTCACCTGTATAGTGTTTGGGAGAGTGCTGTCTTGCTAACAGAGGGAGCCAGTCAAAAGAGAAGTACAGAGGCAGAAACCATCATGTGACAATCAGGAACCATCATGCAACAAATTGCCTGCCAGCTTTGGTATAATGTTTCGGTTGAAATATTTTCCATCTCCAGCAATTTCTCTCAAGCTCGAGCATTGTTGCCACCCTAACAAACTCTCAACTTGCCTCACGAGTAGTTTTCTTCAAAGGTTTCCCGGTACGGTAGCAGTATTGATGCTTTTTTTTTTTTTTTTGCCAATGTCATCAATTGTGTCAGGCCACCTCCAGCACATAAATCACATATTTTTACAACACTACTTTATAGACCAGTAGTGTTGAATGTGACTTTAGGGGGAGGAACAGCAGCTTTATGAATGTAAAGAAAAAGTGGATCCTGGCTAATCTTCATCTTAAAGGGAAATTTGAAACTCTACAGGAATTTAAAATGCTGCTGCCATATCCACTGTAATACTTTACACAAATACAGTTTTCTCCGGACTATAAGTCACAGTTTTTTTCATAGTTTGGCTGGGGGTGCGACTTATACTCTGGAGCGATTTATGGGTGAAATTATTAACACATTATTATATCATTTCACATGTTATTTTCACATTAAATAGCGATTTATAATCCGAAAAATACGGTAAGTAAAGTGGCACTCATGATACGGTTATTAGTATACACCACTTGAGCAGTAATATGTTAGATTGAAGACGATATGTTCATCCTTCAGAATCTTCAAAGGTGGTCTTAGGCATCCGCCCATCCATCCATTATCTGACCCGCTTCTCCTTATGCGGGTCGCGGGCATGCTGCAGCCTATCCCAGCTCTCTCCAGGCAGTAGGCGGGGTTTCTGTCTTGTCCGCGGAAACCAACACAACGAACGTATTTGTAAAAAAATAATGAGTATTGTTTCAGCTACCAAAAAAAAAAAGAAAAGTGGAGCCTTGTTTATCGAGCAGTCCCGGCACTCTCTTTTTTATCTCATTTTTGGGAGGTGCTGATTGTGCTGAATCAGCACCTTGGACAGCGACTCCTTCAGATGACAGAATGAGGTCTCGTGCATGAGCATTAGCAACTTTGCTTATCTGCAAATAACTGGTCAGTATTCAATGGTATAAACAGTTAGTTACAAGATACACTTTAGCGCTGTTAGATTTCAAATTCCCATTCCAGTACATCCTGCACTGGCTGCCAGCCAATCACAAGGAACACATACCTGTAGATGAACATCAGTTATCAGAGCTTTAAAAACACAACATGACATGTGGCTGTTGTGATTTTGGCATGGCTGTGCCACGAGTGATTGTATCTGGGAAATAATATGTTTAAACGAAGCCCCTGCAATGTGCTCAGGGGAACGTATACCCCAGGTTGGGAAAAATTGGTGTTGAGTATAGAATCTCCAGGTTTGGTTTCTAAAGTTTGACAATGAAGATGGCAAAAGCTGTCAGAATGAAAATCATTTTTATGACAGTAAATACAAATCACGTAAATCTGCCTTGTTTGTGAGCACTTGCACCACAGCCCGAATCCATCACGGCCCCCTTCACAATGGGTTCCCGGGCCTTAATCATCTAAGATAAACACACATTAGTCTTGAATACAAACAGGGACTGCACCCTGAGTTCTTATTTTTCTTTATACTCCATCATGTCCAATTATATGGCATATATCAAAGAAATATAACTTCCCTGCATGGTGCAACCAGAACAACACAAAACGGAAATTTTGAAAACACAATGGTTTAATCAAATAATTTCTCACACAGTTTGCAGTCATTCATTGTTTGTTGTCTAGTTCCACCTGCCTGAACAAAAATGAGAATTTCACGTCAATGTTTTAAATGTGCATTCTGGAAAGAAGGTTGCCGTGATTAAAACTGCTGATGAAAAAAATGGACTGTTGAAAATGACCAGAATTATGACAGCAACTCAAAATTAAAGCCAGACAACCCAGAGTGATGTCACTCAGAGTCATTTTTAACGCAACCAGTAAGGAAAAGACAATTGGTAAAAAAAAAAAAAAAACGATGAGGAAAACTAAGAGTGGAGCAATAAACAGAGAGAGAGAAACGATTTGGCTGCCTGTCTTATCAGTCCACACAGAAATGTCAGTACACTGTGACATTCTCTCCTCCAGCTTCCCGCTGCTGCCCAGCCGCTACCACAAACACTCACGCAGCAGGCTGGAGCACCACAAAAATGCAAACACATTGTGGAAGATCACCGCATTCACAGACATTCACTCCACGGCTGAACATGCATACCAAAATTACAGACAACAAAAACTGGCATTGCAATGATTTGATCCAGTGGATCAAAAGTGGTCGAGATCTTGCTTGGTATGCATGAACTTTGACCGAGAACAATGTCACAATCCGTGCGATCTATCAATGTCATAATTGATCGGTTTCGCGAAAAAAGACGTGACAACAAAGACAACGTTGTTCAGTCTAAAGTTCTTTGGTGATACTGTAGTGAATATTTGTGACATGATTCTGTTCTGTTTAGTCCACAGCAGGTGGCAGAGATGTTCCGGACCTTCTTGCCGCACACCTGTTTCTCAATTGAACACAGGACGATTTAAGGACGTCCCAGCCAACCACTGACAGTCAAATAATTCACCTTGCACACACCATTGTTCGAGTGCAGTTTTCTAGATGTTCTTGGTATTGCGCTGTATTCTCGTTCTCCATTTTTCCATAAGTAGTTTCCCTTGCCATCTGCAAGTGCTTTTGGGTTCTCTCATTTTCTCCTGGTGTGCCTACCAGCATCATTCTTCAAACTTTGTCGGATTCACTGCATTTTTTCCGTAAAATAAATATTTTTGAATACGTTTATCTGAGTCACCGTTTGTAGAGTCCGATTCTGTTCCGGATCCCTTCCGGAACCATTACAATGTGAGCCTGAAAGCTAATCTAGTTTTAGCTTCGTCTCGTGTCATGTTCGCGGAAAGCCTTTGCGCTGGGAGACAGAAGTTCCGCCTCCACTTCCTCAACCATCAATCACAAAGTCATAGCTTTTGTGTAGTTGTATTTTATTTTTTTATTGTTAAAAACACTCAAAACCACTTCATGTAAAAATCAAACAAGCAAAAAAAAAATCAAACAAGCTACAGAATGCGTGCTATTTAAGGATTTGGGGATGAAGGTTAGATAATATTTTATTCCAATGCATTTTCGCAATGGCAGTATTTAACTGTAGAGTTATATTGTTTCCAATCAGAACATTGTTCGCAGATGGCAGAGTATGTATTTGAGACTGAATAGAGTACGGAAGTGATCCAGATACTGAAAGCTCTGTCGTGCTGAGAAACAGTAATGGATATTACTCCATCTTCTCATCGAATCGGTGATCAGGTATCATGTTTTTTTTTTAAACCCTCTGTTTGCTGAGTGACCCCAAAAACCCAGATCGTGTAAAGCCCGCAAAAAAAGAAAAAAAATTGTACATACAGCAGTCACTTGTAATGGCTTTTTACAAGGTAGTACCTGCTGAGGTTGAGTTGATTAATTAGGCTCATACATCAAATTAATTTCCACCAAGCAGTTTGATTTGATTTATTGTGTTTTTATGACCAAAGTTCCCAAAATATCCACTTTTGAGAAACCCTTATTTTTGGTCCTAGTCACACAGGAGTACAGTACATGTTTGTGGCCAGTGGAAAACACTTCTGTACATTGATTGGTCGAGCTGTCCGTCTTCTTTCAAATTACATTGAAATCAATTGAATAGCAATAAAACTTTGCTGTTCATAAAATTATTAGTAATACAATTTCAAAAATACTAAGGCGCTTCTTGGCAACATTCAGGGTTATTTCATTTTCTTTTGAACGTGATTTGTAATATGACACTTTGTCGAGCTGGTATATTCGGGTGTGACACTGTTTACAGACAGTAGATGCCAACTGCCACATCCACACGCCCGTCTGTTTACCTGATCGAAAAAATTACCATTGTGATTTACACAACTGGGTGAAAATATGACTTTTGAGGGCACGGCAAATGTCAGTATTATCTATTCTATCTATTTATTTATTGTTTTTAATAAAGACACCAGTGAGGCAAAGTTAGCCAGCATACTTTATTGTCAGAAAATCAGCAGAACAGAGTTGAAGGTGAACACCGAAAGCCTACGAGGTCAATCAACTGATTTGGGTTCATTTTGTCATCAGTGCCATGCGGTGCACACATGACAGCTGAAATATGAGTGGTACTAAGAAAAATAGATTTTGAGAATGTGTTCTTTGTGGCTGTAGCGACCAATAGGGATTGATTTTGTTCATGCAATCATCAGAGATGGAATTATTTCATGATAGCAATTTGTATACATTATTTTACATTGACAGGTGGAAATTCACACACCAGACAGATGCCTTAATTGATTTGTGTTTTAAAGGTGACATGTACGTGTGAAGGTTGCTGTAAAACCTTTTCTGAAATAGACAAAATAAAAATGTCAAGAATAGTAGTGACAACACTTGAACTGACAAAAGACACTGCACTGACGAAATGACAACGGTATCAAAGAGATATGGAGATTTAAAGTGTGAGGCCGAATATTTACTCAAGCATCGTTTGTATGGTGATGGAAATTGAAGGGCAGAGGGAGGGCCGAGATTATACTCAAAGCTGAAAAAAAAAATTCTACTTTTCTTCGGCAAATCTTGAGTTATCTTAAAACTCGAGAGTTAGGCTCAATTTGCCAGTTCACGGTTACTTGCATTTTTTTAACCAAACATATGTACGGGAGGACTTATCCTGTCAATATACAGCAAACCTTTGGTGTAAATCGTATCCTATGGGGTAGCTTGGCTGTATGATGCGGCTTTCTTTTTTTTTCGATACGAGAATTGTAATTGAACACCCGCAATAGTAGGTGACAATGGCAGTCTCATTGTCAGAGTGTGCACAGGGAGTATAAACAATGTTAATAAAGTTTTTCAGCAGATTCGGATTTCTTTTTTTGTATTTTCTTTATAATAAGGATATATATCATAAGTTAATAAGGATGCAATGTTATGCAGAGGTGTATGATTTGACAAATGATTCTCTTTATAGTCACGGCAGAGAGTTGGGGAGAGCATGAAATATTCTCTTTTTTCTCGGGGGCCATAACAGAAAATAATTGAGAAGCGCCGGCTCAACTGTAAAAAATAAATTAACAGTGTGCCTATTTTAGTATGATTAAAACATTTACATAACTAGTCAATACACCCGATATATCCTGTTTTCATATCTATAGTACAGACCATACATGTACTGTCTCCACACACTGTAGGTTTGAAGGCTAAAACCACATACTAAATATGATAACTTGCATCAACTTGAAGTCTTAAGAATATTTTCCGCAGTTTCATACTTGCAGTCTCCAACTGGGACCACAGACGCTTTTATCAACTCTACCAGCCTACTACCAATGCAGTAGTATGCCCTAAGACTTCTAAACAAACTTTGATGGCGTTCCCCTTTAAGACAAGATGTAGGCCGTGAGACTCATGAGTCTTTCAACACGTCTGTCTTGAGAGGCAATTGCATAACATGTCGGGTCTCTTGCGAGGCATGTTTGTCTCTGTGTTTTATTATTCAGCTGCACGAATGGGACTTCAAAACCATCTGCGCAGAATCCACTAACAGTTGCTACTGAAGCAAGAAGTCATCACGGCTAAAAATCATTTCATGAGGTTTGTAACTAAGTTAAAAGACCGTGTCACCTACCTGTAGGCGATCCCTCGAGCACCTCTCCGGTGTAGCGCGTCTCTTTGAATATGGGCCGGTTGTCATTCTGATCGATGACAGAAATGACGAGTATCACCGGTCCATCGACGAGGTTTCCGTTTAGGTCTGTGGTTGACACCTCCAGCTGTGGAAAAGAAAAAAATGACACTTTAGCCACTAGTTAAATAAAATATTGTTAAATGTCAGCCGTCTCCTGATAAAATTAGCAGATGACTTTTTCCTACCAACAATGAATGCTTGAAACAATTATAGTGCTGTATTGAGCTGTACTCATTAGGTTTGGAGCTGGCAATATTAGGCAAGATAAGAGGCTCTTTTTGGGATTGGTTTTAATTATGATGATGATAATTTATAATTGTGTAGGCCAGTTACTGCAGGAAATAAATCTGCTGCTGACAAACTGACAGGCAGCGAGTTTGGCTGCTGTGAAGAGCTTGCTGTCAACAAATTTCTTGCTTCGACTGGACCGTTAAAATTTCATCATCAATTCACCCTCTCTCTTGATGACGGTGTTATTCATTGCACGGATCAGGTAAACAACCTTGGTGCACTCTTTAATCACGCTTTTTCATTTGATTTGCCTGTCGAGGAGGTAAGGTGTGGTCGTTTTTCAGCTCCTAAATATTACAAAGATTGGATCAGGCAAGTGAAAGATGTTGAGATTCAAATTATTGCTTTTGTAACATCAAGTCTGGATTATCGCAATATTTTGTTGTATGGTTTTCCCCCCCAAAAGGTTTTGAGCTCTCGGTATTTTGTCATACACACACACACTATTTATATGTATATCCATTTCCAGATTTCGCACCTCACCTCAGCCCGAATCAAACAAACACGCGGAGGACCTGGGGGGAGCAGAGGACGGTGTAAGGATCCCACCGTGTCCACAACAACCTCTCCCTCCCCCGCCACCAACAACAACGAGACTTTGAAATTAAATATGTTCGTCCTATTACAGAGTATTTTGTTGAACCGTGTGGGTTTCATATAGTTCAGCATTATAACAAAATAGTTTAACATATTCATGTCAGATTTCGGTGTGGGTCCTAATTAAAATTCATTATTCATGCAACATTTAATCAGCAGCCTTGTAATATAGAATAAATTGCAATGGCTAATGAAGTCTCTCTAAACCACGGGAAATAACATTCTTTACAGACAAATATGAGAGTAAAATGATCGCTTATCTATCTATCTATCAATATACATACAGTATATACAGTTTTTGACTCTGCTGATTTAAGGACACATATGTTCCACTGTTTGACTCATACATGTGTAAATCTGTTCAATACCAATGCCTCACCTGCCATGAAAATCACCACACATCACTGCCATGTTTGGATATCATCTACATACCGTTCAGAGTTTTGCCCGTGTGTTTTGTGTGGAGCAAGACAAGCAACAATAAATGTGATGTATTCCAAAGGTTGACAATTAATCGCTTGTGGGGAAAATTGAATTTAAGACCTACCATGGAAGGGCTTCGTAGCTACAGATGAATTCACGGTTTAAACCCAGACTTTTTGACCTTTTAGCCATAAAATATATTTATAGTGGACCATTATTAACAATCGTGAGGGGCAATCCTCTAGGGAGATTTAAATAATTCATGGTTTTAGGAAGCATATTCATGAATATGAAAAACATCTTTGTGCCACGTACTGTACTTCTTCTATATAATGCAATGGCTCCGACAATGGTTAATAGATGCATTTTTATCGAAAAATGTTTCTCTTAACAGGCAGAGGGAAAACAGCATGTGTCATGTAGTGCGTGATGGTAGAGGATCCAAAAAAGTGGGGAAGCGGGAGAAGCGGGGTGTACTGAAAAAAACTCTGGGAAAATTAAATCCTAAATACAAGTGCTACCAAGTGGACATAAACATTGCTGCCTAACCAAAATTGTGTGTGTGTCAAATGTAATTGACTACTACATACCGTATCATGATACATACTACCGTAATACTGTTACTGTTCTATTTGATAACTGATCTAAGAGTCACAAATTCACATAAATTTGCCTTTATTAACTTTAAAAAAAAAAATGCAGAGACCATGGGCAGCATCCACGTCCCAAAACGACCCTTGGAAACTCAGCTCCAAGTTCTAACTGAGACCAGGAGAGGAGAAGCAAGCACATTTTTTTCTGCTGTGGGTCTTTTTACATCTGTAGTTACAGATGGATTTTAAGGTGCTGTTACTTGTCCACAAATCACTTAACAGTTTCGACCTGGAGTACCTCACTGATGGGTTTAAAGGTAATAAAACAGGTAGGACTGTGAAAAAGGTGGATCGATTGACTGAGGCCAGCTAATTGTGCCCCGAGTGCAAACTAAACTCTAAAATTCATGGTGAGGCATACTTTACAGACTAACGGTTTCTTTTCATGCCCTTCGGTGACAAAGCCGTTGCCGCACTTGTAATTTTCAAAGGTACGATCCATTCAGTAGGTCTGTCTTGCGTATATTTTCTGCATAAGATATATATATATATATATATATATACAGTATACTATAGAATATGAAGTATATGAAGTATATTTATGCATTCAAAATATCTTACCGATGCAGCAGTGTTCTGCATATTAAGCTGTACCGCATCTTCCGATCTAACACTCATCTCTTTTTTCCAGTTTGATTTATTTTTCTGATGCTAAGAGTTAAAATGTGTTCCTTTTGACTGTGATTCCCTTGCCTGGTGTACCCAGGAAAAACTAAATCCAAAACACATGCAAAATCCTGAAAACCACAAGAATCCAAAGTAACAAAAAAAAAACAAAAACAACAAGAACAGCATGACGGAAACACATAACACACAGCCTGGTGGCCGCACGTCTGCCTCACAGTGCAGAAGCGCAGGGTCCGATTCCGTCTCCGGCCTTTCTGTGTGGAGTTTGCATGTTCTCCTCGTGCCTGCGTGGGTTTTCTCCGGGTACTCCGGTTTCCTCCCACATTCTAAAAACATGCTGACGTGATGGCCCTGGCTGCTTGGAGTTGGGACCGTTCTAGCTTATTAGTGTTGGTTGTGTGTAGGATAAGTAGGTTATTGTCATTGATCCAGTCGAAAAGGTTGGAGCCACGGTTATCGGGGTTCAGGTCCAGCCATCACCCCTCTCTCCGACGATGGTTACATCTGTTGGGGATGTGTGACGACGACCGATGCCGGTTATGCGGCGAGGAAGAAGAGTCGGCCGAACATATTTGGCTACGCTGCCCGGCGGTCCTGGTGGACCGGCACCATCGACAACTTGGCAACTCCTTCGGAGAATTTAGGAGCCTCCCATGAGCGAGTCTAGCGCTACTCAGGATTATCCTGAGGCGCCTAGGGTGACTCAACAACAACAACAACAACAATCATACAACATCGGAAATAAACCAGGGAACCAAATACATGTAAACTGAAAAAAGAAACACCTGGAAGAGACACAAACGGTTGAAGGAGCAGATTGGTTAAGAGAAGGGACCCGGGTAACAACAAGACCTGACAAGGAAGGCCAAAAAGGCACATGAGGAAACAAAACCAAACAAGACCATGATGGGTTTGCCTCAAAATATGTTTCATGGAACATAAATATTTTCGAGAAAAATGGTGATTACTAGTTGATAAATAAATCAACGTCTGAAAGAATAAACATATAAATAAACAAAGACGAGGGAAAAAAAACTATGGAAAAATATTCTTTACTCCCATAATGGTTATTATTGGGCTTTTTTTTTTTTTTATATGTTCTGAATTTACAAACGATCCGAGTGAAGCGGTGCACTCAGAGAATTTCTCAAATGCATCTGTGATGAGGAACAGGGATTTTGGGTGCATCAAGCTCTAATGCTCATGGTCTCCGTTTTGGTAAAACAAAATTCCGCTTAAAAAAAAAAAATAAAGACATTTTTTGACTCGTCCAATTTAGAATAAATAAGGAAACCGGTGAAATACCGAGGTAAACCGATAAAAAAAAAGTTGCGGTCACAAATGAAAAACATAGTGTAGAACTGCAATAACCGAACCGCGGAGTAGCGAGGGGACAATGAATTAGAATTTTGCGGAAAAGTCATCTGGGCAAGGAAGATTCTTCTCTTTCATTGCGCCACCTTTTCATTCTATCCTCTTCCAATCGGTTATGCATAACATCACACCCCCTCTAGACCATCTGCTGTCCCACTGCAAACTCGATAGTACATCACACTCCACCACTGTGGAACCAAAAACATAAGGAGCAATGGCACACACACACACACACACACACACACACACACACACACACACACACACACACACACACACACACACACACAAGTGAAATAACTATATTAGAAATTGGGCACATAGGCACATAGTATTTCAATTATTATTCTGTCCTGGATGCATCTAGAAGAGATGCGTTGAATTCCAACAAGGGCAAAAAGGATGAAAGAATGGGGCTGACATCAGCATGCAGAGTATCTGACTGAGGTCATAAATAATCATAAGACTACAAAGTGAAAAGTGATGATCTGTTGAACTTCATATCCTGACTTGGGGCAGGGTGTGGAATATTAATAAAATGGACTGGAGATACAGTATTTAATAGGATTGCTCTCTCCACACATAAATCATTCACGAGCAACTTTTCCGATGCATGCTTTCTGAATGGACTAGTTCACTCGAGTCAACTAAAATAACAGAGGCGTACTTGCGAAAGGGAAAAAAAAATATTTGCCTTTTCCGTCTAATCAGACATAAAACCAGACTATGCTTTAGGAACTGTTGCCCTCTCCTTTGAGTATTACAAATGATCCAGAATATTTACTTTTTAGTGCTTTGGGGAAATTTGCACCTGACTAAAATAAGAGACTGGTGCCTCGGTCTGTGACTCAGGCCTTGTGCACATCCAAACAGGGCTGGATTTCCAAACACTGAATCGTTTCAACAAACTTGCGTGTGCATTGGAAAATGTTGAAACACCGTAGGGTATACAATATGCCAGGCCTGTGTGACACTGAAAAGCTGCCACAGGAAGTCACCCAAAACAGAGAATAAGAAACCTTGCCAAATAAACCAACTCACAACCTTGGCAGTGAATGTGAAGTGAGGAAGGAAGAAGCTATTTGTGTACTGGATTTATGTGGAGATACTGCTGGAAAAGACCAGCTATTATGCTCAGGTTTTTGTGCAGCAAGAATGTAACAGGGCATTCCAACATTGTTGTTGTTAATGTTAGCTGTGTTCGTGCACGGTTCTGCGAGAACTGCGTGCACAACGTCATCGTTTCAGGAGAGGTGTGAATGTGTTGTACCCATCGAAACGCATAGGCAGCGCTTTGAAATGTACCCACTCTGGGACGCAGTTTTTCCAAAATGATTATCTTCAGACTCCCAAAATGCTGTCTGGATGAAATTCAGAAAGGATTACAATAAAAAATTTTAAAAAGCAGATACACTGAAACTTGTTTCTATGTGCAAGACACTGCGTAAGACTCTTTTCTTCCTAACCTCATTCTCACAAGACTGCGTTAACTTGTAACTTCAGGTCCTTATGACAAAAAAACAAATATTTTGTGTCACGTATTCCTGCCCATTCTTGTCTTCTCTAAAATGAGCCTATTTTTCTTCAATAATTGGAAACCCATTGGTGAGCAAGGCATTAACAACTCCCAACTGCTAGAAGACAGCGTTTGCAGAAGCAATTGTTGTTTGAAAAATTACAAACCGACTGCACTTAAGCATACGTGACTTCAACTCAATTTTAATATGAATTCATTCACATTCAGTTCAAGCCGGACATGAACGGAAACTGTGAAAAGGATTATGCAGATGGGAGACTTTCCATTGCACTGTCATCCGCTCATTTTTCATTTGGCTTGGTGTTCGTCTCCCACTGTGGCGCTGAAGTAGACACCCTGTCCTCCTTTTTGCTGTGGAGAATTGAAATGCGCCGCATCTGCCGCTCATTTTCTGAAGGTCCCTGTGAAACCACTTGGTAGGAGCTCCTAGGTGAGTATTACTCATCACCTCCCAAACACTCCTGTGGCTTGGCCATTCTCAGCAGTTCGTGTTCCATTCTGCAGCACCCGACTTCTACTGTTTGGGGCAGTGGTTCCCAAACTTTTTTTCTTTTGATGTTGATAGGGTGGAATATAACACGCCTGATTATGAAATGAAAAGGATTTTATGTCATTACGGGTATTGAATTGAATTGAATTGAATACAACTTTATTGTCAAATGTGCTGTACGTATGTGTAACATACAGCACAGATGAAATTTCTTCCCCCTCAACATAAAACAAGAGGAGCCGCTGCGGGTGTCCGCGCCGCCATCAAAAGAAAAGTTGACCAAAAAAATGACAAAATAATACAAGACAACACATGAAACACAGACAATTGTGCAATCTTAACCACATCTTTTGATCTCATTTCTCCAATTACAAAAGATGACATTTGAACGTCGTGTGTAGACTACTGTATAAAAAAACTATTAAATATTACTCACAGTTAACATATTCAAAAGGTGCAGGATGAGGTAAAAACATATTCAACCCTACCCATTTACCCATTGAATGCAAAAACATTTGATGGATAAAGCTGTACAGTGTATTCAAAAGATACACAGTTACAAAGCAAGAAGACACACAAAAAAAGATTTATTTGCACAAATCCGGAGCAACAGCATGCAAAAATGACAAAAAAATGTTATTAACATTTCATTTCCAAGCGTCCTCTTCTTTTTTAGCTCAGGTTAAACATGAAAACAATGTTGCCTTGAAAATAAATACAGAAGAAAAATGTTAACTAAAATAAATAAATAACTTCATATTACAAACGAAATTGCCTTTGTGTGCCTCCTCGATTAACATTGAGCACAAAAACAACCCATTTAAAACAGAAGTGGAAACTTTAATTATCGGGAACAAAACGCTTGTTTTCAGGGAAACAAGTTGTACCGTATTTTCCACTCTAAAAAAATATATTGGACGCGCCGCACTATAAGACGCAATCTACAATGCATCCACTAGATGGAGCTACGATCAAGGAAATGACTGTAGCAACTAAGGGTGTGGAAAAGTATCGATTTTAATCGATGCGCACCTGCGCGTTGCGAGTGCAGATTCACTGTAGCGGATGAAATCGCGATTCTCACGATGCGTTGGTGGGTATCGGGATGTGTGGATCGGAACAGTACCCCGCTGCTGTTTCCTAGGCGCAATGAATGCACCATCATTATTTTGTGTTGAATACGGACGGAAGCCGTGAGTCACATTCAGTACAGTACACTACTAGCAAAACACTATGGAAGTTCGCGCAAGCAGCAGCGAGGAAACTACTATATATAATGCACCCGCAACATTCAGATCTTATGTTTGGAAATACTACTGCTTCGAAAAGAAAGACGGAAAGCTTGATAAAACCTCCGTAATTTGCAAAGAATGTCACACTAGGAAGCCATACAACGGCAGCACCACAAATATGCAGACCCACTTAAAACGATGGCACCACATCACCGACAAGTTTCCCACCCTTTCCCCCGCCTCCCCGTCCAGATCCTCGTCGGACACCGGAGAAACTCTTGGCAAACCAGGTCAGGATCAGAAAAAATTGCCTCTTATTTTGGGGTCCACTTGCAGCTCACTGTGACCGCGCAATGGCTATTGGAGCTCGCAAAATGAATTAAAAAAAACTGCTGGAGATCGCAAATGACGGCGGCCTTAAAAGTATGTTCGAGACAACTGGATTAAAGTTATGGCTGAATACTTTGAGATCGCCACAATAGCACTGTTGCTATTTCCGACATCCTACCTGTGTGAGGTGGGGGTTTTCGGCAGCAACGGTGACGCAAAACAAAATTACAAAGTAGACTGGACAAAAAGCACACACTTGAGGTGTCATTGTCTCCTATTACCCCGAGATGGGACCGCCTGGTTGCAGAAAATCAAACTCGGGCCTGTGGTGAGTCGTCATTTTCATGCACTTTGATTTTGCGTTGTATCGTATTTTGAAGGCATTAAACATTACCATGGCGATCAGAGTGTTGCGGTCAGATTAGACGCTCCTTGTGTTTATTATTATATTTCGAAAACACCACAGTTTTCATGCAGCTCATACCATATTATTTTGTTGTTTTAATCCGCCACAGTTTAAATACCGGTCCCTGAATATATTGTCTGACATAAACCGGTCCGTGGGGCAAAAAATGTTGTGGATCCCTGCGCCACAATACACCCAGCAGGTTTGAGCCTGTGACTGCCATATTGTTTACATTTTATTTTATTTTCTGTCCTATGGAGATGGATATTTAATATAAGACACTCAGTGAGAGTAGTCTGTTTGTGTTTACACTACAGCAACAGCTGTGAGTCTCAGCTGCCAAATTGTTTACATTTTCTTTGCACAAAACCACTTGTGAAAGGGCTTAAATAAGTTGTTTTACACGTTCTACTGTTTATAAGGAATAAAGTAGTATCCTTTTTGTAATGCCATACTGAATTCGATCTTTTTTAAAACATGTTTTCTTTGCTTATTTGCATCATGTTTCATCGCACAATATCGCAACAAATTGCATTGTATCGTATCGGATCGCATTGATTTGAACTAAATGTGTATCGCATCGTATCACATCGTGAAGACGGTGAAACGTATCGCATCGTGTCGCCAGAAAATTCCACGTATTGTTTAAGTATCGCATCGCTGGTAGTGCATCGAGATGTGTATCAAATCGTCCTCAGTGCTGAGATTCACATCCCTAGTAGCAACGCCACTCGAGTGAAGCGTGCCTCATAGTCCGCTGTTCTCTGCTGTGCGCGCGTGAGCGCGAGCACGTACGCACGTGGTTCAACCAATCAGCGCTGACTCACCCCCACGTCACAGATCAAAGAAGCTTTGAACAAATGGCAACAGCTAAAATAGCTTAGCTGTTGAGTGGTGTTGCTACAGAATGATCAAATGTCAGTTAAACTTATTTCATATAACAGTGACACAGTTCACTTAACCAACAGCAAGGTATAACATTGACTCGTTAACACCGAACTCTCGGCGCTGCTCTATTTCCGTGTTCAACTGCGTAACCCGTTCGCCTTAACTTTGAACTCTGCGTTGTAAGCACGTCTCCAGCTAGGAGCCATTTTGGGGTCGACATATTACCGTGATAACAATACACAAGGTGCATCAGATAATCAGGCACGCTGTGAGTTTTTAAGAAAATGGAAGGCTTTTAGGTGCGCCTTTTAATTTTATTGATGGCTGTATGAAGTGACTGAGAATATTTACTTATCATTTGTTGCCAGTATGTGAATGTCTTTCATATTTAAAATATTTATGTGTGCTACATGTTGCACTATGTTTTTATTTATAATTATGAGTTTTTTTAAGAGCAAACCAAACCTTTAGGATGCATTTAAAATAGTGACATCCAGGGCAATTTCTTGCACAACGTGCATTGCCCACTCAAGCAAGCCTTGTAAAAATTAAGCCCTGCATTACGTCAAAATGGCAGAACACAAAACAATGTCCTTATTGATCAAATTAATACAGAATTAAGGAAGCAAGCTGATCATATAAATATATGTATATATAATAAATGAAGCCAGAGTAACTTGTGTACATCTGCCGTAAACGGTTAGATGCCATAAAATTAAGTGCAATCAGCAAACGTCGGCCATTTGGCTGATGATTGAAAAGCAATAATCAACTGGCTGGTGAATTAGTCGAGCCCAAGATGAAATACTCACCGTTTGTGTCACCCATGTTTTTGGGGCCAGGATGAAATATTTTACTGGAAAAGTGTATGCCTCTGTGATCTCACTTTTGAAGCCTCCGTTTATTGTTTCAGACCTTTTTGAATGTCAGAACGAATATTGCCATGATGCTAAATTATGTCAAGATGTTCGTGTGCTCATTAGCAAAAGATTGCTTCTTAAGATTGATTGATTTGTGCACGGATTTCTTTCACGGGTCTTATCTCAGAGATCCTCATCTAAAATCACTCATTCATCACTGCAGAAAAAGGCACCAGCGGACTCTCAACGCAGATAAAAATAGCCCTTCTTGGGATGGGGGGGTTGAATAAAAGACTGGGTCGTACGTAAGAACTGAACAGACAGAAAAAGCAGGGCTCTTTCATTTGGCTGGCAAGATAAAAATAAAAAATAATCCCTCTTGTATGGGTATTGGAATTGACACTCAGGCTTCCCTTGGTGTATCATGGCACCCAGTTAAGGTACAGAATTATCTTTTGTCTGGCACTGATAGTGTTGCTCAATGGTTGGAGAAAATATTTCTGTCACTCTGGTACTTTTCTTTGTAGCAGTGGCAAACTTTCACTCATCTTCAAAGCTCTATTGCTTCCCAGACTAATGTACAGGTACATTGAAACCCCTTCCAGTTTATGTTTGATATCAGGCAAGTGCATCTAGCTGACATGGTAGATAAGCTCTGGAGGTTGATATAAACTTCAATCAAGGTTTCCCCAAAACGATCCACACAAGACCCAAATGATAAAATTGTGAATTTAATTGTATTGCATTTTTATTGTACTGCAGTGTACGTGAACCAATAATAAACATACGTTAATTACAACAAACCTGGTTGAAACAGCTTCTAGGACATGGCAATATCAATGCTTATTTGTAATCTTTTCTCTGACAATTGGCAAGCCATAAATCAATCTATCAATCAATCTGACCCAAGTCGGAAAATCCTGACCTATTTCACCCACCTATCCAACCATCCATTTTATCATCCGCTTATCCTCACGAGGGTCACTGGAACCTATCCCAGCTTTCTTCGGGCAAAGGTGGGGGGGACCCTGATCGGGTTGCCAGCCAACCGCAGGGCACACAAAGGCGCACAACCATCGCGCTCACATTCACACCTAGGGACCATTTAGAGTGTTCAATCAGCCTACCATGCATGTTTTTGGAATGTGGGAGGAAACCGGAGTACCCGGAGAAAACCCACGCAGGCACGAGTAGAACATGCAAATTCCCCACAGGAAGGCCGGAACCGGAATCAAATGCCACACCTCTGCACTGTGAGGCCGACGTGCTCAACAGTGAAACACCATGCCACGCCCCCAATTTGATTCCTATTATTATCAATAAGTATGCCAATGCAACTATGTGACTATGTAACTTTACAGTGGGCCATTTCAACTCTAACTGCTGTTTTTTTCGGGGAGAGTGTGGCCATCAGCCAGTTAAGCAGATGATTTGGTGAGGGCTTGCACAGCTCAAAGTGATGTCCTGCTCAAAGCCAAGATGTATGACCTCGCAGTACGTGAATAGGCTGAATTTGCAGGTGATTGTTTGATTATGTTATCTGGGTGGATACTGCTGCTGCAGAGCAGTATGTCTGTAGGAGGTTCTAAAACGGTGGGGCAGTGGGAGGGTGACAGCCGCTGGGGTTTGATGATCTTGAGTACAAGCAAACAATAAATTAATGTGAAGAAGCTTCGACAAAGATGCGAAGTGCAAGATAAAGAACATTTACAAATACAAAGTGTCAATATATTGATCTAGCTGTTGAGGAAATAAACAGATTTTGAAAAAAAAAAACAGACAAAGACAACAGTGTAAAGTGAACAAATAATTATATCCAGCAACAGTAAAAGTAAACAGACACCAAGATGCCGTTAGTGGCATCCAACACCATGTAGCATCACAGCATCATGACAGCATTTCTTAAATAAAAGACTATCTCAGTTATGGCCTCTACCTGTCTGTTTGCACTGGACTTTGTGATATGTGGTACACGCTAACAATGGAGTGTGTGTGTGTGTGTGTGTGTGTGTGTTGTGCTTTATCTATCGCCCACATATAGACACTAAGTGCACACGAGGCCTATTTCCTTGTGTGCAGGGCAGCGTGTCGTGCACTCTAAAGCCCAGGAAATTATGGTCCAGTCAAGCAGAAAACAGGAGAAGGATTGGGACAAACGTTAGCAATTGCAGCAACTACAAATCAAGTGGGTTTTACATTGGTATGCATAACAGCTGTCTATTATTGTAATTCACGTGTAATCATAATAGTGAAATGGTGTCAATGCCTAATGAATGTCATAGACTGTGCGTTAGCCCTCTATAAAAACAATCTATGAATGGAAAGTAAGCCATTCGAAAGTAAGATCAACTCGTCCATTTCCTCTACCCTATTGCCGGTCACACGGAGATGGAGCCTGTCTACACCCCCGATGGGTTGCCAGTCAATCTCAAGGTTACACATATAGAGCGAGACAGTCATTCACACTTATATGCACGCTGTCACTGTGTAGGAAATGAACCAGTGCTGCCTGCACCGAAGTCAGGCGGAAGTACCACGGCAACAGAGGTCAGCAACCTTTAATATTCAAAGGGCCATTTGGACCATATATCACAGAATAGGGGGCAGGGTGGTAACGCCAGGTGCAACATAAACTTTTGACATCTAAAGGAAGGCTAACACTGCATGTTCTTTTTTTCTTGACCTGCATAAAAAAGGAATCAAGACTACAGTGTGCAACATTTAGTAGTGTGAAGAATTAAGAAACATTTGTGTGATCGTGCATTTTAGATATGATTTGAATGAATGGGCCATTGATTGCAGTACGTAAAATGGCATCAGCCATCTGTGACAAATCGATCACTCTGATTGGCTATTTGCTCGTGAATCGGCATGAGATTTATTATGTGTGGGGCAATTCCGAGATGATCTGTTTTTATTAGAATGTTAAGGCATACCCTTACAAATGCAAAACAATACAAATTTAAGAAAAGGCTTCCCATTTACAATGGCAAGCAATACATTATTCACAATTTATAGTCAATAAAACAGTCAAGGCTGCTCGCTACAAAGTCAAAAAGGCAATCATATCAAACTGATTAGAGTGAGAGGCACAGCAGTCATATTCTGTAAGTTGAGTGAGAACATAATTTATCCTCTATGATGGTTAAAAGCGTTAGATTTCAGATGATGATTTTTGCGAGTGCATCTTCCTACGAGATGACAGGCACACGATAGCTGAGGCATTGCTGGGTGCCTCTTAGATTTGCTGTCAAAGGACATCACAAGGTAGACAGCACTTTTTTCACAAATACCAAGCTGAAGCATTGAATATTTTGACACTTTTAAGCATCTCACCTTTTTGGAAGGCACACATTACAATTTTAAAATGTCACCACACACACACACACACATACATTTACAAACCCAATTCCAATGAAGTTGGGACATTGTGTTGAACAAATTAAAACAGAACACATGGTTTGCAAATCATGTTCCACCTAATTAATTGAATACACGACAAAGACAAGGTATTCAATGTTCGACTTGATTAACGTTTTTTCCATCAAATTTTATGGCTGCGACATCTTCCAAAAGAGTTGGGACAGGTGGCAAAACAGATCGAGAAAGTCAAGGAATGCTCATTTAATACCTGTTTGGAACATGCCACAGGTGAACAGGCTAAGTGGGAACACGTGGGTGCCATGACTGAGCCTAAAAAACAGTTCCCTGATATTAGCATCATCTAGTGGATGCATAGCGCAGCCACAGTCACTATTGTAGCTTCTATGCGCCTTATAATACAATGTGCCCTATACTGTATATGAAAACTGAGGGTGCGTTTTATAATCCGAAGCGCCTTATAGTGCGGAAAATACGGTGTGTGTGTGTGTGTGTGTGTATATATATATATATATATATATATATATATATATATATATATATATATATCCCAGTATAAATTAATCATCATGAATATGCACATTACTATCCATCCATCCATTTTCCGAACCGCTTCATCCTCACTAGGGTCGCGGGGGGTGCTGGAGCCTATCCCAGCAGTCTTCGGGCAGTAGGCGGGGGACACCCTGAATTGGTTGCCAGCCAATCGCAGGGCACACAGAGACGAACAACCATCCACGCTCACACTCATACCTAGGGACAATTTAGAGTGCCCAACGAGCCTGCCATGCATGTTTTTGGAACCCGGAGAAAACCCACGCAAGCCCGGGGAGAACATGCAAACTCCACACAGGGAGGCTGGAGCTGGGATCGAACCCGGTACCTCTGCACTGTGAAGCCGACGTGCTAACCACTGGGCTACCGGGCCGCCTTCACATTACTATATATAATGTGCATATTCATGATGATTAATTTATACTGGGATGAATAAGGAAGGGCATCCGGTGTAAAAACATTGCCAAACATAATATTGTGGCGAAACCTTACGAGACGTCCCCCACTCTTAATATGGAAAATCTCACGGTCTGCAATGTCAACTTTCCAGCAAGAGAGGGTGCCAATAAACCGTGGAAAGGTCAAGAATTGTTTAAATAAGAGTACAATGGACTTCCAGGGCCTGGAAATATGTGTGGATGGCATACAATGGTAGATCGGGACGAAACTCATTTCTGTTAACCATTTTTTGTGGTTGCTTGGTTGAGCTGGTCGACTTTTTTCCCCAGCCCTAATAAAGTTTGCATGATGCTCTGTACATATGATGATATTTTGCAAGATGATCTGATTTTTTCATGTCATCACATTTATTTGTATGAATGTTTCATCTAGTTAACATCTAGAATGAGGAGAGAGTGTGTTCAGCTTCAGTTGCATTTATATTAAAGTCTTACATATTTTGCATAGTTTATTTTTTTTTTAAATCAATGCAGTACATGTAGCTCTAATCTGCGGCCAAGTGTTGGACATCAGGCATTGCCGACGTTGATTTTGACGTGAACAGAATTGTCATTTTTAACTGCCAATTTAGGTATAGCGAATGTTCTTTAATCACATTGCGAAGCATGTATAAGCAGTGCGGGATAAATCACACTTCCAATGTGGTTTATAACACCTGCCAAATGTTAAATATTTATGAAATGGCAGGTGGAGTGCAAACCACAGTAGAGTTGCTGCTGATGTGCAGGGTAATGGCACCTCCAGATGTCCTAGTTTAATTTTACCCTTTCAGCTCATCCTGCATTTAAAATTGGACTGACTAGATTATTTTAAATCTGTAATTGATACAAATCAGCAAGGATAACAGAGACAAGTGAAATCTGAGGAAATTCTAGCCACTTTGTCAGCTCTTCCAGGGAAAGCCCAAGGTGTTCCCAGACTAGAGAAAGACTCTCCAGTGTGTCCTGGGTCATCCCCAGGGCCTCCTCCTGCTGCAACGTAACTGGAACACTTCACCAGGGAGGCATCCAGCCGGTATCCTCAAGCCACCTCGTCTGCCTCCTCTTGATGCAAAGGAGCAGCCGCTTTGCTTTGAGTCCCTCCCGGATGACCAAGCTTCTCACCCTATCTCTAAGGGACAGCCCAAATATCCTGTGGAGCAACTCATCTCGACTGCTTGTATCCGGGATCTTGTTCTTTCGTTCACAACTCACAGCTCGTGATCAGGAACATATATAGACCGGTATAAATCGAGAGTTTTGCTTTTCAGCTCCTTCTTCACCACACCCGAACAATACGGAGTCCACTCCCACACAGTCAAACGCCTTTGTCCAAGTACACAAAACATATGTCGACTGGTTATGCAAACTCCCACACACCCTCAAGGAGCCTGCCCACAGTGTAGAGCTGCTCCACTGTACCACAGCCAGGATGAAAGCCACTCTGCTCCTCCTTAATATGAGATCCAATTTCTCGATGGACGCTCCTCTCTTGCACCCCTGAATAGACCTGACCAGGGAGGCTGAGGAGTGTGATCCCCCTGTAGTTTGAATACAACCTCCAGTCTCCCTTCTTAAAAAGGAGGAACACCACCCCAAGCTGCACCCGATGTCCACGCAATGTTGAGAGGTTTGTCAAAAATGACGGCCCCACAACATCCAGGACTTTTAGGAAGTCTGGGTGGATTTTGTGCCTTTTAACTACCTGGCTGACTTCAAACCCAGATACTGCAGAGTAGCAGAGTCCTCAGAATATCCTGACTCCGCTTCCACAATAGAAACTGCGTCGTGGATTTGAGGAGGTCTTCAAAGTCCCTGTATATCCCCAGTTAAGGTCAGCACCACCCATTTCCACTGTGTTAAAGGTGCATTGCTTCCACTTTCAGAGATGCCAGATAGTGAACCAGAATTTCCTCATCGTCCACTGTCCAAATATCATTTCCCATGGCCTCAGCAAACTCCTTCCACGAAACGGCTCCCACAGGCCAAAAATGCCTAGCAGCTCTTCTTCTTCAGCTTGATGGCATCCCTTGCCGCCGGTGTCGACAAACGTGTTTGAGGATTTCTGCCATGACAGGCACCAACCACCTTATAGTGTCTCATGCACATATCCTTCAGTCTTAAATGCGGTGTTACAGTTCACCAAATATAGACAATATGCACATTCAACAATTTCAAAAGGTGGTCCCTTTGATTTTATTCATCTATTTGCAATATTGAGTTTTAAATTTTTGTGACACCACAGAAGACTTACTGACCTGGTATGAATCGATGATCTCTCGGTCCAATGAGCGAGTGACTGACACATCTCCTGTGTCTATGTCAATAGTAAAGAGACCTTTGGGGTCTTGGTCCGCGCCAGTTCCTGTCAGTCGGAAAATATGGTCCCACGACTTCTCTGTTGAAATCACCTGCAGGCCAAAACACACACAGCAAGTCAAAGCTTTGCACATTTGTCTTTCAAGTCAAGCCATTTCCTGCATGATATTGTTTTGATAACTGTACTCACATGAGACTACAGTTGCCAGCACCATCCATGAGCAGGCCAGTCGAAAGGAAGAAAAATAAAAAGGGGGGGGGGGCAGAATGTTATTGTTACACAGTGTAAATCACAACCTCGAGAAAAATCTGATTACAATTAGAGCCTCCAAATTTGAATAGCTATTTTAAAGCAGGGGGTCAACAACATGGTGTCTGCAGGCACACAGTAGCACCCAATGACCACACATGAAGCCCGCAAGCCTTTTTTAAAACAACCAGTGATTGGTTCAGTATGAATTCATAGGAATGCTGTCAAATTGCAGAGATTTATAGAAATGAAGTCTTGTATTTTGACCAAGACCAAGACGATCTTGCGCGGCTACTTGAGCCACGACAAATGAAAACACATCCGTGCAAAGTTGTTAAGCGGTCATATATTCGGAAGATAAATGTGGCCGTATGTTTCATGAATGAAACCGAAGACCGATGTAAATGTATTCCTGTAATTGTATTACAAAGTAGATGGGCTGTTTCATTTTAATTGTTTCACTTGTCTTTACCTTAGTATTCTGTAATGCATAATAAAGCTGATATTTTAGTTGTAATAATGAAAATTACACAGAGAAAAATACATTGGGAAAGAACCTTGGGAAAAAAAAACATCGCAATCACAATTTTGAGGAAAAAAGTTACTAGTAGATTATTTTCCATCTTCGTTCAGCCCTCAAGAGAGCGACCAATTGCCATGTGAGCATTTTTCCACGATATTGCTTAAAAAAAAAGGTTTTAAAGTTTTACTTTGAAAACAAAAATACAAGCAAACAAGCATTTTTTTTTTGTTCAGTGGAAATTGTAAAAAGCAACCAAAATGAATTTTAATGGATGAAAGACGCCACCAAATGTGTATAAAATGACTCGGAAGACAAGGGGAACCATCCTCAAATGTAAATGGTTTTACATTATTCCATCCATTCATTCATGTTAGTGTTTATTAGGGTCACGGGTGAGATGCAGCCTATCCCAGCTCCCTTTGGGCTACTTTATTCTACTTTATTCAAGCAACTGTATTTTATTGATGTTAACTTATTTTAGATTTTTATGACAGCTCCCAATATAAACTTCTATTTCAAAAATTGATTAAGTTGATAGAGTTTAATAGCAGTTTGAACCTGTAATGAATTAATTCACATTCCATAATTTCCCATGGGAAAATTAACTAAAACAAATTGGAAGCCAACCAGCACTGCTGAAATGAGTTATGCTCAGAATTTGAATGTTGACTGTTCTAGCATAAAAGCAGGAGTGTCGAGCTCCAACCTTGTTCTCATTCTCCTTTTCTACTAATTTTATGTTCTTGCAAGGACATGAATACTAAATTCGACTATCCACCAATGAACCCAAACATCTTTATTACTATCATGACAGTGGTCGGCATCTGGTGACTCAGGAATTCAGAGTGGAAAGGCAACAAATCAAAAGAGGGATTCACAGATGGCTGAGCAGCAAACCAGCGGGGAGGCGGCACCAACAAAATAACGCATGCTGGCATTAAATGAGATGTGAACGTATTACAGATCCGAAGACACGGTAACTTCAGGTGAAGCTGAAGTGAGGTGTCAGGGGAAGTTTATTGCCATTAAAAGATGTTTAGTGGGAGATGGCACGAACAGTACAAATAGTACAAGTCTCCACACTGACTGACGCAGGTGGTGGTAACTCCACATGCATCCAGTGACTTTATCTGTGCTGAGTATGTCTCCCCTGTGAGCGGGGCGGGGACCGAAAGGAAAGAGTCTCCCTCACCGCCACCACCGTGCGCCGTGTCTATAAACTCAAATTAATTGCTAAGCTGACATGAGGCAACAGAGGGTATGATACTACATGGAAATGACAGGCAGTGAGTTGCTGCTCTGCAAAAATGAGAATGAGCATCGAAGCAATTTGTATAATTTGACCTTTTCTTTTTTTTTTGGTTGCAGGTTGCATCGACTAAGAGGATGCAGGCAGCTGAATGAATTTCATTACCCTGAAAGTTGTCCTATGAATCTAGAAGTGTGTGGATGAAGGTTTTTTTTCCCCTCAAATGCCTACTAGTCTAAGGGCTGGCAAGTGCATTCTTGGTTCAGCACAACTCTCACAGTTATTTTTGAGTTGAGTCTTCCAGAAAAAAGGAAGAACCAATGTGCTCAGTTATGCCTTACATTCAAACAAATGAGGGACACAGTAAAAGTTGGAATGGCTTGGTAAGGACATAGTTTTCAACAAAACTGTGTTGTGAATGAGTCACTAGTTTCAAATCAGTTGTGCATTTTTAGTTATCACAATAAGCCTGAAAGCCAACGAAACCAAATGGTTGTTGTTCAGCATAGTGCCCCTTGTGTAAGAAGGCCACACGTTTCATTTTGTACAGTATTTTCATACATCCTTGCCTGTTTTTACACAACCAAACAAACGCCTAATTATGCATACAGAACTACTTTGTATTTGACTTTGTGTCTAAGGCCCCTCTCCCACTGAGAGTGGACTAATGTGTGTTCAGGGTTCAATGGGGTTCGTCCAAGGTTGCAAATTTTTCCAAATGGGCATCAGACATTCAGCAGACGGTCACCTGTACTTTTCTTGTTGCAAGGACATTTTGACCATGTCCGAAATGCCCTTGCGACAACAACAATCACTAGAGATGATCGTGGACTTCAGGGAACATCCTTCACCATAGCTGCCCTCCATATTATCCAACTGCCCTATATCAACCAACCTTCAAGTTCCTGGGATTCACAGTCTCTCAGGACATGAAATGGGAGGCCAATGTTAACGCCATCCTGAAAAAGGCCAAACAGAGGATGTACTTCCTGCATGGCCTGCTACAGGAGCTGCTGAGACAGTTCTAAACAGCAGTCATCGAATCAGTCCTGTGTTCCTTTACCACCGTCTAGTTTGGGGCCACCATACATAAAGGACAAAATCTGACTGCAACGGACAGTTAGGACTGCAGAAAAACATCAATCGTACTGCCCTACCCACTTTCGAGGACTTGCACATCGCAAAAACCAAGACAAGGGCACGGAAAATCTCACTGGACCCCCAAGACCCTGCCCACAACCTCTTCCAGCCACCCCTTTCATGTAAGCGCGATCGAAACATGTACAACAAAACCAGCAGACATTCAAACAGCTTCTTTCTCTCTCGCCATTAACTCCCTAAACAGTGATGCAAATGTAGGACAGTATTACCGGACTGATCATTGTAGCTCTAGCTTTCTATAGACTTGAACAATTGCCGTTGATCAATATTCCACAGAACCGACGACTTTAAACCACTCAAACACTTTCTGCACAATTGCACACCTGTCGTCGTACTACACTTACTGCTACTGGTCACTTTTAACGATTATCTGCACCAAACAACCATCATCATCATACTAAATTGCACCACACTGTCGCACAGCTGTCATTGGGTGATACTAAGAGGCGTGGTGAAGTATGTACTGAAAATGTGCATTTGATAGACACTGTGGTTTCCAAATGGAACACACGTTCTCATTTCATCCAATGTTTAGATGGCACAGGAAGTGGGAGGACCACATAGTTATAAAAAGGAGGGAAAAAAAGAGTCAAATGTGGATTTGTGAGTTGTCATATAGGAGCCGATATAAAAGTTAGCCTCAATGCCGGCAGCCATGCAGAATGGTAATGGCTCTCTGCTGTGGCATCCTAATGGAATAAGGTAGGAAAACAGAGGCTTACATTAGGTCAGCGTCTACTCTGGAGTTTTCAACTGACAAATCTGTTTTTTATTGCTTTGCCCGCTTTTAAGCTCCTCTCATCATATTGCATACTACCACCTGCTCCATCTGTCCTGCAGTCCAGGCAAGATTCGAAATGTTCGTCTGCCACAAAAAAACAAAACATGACTAACACTCCAACAAAAAAAACAAACAAACAAAAAAAAAAGAATAAATGGAAGGTGTGGGCAACGGGGGGGGGGGGGGGGGGATGTTTCTTTGTCTGCCAGAGACAATTAAGCAAAATATTTAGAATAAATGATAAAGCCAGAGGCTGCTTGTGATTTAGTGCTGTAATATTCACCAATACAGTGTGCCAGCTCTGTTTTCAGAAGATACAGCAAGTGTGTTGTTCAATGGCAGTTTTGAAAGCACAAGCAAAACAAAATGAGCATGTGGGAAGAGAAAATATAGCAAAGCAAACATGTATGAGATGTCGGACAGCCATGGGACAGACGATACAGAGAAATGAGATTGGCTAAAGTGACGAGCAAACCAGAATACCAAAAGTGATGAAACAATGTAACAGAGGACATATTTATTTTGTATTGGATATTATCTGGCACTGCAAGTAAAGTTGAGTATTACATCATTTTCACCGACATCTTTTTGTGGGTGTGCCACATGAATACAGACAAGTAGATTTTGAGCTAAAACCTGTGGTTGACATTGCCTGTTGGTAAAGGAAAACGGAGGCTCTTACTGCCAACCAATATAGGAGTGTTAGAAAAAATATGTTGCAACAAAAAACAGTGGACGACAATCCAATATTTTTGGAGGATTGTGATGCATGATATCGGGAACGGACTACTCATATATCCCCCCTATGTGCCCCTATTAGTGATGGGACGATGATACCTCAAGGAGTGTATTGACCCACTTCACAAACTGTGTCAGCACTGTATTGACACTGGGTTGGTCACCCAATAGTGACCCCTGCAGTCGTTATAAAATCATTGCAGGTAAAGAAATTCCTTGTTTGTGTAAATGCTAAACTGAGTTGGTAGGTAAAATATAGCAAATTTGAGTTACAATTCAGATTTTTAACTTATGTAGAACATGTTTGTTAAATCATGTGAAATAAAAGACAAAAAAGTGATTACTTTATGAATTTTTATTGGGGATCAAAAGTTTTTGTCGTGTCTTTGCTCCAAGGCGATTTCTCCTCTTAGACACCAGCTCCCCAGCCTAAAGAAAATCTCTTTCACATGGTTCAGATGACGATAGTGAGCAGAGAGTTTTAAATGAAAGTTGATGCAGATGTGGAGATGTTTTCTGGTTCCATTTCCAATAATGTAAAGGGTCTTGGTTTTTGGGTGTGTTTGCTTCTGACAGGCAGCGTTGGACTTCAATTATGGAGGATCTCGCAATTCTAAGATAAAATGTACAAAGCAACTGTAAGGCTCTTTAACTGACTATCATATGTATAACAGGTCATTCAATTGATAAACCGATAAAGTGGGTGCAATGCGCCACCGTAAAATTTTTTATATAACAGTAAACAATGCTCAAAGGATTTACCAAGACTGGGGAAAACTTCTTAGAATGATCCATAATTTCGCAAAACTCCAGCCAACAAACCAACGACATGTTGATACAGTTTGTGTCCTTATAAACACACTTTGGCGCAGCACATTCAAACGATTCAGTTCCTGTATTGGTCATGTGATTCTTTCTTAAAGTAAGCACCGAAACGGGGTTTCACTCTTGAGCTCTCGGCACTGTGCTGGCGTACCAGTGTCGCTCGTCCCATCACTAGCCATTATTAGAAACTGGCCCACAGCTCAGGTACAGCGAGCCGTGTCCACATTATTGAATTTACATGTACATATTTCTTATAATCTTGGTTATTTTCAACACTTGATAGTGTTACAATCGCGTATACTTTCTGGACAAATGGCTGTTGTGATGGACTTGTCTTACGTAAGGGGGACACATCCAGGACCAATTTCACTGCGCTACACTGCACTGTGAGTGTGCTGTTATTTGAGGATTTAAATGTCTAATATTAACACCCTTTCCTCAGTATTATTATTCACCAATTAAGTTCTTACATGTATTGTTGGTTTGCTGTTTGGGAGTTTTGTGCCACATTTGAATGGGAATGTTTATGCTGGGAAAGAAGCCTCTATGAAGGGAGATGTCGCCGTATGCGGTTACTTACGTGTATGGATGAGCAGTGGATCGAAGTATTTGTATGTATATGTCTATAAAGAAAATATTAAGATACTCTTCTGTACATTGGTAGTAAGTACTAACCCTAAAAACAGACAAATGAACAATTTGTTGTCCTTATAAAAAAATTGCATTTTTGACATAGATATGTTTCGGAAGTGTGCGGTCCAGTGTGGTCCCCTAGTAGCACTAATGAAAGATAGTTGTCCCTCCATCATTTAAATTGCCCATCCCTGGTCTGAGGCATCATGTGATTAATGCGATTAATGACTTTTGAAAAAAAGTCATTAATCACATTAATCACATGATGCAAATAAAGGTGTTATGACCCTGGATTCATTATATTCTCAATATTTAACAAAAATAAAATCCCAAAAAAAACATCAGTGGGTTACCTGCATCGGGTGAGTGAATGTATTCAACCTCAACCCACCAGTGAAAATGTCTTCAAAAGGGTGGTGACACCATGCTCCTCAATACACCAATCATGAGTAAAACTAATTTAGGGGAAAACCTTGATCGTTGACAGATATTGCGGCACATGTCGCTGCAACATGTGGTTTGTGTTGGCGGCCCCTGAGAGGGCAGGGAAGAATCAAAACAATTCCGAAAACCAGCTGGAGGTGTGACACAAACAATACGCTTCCGACCCTTCTCCCGAGACCTGTTGTCACAACACCATCCTCAGGCCCTTTTGATGTCACACACACACACACACACACATAACTCTCCCACTTGTAAACACACACACACACACACACACAGAAACTCATACTTGTCCACTGACCCATTTCTCCTGCTTTACTGCTATCATAAGGCGAGATGGAGAAAGCATGAAAAATGAATCGCTGCCTCATAGATGTGAAAGGTTTGCATAAGAAGACGAAAACTATTGATGTGGAAAATCAGTTTCAGCATGTCACAGACATATGACTTTTACTTGATGTAACAGCACACATTAGCCCATCCTGTAGAGTAAAACAGGGATGGCGGTACAGCATTCAGGAATGAGGGACAAATTGAAGGGGGAAAGTAATTATGGGGAAGGAAGAGAAATAAATGGGAATGCAAGAGTTAAGAGGGCCCTGGGCCACTTGCATGCGCCACGTTCCGAAAGTGAACCAGGTGGAATGTGGAGTCCAACAATGCACACTCGGAATAATTGTGTTTCCCAAACATATTCATCCATCCATTTTCCGTACCGCTTTATCCTCACTAGGGTCGCGGGGGGTGCCGGAGCCTATCCCAGCTGTCTTCGGGCAGTAGGCGGGGGACACCCTGGATTGGTTGCCAGCCAATCGCAGGGCACACAGAGACGAACAACCATCCACGCTCACACTCATACCTAGGGACAATTTAGAGTGCACAATCAGCCTGCCATGCATGTTTTTGGAACGTGGGAGGAAACCGGAGCACCCGGAGAAAACCCACGCAGGCCCGGGGAGAACATGCAAACTCCACACAGGGAGGCCGGAGCTGGATTTGAACCCGGTACCTCAGCACTGTGAAGCCGACGTGCTAACCACTGGACTACCGGGCCGCCCCAAACATATTTATTTATTAAAAAAAAAAAAAACGAAGTACCGACAACGTATGAACAGAAATCGCTGGCAACAACAAGCCCTGAACACCAGATATGAACAGAAACGAACAAGTTAAATTTGTCAACCAAAAAGTACGTAAACACCGTTTCCAAACTCCAGCCCGTTTCACTGGGCTTCTGGCCAACAAATTTGTCGCTTTAAGTGATTTGTCTGTCCTGGTCTTTTGTTGTTAGGGTGGTTCTGTTTGTGACCAACAGGTGGCACTGCAGGGCTCCTCCTGCAGTGGAAAACCTGTTGGTCATTGTGTCATAAGTTAGTGTTTGGTTAAAAGGACTCCCTGCCCGACCAGTCGTGTCAGATCATTGCGTGTGTCTCTGTGCACGTGTCATGTTTTGTTTTCGTCAGTTTTTTTGTTTGTTTGTTTGTTATTTAGTTTTCTTGTGGTTTTCAGGACTTTGGTTTTTTGATTTAGCTTCTCCAATGTACCCTGTTTGCATTTTTGTGAAATACATCTTGGTCACTGCACCCTGCTCCTCTCTGTTTTTTGGGGTCCTCTACACTACCATCAGGCAAATTGTGACATTTGTCTTGTAATTGAGTACTTCTATTGCTTGTTTTGTCTGTTTTATAATGTCTTACTTATTAGGTTCTTATTTGTGTCATCGTGGTTTTTAAGTTTCATGTGTCTCATTGTGCAATTTTAGAAACCTGCCTTGGGACTACGGCTGAAAACTCGCATATATGCTAAGTCCGGCGCCTTTACATTTTTTGTGTGTTGATGTATGTGCACTGTCCCAAGGAAATTAATGAAAAATAATACAAACGAAAAGACAGAAATCTAAACACACGAAACTTAAAGCAGTCCAAAATGACTTGAGAACCAAAATAAAATAATCTAGCTAAACAAGAGCAACTGTGAACGTGGGCAGGAGGTCTAGAAAATATCCCTTGAGCAAAAACAGCGAGCAAGGTCAATAATCCGATAAGATACTAGGCAGCTCGGCAGTCCGTAAATACATGGCAGGCTTGATTGGTAACAGGTGCACTTGCTGAAGAGGCACACCCTCTACTCCAGCTGGTGCCGAAAGCAAAAACCACAGAGCAAAACCACGACAACATGATTATCAGAAGGCTGAATTGTTAGCTGGAACTTAGATGATAGACCAAACTTAACTGCTGACTGTCATTATTTTTTCAAGCGCAAACTCTAAGTCGATAAAATTCACCACATCTTCAGCGGGCTTTGGCCAGTTAACTCAGTGCTCCTGAGATAGGGAGTTCATGTCCAAACAGGCACTACAATGATCGAGGTGCAAGGCCCTGCGTTACTGCTCTCTCCGGAGTGTCATTATCATAAATATAGCTGAGTATGTGATAGCTTTCAGATTAGTCACTGAGAGCACTGGCAGATTTCTCTGCGTATCGTCTTATCTGAAACAAACAAGCTGGAGACACAAATACATAATAGATGTTTATCACCGGCATTCACAAAGGAAATGTCTGCTCAGGGTCTAAAATGTGAAACGAATGCATTGCTTTCTGCCCCCTCTGTAAGGAAATAATTCATTTGTGTTTTGAAGGCTATTTGAGACAATATACTGACACATAATCTGTGAGTCATCCTGTAATGCTCTGTAATATTACTACTTAGGATCATGTCTCTTCCCTTTCGGCTAGAATGTAAATGGCCTCTTTAGCCACTCTGGTTTTGGTTCTGAGCATGTGAAGAACTTAAGTTGACATCCCTTTCTAAAGGGAAACTAGTAAATGACTGAAATGTCAAGTAGAGGAGAATTTTCAAAATGAGCAAAATAGAAAGTCAGAAAAATAATGTGATAAGAAAAGAATCGAATTAAATTCAAATACTGGAAATGGGTCAATTGGGAATTGTTTTCCCCCTAAATTCCCCCAAAACGTTGTATGCCTGAGCAAATTGTAGGATTTGTGAAGGACCAAATGCGTTATCATTGACTTCTTTTAAGTCGGACTTCTATTAAAACTTATTAAATGCTTATTCATCCTTTACAAAGTACTGTATCACTGTTTGGAACCGTCATTATCATCAACATATTATAATGCAAATTGGTCAAATCATCCACTGCCATTTGCAAACTGTTTTTGGTTCAACATGTGTTTGCTTTATAACCAATGAGACAAGCTTCTGAAAATATCCTATCAAGACTAAGCAGCATTATTGAAGCCTGACATCTAAACAGTAACCCAAATCTACTTGTATAGTGGCTCTTTGCAATTTTGCACAACCCTGTGGAACAGCATTACCGTTATAATCACTGTAGCTCCAGCTCTGTACTTACTTGAACCACTGTCACTGATGTATACTCCACTGCACCAGACACTTTAAAGCGCTCAAGGTCATCTGCACAATTGCACACTTGTACTACAAATACTGCTACTCGTCACTTTAAAATGGTTCAATGATTTTCTGCACCAATTGTACAACTGCTATAGTATTGTATTCTACCACTGATCACTTTAGCTCTGCTTGATATTTTGCACATTGTCTCACAGTTGTTACTGGGTGGTACCACCGCACTACGGTTCACTTACATTACGGAATGTCCAACCATACTTATTTTTCCATACTTATTTGTCATGTCCTTGTTTATGATGATACTAATGCAGCGTGTTATACCGGAGACAAATTCCTTGTGTGTTCTACATACTTGGCCAATAAAGATGATTCTGATTCTGAGTCTGATCTTTGAATTGGCGTCATATTGTAAGAGTCATTTCACTACTCCTTTGAACATATAATTGTGTTGTATGATGACTGATTTCTCTTTTCCCTGTACAATTTTACTTACCTTACTTTCTGTCAATTTATTACTGAGTATGTTTTTATGTTCAAGAAACAATAAACAAACAAACAAAACAAACGGTAATATCTAAGTCTTTTTTTTTTCCAATGTTGATATCTAGTGGTGTTAATTGATATGAATACAGTATTGTGGTATGTTGTTTTGGCACGGTGTCGACTGGTTAGCAGGTCCACTTTGAATCTGGCCTTCTTGTGTGGAATTTGCATGTTCTCCCTGTGCCTGCGTGGGTTTTCTCCAGGTACTCTGGTTTCCTCCCACATTCCAAAAACATGCATCAACGCTCTAAATTGTCCCGAGGTATGAATGTGAGCACAATGGCTTTGTTTATGCGTGCTCTGCGATGGATGACCTGGCAACCATTTGAGGGGTATACGCTTGGGTATACCCTTCCTACTGCCCGAAGACAGCTGGAATAGGATCCAGCACAACCGCGACCCTTGCGAGGATCAGATTAATGGATGGTTCCTTTGAAACTCCTAATACCTTAAAAACTCAAAAAGAAATTAAATTTGGATCTACAGTAAATTGTGCACGTGGAAGGTTAAACTGCAGGGATTTTTTTGAGACTTGAGGCTCTTTATGAATGGAAAACATGGTCACTACTGTCGAACAGCACGCTGAGTGCAACGCCTGTGCATGGTTTGCAGAATCCATTTCGCACATTTTTAAAGATTGCATCTGTGCGCTTACATGAAACAAACAAAAATATGTTAAGATGGGGGGGGGTTTCGCTCAGAGGGGTAATCAACGTTCAAGTTAAATAAAAAAAAAAAAGATTTGGGTGAATGACGCATATTGATTAAATTGGAGTTGGGGTCGTGTCATGTTTTTCTTACCTTTCCGACGATCCTTGGGAAAGGGGCTCTTTGGTTCTCAGTGACAATCATTGGAGGAACCAGCAGGGATCTCTTCAATCTATGTGGCAGACTGAGGATCTAAAACAGAAAAAAACCAGCACCTTAACCACCGCTGCACCATAAACAATTCCCTCCAAACAAGAAGAAGGGATATCTACTTCCACCGGGCAGTCAATTATAGATTGGACGATTGCCAATGGTTAGAGGGGTTTCTCCTTTCACTTTATTGAGGATGGAGAAAATACCACGGAGTTTGATAAGGACGGCAAGAAGGTAATCATGCAACCATTGAGCTTGTAGCATCAGTTGGTGAACAGATAAAATTGGAGATTGTCTAGGGAAATTAGCTGAAGTTTATATCTAATTGTCTGTTTGTTCCACCCTGTTCAGAAAATACAAAGGAAAAAAAAATGCGTTGTTGGAATCAGAAGCAAAGATTTGAGGTCATTTAGACGAAACAAAAAAGTAGCATATGTTCTGAGTTAAGTTCGCTGAATATTTGAAAATGGTACAATAATGTACATCAAATGACAACCACACGGCTTTGGTGTTTGCTGCCAATATTCTTTCAACACAACACTAATTGGGTGATTAGTATTATGACCATAGTGAGGAAACTGACCCAAAGAAAGTAAGACAACCACAGATTTTGTGTTCTCGCAACACAAAAAAACCCCAAAACATTAGGTATACATATTGGCATACCCAACAAGCTATACTGATTTAATGAACCAGTAACAATTACTGCAGATGGTTTTGACAAAGTGAAACTGTGTTCAGGCAGAAGGAGCGGATCACACAGATTGTAGCTCTCCAAAACACAATTGCATCAACTCATTTCATCTTCCACCCTCATGCTGTTGTTTGTGAACAATGAGATGCTTCCCCAGCTCCACCCGCGCACTTATGACTGGATGTGAAAGATAAAACTGTTTGTCCTTGACATATGAACAGGAAGGCCGGAATCCTGGCTGCTAACATATGGATGATAACCTACATTGAATAGACCCTAGAGACTATCCACACACCTGAACAAGAGCCCAGAGAGTCAACACACACTGAAATACACACATGCACATCCCGAAAAAAATGAATGCCTTGTAATAAATTATGTATTCGTTTTTCAAAAGTTGAACACACCAAAACAGTTCCAACAAGCCGATTAAAAAAGTAAAGGCAGCACAACTGGTGGGTATCACATCTGTGTCATAGTTGAGAGGGTCTGGATGTGAAAGCCCATTCATGAGCAACTTTGCTGAACCCGGTATCATGCATCAAGTCATGTTGATAGATCCGATAGGTTCATTCCCCATGATACAAAAGTTGACGGGCACATATGTTGCAGCTGCACACAACACACCTGCAGAGACAATAGCGCTCTAACACACATCATTTGTCCTTGGCATCTCCATTTAAACCACAATACTGAGGAAAGGACATTGTTTCAGACGAGTCTCCTTGTTGCTCAATTTATTCCCTCGATGAAGCTAACATGTCAATGCAGGATCGAGGACCTTCGAAATAAGCATGTGAGATTGCGGCCTAATTAATAGCGATGTCTGCCGCATTCGTGTATTTGAACTGTGACAAATAAATACAGTTCCCTGCTCATCCACTCCTGTTGGCTCGTAATAAAAAATAAAAAAAAGAATTTGTCACCACTGAAGTGAAAGGGAGCAAATATGACTGCTCAGGGATGGGCGGGCTCTCAAGCAATCTCTCACAGTTGCTGGAATGATTGGAAGTGACAAATGTAGCCTGGACATTACCCGGGTCTTTAGTGAACATGCTGGCGATTTTAGGGGAACATTCTGTCAGTAAGCCAACAATTCTTGCACCAATAAACACACTCATATAGGCAATTGTATTTATTTTTTTGTTAATTTGTCCAAAAACAAGAAAACAGCCTTCTCACGTGGAATTATTTTATAAAAGCACAGCACAATGAAATGACAAATGTACAAAACAGCATTTTTTTTCCCCCTTCACATGGATTGCGATCAAAGCATTTTACTCACTCGATATTGACCCGCATGCATCAATCAGATTCCAACTAGCTTGTTAGCACAGCTTTGGTATGTGTGATGCCTTAATAGGGTGCACACGTTGCCTCCTGCTACATTATTCACATTTAAAGCCATCCGTACTGTAATTGAAATTTGACACCCGGTTGAAGAGATGACTGATTAATGGGCAGACTAAAGGGTTTTAGATGTGCCCTAAATAAAAGAGAACCTGTCATGAGCAATAAAACTTGGGAGTCCTGTGCTGAAGAAGAAAAATAAACTCTGAACATAGCAACATTTTCCTGCAGGGCGACCAGCCAAATTAGATCAGTTTAGATGCCGTTAGAAGATATTAGATGAAGAGGTGCAGGCGGTTTTGGTGGGTTCATTTGCAATGCAGATATCCCTTTTGTCCTTGCTTTTTTTTTTTTTTTTAATAGCCCATAGTGCAGCACTGTATTGACCGCACACAAATGCGGTGTGCGTATAAACAGGGCTTTGTTTGTGAGTTGACTGTTGACTGTTCTTGGCTGTCAGTGTGTCTGGCGCACCTAGTTGAAAAAGAACAAGGAAGAGGTACAACTAGGTCATTTGTCGACAGCAGTGCCAACACTCAGACGATGAGGGTAATGGTGAGGCTTCCATCCGTCCAGCACTCACACCACGAAGCGTTTTACCTCCTGCTCCCCTTCCAAAGGTCAGATAAACACAATGAAACAGTAATCATAAACAGCCAGACCAGAACCAGCCGAGATACACATAGTGATGTCTGAAATGGCCACTCTTACCAAACCCGTTGAGCTATGACCTTCCAAATGTCAAAGAGAGAAATATTAAACTGGACATGGAACTGTTAAACTGCTAGATGATGGGTTTTTAAGCACAGGCCGTAAGAACTCCGACCTGAGTCCCGCGGCCAGAGATGAGTGCATTAAAGCCACGAAGGTGAGGTCTCAGCTGTGACATACAGCATGTACAAATGAGATCTGAAGCCCCGTGTTTTGGTGCTCACATGTCATTTCCGTGACCGTTTAACCTCATTAGAGTTAGGGGTGAGCAGGAGTTTCTCCTAGCTGACTTTGGAGAGGCTTGCCATACTCTGATTCTGCCAGTGACAGTCGATGTATGAAAACTAAAGGTCATCCAATGTCTAAAATGTACACGTAATCGTCCTGAAAATGCATGGAGGCATTTCTACTTACGCACACAGCAACCTCTGAAAATATTACTTTGTAGAATGATAGCCGCAATAATACAGATTTTACGGCAATAGCATTTTCCTATTTTTCGCTCACTTCACAAGCTTATGTCACTTAAAGGGGAAAACGCCTCATCCATAAAATACAAAATATCGGGGCGATTGTTGTGTATTTTTATTAGGTTCATAGGGGTATAACCAAGGCAGATAGGCAGATGCTATAGGTGGACGATAGGGGGTGCTAAAATTGGCTGAAAATGTACAGACAGCATGATCATATTCAAAGAAACGATCACAAATAACTCTTTATTTCTCGTAAAAAGGAAAGAGGAGCAAATTGAAATCAAAATATACATTTCAATAAGTCCAGAGGAATTACTTATTATTTATAAGTTATTTGTTGTTAAATTAAAAAGTCGAAACAACAGTGACAGCCTCAAAATGTAAAATTTTGTTGATAAAATTAATGGTTTTAAGGCTTTAAAATCTCTAAAACCCATTAGCAGCCGGGGTCTTTGCCCCCTGGGCCCCCATCCGGGGCGTTGCCCCTTGACCCCATTAGGGGCCTGTGGCAACCAGACCCCCAGCTGATTTTCAGATTTTTTTCATCACTAGCCACTCTCATCCCTGTTTAGGTGTTGCCACAGTAAGTCACTCACATGATTTGTTTGGCCGTCATGAAACGGTCATGAAATTATGAATTTTTTTCATTTGATATTTTAGTTAAAAATGTTACGTATTTTGTAAGCCTATGTAAATTGTCGACAAAGGAGGGCACGACCCACAAAATCTTGTCAAGGGTGACACATTGACGAGTGCCAGCCATGGGCATGAGTGGAGCTGTCTACATACATTTTGATGACAAATGATTGCAGTTTTCTGACAAATTACGCTTTTTCTCTGCTTATGTTTGGTTTTAGACTGTCCCATATGACAGACGACTGCGGTGTGCTCAGCTCTCATTATTTACAAATACACACAAGTGAGCATTGACGGTCCGCTAAGTCCGTTTATGAGCTGCCCTCAGTATTTCAGGCCGGCGCAGCCCTGTAGCGACGCCACTCGAGTGAAGCGCGACTCAGCAGTCGATAGTCCGCTGCTCTCTGCTGAGCGTGAATCAGCGCGGACGTGTACGCACGCACGTCTTTTGGCTTCAACCACTCAGTGCTGACGCAACGGACGTTACACATCAAAGAGCTTTGATGTACGACAACAGCTAAGCTAGCCTAGCCACGATAACAGCTAAGCTGGTAGAGTTGAGATGACACCACGCTCGAGGTCGGCATGTTTCTCTTCTTTTCCTTTGTCTGTCCAAATATAATACAGTCAAACCTCGGTTTTCGTACTTAATCCGTTCCAGAAGACTGTTCGAAAACCAAATTGTTCGAAAACCGGAACCATGTTTGCCATTGGAATCAATGTAAAAAATTTGAATCCGTTCCAAGTCAAGAAAACAACTTTTTTAAACCACTTTTTTTTATATTTCATACCATAAACTGTACACATGTAATAGGAGAGCAGGTAATATGTAAAATACTGGACAAACAAACTGTAAAATGTTTTATTTTCACCAATTTTAACATTAACATAGTAACATAAAAATTGAAGGAACATCTGTCTCTCTCTCTATCTGTCGTGGGGCGTGCGCCCATCCCAGCTGTCATCAGGCAGTAGGCGGGGCATTTCGGCATCCCGAACTCCTTCGCCAACACAGACACACCACACCTGACTCATATTTTGCGATCAAATCGCTCTTAAAATTCTCGTTTTTGCGCACTATTTTCCTCTTTTCTTCACCAGGTTTACCACTTCCAATTGCTTTCTTTGGTGTCATGTTTAGGGGCTGATACACGATGCAAAAATAACAGTCTGATATTACGTAGTTCTCACCAAACACGTCTGCTTTTTAAAAAAATAATCTTTATTGAACAATACAAACTCGTCTGCTCACAATGGATGCTACACGAGGAAGCTGTTTCTGTATGATTATTGCATAATAATGAGACAACGGACACCAGAGTGTTGATTATGTGCCGCTGTATTGAAAACTGCTGGCCGTAAACAAACGCACGCACGCACTTCGCCCGTGCTGCTGGGGCAAACTATTCTGAAAAGAGGGGGGTTTCACTCTCCCTAAAAGAAGCGTCTCACCAAACACGTCTGCTTTTTTTATTGAACAATACAAACTCGTCTGCTCACAATGGGCGCTACACGAGGAAGCGTTTCACCAAACACATCTGCTTTTTTTCAAACTCTTGATTGAGCAATTTGCTCCCCCTCTCCCTCCCTTGTGGTTTCTTTCTGACTTCTGGGTTGAGTGAACGCTAGCGCGTTTGGCTGTCGCTGCTCAGCCGCATTGTGTTTTATTGTTCTTGTTCCTGATTGTAAAGTGTCCTTGGGTGTTTTGAAAGGCGCTTATAAATAAAATGTGTTATTATTATTATTATAATACAAAAATGTCTGCTCACAATGGACGCTACGAGGAAGCGAAGCCGAGAGGAGTGAAGCGACGCATTCAAGTGCGCTCAGTTAGTTGAGAACCGAAATTTGTTCGTCATCTGAGGCATAAAAAACTCAAATTTTTTGTTCGAAAACCGAATTGTACGAGAACCGAGACGTCTGAAAACCGAGGTTTGACTGTATGTATTTTTCTACATACAATAGCCGTCCTGTCCACGTCTTTATTCGTCCCACCTGGGTTTAGCCAATGTGTTTATGAAGAGACCAAATCTCTTTAGCCCCGTTTGAGTCGTAATGATTGACCGGGAAAAGGCTCATTGCATCCCACAATGGCGCACAACGGGGAAAACACCGCCCAATTGCGCCTGTGCAACATCAAATTACCAAAAGAAAAGAAAGTTCAACTGCGCTTTGCGCTAGATTTTAACTTGGCACAAAAATCGGCCCTTTATGTTCATGATAAAGTAAGAGAAAAGGGGGCATAAAATGTCTTTAGCCTGAAATGTTTCTCATTTGAAACACCCGATTTCCAAAGGTCCAACATACCCCTTTCCTTATCAAGTAAAAAACAAAACCAACTCTGCGTGCGACCATTTGTGTGCGTTTGACTTTGAAGTCGTATATGTGCAGCCAGCCATGAGGGGGTGTCATTGTCATCTGAGTCGGGAGTTACTGTGGCAGCAATGTCACGTCCTTGTCTATTCTGCCATTTTTACTTTCAATGCTATATTGAGAAGTGTCATTACTCATTTCTGACAATGTGTTTGAGTCCTGGTGAGAAATGGATAACATCAAGGCCAACCCCAGCCAGCAGTGACAAGGTTGTGCAGATAACTGTGGAGGAGAATGTGAGATCTGCTACTAAGTGAATGTGAAACTGTCCCGATGAAGCATTTCACTCGCTTAGTTAATCAGTACTGACTCAACGTGATTTTCGAAGTCATCCCCGCTGATGATAAATGAACTGAAAATAATGATGACTCCACCATTTGTCCGCTATAAGTAATCTTAAATTAATAGTAATGGTCATGAGTGGTATAAATTGAATTCAAGTGTTGAGCTTTCAGGTGGCCTATGTGCCCTGTCTATGTCGATGCAGTTTTCATATTGAATTGCATTAGCTATTGGACCATGTAGTGACAACAAAAAGGTATGTTAATGCGCTGAAACAACAAAGACACACCTGCAGAAGTACTGAAAATTCAAGTTTGGTACAAGTGTGTGTTTGCTTGCTTTGGTTTTTGCTTCATCAAAAAATGTGTTGCCATGATAATCAAACGAATGACTCACGGCTGACTGTTTCATCGGTACACAGTGAAATTTAGTCTTGGTTTGCACTTTTACATGACATTCAGCGTTTTGGTTTCCTTACTAACAATAAATCCAACCATGAATAAGAAATAATTTGCATGCTAAAGGAGCCTATTGAATGTAAAGCCTTCGAACCAAACGGTGCAAATAAATAGGAATTAATCCGGAAAGAATAAGACAGACAATAGGAAACGCAGTCAACAGAATTACCGGGTGGAATGGTGACAGAAAAAGATTATAATGTGTGCTGTTGTGCTGTGTATGCAAGATGTCCTGTCTCAGTCATATCCAGACGGCCTCAGTCAATATTCAAAGCTGGGTAAGAGAAAAATCTATTTGCCATTGCAGGATGAAAATATGACCGTCAATGGGATGTTAAAATCATTGCGTTTGCAAAATAAAAGCAGGAAACATCACAAAACCTGAATAAATAGGCTTATGGACTTAGATTATTTCACCCCTTATCACTTGTTCAGTTGGAATGATGCTTGCCTGTCTGGCCCCCACAAGAGGACATTTTCCGCGCAACTGCCGTTGTGCGCAGCGGGACAAAAAAAAAACATCCCGAAATAAGGCACACAGTCTATCTCGAGATTGTGCATTTGTCAAACGGAAATGGATTCAGACACTATTTTGCAAATGGTCTCTTCTAATTCAGACTTCTATGAGCATTTATTTATTTATTTTACAGCCTCCTTTTTTTTTTTTGCCTCCGGGCTTGTCTGAAAACAAACTAATAGCTCATGGAATTATCATCACCTTTCCTCAGTCAAGCCGCCAGATATTTTCATTTAAGAGCGAATCAAGACAAAACTGTGCAAGAGCTTTTCGAGGCACTTTATTGAGTTTTCAGTGTCAAAACAGAATTTCCGCTAAATAACACCCATGCACCTCAATTTTGACAACCAAGTTGACTGAGTGGTACGGAGGAGATTTAAAGCTGAGCTTCTCAGCCCGAGGTTTTCAGCAGAGCTTTTCTCAAGACAAGACAAACTACCCGAACTATTGTCAACTGTTAAAATGTATCATCTGTTAGTTATTGAGGCCGAAAAAGAACACATGTTCGATGGTCCACTTGAGACGTTGCGTAGGCGTGCGGGGGGGATGACTGGAAGCACAGAACGTGCATAAAGAAAGGAACAATAGATGTGCGATTATATGAGACTCTAAGCTAATGGAGTTTGAACATGTTAATTGATGAGGACATAACGTGAGCTTTCAACCGCCCTCCCTCATGAGAACACTATGCTAATAGTTGAGGGAGATTTTTGCTTTCTGGCAGGGGCCTGTTAACAATTGTTTTTGTCCCTGCCTCATTCGCAAAACTACATGATTGTTTTCACTCGGCAATTAAACACTAATTAAACAAATTATTTCGAAGCTACGCCAGGATTTGAATCAATGGACGTTTATTGATCTAGACTGCAATACTTAAAATATATTAATGAGTCAAAATAGAATACACTGTATATGTATGGTGAGTTTTGCAATAACATTTAGCTAAGTTCAATGTAAAATCATCAATATATGCTCAAACCTTTAATGAAGACTGTGTGACCATTTAGTAACCTGCAAAATATAACGTCAAATTCAGCTAACACAGTCTTATATTAATTATACGTATACGTATAGTTGTTGAATATATATATACCGTAATTTCCGGACTATAAGCCGCGACTTTTGTCACACGCTTTCAACCAGTTTGAAAACAAATCATAGAATTTTAAAAATAACTGTAAAATGCACAATAAAGGGATGCCAGAGTAGGCATTAGTACCAGTCGAGAGGCGAGCGGAATCATTCTGGACCAACTGGAGCCGCTTGATGGAGGATTGGCTGACTCCAAAACAAAGTGCGTTACAGTAAACCAGCTCAGGCAAAGGCATTTATTACTCTTTTGTTGAGAAAGGAGAGGCTTCACTTGATCCAACTGCCTCAGATGAACGAATAACAGCAGCACCAATTTGCCGGTCCAATTAAAATCACTGTACAGTTTAAGACCTAAGTTCGAGACTGTTGACTCCAGAGGGGGAATCAGGGGGCCCAAGTCAGTAGGATGGGACGTAAAAGAGCTGCTAGGACCAAACACCATCATTTCTGGGGCGTACACTTAGAATAAATATATGAAGTTGTGTCGTTTCTGGAAAAATTCTCTCGGTTTAAAAAAAAAAGGAAACTTCCAGAATATTTTCACTCTGTACAATTAGCTGTTATTAGCTCTTTCACATCAAATGCATCTGTCATTATCAACAGATTGCCTTGCAATAAAATATGTGCCTAGCAAGTTAATGTCAAGACAACACCTCAAATAACATTGGAAAGCAACGTAAAGGTGCAGATTTTACCACAATATGGTAAAAATTCAATAAAAGTCTGTAACTGGAACACAGTCGGGACCATGGTGAGAGGTGAAAAGCAAAAATATGGCATTAAATAAAGGCAGAGCTGGAGAAATGAGGCCAGTGGTGCACTGAGTGCTCCACCAACGGTAGATATCTCTAGGAGCTGAAGGGAACACAAAATGTGTCTTGAGTGCCTGGGAACATTTTCCTCATCAGCTCACTGAGGTCTGACTGACCTAAACAAAAATGTGGGTATTGGATGATATGGAACACTGGTGCTGATTTTGTATTCATCGGCTACACAATTTACTTTCTCTACGCAGACGTTGAAGATCAGTGTACACTACTGAGAGGTTGTTTGCAATCAAGAGCATTTAGATGGATATTTACCTGTGGGAACCAGACCACTCCTGCTGTGAAAAACGATGTTGCGTCGGAGTGTCTCATTTATCTTACATACATAAACACACTTATATATTTAAGGAAATTGCTGTTTGTTTAATTTTTCATGATACACAAAGGATATTACACTATCGACTTACTGTGCTCTTATGACAAGAAATTGTAATTGGAACTATGTTGGTGGTCTGTGAACGTTTTCTGCAATTCCCACTCTTCTAGAAATGCTTTCGCCAATTTAATGGTGTGTAATGAAAGTAGATAACCTCATCTTTCTTTTGGTAGGTTTCGTGTTCATATTACTGCACAACACAATATTATGCGTGTCTTGAAAGATCAATGTTTTCATTTCATTCCTTAAAAACGGCTGGTATTGTAGAGGTGGCTGCTCGGAAAAGTCTGGCAGTGAAAAAGTATTTTACACACACACGCACACGCACACACACACACACACACACACACACACACACACACACACACACACACACACACACACAGATTTGGTTACACATGGTCTTGACTCACCTCGAGAGCATGTCCTGATTCAACTGGCAGTCCAGTTATGGCCACCTGTGCCATGTCATCTGCATGAGCACTAAACCCTCGGATGAACATGATCGGCCCGCTGTATTTCACGTCTTGCATGGGTACCAAATTGAGGTCCTCATCGACATGGAAGTTGGCGACAGATACCTCAAAGGCCACATCTTCATTCCCAGCACAATCGTCAAATTCAACTGCAAATAAACAAACAGGGAGAATGTCAGACGATGAAGTAAATAGGAAAATCAGTTTCTGACTTATTTCCCTGTAAAAAGAACAATGTGATGGTTTGACAAATGCTCCACACATACTGTATTAGGCAGAAAAACAGTGACCCTGAAGACAAAAATACACTGCAAAAAATACAACACGTTGCAAAGGTGTTGGCTCCAATAAAAGTGCAAGGAAAGATCAAAGTCACATGTGGCCCAAGTAATGCTTGTGACCTGCTGCTTGTTTGGATTGTTTACATTTTAAACTGGCTGTTAACATAGAATTACTGAATCCTGGGCTGTGGGTATACAGTAAAGATTCTGGGAATGTCAAAAACATTGGTTGGTTTTAAAGATTAAACACAGCTCAAATGGTAAAAGATGTGCAATGTGAATTTGTTATTCATTGCTGCCAAGCATTCTAGCTGTGTGTGCATGCAGTTTGTTTCAAGTGTGCAGTAAAAGTTAATTATGATAAACAGTTGCAAGAAAAAACTCAGCGAACACTTCAGATTTTGGAAAATTACTTTAGCAGGAGCCAATCGGCGTCAAGAAGTCACTCAATCTAGAGTGATATGACCTTAAAAGAGCAATTTAGACACAAGCTTCCAAGAATATGGCGAAGATTGGTGATCGGTGCTGTTGGACGTCTGCGGCTGGATGGAAGCAAGGCTTGAGGAGCCGATGATGAGAAGAAAGGACCGTCAGCACAGAGCGCCGATGCGGATGTGGAACTGGGAGTCACGGCTTGAATTGGGAATTTCTCCATTGCGAGACTAATAAAGGTTTTCTTAACTTATCTTATCTTTTCTTGAACAGAAATGGCTTTTGTAAAAAAGAATGGTCCAAAATGTCTTTACTTCGTTATTACAGGTCTAATCTACAACTACAGAAGATGTTGGGTTGATGTTGTTCGTGACAAAGGAGGCATAAACCAGTTATTAAAGCCAATGGTTCTCATACTTTTTCCCACTCTGCACACATTGAATCAAAGTATTTGTTGAATTTACTCCATTGTATTTAGTCAAGTAGTAGTTTTTGTAAATAGACTATACGTCAACTTTGAAAAAAATATATATATGTGTATATATATATATATATATATATGTTTATATATATATATAGATAGATAGATAGATAGATATAGATAGATAGATAGAGAGAGAGAGATTCATTTATTTTTGTGCAGCCACTTGATGAAATAAAATTGAGTAGATTCAACATACCATTTTTAAGTGCATGTTGTTTTTCGTAAAAACATGGAAACGATCACATTCCATTGTATGACCAGTTTATATGGGAGGGAATTACAAAACTTTCTTTTAAACAAATATCACGTGAATAAAACACTTTGAACAGACAAAAAATACATAATATATACGCATTTAATTGGAATTAAACACAAATCATGAGAGATGTGAATGATGATGTCACCATCCAGATTCATATGATTCCAAATGCACAACCGATGGGAGTCATGACCAGGAATGCTCCTTTTTTTTTTTTTTTTTTTAAATAGTCACTCCTACATACGAACCTCACTGTTACAACATGATTTCCTGGTCCTCCCCCACTGTGGATCCTGGAGTGCGGGATCCCACAGGAAGTGAGCAAGTGTTGATGTGTACACGTGTTGTTGATTAGGGAGGCAGGTGCAACAAGGAGTCACATTGTGTTGTGAAACTGCGTGGGTCTAATATTGCACAACAAAAGAGTCTGCCTCAGAACATATGCTGTTTTGTATAACTTCTTTTTTAGTATGACTTTGATTCACGCTTGACATGAATCATTTCTGATAGCATATTTACCCCATTTGCTTATTTGCACTCATGCCAAAGCATTTTTACATGTAATAAGATAAAATATATGCAGCATAATTTTCAAAACAGTGAAAAATAGACCCTCTTAGTTATGTTCCTCCGGGACTGCAGAGACATGCCACATTTGCCAAGACTAAAGGACTTAATCAATTATGGATGATTTGCTTTTATCTAACAAAGCACAAAACACTAGACTTGAAAGCAAAAAAAAAAACATTTGTACAGGTGTGGACGGGCTTCGGCACGGCCCGGTTTACATGATGGGATTTCTCCGCATTAAGGTAATTGATATAGATTTCAGATGATCTCTTTCTGACCTCCACTCTCTGACGATGAAACAACTGTGGTCAACAGCGAGACGTCAACCTTTTGTGCATTCACACACATCAACGTGCCACGCATTTGCATTGGTGCTGCGATTTATTGCTCGCCACTGACCATCAAAAGATAACTACATCCATCCATACATCCATTTTCCGATCCGCTTTATCCTCACAAGGGTAGTGGGGGGTGCTGGAGCCTATCCCAGCTGCCTTTAGGCAGTAGGCGGGGGACACCCTGAACCGGTGGACAGCCAATAGCAAGGCACACAGAGACGAACAACCGTCCGCGCTTACACTCAGACTGAGGGACAATTTTAGAGGGTTTCAATCAGCCTGCCATGCATGTTTTTGGAATGTGGCGGGAAACTGGAGTACCTGGAGAAAACCCACGGAAGTATGGGGAGAACATGCAAAAAGGAAGGCCTGATCGGGGATTGAACCCACGTCCTCTGCACCGTGAGGTCAACGCCTTAACCACTGGGCGACAGAGCCGCCGAAGTGGTACATGGGCCAAATATTCGACAGACAGTGCAGTCATGCGTAAAATCTCACTGTCTCAGATCCAGATGGTGTAATATAGCACGTCGCTTCACAGTGCAGAGGTACCGGGTTCGAGCTCCGGCCTCCCAGTGCAGTTTGCATGACAGGCGATTGAACTCTGAATTGTCCCTAGGTGTGAGTGTGAGCGTGGACTGTGTGCCCTGCGATTGGCTGGAGGGTGTCCCCCGCCTACTGCCCGAAGAGATTCCAGCACCCCCCGCGACCCTAGTGAGGATGAAGCGGTTCGGAAAATGAATGAATGAAGATGGTGTAACGCGACTCGTGTGAAATTGATCGACATGCGGGCAGATTCTGAGCTCCGCAGATCCTCTATGTGTGGTGGATATCATTGTATTTCAATCATAAATTAGAAAACAGTGTGTAGCATCCACTCTTAATTGTTGTCGCCATCAATTCAGTAAACGTATTATTGTTGAACTGTTGTTGAATGGAATTGCATAGAATTACAAGACCGTAAAGTTTGTTTGAATTAAAAAAAAAAAAAGACGATACTTTATTCATCACTGTTGAAAGCACCACTCCTGTTTCGAGCTCTCACCATGTCAGTGAACGGGCACAGTCAGGTTGCAATAGCCAATCAGATCACGGTCTGCGTACCAGGGCCAGCTAGAAGGCCTTACGTCGAGACTGGATGTGCGCGTTCGGTGATTGGATTCGCGCCTGCTAGAGCTATCACTGCATTTTAACCCATAATGGCCGAAGGAGAAGATGTTGATCTGGTTGCAGAACTACTTTCCACACAATTTTCAAGACGGGCCTTCCACAAAAAGCTGGATATTGTGCGAAGAGGTCGCCCAACTCCTGCGCTAGCTAGCCTGTCCCAGCAAGGAAAAGGGTTTGTCCGTCATTTTCAGACAAGCAATTATGAACGGTACCCGTGGCTCACAGCCTCTGAGAAACGCTGCAAATTGTACTGCTGGGAATGCCTATTGCTTGCAACTGACCAATTTGGTGTTTGGAGCCACACTGGATTTACCAATTTAAGTTGTTTTACCAAGGCAGCAAGGAAACATCAGAGCACTTACAGGCTACGGTGCGTTTAAAAACGTTTGGGGACACTCGCGTAGATGTTGACGCTGTGGAGAACTACATTGGTGAGTAAATGAATTTTATTTGACATTTCTTCTTGTCATTTTATTTCGTTAGTAAATTAATGGTAACGAAATAAAATGACAAAGATACAAAAATGTATCAAATAAATCTGCTCATTTACAATGGCGCATTGTAGTCACCTTCGTGCTCTAAAGTTCGTTCAATCTCAGCTGCTCAACATTTTCAATTTGCTGTTGTATAGCCTATTCTCAAAATGCAAATGATCTGTTAACTTTATTTTCAAAGAATAGTTTGTTTTGTCATTGGTTGGTTGGTGTCTTATATGAAACTGCGACACTGCACAATTTATTGGACAGACTTGTTTAATATTACACAGCGTAATTTGGGTGGCATTTTATTTAGTATTTTTAAATCATATCTGTACATTTAGTTTCCTGCTCTTAATTGTGAATGAATACTTGATGGTTTTAAATTCTCCTGAAATTAAATGCTGCTTGACGAGCCTATATTGTGTTAATGTATGTGACGTCACTGAAGGCCTAAGGTTGAAATGCACGGCCCGCCACTGGTCTTTCCACACTCCCACTATGTTTTGTGAAAACAATGACTTTGAACACCTCAATCCATTCCCATTCTGCCCTGATTATAACAGCGCCAAGTGCACAGTACAGTTATGGTTAATGCTGCTCGACTATAAAATTAATAGTCTGAACTCTATCAGAGCACTCATTTAGCACACTTAACCTTTGTGAATGTTTTTGTCGGCTGTCGTTTATCTCTCTCGCTGCACACACTTTAAAGTCATCCCTCCGGACAGTTGTTTTTTTTCCCTTCGCCATCTAGACGGACAGTTTAAGAGATATAATAACACACAAGTGACCAGAAAGAAACTGAAGGCATAAGAACATGACAGGGCATTCAGCAATAACTCAAGTAGCTTCATACACTCTCATAGCCAAGGCTTAGTCTCAATGTTCAACTGTTACTTCTGAGCCAAGACATGAGCGATGTATTCATTTCCATCCTCTTTCCAAGCCTCAGATTTATTTCAATAACACACTCTTTAGAGGCTACAAATTGCAATGCCAAACAGTGTCAGTGCCATTTCAAAGGAAGCCAAAGTGTGTTTGATGGTATTCTAATGCTGTCAGGTTTTGGAGGGTGGGGGTGATTGCGAAAGGGAGCATGGTGAGCTGGTGGCTTTGAAGTCAGACAACAATGACAGAACACAATTTAGCCCACTTACCACCAACACGTCCGGTTTCTTTTCATAGTGCTTGCCCACGCAACTGAGAAAAACGTGGATTAGGGTCACCAAAATCCAACACTGAAGACAAGTACCGAATGTGGTCTGTGACGCTTTGCAAGTTGGAGATTAGTTCTCTTCAGGCAAAAATCTCCCATGAGGACTGAGCATCTAAGACTTATTGTCCATGGAAATGCGAGAATAGTTGCTCAACTAGCCACAAACTGCACCGCCATTGGTGCCGTGCCTTCATGCTGATGCCTCAATATTCGTGCATTCGCACTTCTAGAGTATCAATTGGTTTGACCTGTGTGCACATGTCGCGTAGAGAGTGCAGGGCATCAAGAGTGTTGATTGGATTTCACCCTCAGGGAGAAAAAAAAGGCACATGCTTGTAAAAGATCGAACACCGACATGACATTCTGACAAGATATGACACATGCACACCTCGATACCCTCATTCTCATTAATGATGAAAGAGGCACTGCTTGATCTGCAAGATTATTAAAGCATAGCTCCCCATATACGTTCATTTACTTTTGCACAGTTTGAATTTTTTTTGAGACGTAGATTTCTTTTGGGTTCTACGTCCAGTGGATATGATGGGATTGAATGAGAAGCATCACTAGGTGTCTTTCAGTTTATGCCAAGACCATGACATGTCATCGGCTTTATTTTCAGATGAAGGCTTCTCCCAGAATTGAGAGTCCCAGTCTCACCTCTCAAACTACCACTAACAATCTACAACTTGTGGTCACAACAGACTATTTTCATAAAACGTCGATTGGAGATTATTTTTTTTTTTTTTGTGAGTCGATCAGTATGTACGCTTCAGTACCGTTATTTTAACAATTTGAGCTTTTTTGGAGGAATGCTGCTGCCCGTCGCGCTTATTCCAATGATTGCATGGCTTCTGCTTTGAAGCAGTACCAGAGATCTCTACTGGCCTTTTACTGTTCTAAAGCAACCCCGTTACCCAACAACTGGAAATTATCTGCAGTTTTTGAATTTCAATATAATCACAAAATACAATGTAGAAAATGAGTTTGATCAATCTGAATGTCACAATTTGAATTCTATGTACCGCTTTCTTTCTGTCTAGTATTTGTAAAGTGAGACACCCCATTACACACAAAAAGCCATGACAAATACGAACAAACAAACAATAATAAACATTAAAAATTCCCGATAAAAGGTGTTGCCATTATAACTGTCAATCAATTTGCCACAGGATCATAAAACAGCTTTAATAGTAAACACACAGAACATTTGAAAGTGTTGATTTTAAAGAAACAACAAAGGGAGAAAGACATGACTGCAAAGTAGGTAGTTGTTGAAAAGCATTTTAAGCCTGAAGTAGCTGCATTCAAGTGTTGAAAACTCGAGTAAGCATTTAATTTACATCCGATGTACAAAACGGCATTTTGCTTATACAGTATCATCCCACTGGGCGGCCCGGTAGTCCAGTGGTTAGCACGTCGGCTTCACAGTGCAGAGGTACCGGGTTCGATCCCAACTCCGGCCTCCCTGTGTGGAGTTTGCATGTTCTCCCCGGGCTTGCGTGGGTTTTCTCCGGGTGCTCCGGTTTCCTCCCACATTCCAAAAACATGCATGGCAGGCTCGTTGGGCACTCTAAATTGTCCCTAGGTATGAGTGTGAGCGTGGATGGTTGTTCGTCTCTGTGTGCCCTGCGATTGGCTGGCAACCAATTCATGGTGTCTACTGCCCGAAGACTGCTGGGATAGACTCCAGCACCCCCCGCGACCCTCGTGAGGATGAAGCGGTTCGGAAAATGGATGGATGGAGTATCATCCCACTGATCTGAATGTACGTTTCATTTAACTTTGGGAACGGTGGGTGGAGAATGGGTGTAATTCTGAGGTTGAACATTTTTGTGTGGAGTTCACATAGTTTACTATACCTGCACATATCCATACTGCATACATATCATTGAAGTCCTTCCTGCAAATGTGATTGTGACTCGCTGTTTGTCGCTGCTGTAACACACCTGATTCAAATGATCAGCTCATCAACCAGCTCTGGAAAGATTAGAACAATCCTGATGATGTGAATCAGGTGTGTTGTTCCTGGGAGAGCTGGAAAACAGGCAGGACAGCGGCCCTCCAGGACCGACTTTGGACACATCTGGTCTATGTATATCTTGTGATTGATTGGTGATGTGACCACTCGACAGTATATGCCGCCTTTTATTGCAAAGTGGGCAGGGACATGCTCCAGTTCACCTGTGACACTCAACAGGATACAGTAAGTGCTAGAAAATAGGTGAATGATTCATTTAAGTTACAAGTTAAAGAGGAGTACAGTTCGGTTAGAAGTTAAAGGGATTATAGAGATATGAGAGAACTTTTTTTTATATAAGAACCTTAGTTTCAGCACACTTATTTTAGGGGCATGTTTGACATGTTTTATACTGTAAAAGTCATCTTAGTTTCAACTCACTTAAAATCATACGGAAAGCCTCTGGGTTGTTTGAGAAAGCATGTTACAAAATGTCACTCTGATAATGTTTATTGTTCGTGAATTGTTTTTAAAGCTATTTTTTTTAAAAAAGGTCAGAAGCATTAGAAGTAGCTCTGTGAAGCACTGCCTTGTAGTTGAGGTATAGAGATTGTTGAATCAACAGCTTAAAAATGTGTTAAAGCTGATTATGATAATCTGGCATTTACGAAGTGGATCAGTCACCAACAGCTTAGTGGCTGACAACAAGTAACTCGACAAATAGCGCACAACCGATGCCAGTTCAACCCTCAGATAGCTAATTCCAATCACACATTGCAATCGCTCACCATGAACAAAGAGACGCTGTGTTTGCTGTGCTAAATACAAAGAACATAGATGTAGAGCTAATGGATTTGTTTGTGCTCCGATCAGTGAGCCTCAATATCCAGGGAGGCGTCTTTTCTACTGATTTGCTTTTGCTGTGTCATGATTACATGAAACTAATTTCATCTTGTTTTTCTGTTGCAAACAAGAGTGGTTTGCAACAGAAACCAAGACATTGTAGTGATATGGCAAACAGAACAGTTTAATTTTACACAAGAATCTCTGCCATTTTCCACAGCTACACCAGTACTAATAGCCAATAGTTTCATTCTGGTTTCACTCTGCTTCGCCGAGTTGCTATTTAATGAGGAAGACAAGTCATGTCAAGTTTTCGAACAATTTCGGTTTTCGAACGGCCTTCTGGAACGGATCATGGACGAAAACCGAGGTTTGACTGTAAACCCAAAATTGGATCGAAACAGAACAGAGGATGTCACTGTGGTTCATAAAATATCCAGTGTTACTCAGCTGTAACGTACCGTAGTAACACACTAGTTGCAGTGCTGTCATTGAACAAATCCAATATGGAGCGGCAAGCCTCTCTCTGCTACAGTTTGTAGTAGTAGCTCACATGAAAACCAGAGGCAACATCTTGCAATTTTTTTCCCCCTCATCCCATTTGTGAGAAACTGGGCCTGTTCTTTTAACTTGTAACGCAAAGAAGTGATTTGTATGAGGAGTTATATCTTGAAGATAGCCAATAACGATGCCAGTGTATTGAGATGTTCATCACATCAGCCTCTGCAGTAGAGATACACAGTCCAACATAATAGATGCAGGTACAACCTGTGTAATCAGCGACATGAATAGCAAGACAATCAAATCGAAAAATTACATTAAATAAAAATTTTTGGGGGGGGATGAAACAAGAAAACACAAAAAGAGTACAATCCTAATCCCGTGGCGGCACGAAGGGAGTCAAAATATTGCCAAAGAATTAAACTGGGCCAAAATAACAATGGACAATAAAATCCAGTTCATGTCGAAGAAAGAAATATAATACCTCAGCTCCATCTTGGCCCGCCCGCTTGACTGCATGATTTAATGAATATGCGCTGCCTCTCGACTCACAGCTGCACCACAATAGCGAGGCGGCAGATATCAGCAACTCCAGATGCTGTGGCCACATTGCTGGAATCAAGCCAAGCTAAATTGCTGTGACTAATTTCCAAACAGTTTACACTTGCAATCATGTGTGTGTTCTCTATGCTAAATTAAATTAGTGCAGTGTCCATCTCTCTGAAATAAGCATTAGTCGAATCTGCTGCACTGTATCTCTGGTTTCATACCTCGATTTGAGCTCATTTGTGACCACAGTGCATTGCAAAACAAGTTAAACAAGAGGGACAAACCCCGACTTTCAATATTAACTAGCTTCAGCGTCGTTTATCTGCCGTCATTTTTGTGTGCATTTTCTTGACACGCTCGCAGGACCTTTGTTTAATACCGCCCGTGTTTACCAGGATGCAAAACAGAAACCTTTTCTCTCCGCTATAAACTGTCACAAACACCAACAAAAGGCAAGACACAGTGAATAAGACCCTCATTATCACAGTCAATGCTTTGTCTGGCAATAGAGATTGCCCTTCTGGTGTTTTGATTGGGAATGCATGTATTCACCTCATGCATAAAGATTTGGTTGAAAGAATTCACGAAAATCTCATGAATATGTATGAGAGCCTATAACAGGCTACCTTTAAAACACTACGATAAAGGCTGTAATGCTCGCACATCTCATGACCCCGATAGCCCCGTTTTCGACTAATAATCATTTAAATGAACTGGTACGAACACAGCAATGTGTCTAAATACTCGGAACGCTCTCTGAACAAAGGAGGAAAGGTGATCTACAAGTACATGTTGTAAAAAAAACAGTAGTTTAAGTTTATTTTCATGAATAATTGGTATTTTATTTAATGTTCTAATTATAATCTTCCAAGGGGAATTTGATGTATCATTTCATACAGTGTATTTCCCGGAGTCAGTTATGCTGTAAATGATGAATTACCTCAGGCACAAAGGTGTGGTAGGAGCTATTTTTTCATGATGCAAAACGGAAACAACCCAATTGCATGAAACTTTACAAAGCGGTCGCACCCATTAAACGTGGGTGCCAATTAAGATTTTTAAAAAGTTCCTTTACACCCAGGAATAAAAACGGGCCACTCATCTTTGCCCACTTTTAATACGCGTGCCTGATATAGGGTTGATGTTGATGTTGTGCTTTAAAGATGAAGACTGGTGCACAATTTACCCTGATGGGAAAGGCCACCACAATAGGGAACTCGAATGTGTGGTTTATTCAGTGCATTTACTATTTCATCCTGAGAAAATGTACTTGGTGACTGTGCAGATGGCCTGATTTCATCTGTGCTGTATGTTACACATACGTACAGCACATTTGACAATAAAGTTGTTTTCAATTCAATTCAATTCAATACCAAAGAAATACCATCTGTCATCTGGACAAAACAACTCTCAAGAAAGAGAAAGGTCATTCTTCTTCTTTACTTTTATGTTTCCACTATCAGGCTTGGACGAAACGGTTTTTTGGTTTTTTTTCCAGTCGGCTTTTCCACTTTATTTGGGCAACACGAGCTGTGGACTACAAACTATTATTATCTACCTCAGTTTATTCAATGCAAAGACCATTTGCTGGACACTAAAAAAAATCATCGTCTTCCTGCCAATTGTTTCAAAACTGAACAATCTCCCAAGCCTGGCTTGTGAGATTATAGAAAGGCACTGACAGGGCACAGCTGGATGGGTTCTGTGAAGAACACGAGGAGGAAGACATAAGAAGGAAGTCTCGGGGTGAGTGCAAAAACACATCTTACCACCTCAAAAAGATCCATCCATCCTGTTAAGGGTAGCAAATGATTACCAATCAATCATATAAAGACATCCATCCACACTCACGCTAATCCGTGCGTTATGGCTAATTTGGAGTCTGAAGTTAACCTTACAATCATGATTTTTGGAACGTGAGAGGAACGTGGAATACCCAGAGAGAAACCACAAAAGAATGGGAAGACTAAACTCCATCATGCTCCTTCCACTCTATGTGGAACTTAGAGGAATTGATGCATTCTTGCATTGACAGAGCCTAGTTTTTGAAATCTCCTCACTTCCATCTCTATATATCTGTGTTAGAAGTTTTGTATTTGTTCACGTTTTTGATGAATATGGACTGCTGAAAGGCTTCATTTCTGAAATATATAATCACAAGTGGCGAGTATTTTTATACAGTATGCCTTTGGTATACTGAGCAAGCTCTAAATTTAATTTCAAGAGCCTAAAATGTACCTCTGACCCAGTCTCACTTCCAGAAAGCCCAAACATCCACGGGGATTCGGCACTGTCATGCTGTGAAGTGCTGGCAGGCGTCTGTGTGGAACTTCAGAGTCGTTTATGCATTTCTCATTCTGCTTTTCAATTCTGCAGCTCTATTATTCCCACTTGAGGGAATTATCACATTTGAGAGCAGTCTGCCATTACAGACATCATCGCAAAGTAACTAAACCAGTCAATAAGTCACACCAGCCCCTATGTGACCAGAAAAAAAAAAAAAAGCATGAATTTGCTGGTTAGAAAGCACGATGATATGTACTGATTACACACCAAGTACTGTCTTTTTGTCCAGGTAATGATATTTTGTGTTATTACGTGCCTTTTAGGGCTCGTCAAGAAAGGCTAATGTGTAGCAATTGATGGCATGAAGAGTACTGGAGGGCCACCCGGCGGATTTAGCAAATGTCTGCAAATGAGTTGCGCTTTGGCCCTTCAGTTGCTCATTTTTGTAAATGTGTGTGAACAGAATGTGCTATTTTTTTTTTCATGAGTTGGCCAAAAGCAGAATGGATATGGGGACACAGGAGAGAAAATTCACTTAGAAAAACTGAGAATCATAAAAGATTGTTCCTGTGCTGATTTACATCTGGAACCTAAATCTATACAGTAAAAGCAGCACCAACCATGTTTCTTGATTGATGGACTGACGGGAGATGAGTGGGTATGGATGTCTCAATAACAATTATTAAAAAAAATAAATAGATAAAAAAAAAACTATGGAAATCAGCAATTGGCTGTTAAAATCAGCACCAAATGAGTATTTATAGATTGGAGTCACATCACACATGCACACATCGTGTGACACACCACAGCAGAAAAAAAAGAAACAGAAGCATTTGCCTGTGTATGACAATATTTAGCCAACTATCGATCATTAAATTGACCTATTCGCACGCCGAAGAGGAGCAGAAAATACAAAATTTTGCCTCGTGCTAGCTGGCAGCACGGGACGACTACGATCGGGCGTTTCACTTGATAGGAATCGATAAGTGGAAGGGAATGCCCTGTCAATGACTTGATGTCACATTCATTTCTAGCAAGGCGCCGTGCATTAAAATGAATCATGGGGATTGTGGGCACGCTGTTTAAGCAAATACAAGATGAGAAAAAGATGGGAACAAGAAATGTTCATCCAATATTTCAATATTGCTACGTTTCCCATCAATACCTCAAAATGGGCGGGGAGGTGTACCCTTTAGCCGCCATCAAAATAGTGCTGGTGTCATGGATCTGTTTGTGACCAACAGGTGGCACTGTGAGGCTCTGCCTGCAGCTGCACACCTGTTGGTCATTGTGTAATTAGTGCCACTTTAAAAGACTTGATGCCAGACCACTCAGTGTCGGGTCATTGTTTGCTTGTTAGCGGCTGTCAGGTTTGTTTGTCATGTTTGTTTCGTTTAGTGATAGTTTTTGCTTCAGTCATGGTTTTGTTTGATACTTTGGATTTGTTTCGGTTGTTAGCACTTTGTCTGTTTAGGATTCAGTTTTCTCTGTTTTATTAAATACAATTCGTCAACTACACCCTGCTCCTCCCTCCTGCCTGCTTTTTTGGGGTCCACCACCACCTCGCAACGTGACAGCTGGATATTCAACATCTTTTACCCGTTGCAAGGGAAACGTCAAAACGTCAAAATACCCCTTCTGAACTACTACATCAAAACTCAATTGAGTGCTGGAAATGGTGCTTGAAACTTGAATGTACTTATAAGGTGTTTGAATGTCAAATTTAAGCATATGTTGTGCCGAGCCAGGGAGGGTACAACATTGCATGTTTGCAAAACATAGCAACAGATGCTCCATTAAGATTTGACATGTCCATAAAGGGCTAAGATCAGGCACTTCACATTTCAATTTAATGTGTCACCAATGAAACTAAGCTTATAGTTTTAGTACGAATGCAGACCATAGCAGGGAAGGGAATATATATAATTGCTTTTACATTTGACAGCCAAGCAGAAAATAGCTGTAATTGCCGTTAAGTGCAGTGACACCAAAACGTGTCGATCAAATACTTTTGCAGACACAGTCATACGCAGAAAACCTACCGTAATTTAGCAAACAAAGTGATATCAGGAACCAAGCAATGCATTTGGGGGTTCACAGATCAATAAGCTCTTAGGAAAGCAACCTCCTCCAAGTTGTCGCTGCCGAGGTTACTCTGCACGTTTTTGCCCAAGAAGCAAGAAAAAACACAGACATAAGAGAAAACTTTACAATTTATTTCTGTCTTATATTAATTGTATTTCTCGTCTCCCCAGTTCTAATATGTAATTCATGCAGAGCTGCCTTCCTTTTTATTTATGTTTCTGTTGTGCAAATGAAATGTTATTTACATTTAAGACCCACTAATTACAGAAACTGAATGATAAGAAACTGAATTTTTACAAAAGTTTGATTTCGGACTAATTTCATTATGTGCAAAAAAATACATGTTTTTTGGGGTGTTTTTTTTTTTTTTAATAGTGTCAGCAGAGGTGTGATTTATGCCTACACGGTGGGTTATGTTGCAAAAGTGTATCATTGAGAAGGCGATTATATACAACCATATTATCAAATGTAATGTTCCAATCATATACATGTCTAAACGACTTCACATATAACATCGTCTATAGTCCTATAGTCATATACTCTTATATATCCTGTGTCATTTCATTCATCTTACCATAGTTTAGAGATGAGCATACAAACTACAATCCCAAGAACGCAAGTAGGGCTGCCGTCCTTGACAAGGTCAGGGTAACCTGGGCGCCCAGCTTAAAATACACATAAAGTCAAGGACAGAGGGACGTGGAGTAAACAAGTATGTTTGAATAGAACAAGGGTTGAAGTACCCATGCATTTAATCTCATATTGATTCTTGTATTGATTATGCTGTTGCAATTTGTGTGACTCTGAATAAAAAGCTCAGGTATGGGATGAAACTCCTGACCAACTCACTGTGGTTTCATCTCTCCTCCAGTGGCCTTGGGTGTCCGTGTCCTTTTGTCTCTAAAACTTCCTACTTGTTGTGGTGAGGGTCACTCCAATGCAATTTCGCAAATTCTCCCATGACGATAATCTACTTGAACAGTATGGCAACTAGTAGATGTCATCCATATTCTTTTCTCAAGATAAGACTTGAGATGCAGCTGTGTTTGTGATAAACACTCCTGTTCAACTTTGAACTCATTTAGACCGCATGTATTTACTCACGAAAGAACAGGCAAAGCATGTGTAAAGTGTCAACTTTCAAACAAGTTATCGTACAAAGACGAATAGCTAATTACCAGTTTGGAATACATACAAATGCGATGTCAAGCAGACCACCCATCAGTTCTATTGTTTGAGTAAGTGAAGCATTATCAACAAAAAGCTGCGACTGGCTGGATGCAAGCGTTTGTGGTGTCAGGAGGAACAAGTATTCTAAAAAACAAAACAAAACAAAAACAAACACTAAAAGCTTGTTTATGTCATGGCAGGAGAGCACAACGTGTGCTCATGATCAGAATAATGCTTCCCATACTGCACAGAACTAGCACAGACAAGAAATGGAGAGTGGGCTACAAAATAATGAGGTGTGTGTAGATGACAATGCAAGATAATCCCATGGGATGTTTGTTAGCCGTCCTCTTCAGCTGCAATGCTGCATGTTATATAAATATGTGCTATTGGCCACCACACCATCAAAATGCTGTTGCATTTATTCATGATAGAGACCAAGTCTCCTCGGCTTGAGCTGTCATGCAGCTTTATATCAACATCATATAGGGAACTTTTTTTTTTTACCCTAATAGGGACAGATACAAATTTATTTCACATAAAAAGAAAAAAAAAAACACACTTTAGTTTTGGGTCTATGGATTTAAATACCTCAGTTACATGAATAGACTCATGTTAAAAATACCATGGAACAATGCCATAATCATAGTTTGGTTAAATGATCAAATCTGTTCCCCATTGAGCAGTTTGGTAGCACATGTGTTTAGCGCTTCTTTCTGTGTGGAGTTTGCATGTTTTCCCCTTGCTCCCATAGCTTTTATCCTCTGATTGTGTTGTCCTCACACTTTTCAAAACATGTAGAGTATGTTAGCTTAATCGGAGACTACCCACGGGAGAATCTGAGCGTGAATGACTAGCGACCAGTGCGGGGAGATGGAATGCTAGCAATTCAGAATGCACTTTAAAGGATTTATTTATTTACCAACTCGCACTCCTCATGGCACTTGGTTTTACTCAGGAATGGAATTACAAATTCAACCACTTAAAAAAAAAAATATGCGTTGGCTGTTGCAAGGGGGTGCCCATCAAATTCCAAATCATAGTATTCAAAATGAAGATCTGCCAACATGTGGTAAGAAAAAGAAATGCAGTGTTGTTCTTAATAGTTCATTTCTGCTTGCCAAAATGTGCTTCCTTTTAAAGGCGCAATTAAAACTTCCATGTTACTAATTGATGAAGATCCTCCAAGTGAACAGACTGTGTTGAATTAAACATGTAGAATTTAGTCCAGGAGTGCTGTTTGTTGGAGTTGCTGCATGTACGGCAATTTGCATCAGAAATTGAATTTGTTTTTTCCTGTGGAAAGACGGGCACACAAAGTTGTGTGATCATTACAGGAAGGAAGTGGATGTTCACATGTTTAGGAAGTGGACAGACATGTCGAGAACAAGCATGCAATCATTGCCAAATGTACACTGATTGCAGATGGGCGCTTGGCACTCCTGTTGCCAGGCTCACAATTCAGCCGCAGGTGGGCTGACAGAATGGCGAGCTATCGGAATGTCACATTATGCAATAAGACAACAACATATGAGCGAACCATACGCCTTTGATTCACTGCAAAGTTGTCTTTTATTGAGCTGGGTCACGTGGTCCAAAACAGTAAATGACCTGTTAAATATACTAAATACAATAATCCAAAAGGTGGAGTAAGACCTGGACTCATCACCAATGAACCACAGACCAATTAAGGACATTTAGTGTGGATTTTCGTGATTATTGTTTCACTTTTCCTACCTTTGGCGAGGCTCTGCGGGCTACAGAGTGCAAAGCAGTATCCTATAGCTGATTTTAACCATTTTGCCCAGAAACTATTTTAACCCTTTCATGCACCCTATAACCTGTAAGCTGCCCACTGTAGTAACCACTGTCCCTGAAAGTGTTAATGAAACCCTACATTGAGTAACACACACACACACACACACAGACACTCACACACACATACATACATACATACATACATACATACATACATATATATACACATACAGTCAAACCTCGGTTTTTGAACGTCTCGGTTTTCGACCAAAAATGTCGATTTCAATTTTATATACCGGTGTGCTTGTGTTGCTTTCCATTGTGAGCAAACGTGTTCAGTAAACATTTTAAGAAGAGCGTGGTTTCGGTTTTTGAACAATTTCGTTTTTTCGAACAGCCTTCTGGAACAGATTATGGACGAAAACCAAGGTTTGACTGTGTGTATATATATATATATATATATATATATATATACATACATACAATTATGTATGCCCCGGGCGGCCCGGTAGTCCAGTGGTTAGCACGTCGGCTTCACAGTGCAGAGGTACCGGGTTCGATCCCAGCTCCGGCCTCCCTGTGTGGAGTTTGCATGTTCTCCCCGGGCTTGCGTGGGTTTTCTCCGGGTGCTCCGGTTTCCTCCCACATTCCAAAAACATGCATGGCAGGCTCGTTGGGCACTCTAACTTGTCCCTAGGTGTGAGTGTGAGCGTGGATGGTTGTTCGTCTCTGTGTGCCCTGCGATTGGCTGGCAACCAATTCAGGGTGTCCCCCGCCTACTGCCCGAAGACTGCTGGGATAGGCTCCAGCACCCCCCGCGACCCTAGTGAGGATGAAGCGGTTCGGAAAATGGATGGATGGATGGATATGTATGCCCCTCGCCAACTGCCCGAAGACAGCTGGGATAGACCCTTGTGAGGATAAAGCCGATCAGAAAATAGATGGATGGATGGATGGATGGATCAATATTATCTGAAAGAAAGACAGATCCTATTGTCTACCTGAATCTTAAATGCGGGTGAATTGCTACTTTCCTTGATGTGACTTTGTCTCATGGATTTACATCAGGCGTTTATTTGCAATCATAGGATGTTTCATGACATTATGTTTTTTTCAAATATGATGAATAATTGTGGGGCGGGGTGTAGGGGGGTGTTTGCAAACTGTAGTTCATGGCTGATAACTTATGTAAAAAACACCTGCACACTCTGTTTTCGTGCACATTTGCATATTCATACAAAGTAATGGCCTTTCTTGTAATTACAGTCATTCGTCAAAAGCACACCTTGATTTATTGTCAAATTAAATATAGAGCAGAAAAGAGGCTGCAAGTCACCGTTACTGCAGTGACAAAATGTGATTAATGCTTTGCTGTTATGGGCCTGAGAGTGGCATGATCCGGATATGCGCCCTAGTAGGCACAGAGGGGTGAGTGGGAACATCAATACATGCTCTTGGATGATGGAATAGGCTTGAGCCCGAGTGCAATTTACAAAGGCTGGGCAGGGTACTGTGGGGTAGATTATTGCTCAATATAAAATGGAGAAGATCAGTGGTTGGTGGCAGAGTTGCTTTTTTGTTCCGATAGTTAAAGTAAAACCGCTTCACAGTTTACATCTGCATCATCAGGCGCCGACCGGTATGGCAGCCTCGGTTACACGCTCCCTAGTATTATCCCTGTTTTTGTCATTTTCGTTCGTCTTTGGCGACCCTACGCGGCTTACTTACACGAGGGAAAAGTTGCTTAGCATTGGGGAGTCTACGCTCGGACTTTTTCCACCAGCACACGAAAATCCACAAGGTTTTTCGGAGCTAATCGCGAGCGGAGCGGCCGCGCTGTACGCAGTATGGAACCGCCGGCGGAGGAGGGGGAAGCGAGCCGGCGTGCTAGTCAAGCTACGACAGCGTGGATTTCGGACCCCGCTCCCATCGATCCATCTTGCTAATCTACGATCTCTGCCAAACAAGATGAATGAACTTCTTCTCCTCACAAAGACCAACAAAACATTTGCACGTTCTGCTGCGCTCTGCTTCACTGAAACCTGGCTCAGTGACCGCCACCCGGATTCCGCGCTACATCTCCCCGGCTTCCGCCTACTTCGAGCCGACCGCGACTCGGAGCTATCAGGGAAATCGAAAGGTGGTGGGATTTGCTTCTATATCAACGAAGAATGGTGCACTGATGTCACGAAGCTCGGCGCACACTGCAGCCCGGACCTGGAGTCGCTGTCTTTAAACTGCAAGCCATTCTACTCGCCACGTGAGTTCACCTCCTTTTTACTAGTCGGTGTTTACATTGCGCCACAAGCTAACGCTAACACGGCGATACAAACGCTAGCTGACCAAGTAAACAAACTCGAACTAAAATATCCACAGTCACCCCTGATCATTTTGGGCGATTTTAATAGAGCACATCTTAACCGTGAACTTCCCAGATATAAGCAGCACATCGACTGTTTCACCAGAGAAGGCAACATTCTTGACCACTGCTATACAACAATCAAAAATTCATACCGATCGATCGCCCGCGCAGCATTGTGTCTTTCTGACCACAATTTAATATACTTAATACCTACATACAGACAGAAACTCAAATGTGTTAAACCGGTTGTTAAGACTGTGAAAAAATGGACAGATGAAGCAAAGCTAGCTCTACAAGAATGCTTAGACTGCACTGATTGGGGCGTCTTTGAAACTTCAACGGGCACACTGGATGAATACACAGACACTGTAACATCATACATTAGTTTCTGTGAGGACATGTGTGTACCAACGAAGTCCTTCCGCTCCTTCAACAATAACAAGCCATGGTTCACTCCTAAACTCAGGCAACTCAGGAAAGAGAAAGAGGCCGCATTTAGAAGTGGAGATCGGGCACTGTACAAACACGCCCGAAACCAATTGACAAAGAAATTAACATCGCTAAGAGAAGCTATGCAGAGAGGCTGAAAAACCAGTTCTCTGCTAACGACTCTGCATCTGTGTGGAATGGCCTGAAAGCAATCACAAACTATAGAATGCCATCCCCCCAAACAGTGAACGATAAGGGTCTTGCTGATGAGCTAAACATGTTTTTCTGCCGATTTGAAAAGGACACTGCCATTTCGCACATACACCCACCTCTACCAGAAACTACTCTATCTACCCCCCCCCCCCCCACCCTCATTCTCTCCCTTACAGATCCACGAACAGGACGTGAGACGGCTCTTCAAGCAGCAGAAGATCAAGAAAGCTCCGGGGCCCGACAAAGTGTCCCCCTCCTGCCTGAAAGTCTGCGCTGACCAGCTGGCTCCGGTCTTCACACAAATCTTCAACAGATCCCTGGAGCTGTGTGAGGTCCCATCCTGCTTCAAACAGTCTACCATCATCCCAGTTCCCAAGAAATCGGCAACATCGGAACTGAACGACTATAGGCCTGTCGCTCTGACGTCTGTGGTCATGAAGTCCTTTGAACGCCTTGTGCTGAACCACCTAAAGAACGTCACCGGACCCCTGCTGGACCCTCTTCAGTTTGCCTACCGGGCAAACAGGTCTGTGGCGGACGCAGTCAACATAGGTCTGCACTACATCCTCGAGCACCTCGACAGCACAGGGACCTACGCAAGGATCCTGTTTGTGGACTTCAGCTCTGCGTTCAACACCATCATCCCGGAACTCCTCACCCCCAAACTTCTCCAGCTCGGTGTGTCCCCTACGATCTGCCAGTGGATCCTCAGCTTCCTGACGGGACGGACACAACAGGTGAGACTGGGAGGAACAACATCGTCAACCCGCACCACTAGCACTGGAGCCCCACAGGGATGCGTCCTCTCTCCACTGCTCTTCTCCCTCTACACAAACGATTGCACCTCAACAAGCCCGGCTGTCAAACTCATAAAGTTCGCAGACGACACCACGGTCATCGGTCTCATCAAAGACGCCGACGAGTCTGCGTACCGACAACAAGTGGAGCAGCTGGAGCTCTGGTGCAACCGACACAACCTAGGGCTGAACACGCTCAAGACTGTAGAGATGATCGTGGACTTCAGGAAACATCCTTCACCACAGCTGCCCCTCACACTATCCAACTGCCCTGTGTCAACCGTCGAGACCTTCAAGTTCCTGGGAATCACAGTCTCCCAGGACATGAAGTGGGAGGTCAACATCAACTCCATCCTGAAAAGGGCCCAGCAGAGGATGTACTTCCTGAGGCTGCTGAGGAAGCATGGCCTGCCACAGGACGTGCTACGTCAGTTCTACACGGCAGTCATCGAATCAATCCTGTGTTCTTCTATCACGGTTTGGTTTGGGGCCGCCACAAAAATGGACAAAATCCGACTTCAACGGACAGTTAGGGCGGCGGAAAAAATCATTGGGACCGCCCTACCCACACTTGAGGACTTGCACACTGCAAGAATCAAAACAAGGGCACGGAAAATCCTACTGGATCCACCGCACCCTGCCCACCACCTTTTCCAGCGACTCCCCTCAGGCAGGCGCTTCCGATCCATGCGCACCAAATCCAGCAGACACTTACACAGCTTCTTCCCTCTAGCCATTAACTCCCTAAACAGTCACTGATTTATACTCCACCGCACCAGACACTTTAAAGCGCTCAAGGACATCTGCATAATTGCACACTTCTTGTAAACAAATACTGCTACTGGTCACTTTAAAATGGTTCAATGATTTTATGCACCAACTGTTATAGTATTGTATTCTACCACTGATCATTTTAGCTCTGCTTAATACTTTGCACTTTGTCTCACAGTTATCACTGGGTGGTACTACCGCACTACGGTTCACTACATTACGAAATGTCTTTTCATACTATTTGTCATGTCCTTGTTTACGATGATACTAATGCAGCGTGTTATACCGGAGTCAAATTCCTTGTGTGTTCTACATACTTGGCCAATAAAGATGATTCTGATTCTGATTCTGATCCATTGATGCTAAAGGATTCTTCTCCTCAGTTGCAATCATCACAAAGATTTTACCTCCCCTTTAATGAAATGCAGAAAAAAATAACGCAAACCAAGTGAAAAAAGTGCACCTCATCCAAGTTCGGCAGCATTGAAACACATATCATCTAAAATTTGCAGCAAATGCAGCAGCAGAGAGCGGAAAATAAAAGAGCCCGGGGAGATGTTTCACCAATTTATCAATAATCGAAAGGTTATTTCAAACTTCAACGCCTTTTGAATTTTTAGGACAACTGAAAAAAAAAAAGTCAGCAGGAGCTCAGGAGGGAGTCGTGGACTTTGGCAGCCAGCAGATCTATGGTGCTCACTTCACATGGTTTGGGGCTTCATGCCAACCCGGGGGGCTTCAAGTCCTGCTGCTGAGCATCAAATAGCAAATTTGCCTCCTAATTCCAAGCCTAGAGAGCTTCTCATTCATGTATTTTATTTTTCAAGTCAAGGAATTCAAAGCTTGTGAGTGAGGAAAAAAGGTTTCACCATAGGAAAACCTCATACTCATACAAACCTCCTCATATTATCCCTGGCTTGCAGGTTGCAAAATAGTTATCCTCATTTCTTCTTATCTCATCATCTATCAGAGCGGCATGCCCTCCAGTTTACTGCATCACCGCTATAATGCATAATAATAAATGTAATCATGATAATCATGCATAATTCTACAATCTTATTCACAAAGCAAAAGTCCTCAACAGCATTCTATGCTGGTGGGCATCATTTTGGAGGGAGACAAGCAAGCTACCAATTTGCTGAACTCAGCTGAACTACAACACACATTGCTTGGCCTTGATGACGTACCATCGCACTGTTTGAAACGCATTCAAGAAATGTTAGTTTAGGAATGTACGAAAGTGAAGTCCAAACAAACTCTTGTGGGAAATAGCAGCACAGTATCAGGTGTACTCTTGATGGTAGTAAATATTGCACAATAAATGGAATGTTGCAATATTACATTGTTTGCATCGAGAAGCAATATGAAAAGGAGCAATTCATTGAAAGGTCATCTTTTCCATTTCACATCTTTAATGTGTGTGCATCTGTCTGGTTTGTTTGTGTGGTATATAAAAGCAATATAAAGATCGCCACATAACTTTAGGTAAGGCATGAGTCAAAGTTGAAAAAAATATATCAAATATTCTTGTGGATTCGGATAATGAATCCAAATACATAAGACTTGAAATTTCCCACCGGACTATCATGAATGTGTTTAATTTTAAGTTTACACTAGAAATTATTGATGAAAGGCTCGGCCATTGACTGCTCTGTTGTCACTTTCTCTTTCAAACAACATCACATTTGCCGATCTGAAGATAATGTCAGGCTTATCTACTCCATAGGCAGCCATCTCGTTACCTCTGCGTCCCACGTCCTAGACGCCCAATTTTCCCGCGGGACGCACACTTCCAAATAATGTGCGTTTTTGGGACGCAAGGAAATTTCTCAGTCAAAAAAAAAAAAAAAAACTACGGCAGGCCTGAGGATTTCACGCTAACGATCGTTACCGATAGCGTGTCGTTTCCGTGGCGTCATTTTGACGGTACCGAAAAGTCGTGAAAGTCACCGCACACGAGATGACTGTACGCGATCAAGTCTCTCCTGTGTGATCAACGCGATTTCACTGTGCCTGTATGTGTGTTTGTGGTGTGGTGTGTGAGTGTGTTTCTTCTAATTTACTTTCGTTTTGTTTTTAGTGTTGGGGGGACGCAACAGATAACGTTATGTGCGCATGCGGGTTGCTATTTTAGTCGCAAACTGAGGAATCGCGCGGATGAAAGTTTGAGATGGTGGTGAAAAAACTCACAATGGTCTACTAATTACGACCTTTAAGAAATGGGAATGCCAGTCTGATTTTTCGTATGAATCGTCCGAAGGGCGTATCACTAAACTTACCTGTGACGTATACACGAGAGCGAGATACGACGTGAGGCACGATTACGATTGAACGATTGTTCAAACATAAGGGTGTCCATATGTGCACTTGGCACCAGGACACCCTTGGCCGCAGTTCGATGATTGACTTTGTGGTTGTATCATCGGATTTGCGGCCGCATGTCTTGGACACTCGGGCGAAGAGAGGGGCGGAGCTGTCAACTGATCACCACCGTCGACTCCGATGGTGGGGGAAGATGCCGGTCCGACCTGGCAGACCCAAACGTATTGTGAGGGTTTGTTGGGAGCGTCTGGCGGAATCCCCTGTCAGAAGGAGTTTCAACTCCCACCTCCGACAGAGCTTTTCCCATGTCCTGGGGGGGGCGGGGGACATTGAGTCCGAATGGACCATGTTCCGTGCCTCTATTGTTGAGGCGGCCAATCTGAGTTGTGGCCGTAAGGTGGTTGGTGCCTGTCGTGGCGGCAACCCCCGTACTCGCTGGTGGACACCAGCAGTAAGGGATGCCGTCAAGCTGAAGAAGGAGTCCTATCGGGCCTTTATGGCCTGTGGGACACCAGAGGCAGCTGACAGGTATCGACTGGCCAAGCGGAATGCAGCTTCGGTGGTCGTCGAAGCAAAAACTCGGGCATGGGAAGAGTTCGGTGAGGCCATGGAAGCCGACTTCCGGACGGCTTCGAAATTCTGGTTCCGACGTCTCAGGAGGGGGAAGCAGTGCACCACTAACACTGTGTACAGTGGGGATGCACGTTGACCTCGACTCCGTTGTGAGCCGGTGGGCGGAGTACTTCGAAGACCTCCTCAACTCCACCAGCACGCCTTCCTTGGAGGAAGCAGAGTCTGGGGACTCTGAGGTGGGCTCTCCTATCTCTGTGGTTGAAGTCACCGATGTGGTTAAAAAGCTCCTCGGTGGCAAGGCCCCGAGATCCGCCCGGAGTTCCTCAAGGCTCTGGATGTTGTGGGGCTGTCCGACGCCTCTGCAACATCGCGTGGTCAGCGGGGAGAGTGCCTCTGGATTGGCAGACCGGGTGGTGGTCCCTCTTTTTAAAAAGGGGGACCGGAGGGTGTGTTCCAACTACAGAGGAATCACACTCCTCAGCCTCCCTGGTAAGGTCTATTCAGGGGTGCTGGAGAGGAGGGTCCGTCAGGAAGTCGAGCCTCAGATTGAGGAGGAGCAGTGTGGTTTTCGTCCCGGCCGTGGAACAGTGGACCAGCTCTACACCCTTAGCAGGGTCCTCGAGGGTATGTGAATTCGCCCAACCGGTCTACATGTGTTTTGTGACTTGGAGAAGGCGTGACCGTGTCCCTCGGGGAGTTCTGTGTGCTTCGGGAGTATGGGGTACCGAGCCCATTGATACGGGCTGTTCGGTCCCTATACTGCCGAGGTCAGAGTTTGGTTCGCATTGCCGGCAATAAGTCGGAATCGTTTCCAGTGAGGGTTGGACTCCGCCAAGGCTGGGGATTCGCTTTATGGACAGATAGGCGCAGCCGAAGCGTTGAGGGGGTCTGTTTTGGTAGCCTCAGTATTGCATCTCTGCTTTTTGCAGATGATGTGGTACTGTTGCTAGGGCTCTTTCACTAGCGTTTCGCAAACTGAGGCACCTCCAAATCGCGCGGATGACTCCGGGTCGGGGAAGTTTGAGATCTTGGGGTGGTGAGGGCAGGAGGGAGCGAGAGAAAAAGCGTCTCACAATGGTCTACTAATTTACGACCTTTCATCTATGGTCACGAGCTATGGGTCGTGAACGAGATCCCGGATACAAGCGGCCGAAATGAGTTTTCTCCGCATTAGAGATAAGGTGAGAAGCTCGGTCATCCGGGAGGGGCTCAGAGTCGTCGAGAGGAGCCAGATGAGGTGGCTTGGGCATCTGATTCGGATGCCTCCTGAACGCCTCCCTGGTGAGGTGTTCCGGGCATGTCCCACCGGGAGGAGACCCCGAGGACGACCCAGGACACGCTGGAGAGACTATGTCACCCACTGGCCTGGGAACGCCTCGGTAAAGCTGGAAGAAGTAGCGAGATACGGATAACGATGGATGGCACGATTACGAGTCAAGTTGGTCATTAGTTCTATAGGCTAATCGCTATGAAAAATATGATGAAACAGTCTTGGTTATTCTATAATTTACTGGTTGCAGCATGGTTCACTTTAGGAATAAAACATTCGTCACAAGATGTTGTAATGCTAATGTTAACTGTTGGTAGAACTAATGATGACGTGTATTAGATTTTTTCGTCAAATTAATAGTAGATTACAGATGCATCGTTTTGGGAAGAGGATGTCAAGCCACATCAATACTTACCTGTATTAATGATTACCAGTAAATTAATCTTTGCAGTGTGAGATTGGAAAAAATACTCAGATTTTGTGGTACGCTGTATTCATGATGCCATATCGGTACACCATATTTTGATCCATTTATTTTATTTTTTATAAACCTGGAGTACACAGCTGGTGATTTAATGTTCATTGTTAATGGATAGTTTTCAAACATTTACCCTTGATACTTTTGAGTTTCAGAATTCTTGATTATGAATATCAGTCAAAATAGAAAAATGGGTTCCCATCATGAATGTTTACGGAACCCAAAATTATTTACCGTGGTTTCCCATTGGGTAATCCGACGGAACCGAAAAACAGTTACCGTGAATTTCCGAAATCCTCGTGCCTGCGACTGAATTATTTAAATTTTTGCAACATTTGTTTATAATTGTATGTATATGTTGTTTGTGTTATTATCATATGCAATTGAATAAGTAGACCATTTCAGAATTTGAAACTTGGGACTCGCTAAATGCATAATGGGACTCATACTTTTCTGATCAGCGAGTCCCTGGGACTCGCTGGGGGTAAACTGTAAAATTATCACTGCATATGTCACAGTTAGTGAATGGGGAATTATCAAAAGGTTCATTACTGACAAGATTCCGCTGTAATGATGCCTATATTATGGTGCACATTGAATATCCCATTCACAATTGTCTGTAATTGACTGGTAGCGGGTACAGGGTGTCCCCCTACCTTTCATTGTAAGGCTCGACGTACACTTTATGACTATAAAAGTGTTGTTGTTTTTCCAGAACTGACTGGAAGTTAATGGTCCCTATTATAATGTTAATGCTAATGGTTCGCACTGAACGAGCCACACAGGTTGCCTGGGTCAGTGCCGTTCCACTTGGGTCCTGCTAATGTGACTAAGGCGCATCTCTAATTGTTGCCAACTGTCAAACAAATCAAGACAGCGCATCACCTGTCTGTGGAATTGAACTGAACATGGTAGCCAACAAGTTTCTCCCCTTTAATCTGTGTCAAAAGCTCCATGAATGAGATCAAGGAGCATGTAGATGCCATACATGACATTGATTTGTACACGCTGTTCATCCACACAGGCACAATGACGCAAAAGGTTTGGGGAATCTAGTCGTAAATCAGCATCAACTGGCACACAACGGATAAATCAGATCATTATGCTACAAGCGCACAGGAGCTGCCAATCCTTTGTCGTTCCACTCTGAACACTGCATAATTATGACAAGACCAGAATTCAATATTGGGTTAAAAAATGAATTATTACAGTCCGCGAAGAGCCTGTAGCAGACCATAACCGCATAAAGGATGGGTGTAAAAGAAGTTCCATCGGTATGGCTACTCTAGTTCTATTCATCAATTTAAAGAGAATTACTTTCTGATGAATCAGCCAATGAAAAACAGCAAATCTTTGAAACATTGTCAGCTTGTACAGTCTTTTTCATATAGTTCTATCCATTTTGAATGTCCCCCTTCAGTAAGTTTTTGTCATTTGTCTTATTGTTTTTTGACCTCACTGGTCATGATTGGTCCATCCCTTTCACCCACAACTCAAACTGCCTGAAGACACAGCATTTGCACAAAACTGTGTTCATCTCTCATTTAGACCTACCAACCTCTGTTGTTTCATTTCCTAATCCTCCCAACCTTTCTGCCTCAACCTAGCACAATGCGTTCATTTATAGTAAGAAATTTCTCTCCGAACCAAGACGTTTTTCTCTATTGGGCTTTGTGACCTACACCCCTTTCCGTTTGCTTGTACGGTAGTTTTCGATTTGCCTTTGCATGAATTTTTGATGTAACCAAAGACCTTCGGAGGAAAGAAAAAAAGGTGCGGTGCAGAGTGGAGGGCAGATGAACGCTCCCTCCACTCCCCCCGATGAGAAAACTAAAAAAAATAAATAAATACTGATTGTCAGGCAACTGAACAGCACATGTGAGTCCGAGTCAGAGGGAATGTTTGCACATTGTATGCAAATGCATTGTGTCGCCGGACATAACCATTAGCTAAGGTGGATGACCTTGAACTTTGGTCTGCGCCAACAGGTATCCCACCCTCTGATAGTAATTCTATAGAGAGGTCTATGGCAGGTGGCAAAGTGCTGAGCTTCATTTACATAAATCTGCATGTGTCACCGGGCCTGGCTGCAGCCACTGGCATTTAGAATGATCACGCAAACATTCAACTATTTATTTATTTATTGACTTTCTTTCTGACTTACTTACAATAGAACAAAACTGCTGTTGGATTGTAAAATGATATCAATGTGTTCTAAGAAGCTCTTTTCATAAGGTGACTGTTTTTATTGTGCTACCAGTTTCCTCGCACAGGTACATAGTCAGTCCACCCCTGAGACCCCTTGCACCGACTCACCCCTTTGTTAAATTGACACTGGCAGTGGGGTATTAATTCAAGTTTTTCAAGTATTTCAACTGTTGGGTTTCTTTAGTTCGCACACTCGTCTAGTTTGGTGTTTAATCCGAACATAAAAACCTTAAAGTTCTCAGAAAAAGACAAGATGAACACCACAGCACTATGGATTAAGTGTTGGAGCCATTTTAAATCTTAGATAGTTCACTGAAATATTAGATACATCACCTGGACAATAAGATGAGCCTTTATTTGTCCCCCAATGGGGAAATTTGTCATTGGAATTTGTTGGAACTCAGACTGTTGTACAAGAAAATACAAGCACATGAAAAAATGAAATGTTGCAGAATATTACTTTAGTGCTTAGTTATATGTTTGTTTGAAGTGTATGAAAATATATTTTTTTCTTTTTTTTATATTCTGTATGCACGTATTTTACTGTATATGTTGCAAGGAAAGTTATCTGGGCTGCAGATGAATACACTGGGAATGTACATTGAGGAGTGCAGTCGCAGTAGCGGAAGTACAGTATGTGCTGGACAATGCTGGCCGTGGTCGGAAGACTTCTAACCGGAGCTCGGCCAATGGTCTCCATGCTAAACAATGATTTCTCAGTCATGTGTGTTCCGTAGCCAAGGCATACCTCAAATCTGCTGTCATTTGGCTACGCCCCAGTGCATCAGGAAGAGGTTGTATCTCCAATTTGTGTTATTCTACGGCAGGGAAGAAGATGGGGCACTTCCCCAACAAAGAGGAGGAGTGTATTTTTTTGTATCTTGTTCAAAACAAAATGAGTTAACATTAAAGAACAGTGCAGTCACGACAGCATGGCGGGATGTATGTGCAAAACAGTATGTTCATGCATGTGCTGGCATTTGCAGGGTTCTGTCCACAGCCTGTGAGCAGAGGGACCCCCACAGTGGGAGGTGTTTCTGCTGACGGAAACATATTCCAGGTAATGGAACCACTCTGTCGTCCAGCAGCAGAGCACTAAAGCAGAACTGAGCTCTGGCTCCTACTACACGCTTCACTGGGCCTCCAGATGACAAAACGGTTCACCGAGTGACTAAAACCCAAACAAAATAAAGTTTAAAAAAGGTGGATGGAAATGACTGGAGGTGGAAGAATTGCTTTTTTCTGCGTAGGTCGTAAATGTTTCTTGAGAAATAAAAAAAGAACAACTGCTTGTAAAAGCCGGAGACCAAAAAGGATTCATCTGACTAGACGCAGTACATTATTTAAGTAGAAAACGTCGTGTGCATTTAAACGCAGTCAATTATGCTCACAGAGGAATTATAATTCTGCTAATGCCCAGGCTCCCGCGAGAATTGAAATTCTGATGGTATCACATACGAAAAAGGATAGACAACAATGTTCCAAGGGCCACAGTAAACTGCGCAACTCGGCAGATCCAAACAGGAATGCACCATCACTAAAACTCACACCCACACATCGAGCGATTTGAGGCCTGGAAATCTACCGATGGTCTGCAACAAAAAACTACAACCCAGTATCGGGTTTTAGGGCTCCACATACAGCATTCATCAATGCATCAATTTTCTTCCACTATCTTCGCAGCGGCAGCAGTTAAAGCAGGGAAGCCCAGACTTTCCTCTCACTAGCGATTTCGCCCAGTTCTTTCTGGGGAGTCAGCCGGGAGACATAATGTCATCCCTTCAGCGTTTGCTGGGTTAGTCCCCAGGGTCTCTTCCTAGGTGAATGTGTACGGAACACCTCGCCAGGACTGTACTGGCTCCGTTCCTGTTCACTCTCTACACCTCGGACTTCAGCTACGTCACTCCAACCTGCCACCTTCAGAAGTTCTCTGATGACCGCGCGATCATCTGCCTCATTACAGACGTAGATGATCGGACTGATGGGAGGACTTTGTAGACTGGTGCCTGAAGAACCACCTCCAGATCAACCCCAATAAATCTAAGGAGCCAGTTGTGGATTTCTGCAGGAAACAGTCTTCAATTGCACCGATGAACATCCAGGGTACGGGCATAGAGAGGGTGACCTCAGTGTTCTACTCAACAATAAACTAGATAGGTCAAACAACACAGACGCTCTGATCAGGAAGGGGCAGAGCCAGCTCTTCCTGCTCAGAAAACTGAGGTCTTTGGAGTTCAGGGGTCATTCCTTAAGACCTTCTATGATTCTGGTGGCTTCAGCCATTCATTATGGCATAGTCTGCTAGTCAGGCAGCATCTCAGCCCGGGACAGAGAGAGACTGGACTGACTGGTCAGGAGGGCCAGCTCTGTCCCGGGCTGCTCACTGGACACTCTGGAGGAGGTGGACAACAGGAGGATGCTAGCTAAGGTACCGCCACCGCTCATTACTGCCGACTGCTGTCAGGCTATTGAATAGACGGTCCTGAAAACCTGGACTCACCCCCACTCACCCATTTTTAATATGCTTATATTTATATTTTATATTTATATTTATTTATACAGTACACTTTTTGTCTTCTACTGTCTCCCTTTCATAATTTTGCTGCTGTAAATTGGGAATTTCTCCATTGTGAGACAAATAAAAGTTGTCTTATCTTATCTACCAGGCAGGCGACCAGGAAGCATCCTAACTCAAAACTCGACCAGAACTCCCCAAGGGACAGTCCGCAAAACACATGGAGACCAATTGGGTAAACTCCCATGCAAACCTCGCTGACTCTGTAGAGCAGCTCAACTATTTCCTGGCCGCAATTAAAACCACACTGGCCCTCCCTCGTCCAAACATCGACTTCATAGATCCTGATCTCGAGCAACTTTTAATAGACCTTTCCAGAGAGGCTTAGAAATGTGATCCCCCTGTAGATGGAATACACAAGTGTTTTTCAAACTTTTTTGAGCCAAGGCACACTTCTTTCATTGAAAAAATCTCACGGCACACCACTTGCTGAAAATGTTTTTGTATGTATTTTAACAATTAACATGTTATATTGTTACTATAACCGTTTTTAACATTGAAGAATGATGTTATAACAGCTTGAATTGGAATCAAATGAACACAAAGAAAAAAGTATTCTATCATCTTTCATATTTATTGTTTCACCGTCATCCTGCATTCATGCGTCACAAATTTGCTTGTCTCTTGTCTAAACACAAGGCAATTGGCTAGCTGTTGCTACTCCCTAGCGGTATGGGAGGGTAGTACACGATTAGTTTCTGGGCAATAGACCGCACAGGCATACAGGTTGGATATTTTCCCGCGGCACACCAATTATGGAAGTCACAAAACTCAATGTTGAAGTAGAAGGGTTCTGCTATGTTCCATGTTCCTATAATCCATTATTAAAGCTGTATTGCCTGATTTAATTGCTAGGTGACATTTTGGAGCCATTATCCATCAACGGACAGATCTAATATTGCTAATGCCGATTCGCGGGCAACCTATCTATTTTATTTCTGACCTTCAGAAGGGCCAGCGAGGACGTTGCAGTCACACACCGTGCACATTTGGACACATATGGCAAGATCGTGATGTGGCCGTGGGATAAATAAACGGTGAGACTAAATTTGACTCAACCGTCGGAATCATCCAGAACACAACTCAGAGCAAAAGTGAATGGGTTACACAAGTTTAATAGTTTGTTCTGACTTCTGTACATACCAGTAATCTAACATGTCTCTCTCATTACAGGAATCGATTACTCAGTGATGGTGATGGTTGCGATGAATTATGTCCACGTACATACAGTAATAATCATTGTCTGAACATGGACATCATTCATCACCGGGCCACCCTCTTTTATATGTCATTGCATTATGAGAAACCTTTGCAATCAAGGTGATGTATTTGCAGCCGCACCTTGTATCCTGCACTATGATTTCATATTATCCTCATTAGACCTGCTCTCCAAATGGGTAATTGCAAGAAAGTTATAGTTTGCAGAATACTTTCTTAATCACATCTGAGCTCTTTACAGTACCTCCTCGATTAGATTCTCTTCAAATATGAGTCCTGAGGCCTGCAATGTGCGTCAGAGCTCCACCATGCAGACATTTTGGAATGCAGTATCATATGAGTGTTCATTTCCGAATCAGAATTAGAATCATCTTTATTGGCCAAGTATGTAGAACACACACGGAATTTTTCTCCGGTCGTTCAGGCTACCCTAGTATTGCACTACCAATCAACTATGATCAACAAGAACCTGGCATACAAGTGTCGAAAGACTTTCCGTAACAGCTCTGCGACAATGTGCAGAGTATTGAGCAGAGATAAAGTGATCAGTGGTTCAATACAATACCATGACGATTGTGCAGTTGGTGCACCATTTTTTTTTTAAGTGACCAGTAGCAGTAACTGTAGTACGACTTTCGGTGTGCAATTATACAGAAGTCCTTGAGCGCTTTAAAGTGTCTAGTGCTGTGGAATATTGATCAATGACAATTATTTAAGTACTGTATGTACGGAGTGGAGCTACAATGATCATTGCTGTTCCACAGGGGTGTGCAAAAATGCAAAGGGGCACTACAGATTTGAGTTACTGACCTTTTAGAAGCGGCAGGCCTTTCTGGAATGTTTGCCTGTACGCCACTTGGTATTGTTTGACCTGGAAGCCGGGCACGCAGCCCTCCCGGTGCCCTTCCTGTCGTCCACCAGCAAAAGTCTGCAAAAGATGGAGAAGTTAGATTTGAAAAAATCCTGTTGTGCTCTTACTTAAACTACAAAACAGCTCAATTTTCCAATAAGCAAAATTATAGTGAGGAGCACAGCCTCTCAGTCTCAGGGGAATTACTGTCAAAGAGGTTCTCTTTATGCTAATAAGCTAGGCCTCACTGTGTACTTTTGTAAGTGGATTGGAGGGATGTCAGTGCACTCTCCTGAGGGTTGTCTCACTGTTGGCAGCACTTCCTGCTGCTGCAGCGAGAGAAGCTTCACTGTAACTTAAGCTTTATGAAAGGCAGCTTGAGATATCAGAATTAATTATATGAGGGCCTCTGATAAGAGCATCCCACATAGTGAGCCGCGCTCGTTATCAGAGTATGCGGGTCAAGAGAATAACCACAAGCTATTTTTATATTGACAACAGGCTACCTTTTGGCATCTTTGTACCATTTAAAGAACATTGCTTCAGGGGAGGGTGCACTTTCAAACGCTGCCAAATTTGGCAGCCGTAACGCAGATACTACAGTTCTAAACTTGTGATACGATTAATATGCATAATAACCTTAATAGAAAGAAATTTGACATTGTAAACATTGCCATTTAGAACATACAAAGTAAAGGACATTGTTAAAGGCTGGTATAATACTGTTCTGATCTAGTGATCTGCACTGTTTGTCACCCTTCAGTGAGCGACCGCAAGAGAGGAGCTCCAGTAAGACGGCAATGAAATGGGATAGAAGAACAGTATCATAAAACGTCTCATATCAAGGAAGAATGAATGCTAAATCCTGGATGTCTTCCACTCTCCTTTCTTTAATTTGCTGCAATTTTGTTTGCTGAAATATTGTGTTGCACTGCTATGATGTCACATTCTTCATGTTTTTCATCCAGCTATAGCCACACAGTCCACAAACCCATTGATGGCAACAGATGCCAGGTAAGTGTTTGCATTGTGACAAACAGAAGAAAGGTGTTTTTTTTTTTTTTATGTATATCCAGTCACCTAAACGCAACACTCTTAAATTTTCCTTCCAAGCACAAACTAGATCATCACATCCTTGCATTAATCTAGGCCAATATTTTGAGCTGCCTCTTTCACACTGAGATCCTGTGATAACAGAGTTGACAATTAAGAAGACTTGCATTCTTAATTGAAGTGAAGTGAAGACATGATAATGCCGCAGCTGTACGTGCTTTTACAAAGCAGCTTCTCAGAATCAGACAATTAGATGCGGGATTATGTCAGCCTCTTATGTGTGAAAATGCTCATCAGAGAGAGTTAATGTTTTTAAGCACAGGGCGAGAGAAATTGTTCTAAGATGATTCTTCGTGCTCTACCATCGAAATAGGAATCATTAAAATAAATCAAAATATAAACTAATTAACTCAAGTGATTCTTCCCCATCGTCAAAGAAATGTAGTCACATACAACAATATGGTCCATTGTGCAGTCACAATAAAATGTAGACATCCACAAGTGGCATATTGGCCTGTTCGCGGCTTGACAGACACATAATACATCAGACAAGTTACAATAATTCCATGTGGGCTCTCTGCAAGTGTGTCTATGTGGTGAACAAGCGCTGGCAGATGTTCAGCAATGGAGGTCATTGCATGTTATGTCCCGGCAATGTAATCACAGCACCCAGGCAACCTGTTTCTTTTTGTTGTTTTTTTCCAGGTAGCATAATTGTAATTTATTTTTGTGTAGGGCGTCCTGAGCATCCGGAGTGAGATACATGTCACAGAAAAGGGTTTTTGTTTTTTTACAAATGCATCAAGAGATATTCATATAAGTATACATGTGCACATTTCTCTGCGGATCACAACACACACCACCTTCAAATTGTTACACGTAATAGATGCGGTCAATATAATCTAGACTCAGTTACTCATAGCTAGGCTCCTAAAAATTTTAATATGGCTGTTTTTAGGGGGAAAATAGAATTTCAGACTGAACATTATTTCTCCATCGGAACAAAATGCAAGGCATTAAAATGTGATGGTTGTGCATTCCCAGTGTGACTCAATCAACTACTCCTTTATCTCAATATCTTTCCTTTATCTGAAAGAATAAATCAAAGTATTTCGAGAATCTTATTTCTTAGTGACAGGTCTTTGTCAGGGTTATCTTTCAGTGTATTTATCCTCTCCAATTTCCTGTCCAAAAGAATAACTGTGCCCAAACCACTTTTAAGGTGAATAAATCCTAAGCAGTCATACTGAAGGGACGATCCCCAATTCTAAGTTCAAGACTTTATCAAAATAAAATGTTACTTTCCGAGAACTGATATCTACTGTTGATTAACACTGTCGTCTGATATTGGCCAAACAGACCATCGATCGATCGAAAAAATTATTAAAGGGGAAGTCAACCCCAAAATTTTCTTTACAAGACTCGGTTCTATGCAGCCCTACTTGTCTAAACATGGCATTCTGATTACCGTAATATTGTGTATGTCGAATATGAGTCAAGGAGTAATATCCAGACACTTTGGTCCATCTCAGGGAGCATTTTGTCAGTTACTGTCAACTAAAAATGACATCAAAGTTGCTCAGGGCTCAGATAATGTCCAATCATGGCTCAGCTTCCGAAAACAGGTGAGCCGTGACTGGAAGTGATGTCACAACTACAGTAGCGTGTTCCTTGTAGATGGCACATCAGAGTAAGCGTGGTTTGTGAAAAATGAATCAGCAGGAAATGCAACTGTGTCAGCATCAAAGGTACAAGTGCAGATGAATTTTCACCAATTAAACTGTCTCTGAAAAGTAATCCCCTGGCTGTCATGAGCCAACCAGACACTCGCCTCGAGTCAGCGGGGTAGAGCGTCAGCCATTTGCTGGCTAGATAAGTGGATCTAATCGATGTGTTACTAAATATCAAAATCTGTCTGGATTAGTTAGTTGGGGAAACAGGCTGGAAAGGTTTCACATCATATTCCCAGAAACTCACACATTCGCGAGAGTAAAAACACAGAAAAACTGTGGCCCTGTAGGCGTGTATAGATGTGATATTAAAAAAAAAAAAAAACCTGCATAAATGGATTTAGGTAAACAGCATTAGATTAAAAAAAATTAAAAATGAACATTTAAGTTATAATAAAGCTTGGACATCTTGGGTTTAGTTTCCCATTATATTCAAACATGTCTTCAGGCTTATAATTCTACAGTACTCTTTATTTTCTTTCTTTTTTCTTTCTTTTTAGTGTTTTGTAAAATTTAAGTTAAAAGTGAGGATTCTTCCGAATGGAAAAAAAAAGTTTATGAGCTCAAATATTTTTGCAGACTCCGGAAAACGGTGTAATTAATTAAATTCAGTCAATTAAGAGGGTGCTCGAGGCTGAGGTTATAATTGTTGTCTTGCCCACTGAGAATTCCCCACACATACCCACAACTGCTGCGTGGGACCAGAAGTGGCATTCTTGGTGTTCTCTGAGGGTTTAAACAAAAAGATGACTGATTTTTATTGTATTAATATGTGCAAATGAATCTCAATTCTGCTCTGCGCTGTTGTTGTCCAATTCTAATGTATGAGCACCACCGAGACTTTGGTTCGACTGGGGGGGAAACTACGAGGCTTTGGCATACAAAAACAATATTTGTCCAACAGGCATAATTATCATGTAATGAGATGACACCAGTTATGTCTAGTTAAGTAAATATACAGGCATTTAGCAGCATGTGGTGAACAGTTATAAAACCCAATGGAGCAAATAGCAAACAAAACAGTAATCACTTGGATTGAAAATAATTGGAAATGTTTTCTAGTTAAAATGTTATTTATCGTTCTTATTAACATTACTGAAAAATAACAATTTTGTCATCTAAAAAAAAGGAAACACAGCACTTTTCCATGACCTGCTCAGCACAATTTTCACATGGTCCAAGTTAAAATGTTAAATAGATTTGTCCAAACAAATTTAAAGACTCTTGACAAGAAAGTGAAGGTGTCAGCCTTCATATTGATCCATTTGCATGTGGAAGAAAAACATATTTCTACTTAGTGACAATCGTGCCGGTGTTAAGTTTATGTCAGCCCTCTAATTGCACACACGGAGAGGTCATTGCTCAAGGGCACTTGAAGGCATGCTCCATTCTCAACAATCAAATATTTGTACTTGGAATATAAAAGAAAATTTCTCGCTGCTACGCGAATGAGAAATGACAAAATCATATGAACACTCAAGTTCGGGAAATGGATGAAAAGGGCGCATCTGATGCTGTCGACTGATCTAAACTCTGAGTCATCGGATGAGCTCATCAGCTCACAGCCTGGCATTTAATTCATCTTATGTGAGAAGATACACGTTGGGTAATTGGGCCAATGGCTAACGAGAGCGCATGGTAAATGTTACATGAGAAGAAATCAATATCACCTCTGTGGTTGATTTAACATCAAGTTGGAACAAACCACAAGGCTTGATGTGTATTAATGAACCAAAGGAAAAGGCTCAACTGGCTGTTCCTGGTAATGCCAACGTATGGACAGATGCAAAACGTATTCATGTACAGACTGTAGTTCATATAAGAAACAATTATGCAGTCTGCCAAATTCCCAAAATGGTGGACACCAGCACCGGGATGAAAATGTAGATGTACATTGAGCCCATGTGCACCTGTCTACCCAGATTGGGCCCAGAACCTTAAAGATGCAAACGCCAGTGTCCATCTTCCAACTTAAAAATGGTGATCTTTACCATCTTTATATCATCCGCAAGTAGAGATGTTCTTGCACAATCTTAAACATACTTTGCATGCATCAGTCTCCTGCTTAAACTCCAGCTAGTCAGTGAATGACCCGCATTGTAAAATATGTGCCTTGCCTGCACTGAAATGAAAGGGAATGAGAAGAGCTGCTTCCACCTGCTGCGAAGCAAGTTATCTGTGTTTATGCCCACAATGGCACAAATACCCGTTTTTGACTGCATGTGTCTGCGAAAATACCCCAAAAAAGAAAACTCCGTCCAGGAGCACCCTGCTTTGCGCCAGACTTGTACTGGCACAACAATATGTTGAACAATGTGTTGAACTGATGATTGACAGTCCAATCTCTAAAAATCCTGGTAGGCCGGGCTGGTTTATGGTGCGCTAGTGGCTCCTATTCCAGCCCGCAAAACCTTTCAAATGTGCATTTGATGGCAGTACGTGTCATACCGCCTTCTTGTTACAACTACACGTCCACCTTGTATATAGCATGCAGGCCATTTTCTCTCTCTCTCTCTCTCTGTATATATATATATAGATAGATAGATATAGATAGCCATCTGAGGCTAACTCCAAGATTCCCACACAACAATGGGTACGTTAAACGTCTCATAAAATATTTTTATCTATCTATCTATCTCTCTTTAAATAAAAATATATATATATATATATATATATGTGTGTGTGTGTGAATCTTGGAGTTAGCCTCAGATGGCTATCTATATATATATATATTTTTTTTTTATTCAAAGAGAGATAGATAGATAGATAGATAAAAATATTTTATGAGACGTTTAACGTACCCATTGTTTTATATATATATATATATTTAAAGATAGATAGATAGATAAAAATATTTTATGAGACGTTTAACGTACCCATTGTTGTGTGGGAATCTTGGAGTTAGCCTCAGATTGCTATGTAGAGTCCCAGAAGTGCTGTGAATCGGTTTCAAATAAGAGCGCAAACAGGAAGTGCTGTACTACCTGCCTAAATATGATCTCAGGGTGGTGGATGGAGTTGCCTTTCCCAAGGGCACCCAAAAATATTTATTATTTACATTGCTACAATCATTTTGGTAATCTATTACTCAACTATACACAACCAATAGCTGCCTAATGCCCTTGAATGCACAACAAAATAATTTTCCATCCGTAGTATTTTTTTGTTGCAAATTATGAGTCTCAATCAAGTATGAAATACTTCTAAAACGACCAAGCAAAACTGCCGGTATTGCTGTCCACAGCGTATCTTTATTGAGTTGCATTCCCCATGTGTGTCTCTCTGCATACATGCAGCCAGTGTTTGTCAGTGTTTGCCAGCAAGGCAACCTGCCAACAATCTGGCATTTTATCCAGCCACCACTGCTTCTTCTCTACGCAACAACTCCTCAATCGCACTTCACCTCTGACCTGTTCATGTAAATGTCAGTGCAAATGGCTGAGCATAGGCCTGCAAAGATATTTCCACACGCCGAGATGCAGAGGGCAAGAGAGAATTGATCAGGCTGTGCCGCTAACATATGAGGCTGTCAGGTCAGCCAGGCCTGGGGCATCTGCGTCATGAAACCATGTGGTCCCTGGCACGGGCTACCGAACCTTGACTGCACCTGCTGGGCCTGTAGAACAAGAGTAGTAAATACACAAACGGACCCGTGAAAGGGAAAAGCAGAGCAAGGAGGAGAAGAAAAAAATCACTGCTGCTAATGGATGCGAGTGGTATTCTTAGCAAATAGACTGTTTAACATTAAAGGGAAAGTAAATACAGGGCAATAAAGCTAAACATAAGTGCAGGAGTGAGGGTGTACATTCACCTTTAAGTCAAGCCCTGTTAAAAAACTATACTCATCAACATTGTGGTATCATGATCCGAAATTTAAAAAAGTTACGTCACTGTCAATTAATACACTAAGAAGTGTCCAGGCTGGTGCGCCGATATTATAAAATGCTGTAAATAAAGTACTGTAGGTAACCTGCAGAGAGAGGATACGATCTCATTGAAAATCTAATATAGCATCAAAATGACACGGTCACTATAAATCGATTACAAACACAATTCATTTATAATTACGATGTTTTCAATCTGGTTGATCTCATTTGCAACTCTACTTTATGGATGAACATAGCATTGCGTTGCCTTTTGTCCAATTCTGAAGAAGTATTATTATTTTTTCTAACTTGAAAAAGAAGTGTGTATTTGATTATGAGTCATCTTGGTTGAAAAATGTCAATAGACAATTTTCCTTTCCGGCTCAGCAGATAATTTAATAAATAAAGTAAAAATATGTCAATTATAGTTCATTATACATTCTATCGATAATCATACCTGCTTGTTGATTATTTGAATTTTTAGCTGTTCAGAGTAACTGGAGCTAATTCAAAGGAGAGGAGCTGGGTAAATTCCAGACCGAGCAGCTGTCATCGCCAAGGCGCACGCCGTGTCTTCAGGTAAAGTAAAAGTGCATGTTTTGGACAATAGGTGGAAACTGGAGTGTCTCCGAGCCCATGCAACATGCCAACTTCACACAGACAATCCACAGCCGAGATTCAATTAGAGAGCCTTCTCACTTTGAGGCACCACAGATGCACTTACCACTCTACCCCAATCAAAATAATTCATTTGGATCGGAAATAACACTCGCAATTGAATTGAATACACTTTATTGTCATATGTGCTGTACGTATGTGTAACATACAGCACAGATGAAATTTCTTCCCCCTCAACATAAAACAAGAGGAGCCGCTGCGGGTGATCGCGCCGCCATCAAAAGAAAAGTTGACCCAAAAAAATGACAAAATAATACAAGACAACACATGAAACACAGACAATTGTGCAATGCAATATATGATGGCAGTACAGGTACAAAGTAAAATAGTTTCATGTTGAATTCAAGAAAAATGGGATCCATAAAACGTTCCAGTCAATTTCTATTAAGAGATCTGAGGCTCTCTCAGCTGAGTTAACAGCCAGAACAGTTCCCCAGCACATAAAAAAAAAAAAGCCTCCTCTAACAGAGCATTGGCTCACAGGTAATTGGCCTGCTGATTAATTCAAAGCACCCGAAAAGCTTCCCGGCCCAGACGGGCACATAATGTGGACTCATCTCGCACCACTCCAGAAACGGATTTTACTTGGAAACTTTTACTATTTCCAAGCTACTCAAGCAGACAGCGTCCATTGGTATGCAAATGCATCATCCCTGAGGGGGTTGTAAAGTTGCGCGCTAAGTGAGCCGGTAGAACCCTGACAGTATCATCTCCTCAGCGTCAGGCTGCTCAAATCCCTTTTCTAGTTGACAAGCTTGTCAATATTTCTACCTCACGGACACACATCATTTCACTGCACATGAGCGGGCTGAGAGGTATGAAGTGAAGGCAAAGGAAAACAACAAGAGCGTCAGTTGCAGACACCAGCTGCTATCCAGCAGAAGTCATTTGAATGCACTTTGCCTCCTCCCTGTTGAGGTTTGCCACGTCAGTCTAAACACTTTCAGCTTTACTACAATGACATGCTCAGTCACCTTGAAAGGGGCTATTTGTCTCAGATTCACAAGGTAAAGAGAGGTTTAAAAAAAGTTTCATATCCTGTTTGAAGACTCACTCACTCTCATGTCATGTTTTTTGGGTGCGTTGTGTCTTTCAGGGCACCTCAAAGTTTTGCAAATGAGGCATTTGACCGTGACGGTGACAAATAGAAGCCTTGACGACTGAAGAGCAGTCGTGAACTCTAAACAAAGCTAGGCCGACAAAAAGCCTAATTATTCTCAATTGTGGTGAATGCGAGCCAATTGGTGAAATTGGACACTATCGCCGTTTCTTTCGGTGGCTGCAAATTGTGATACGATTCAAGTTGGGATGCATTACATCACAAGTCTCACGCTTAAAGAATCTTATCAGAGTATTGAGCCAGCCGGTGATTCACTGAGGTGAAGATAAAGAATAATGAAAGCCCACATCAGACTTAAACTTGCTTTATCCCTCACGTGACGCATGCCTTCAATTCTTGTTCAGCCTGGGGAATGCTGCAAACAGATTTATCATCGTTGTGACTTGACATAAGCTTGGCTAATAATGACAGATCCTTTCGCCGATAAAATTCAGCACTATTCTTTTAAAGTACCCAACTAACGGTAATACTCAGTCATCCTGGCATTCTCCATTGAGCACCTTGTTTATTTATTTTTTCTTGACCTATGCTCTTCTCGCTTACAATTTGTTTTCCATCTGAAATCGTTATTCAATGTCGCCTGACTCTGACTGCCATATTCTCTGCATTTCCCATCGTATACTGTTAAAAAAGAAAAATACTTTCAAAGAAACAGATCTGTAACTCTACAAAACACCGACTGTAAGTGTGACTTGAGCTTTAGATAACACTTCCCCCATTGACTTTATACTTAAAATGGCAAACCAATCACTGTTACTTGTTAGAAATGAATGCAATACTTTGAGTAGGTAGCTTCTTCGAGCCTTTTGACATTTTCTTGCAAATACCACCCAACAAGAAACAATTTTACTGAAAGGGGGCCAGATCATGCAAAATCAACTTTTGAGCTTTTAACCATATTCAAATGCTTATTCCTCACCAAAAACACTCCCAAAGTGGGGTTTTCCTTCTAAGCACCAGGCCCCCTAATCCAAAAAACCCCCCACTTGGTCGACACTTTTGTGCATCACAAAGTCATGCGATTATACACATCACCATTTTTTCCTTGTTCACATCCTCAGTTAGGTGTGCCAAAATTGTCTTTTCACTAACCGAGGTGGCACTTCTAATATTTGTCGTGTCTATTTTTTATGATAAGAGGAGTTTCTGGTGTATTTTGAAGAAGTAATTCCTCGTAGTTTGGAACCATTTGCCATCAGAGTATGATGACGATGATATGCTTGCGTTTGTCAAGTGGTTCTATTATGACTTTGTTGTACATATTAAAATCATGTGTTTTCTGGAACGTGCTAAATATGTCATATGCATAACCTCGCCATCATGACAACGATAATTAATGTGGCAAGAAACCACATTAATGCGGAACACATTTGAGCCATTAAATGCAATCCCATGTGGACGTTTTGGACCTAATGCAAATGAGCATGCCTCATTACATCCCTTTATCTCTCGCTTTGGTGTGGCGTGTCTGAATCTGTTTTCTGCACAGTTTTGTGTTCTTTAGAAAAATAATTCCATTGCTCGCATGATTAAAGTCATGAAAAAATACGAATGAATTAATGAGACGAGATATACTGGGGTACACACACATTAGCTACAAAGTATACCTCCCATAAAATGGCAACTCAAAATGGCTCTAATGTCTATTTGACCATTGCAATTTCACAAAGTCAATTGAAAACATTTTTCTGACACATCGCGATAATTCCATTCTTTTGATGGATTGTCAGAAGGTCTGCTCCTAACCTGATTTCAGAAAGAAGAGGAAACAACATTTTCAAATTTAGCCCCTACATCCAATCCTATTTGACTCTGACAAAAGTGCACAATACATTGGGAATTGTATTCCTGGCCGCTTTCCATCTGGGGGATCACATTCAGCAGTGACACAGAATTGGACAAATTATTCTGAAGCATGCATTGCTGTCTGGCTCCACTGCCCTTGAAAGACATAAACCACTATGAGTGAATATGTTATGCAGGGTCTCATATTGGTTTGTTTGCCTCTCCCCGTGAGTAGGAAAATACAGACGTACGATTCATCTCATAGGGAAGGGTCTCGGCCCTTGCGGAAGCAGTAAAACCACGCAGCGCTGAGGTTCAGAAAATACCATCAACCATTTTAATCAAAAGAACTGATGAAATTTATGACACCACCGGTTAATGTCAGCTTTTTGCCACAGCTGCTTGGGTGTTTGATCCCCCCAAAATTACACAATAATCTGTCTTCTGCAAACCAGTTATTTGTCACAGAGGCAAACAGATGGGTGCCGTGACTTTAAGAAAGTCAGACTGATCCGATCTAGATAGTTAGTCATGGTTCCAAATAATTTGAGTTTTTGACACCGATCCTTCTCAAGCCGAAAATATGTGCGTAGCGACTAGTGGACATCGAGCTCAAAAGGTCAGACGACAAGTTGGCAAGCCTTCTTTAGGCTTTTGAATTTCTTTACCAAATTATTCCACTTTGATAGAAACGGTGATTTATTGCAGATTTATTTGATGTAAATATATTGATTACCACGTAATTGCAGTGTCATCACTATAATTGATGGTCAAAGAGAATACTAAATTATATTATATGCATGCCTAGATGGGGCTTTTTGGGGGGATGTTGCATGTCAATGATAATGTATTATTGCGGGTGTTCAAGAGTCCTACTTGTTTTGGATCTTTCTCACTAGGGACCTTGAGAACCTCGATGGTAGGTCAACTGCCGTGGACTGGCATGCATAAGGGACACAGCTTTATATTAAAGTTGATGATGCCTTCAGTGCTAAAACGGCAGTCTATCTCAACTCTAAATGGACTTGAAGGTTTCTTCAGCACGGCAAGGAGGAGCTGACACCATCTCAAGGTTGTCTCCTCTTCATTTCCAATTACTGTACAAAGAACCCAGAGCTCAGGGCTCCATTATAAACCGAGGTGTGTGTGTGTGTGTGAGTATATGTGTGTGTGTTTGGAGTAAAGTTTTGCCTTTTAGTCATTTCTATCAATTTAAGCAGCCCAGCAGTCTAATTTTACATTGCATGAATATCACAAGGATTAATCTCTGCCAGTGGCTACAAATCTCTTTTCGACTCTCATACCACAAATTCCCTTCAACATTCTTTGAAATTTTTCATTACAATGCCAGGTGACTCGGAGAATTGTCAAAGAGTTTGCCACACGCACACACATACTAACAGTTATTCCAATTCAATTTTGAGAAGGCAATGTAACCAATCCCAGGCAGCAAATTGAGGAGATATCAATTGAAGGCCTATTGTCCCTGTGGCCATGTTGGAGATGGGGTGAGGACTGGTGTCGGAAATGGGGAGGGGTCGTGTTATGGTTCAAGAGTTTTGATTTGGGAACACAATTGTGGCTCCGATAGAATTTTATTGCTTGACAATAAATTCAATGTAATAACTGCTGTGCAGGTCTGCATGCCTAAGACGGCATAGGGTGGCGGGTAGGAGAGCAGACAGTAGAAAAGCACAGGCGAATTGTATAAATAAAAAATGGAAGGGGATCGAGAAGAATTGCATCATGAAAAGATATTCCGTTCGATTCCAACAATTAAAATAACAAAGTGTCATTGGAACACTGATTCCTGATCCTTAGAAGTCAGCGCTTCTTTTCAACGTGAAGCCTGCGTTCCATTTGTATTTTTCCATTTGTACACGTTCAAATTGGAATCCTCACTGAAGTCAGAGATCCCACATCACACCGTGGTTTTATTGTTGTTTTGATTGTAAGGTGTCCTTGAGTGTTTTGAAATGCGCTTATAAATAAAATGTATTATTATCACAACCGAGCTGGCTTTCGAAGTGTAAACAAGTCGATGGCCCTGTAATCATATGTTTATTGTCAATTCAGAATAGCTTTTGTCATCGTGTGTGTGTGTGTGTGTGTGTGTGTGTGTGTGTGTGTGCGTGTGTTTGTGTGTGTGTATGTGTATAAGACAAGATAAGACATCCTTTATTGTCTCACAATGGAGACATTTGAAATTTAAGCACCTGAGTTCGGAGGGATTTGATTTCCAAACGGTATTAGTTCAACATTAATTCAATGATAAATAAAGTTGTTGCACACAATTGTTGTCTGTGCATCATTGGACGTAATAATCTCGCAATGAAACTTCATTCTGTGCTTAATTAAAATCTAATGAAGACTAGCGGCGAGTGTCGTCAGCCTCAAGTAGCTTTCAGACAATGTGTGACTCCTCTCCTAGTTTCCACTGCCTATGAGTGAGCAGTGATGGATTACATCAGTGAAGTCCGCAGCTTGTCGCTTTTTCAACCTTTTTGAGCAAAGTGATCCGGGATTTTTAATTTCTATTTATTTTTTAATATTCATGAGGCAGTGCTAAAGCCATTATGAAGCAGTGTTCAGTGATTTCTCAAAGTTCTTATCCTGAGTTCAATCTCATGATGTATTCTAAAATTATTCAATGATCAGTCCATTTCTTTATTTTTATACACAGTCAAACCTCGGTTTTCGTCCATAATCCATTCCAGAAGGCTGTTCGAAAAGCAAAATTGTTCGAAAACCGAAACCACGCTCTTTTTAAAATAAAAATGTTCACTGAACACGTCTGCTCACAGTGGAAAGCAACACGAGGAAGCGTCACTTCCTTGTGTAAGGAAGGCGAGAGGAGTCAAATGGTGCATTCAAGTGCACTCAGTTTGTTCGAGAAATTTGTTCGTCATCCGAGGCATAAAAAACTCACATTTTTTGGTCGAAAACCGAATTGGTCGAGAACCGAGACGTTCCAAAACCGAGGTTTGACTGTATAAGTGAGGGTATTCCATTTATTTTTACACTAAGTACATCATGCCAGTCTCATTCAAGTACATATTCGCAAAATCAACCTATCTGGCTAAAACATGACTGTATTTATATGAAGGTGTCTCATCCGGACATCTGCCGCCAACCTTCCCTTGATGCATTACGTGTTGCCGCATGCATTATGAATGATGCACTATTGACAATTTCTGTCGAAGCAAATTATAACAGATGGGGGGAAAAATGGCAAGTGTTTCAGGTTATTTGGTCATCTGTATGTATTGCATGCATCTTGAGTGTCTGTTTCTAATGCCGGGAGTTACTTACGGTTTATCGCCAAATTGGCTGAAACTTCAGATTTTATTTGCCCTGGAGCAAGACTCCAGGGCAAGAGAATATAAACTGTGTTGACAAGGCTACACTCATTTGAGAATAAGGTATTGGGAAGGAATCATTGTGTCAGGAAACGTGCAAGATATAATGCGACATATAAAAATAGCACAACTGAAGAACAAAAACTGAAGAAGTGCAATGGTGTGCCCGGTTCAATCAGAGAAGCAGTCTTCTTTAACTGGAAGCGTAGACACCCCTTTTCACTAAATGAAATGAAAGGAAAAAATGTGTATGTCACGTACAGAACGCCACTGATGTGCTTCCGAGCGTCGAATCTGATGAAACGTCTGTCAACAGCACATGCTTCTTACGAAATGAGTGGCGGTGACCACTGAAGGAGACCTGAGATCAACACAAATGGTGATTGACTAAACATTGTCCACAAGCTTTTATCTCAGATGGAGTTTTACAAGCTGGTAGCCGCATATGATATGGGGGGGAAGTCGAACTAAATCGAAGCCCTCGTTGCCAAAATACCACGAGAAGAACGGATATGCATGCCATGCAAATAGTCGCTCTCTAAATACCATGTACACGCTCAGTAAGTATAAATAATATTAAATATTGTAAAATATCTGTTAGATTTATTTCACTACTTTATCAACACAGTAAATATACTGTATACACAATAATTCATAATGCAGTCAAACCTCGGTTTTCGTCCCTAATCCGTTCCAGAAGGCTGTTCGAAAACCGAAATTGTTCGAAAACCGAAACCACGCTCTTTTTAAAATAAAAATGTTTACTGAACACGTCTGCTCACAATGGAAAGCAACACGAGGAAGCGTCACTTCCTCGTCTACCCGAGGAAGCGTCACTTCCTCGTCTACCCGAAGAAGCGTCACTTCGTGTAAGGAAGGCGAGAGGAGTCAAATGGTGCATTCAAGTGCGCTCAGTTTGTTTGAGAACCGAAATTTGTTCGTCATCCGAGGCATAAAAAATTCACATTTTTGGTCGAAAACCGAATTGGACGAGAACCGAGACGTTTGAAAACCGAGGTGTGACTGTAATGTGATGAGACTCAATTTGTTCCACAGCAACTTCAAAAGAGTTTGCATTTGTGCACACTGGTGCTGTTCGCAATTGTTTCATTATAACAGCGGTCAACAATATGATGCCGGCAGTACCAAGTGGCCCTCAAGGAGGAACATGCTGCAAGTCTTTCGAGTCTTCTAAAACAGTTGTCAACACCAAACGGCAGTTTGGTTATTTTAACCCGTGTGTTTACCTGTGGACGAATGGAATGGAAATCTGAACAAAATTTAAAAGACGTTGAACCATGTCCTAAAAAAGGCCGCACATTTGTCTGTGTGCTTACTGCATGCTTGTATGTCCATCAGTTTGTATATAGATGAGATGATGAGAAGGAATGAAGGTCAATCAGACACTCTTCATTCTATATGTTGAAAAAGGAAAGAAACAAAGAAAACAAGGCTCAGGGATGGGGCGACCTATCAACCATTCTATATAAAGGAATGGTTGAAAGTCTGAAATTACCAAGAATCTAAAAACTATAATAACAAGTCTGAGAGAAAAGGGCTTTCTAACCACGAAGTGAGTGCAGTGATTCACCATATTTCTAATGACAGTCTAACTACAGGCAAAGAACTGTATGGCTTCTTTGTGTTAGCCAATAATAGCACTCAGGAGAAATCCTTTTATCGAATGTTTGTGAAAAGTCGTTTTTTTTCCTCTTTTTTTTTAAATTTGCAGATTTCTATGCCAGTAGAGTCCAAACGGAGTGAAACTCTTCAGACATGCAAGATCCAAATCACCCTTCAGGAACAAAGACCTTTCAAAATGCACCGTATTTGAGTGCAGTGAGATTCAAGCAGTGAGAGAAATGCATCCTTGACAAATATTATATGGCCATAATATTTGACTGAAGGCTGACTCAAAGCTGAATGGCAGTTAGTTCTCAGTCGTGTCCAGTTTCCATTTTGCCATTTTCTCTCCAGAAGCCCCGATGACCCCCATCAGCACCACGCATTGGCCATTTACATAAAATGATGCTCATCGCTTTGCTAGGCGATTAGAAAGCCAAATTTTATGTTGACATCCGGAGGGTTAAGGGGATATTGACAAAAACGGAAAACGATATAGAATATTGGTGTATTGTTTGTGCTTTGTTTTGTTTTTTGTAGGAATGTGTTTGTCATGGAATAAAATTGTCAAGGGACAAATGTTAACCCTTTTTGATGAGCACTTTGGGAAAAATGTGAGCTCCAATTTAAAGCGTGTGTTTGTAGTTGTTTTTTTTTTTTTATCACGCGTGGGTGCTATTACTCAGCGCCCCCAAATAAATGAAATAATGAACCAAACAAAGTTGGCTTGCATCTCTGATTAAAAAGATTTCTTTTATGTTTTTGTTTAGATGACATTTGGATTTGTTCCCCCGTGCCATATTTGTCTCCGCCTGTTCTCGTCATCCGTGTCCCTTGTGTTGAAACAATCACCTCCCTCAACCCTTTGTGTCTTGTCCAGGTGTTTCACGTTGTCTCATCACTTTGCTTGTATTTAGTTCCCTGAGTTGTCAGTCTTCGTGTGTGTCTGTGTGCCCCCTGTCATGTTTTCAGTTATTTTTTTTCCAGTGTACCCTAACCCTAACCCTTTTTTTGTAAATATATTGTGCTCAGTCCACCCTGCTTCTCTTGCCTTACTGCTTTTTGAGGTCCTCTAACCAATGCAAAACGTGACAATTTGTAAACATTTGTTGGCCGGTGATATGAGGTTTCTGAGTAGAGGGTAAATCCTAAGGCATAATTTGCATGATACAATTGCATTTTAAATAACTGCTTCAGGCTGAAAAGATGGTCACAAGCATATACTTGAAAAGACAGCATATGATCTGGGTCAAATTAAGATTTAGAAATGTCTTTCAGCTATTTCTACAAGAGTCTTTGATCGAGCCCACATGTATTTGAACCTCGTTAATGCAGTTTTGCATGCAGCCAATCAAATTGTCTTCAAGGCAGAGAGTAGAAAGAGGGTTCATGCCATGCATCCTTGACTCAAGCGTGCTTGTTTTTAATTTGTTATCAGTCATGATTAAATTGCAGGTCAATAATAATGAATAATAAAGTGTTAGTTTTGGCGAGCTGACCTCTGGAAGTCAACAACAAGCCCAATGACGAAAATCTTTACCGATTGATGCGCCTCAAAAAAAAAAAAAGGTCAAAATTTGATGTTGAGAAGAGATACTGTTTAAGAGCATCCGGTGAATGTCTTTGCAACCTTTAATATACGATGATGGAGGAAAACCAACATTCGCTACGTTCACAAACAAGAAGTCAGACTGACACATTTTTCTTATAATCTGTTTGTTTTCCTTTTTGTTCAAATATATTTTTTTATTCCAGTTTGTTTCAGCAGGCGGCATCGCGTCGCTCGACGCACTTCCACAGTTTGGCGGGCTTTTGTGGCGTCGACGCAGCCTGGACTGAGTCAATGCAGTCTGTACTGTGTCAACGCTGTTCCTGTGTTGAATTGAATTGAATACAACTTTATTGTCAAATGATAATAGTCAAGTGATCGTCACGAAGCAGCACACGCAACGACACGTGGATTGCTCTGTGAGCTCGACGCATGCGTCGACGCATCGGTGTTGCTGGACTCATCACTAATATATATATATATACAGTCAAGCCTCGGTTTTCGGACGTCTCGGTTCTCGTACAATTCGGTTTTCGAACTAAAATTTCGAGTTTTTTATGCCTCGGATGACGAACTAATTTCGGTTCTCGAACTAACTGAGCGCACTTGAATGCGTCACTTCACTCCTCTCGGCTTCGCTAGCTCGTGTAGCAACGCTACCTCGTGTAGCTTCGCGAGGTAGCGAAGCCGAGAGGAGGTAGCAAAGCCGAGAGGAGTGAAGTGACGCTCCCTCCTGTCGCCGCGCTCCCTCGTGTCGCGTCGCTACACAGGAAGCGACCATTGTGAGCAGACGTTTTTGTATTGTTCAATAAAAAAAAGCAGACGTGTTTGGTGAGACACTTCTGTTAGCGCAAGTGAAATCCCCCTCTTTTCATAATGGTTTGCCCTGGCAGCACAGGGGAGGGGGTGGGGGCGCGCGTTTGTTTACATTTCAATGCAGCGGCACATAATGAACACTCTGGTGTCCGGTGTCTCATTATTATGCAATAATCGTACAGAAACAACTTGTGAGCAGACGAGTTTGTATTGTTTGATTAAGATTTTTTTTTTTAAAAGCAGACGTGTTTGGTGAGAACTACGTTATATTGGACTGTTATTTTTGCATCGTGTATCAGCCCCTAATCATGGCACCAAAGAAAGCAAGTGGAAGTGGTGAACCTGGTGAAGAAAAGAGGAAAATAGGGTGCAAAACTATAGAATTTAAGAACGATTTAATCGCAAAATATGAGTCAGGTGTGCGTGTGTCTGTGTTGGCGAAGGAGTTCGGGATGCCGAAATGCCCCGCCTACTGCCTGCTGACAGCTGGGAGAGGCGCACGCCCCACGACAGATAGAGAGAAAGATGTTCCTTCAATTTTTATGTTACTATGTTAATGTTAAAATTGGTAATCTCCCATTACATTTGTACAGTTTATGGTGTGAAGTTGTAAAAATAAGTGGTTTTAAAAAGTTGTTTTCTTGACTAGGAACAGATTAAAACATTTTACATTGATTTCAATGGGAAAAATGGTTTCGGTTTCCGAACAATTCGGTTTCCCAACAGCCTTCTGGAACGGATTAAGTACGAAAAGTGAGCATTTACTGCTCACTGTGATTACAATCACCTTTAGTACCCCTCGACTTCCACCAGTTTTAGAACCACCTCCAGAGGACGTGTTTAACATCAAAAGAGGAACTGGTATCTCAGGTTTCTGTGTTCCTCCCATCACATCAAAGCTCAGTCCGAAGACAATAGTGGGTAGTGGTGGTCTGGTCTCACCTCACCACTCCCAACTTTTTCCAGCCACACCGGGTCAGATGACATGTTCATTTCTTTGTTTCTGGGATTTGCATGGAGGCGTAACTGCCCGCCTCTCATGATCATATTGTCTCTATATAATCTCATGACTGTGTTTTTTATTCGCTTCCTGATGAAATCTGAGACTCTCAGGGGCCCGAATCGATTCGTATTGTGTTGTGATAAACTGCAGCCTTTTTGAGAAATAAATGAACCTGTGTCCAGGGAGGGCCATAAGGAAATGTATATATATATATATAGTATCTCCTTTGCATTCCCTGGTGTTGATTCTTCCGTGAAAAGAATTGGCAGCATTATTGAAAAACAAAGCACAAGAATGGGAGCAAGTTTGTCACATGTTCATTCATTCTGGTCAAGCAGCATTGCTTGCTACAAGCAGTCAAACAGAGAAAAACAAAGCGTAATTGTTGAGACGAATCGAAATTACACCACATGCTTGCACTGCACTTCCTGATATGAGTGGAAACGCAAGGCGGGGAATTCAAAGGGGCACTGTTGTCATTCAGGACTTTAGTCTAATAATGGGTTGGGATTGATGTCCAATTGAGTGAATCATTTTACAAAGTGAGAATAGGAGAGTTTTATTTGGAGTGGCTGACTGGGTGGTTTTGTGTGGTGTGAAAATGTATGTTTGTCCTTGGCCTCGTTTATGGTTCTGTTGAAGTAAATAATAAATGAACAACCCCATTGTGAAAAACTTCAATTGCTCTATTGTATATATTATAGCAGAGGTGTCCAAACTAAGTACCGGGTGACTTTTTTTTTTCATAAACAGGAGTAAACAAAGGCAGTTGCAATATTTACAGTGAAACTCCTCGACAACGAAATCATGTTGGCAGCAGGAAGTTTTCCTCAACAGGGGACTACTCACGATAGCAAATTTTATCTCAGATTTAAACACACACACACACACGCACACGCACAAACATATGTGTACTCTTTATTTTTATTCCAATAGTGCATAAGTATGAGCATACACTTCTTTGATATATATGGCCTGTGTAGAAAGGAAAAAAAATGGAAAAAGAAATTGCTAAATTTATGATCAGCATTCTCTTTCATTTACAATTTCTTGCATAATGTATTTTACTTTGCTTCCTCCATCTTTCATTTTGATCACTTTTACCCTCAAGTGTCAGAGCTCTTCTTTTCTTAACTCCTTGGCATGCAAAGGTTTTTGTAACCATTTTAGCAATGCAACGTTCGTGCTGCGTCTGAAACTAACAATAACAAATAACTCTTGTACTACAGCGCATATGTAAGCCAGTGTGGTGGTTGCTGTTGCCGTTTCCGAGCTAAGCAGTAGCGGTGGCTGTGGCAGGCTGAGGTCGGATTAGACTTTTGCGGAAGGCTTGTTTTCGTTGGAGTGAACCTCGTTGCAAGGCGAGGGCAGAGAAAAAGATGTTGTATTACGCAACAGGGGGACTTTTTGTTGTAGGGGGAGCAGAAAAGTGTGAATGGCTTTCATGCATGAAGATTTTTTTCACACTTGCGGGTATTTTCACCCATGTCGGTTTCGTTGTAGAGGAGTTTCACTATATATACAATTTTTGAGATGAAATACTTTGTAGATTTAAGTCGACAATAGTTGATAAAGATGTGCACAATTCAGATATGACAGGAATTTTTGAGATTTTGGGTTTAGTTCCCCTTTCATTTTTCCAGCTTGTAATACTTAACTGGGGCCTCAAAGACTGGAGATCATTTGAAACCATAAAATTCTGTCCATATTTCATACTATTTATTTAGTTTTGTTTGAAACACTTTTAAAGCTTTTATTGAGTGTTGGTGAATTTGGTTCTTTGTTTCCCCTTTTATCAGTAACACCCTTTTATGTTGAAGGTGACCAGATCCTCAAAGGTCCTGAGAATCTCAATTGTGTCTTGAAGGGACTTTCATTCACAGTATACACTTTCATATTGCTGTATTGCGGTTTTTCATATAGTCACAAAATACTTTCGTTTCGGTGCTGCCGCTCATGGTTATGGATGATTCAGGTGAAGGTTTGGAATGCCTGACTGCAAATAATGATGTTTTGCTGAGTGTCAATGAGAGACTGTTTGCATTTGGGTGTGATTGAAGAAGAGGGGGTGCCAAGGTGCCACGAGCAAGAGGGGACGCCGGCTGGACCCCTGGACTGGAGATCACAATCGGCACTTAAAAAGGCCACCGCAGCAGGATGGCCACTTCCAACAACAAAAGATGGCCAAATTTGGAAGACCATATCCACATCAAAGGAAGATTCACAATAGAAGGACAATTCACACCTGGTCTGACAGATGCCGTTGATAACACCCGGATGTCCTCAAAGACCATTTGCCCAAGCCTGAACACACACACACACACACACACACACACACACACACACACAAAATGAAAGGCACACCCTTTTTGGAGAATTGTATTAAAAGGTGGGTCAAGGGAAAGGCATCTTTGTCACTCTGCCTCGTGACCCTCACGGTCAGGAGAAGTCGATGACCCAGAGCTCTGTTTAGAATAATTGGCTTGACGTGTGCTGTATTAGACTATTTTGTTAGGGATTAAATACTTTTCTGTGTTATTGACTCGATAGATGTGTGCATGTGGTCATTCCTGAGCCCATCAACGAGCACGCCGGAAATCCACCAAGGTATTTGATTATTGGTCAAATAGTGTGGAAATTCCGCCTTCAGTCTCAAGGTGGATGTTGTGTTTTTCAAAGGCAACATTCATAATTCCTCGCTCCTCGCTGCTTCGACCACAACATGGAATTTGTTCTCACACCAGCACATAGAGGAGTATCTCTGTTCTCATTCAATGTGCATCAAGGAGTGAGGTGTGAGCATGGAGAGGGTTCCACTCATTAAATTGTGGAAACTCTGACCTTACCTTTACAGAAGTCATTTTGCACCTCGGCAGTGACATATGAAATGGGCATAGGCGAACTGGGCTGTAAGTGCAGCAGGACTTCAAGACTTGAACAGCACATCCTTCATTGATTATTTTTGCTGCAACAAAATATGTTGCTCTGTCACTATTTTGGTTGGGCAATTCTGAATTATAAAAATGACTTAATTTCACAGAGTAATAGTTATTAGGAATGTAAGTCAGTAATTAGCATATTATCACCGGTATTTAGCAAAATAAAGGAAATAAAAATGTTCCCTAAAGTAAGTTTTGATGACTGAACAGTTTTTGCACTGTACTGTATTCATTTTCTCAAATTGTTTAAGGCCAGGCGGTCCGGTAGTCCAGTGGTTAGCACGTCGACTTCACAGTGCGGGTTCAATTCCAGCTCCGGCCTCCCTGTGTGGAGTTTGCATGTTCTCCCTGGGCCTGCGTGGGTTTTCTCCGAGTACTCCAGTTTCCTCCCACATTCCAAAGACATGCATGGCAAGCTGATTGAACACTCTAAATTGTCCCTAGGTGTGAGTGTGGGTGTGGATGGTTGTTCTGTCCCATGCGATTGGCTGGCAACTGATTCAGGGTGTCCCCCGCCTACTGCTCGAAGACAGCTGGGATGGCTCCAGCACCCCGCGCAACCCTAGTGAGGATGTAGCGGTGGGAAAAATGAAGGAATGAATGTTTAAGGCCAAAAAATGCCCAAATTCTAGGACGAATCTGATGATGATCCACAGCAACATTTCTACACCTTTATCAGTCGTCAGAAACGTGCGAATGAGGAGTGTGTTTGTGTTGGCAGATTGAGTCTAGGGAGGTCGACTCACGATCAGCTCTGCTGTGACACTGACATGCATGCAGCTGTTTACCGTAGTAATCTTATAAGCATGTTTGAGTTTAATTTAATCCCACATGAAACATAAAGCATCTAGCGGGCAGGCTGAGAGGAATTTCAACACGGAGATGATCTATTTATGACCCGTCATTTGCGTGACGTCATCTATAATTGATGTTGCCATGAAATGACAACATCAGGGAGCGAACGTCTCATTTCTCCAAACATTCGTCCTTGCTCCTTGGTTGAATTACTTGATTCCTGGATGCGATTTCTAGCGGGTGGACCGAACATGTAAGGACAGGAGCGAGGACCTTGGGCTGCGGAGGGTGCAATTAAAAAAAAAACAAGATGAGCCATTGTCACATCTGCCCCATGACCTGCCCCCGTGTCACCCAATCAGCTCTGAGCCTTCTATTGCATTCTACCCAGCGCTTTGTAACTCTAATTAACCCGACTCTAGATTGCACTTTAATTTCTGCCTTGATTGGATCGCTGCTGTCATTGCCATTGTCAACTGCTCTCTCTTTTGTTACGTGTTATGTGGAAAAATAAGAGATTTCTTCATCGAGTGAGGCCTATCTGTCTCCCTCCATAACTAAAATCTGTCATGTTTCGGTTTGGGACCAACAGGTGGCACTGTAGGGCTCCCCCTGCAGCTGCACACCTGTTGGTCGTTATGTCATTAGCTCTTTAAAAGGACTCCCGCCCGGCCACTCATTGTCGGGTCATTGTTTCTTTGTTGCTGTTTGCCACTGTCATGTTTGTTTGTTTGTTGCTATCAGGTTTGTTTCAGTCATGTTTCGATTACTGTTATGTTTTAGCTTCAGTCGTGATGTTTTGTTTGATACTTTGGAGTGTGTTTGTTTTGGATGAAGTTTTCTCTGTTTTAATACAATTTGTCAAGTACACCCTGCTCCTGCCTGCTCTTTGGGGTTCACCACCTTGCAACGTGTCAAAATCAATTTCTACTCAGAAGGTGAATTTTAGAACAGCCTGTGGTGAGCACGTCAGCCCATCAGTCACCAATGCATCGGTTACAGTATCGTGGACGACAACTAATTGGCATTGAATGTATTTACTACGTCACTCGCAGGCGTAGCACAAGTTGCTAAAAACAAAGAACATCGTGATCGACCTTTTGGTCACACAGACCACAATGACTTAGTCCCATATTTTATTCACCAACCACCATGCTGTTTGTATATGTGTGTTTGTTTTATTTTGTTTTGTTTTTTTGCATACACATGTGTGACATAGTAAGTACACTCTGGATGCCGACTGGCTGGGCCAGCCGAAAATAATGACCCAATGATGACTGACGGACAGATGTGCCCACCACTGAGAACAGCAGTTATCCATGTCGTGTGTGTAACCCCTCACCACCCGACTACAACTTGTTTTGGACTACCTTCAGCAAAATAAAACACTTGTTAAATCCATCGTGAACACAAGGAACATAGAGTGTCACCCTGTCACCTGGGGACCATTTGTCAAATAAGGGCAATGGACTGAATGAGGATGCGAGAGCTACTGAGTATAACCCAAAGGCCACCATCCCCACAGTCAGGCATGCACGTTTTGTGCTCTGGGGATTATTATTTACTTTATTTTTTGTGCAAAGGGTGCGGTGCAACTTCACCATATTGAGGAGCCAATTCAAGGGGCCATGCGCTGTAGCATGTTGGAAAAATTCTGTTCCTCGATGCACGTATCATGCGACTTGCTCATCAAGAAATGTAGAATGTAAAGAGGTACAGCATCCATATCATCGAAGCTTTATCCTCACTAGGGTCGCGGGGGGTGCTGGAGACTGGGCAGTAGGCGGGGGCTGCCAGCCAATCGCACACAAGAACAACCATCCAAATGTAGACAATTTAATGTAATTGCCACGATGTTTTTGGAATAATGTGCAAACTGGGAATCGAACCTGGCACCCCAGCACAATACGTGCTAAAGTACCGGGAAGCGAGGCATTATAAGTGATACTGCATCTGTTACTCAAAATTGGCATAAACAAAAGAAGAAAAAAAAACTGTCTTCTGCGGCAATGAATTGGTTCTGGCATCATCTCAGAGGAGAAACGGATTGGAGGTACGATGGTGAAATGATTCAGAATCCTTGTAATTACCCACATGGGTTTTTAAGGATGCATGAAGGCTGGCAGACATGCAAAAGCAATTTTTGTGTTGTGTGCGACGGTTATTGCAACCACAAATCGGAGACTGATGGATCAAGTTCAAACTCATTTGAGAGTAATATGCTGTACCTTCGACATTGAGCTAGAATGAGAATCCCGCAGCTGTTGTGTATGCACAATGCTAATTATGAGGTCAAACGCGACACTTTAAAGTGGGATGGGAGGTCCTGGTTGAAATTTAACAGATAATTAGTTCATGTTGTCGTAGATATAAAGAGAAGACATTGAAGGCTTGATACACTTTTTATTATTTGTATACGCATATTGTAAAGATATAACAGGATGCATACCTGTCAACTTGTATGTTTTCCCCGTATTTTATACGTTTTTTTTATTTATCATTTCAAATCATGTACGGCGTATTACAACTTTTATACGGCGGGAAAAAAATTGTGAACTGATCTCAAAAAGACCATTTTGGCTCAAATCCAGATCGTCTCACCTGCTGGTAGCCAATGACAATGCCGTCGCCGATTGCTACTATTGTCACGGCAAACCAGCAAAAGTAATCCTCCATCGTATATTTTTTTTCATCGCTGCAAGCGGTCAGATTGATAAAGCATGATGTGAGCATGCGCGGTAACCCGTTGTACGGGATTTTGTTGCTTTGTAAGGGGAATCGTAATTATTTATAAGGGCAGCTATTAGCCGAGGTTGACGGCTATGAGGATGTAACTTTTTTCCGCTTTTCCATTGAACTTTCCCCTTTTGAATAGATACAGAGAAAGACACAAAGAAATCTAGATCTAAGATAAAGAGAAGTACCAACGTTGGGAACATTTTTCCGTCGCTAATATTTGTCTGTAGTGTCAGTTTCCCTCAATCCTTAGCTTGGCTTGAAGAAAACATTTTTCTATAAACAGTGGAGCCTCTGATTTTGCATGCCCCTCAGGTTGTACAATTGAAAAGTCACACAAAACTACTGATAATGAGCACAACACTTTGCCCTTGTGTGTGTGTGTGAACACACGCGTGTCGATGTGTCAGTGAGTCATACTGAGAGACAGACGGCTTATAGTCGACTGAAGAATAGATTTTGTTGAATTCATTCAATGTTATTTTTCCTAGTGGTTGCATGAAACAAAATGCTCTGAATCCAGATACATTTTAGTTTAAACTAATCATCGAGTTTAAAAAAAATGTATCTGGAACGAACCAGATTTGATTTTGTGCAGTCACTTGATGAAATAAAACGGAGTCAATTCAACACACCATTTTATTTAAGTGTTGTGATGGCAAAGGAGAACTGTGTGAGGGTGACATTAATAAAACAAACAAACAAAAGAATGTTGAAATGTTACTTAACCATCGTAATATGAAAAAGAAAAACATGGAGACATGTTTGGATGGATGAAGGTAATTTTCTTTGGGGAAATTGATGCAATAGTTTAGCCTTGGAAGTGCCACTGAGTTATTTTGTAATTATTACTCAAGTAATATCTTGCAAATCAGGGGAGGGTAGTTTTGCTGTACACTTTGCAACGAGACATCTATGTTATGTCTGTCATTTGTTTCAGCAACGTAATAACTGATGCAGAATTTCATATTCACCGTAGATGAAAATTATATTTTAATCCTTCAGTTCGTTGGCAGTTACCCTGCATTTGTATTGCACAGCTACCGGACTGCTGTGGAACATTATTTGCCACAGTTTGTGAAAAGACTAACAAAATCCAAATGCACATTACGACACAAGCTACTGTTCAGAATTTAAGGCGGGAAGAGGTGCTCCGTATAGTGCTTTTGTTTGTTGTGTTTTACTTGAGTTTTAAAGTATGGTGAAATCCATCATCGCATTCATCAATTTAGATGGGGAAAAAAAAGTGTTCTGCATCAGTGTGTGTAATTATTTAATCTATTACCCTGGAAGCACATAATCAGTCCATTGATCAACATTAGACAGGTCTAAGCCCATAATGAAAATAATTGTTGCTATTGCTCATTTTGTTTGAACTGTGAAGCAGCCCCGAGACTATTGGGGGGAGGGAGGTGCTTTGATCATAAAATGTCTCCCCTCCACCCGCCATTCTGAATCCAGCAAAGTCTAAGAAGTGAAATTGTGAAATAAAACGAACAAAATATCATAACGCGTAGCACAGGATGTAAATTGACAAATCATGACACGTTCATTGGAGAGTGCTTGTTGCTTTGTCAACCTATAGAATGTTAACGATGGAGATTGTGACAGTTAGGGAGTTTTGAGTTTTTGCTGCCCGTATCTAGAGCAGATGGCCACAGATCCATTCATCCAAGGCCTTAATAAAGCTACAGCTGTGAGCAGACCAAGGGAATCTACCACCAGATGGGCTTTCCTACTTCCTTTGAAAACCAAGCACCACTCAGTTTGAGGCTTTGCTTATGTGACACAGTGAAGTAAAACTGCAACACCTATAACTTCCCATACACGTCAGTTTAATACATTTACTGATAACGGACATCACGTCATAAAACTAACATTTAAAAGGCTACATGGATCAGCCAGCACAATATTTTCATTTTGCGAGAGGATCCCTTAACTGCAGTTTGCACCTTTTAAATACAGTCAAACCTCGGTTTTCGTCCATAATCCGTTCCAGAAGGCTGTTCGAAAACCGAAACTACGCTCTTTTTAAGATAAAAATGTTTACTGAACACGTCTGCTCACAATGGAAAGCAACACGAGGAAGCGTCACTTCCTCGTCTACCCGAGGAAGCGTCACTTCCTCGTGTAAGGAAGGTGAGAGGAGTCAAATGGTGAATTCAAGTGCGCTCAGTTTGTTCGAGAACTGAAATTTGTTCGTCATCCGAGGCATAAAAAACTCGAAATTTTGGGTCGAAAACCGAATTGGACGAGAACCGAGACGTTCGAAAACCGAGGTTTGACTGTATTAGTGTACATGTGCCTTCATTGAATTAAGTGGTCAAAAACAGTGTTTGATTGTTCATTAGAAAAGAACATAAGACGGAAATTAGTCAGTGCATTGAAAGCAGTTCAATGACAGCTTCACGATAAATTGCTGATTATAGTTTTAAATTTTACATTGATAATCTTTTTTTTTTTTTAATGTGTCTGCTATCCATCCATCCATCCATTTTCCGAACCGCTTGATCCTCACTAGGGTCGCGGGGGGTGCTGGAGCCTATCCCAGCAGTCTTCGGGCAGTAGGCGGGGGACACCCTGAATTGGTTGCCAGCCAATCGCAGGGCACACAGAGACGAACAACCATCCACGCCCACACTCACACCTAGGGACAATTTAGAGTGTTCAATCAGCCTGCCATGCATGTTTTTGGAATGTGGGAGGAAACCGGAGCACCCGGAGAAAACCCACGCAAGCCCGGGGAGAACATGCAAACTCCACACAGGGAGGCCGGAGCTGGGATCGAACCTGGTACCTCTGCACTGTGAAGCCGACGTGCTAACCACTGGACTACCGGGCCGCCCCATGTGTCTGCTAAGCATGTTCAAAAAAACACACTAGTGAGATGTAACTGTGATATGAATCACGCGTTTGTCTTAATTTCCCATGGGAAATGCTTTGAAAATCCAGAAGTTTAATCATTGTCCCGGTACAAATTGTGTTTGACAGCGTTTCAACTTTGTTTTCATGTTTTGCATATATTCTAAAGGGAATACTATCAGCTTTCAATTGTATTTTTCTGTACACAGGAATGTGCTTTGCCTTACTATTTTGCAAATATATGAAAGAATGCACTAATGTGCCAAACGAGTGGCTTGTGACCAGTGTCCCGAACCTTTTGCCAAAGTCAACTGGGAGAGGATTCAGCTTCCCTGAGCGGTATAGGAAATGGATGGATGGAAAGCACAAATGTGAGTGCTCTCTGTATCACCGCTGCAGCTGTGCTTATTAAATCCTGTTGCAGCAAATACATTGAATGGAATGGAATAGAATATGAGCTCAGACAGCTTCTGGTATCAAATCATGTTGATTAAACTGCACGCTATGTGACAGTGTTTATGTCAACTGAACAGAGAATCTTATGGAGGGCACGATTATGAATGAAGTCATTACTCCTAATAGGACATTCATCTTTTTTTCCTCGCTTGAGTTGAACCTAAGTCAGGTCACATTATGAATAAGCAGTAACTGGATAAATTATTATTGCAACATCTTGTTCTTGTACTACGTTGGTGTTTAAATGCTCTGTTTTGTTAATTAAGTTGTAAAATGTTATTGTTGGAAACGAACGGATGTGAGTCAGCACTTTTGGACCAAGTTACATTCAGCCATTTTATTTGAAATATTTATAGTTAGTGACAGGTTGAATAGTCTGCTCATCGCAGAGCAACTCACACAGACAGTCACCAGGGAGTTGGGAATTTCTAAATTGACACAAGTGCAGAGCATACTGATCAGCTAGGACAACAAGTGTGTTGACATTTCTAATTAATATCAATTAAATCACTTCAGGGGTGTGTTAACTGAGCAGGAACAGCAATGCATCAACAAACTAAATTGCTGCAAGGAACGTAGCAACAGCAACACATGCACATAATCTGCATACCCTCGCATTGGTGAGTGCACATACGCCTACATTTGTGATTTCATTACAATATTCCAGCAAAGAGTATGGCTTCAAACAGATCAAAATCTTGAGTCTGTTTTAGTGCTTCACACATTGACACACACCAGTGGCCGCAAACCACAGCCCAGGTGAGTGGGGAATACAACATGATGCCAGCATGGAAAAAAAAAAGATCTCTTTGCAGCCCGAAGTGACCCATGAACCGCTGCAAACCAGTGGTTGGTACCACTGACACACTATACACACACATTGTACTATCAAGTCGTCACTGCGGTGACATACACAACAGGTATGAGCTCTTAATTTGAAATGAAAGGAAGTGGCTCACTCAAAAGGAGACAAAAGGAGGAGGAAATGTTTCCAGAGGAGGAGACCCGCAAGTGGTTCACAGTTGCGTTAGGTAGAAGCACCTGTGACTAAAGCCAAACAGTGGCAAGCTTTTTACTTTCTGGATCTGAATTTGCCACCTCTGCTTGTTGCCCCTGTTCCCTCTTAGGTTTTTGAGCAATTACGCACTGCTCTCACCCCATCAGCGCACAGTAAATATATGGAGCGCATTAAAAAAGTCCAACCTGAGCTGTATTTACATATTTTCCTCATATAAAGGAACGTTTATTTGGCACATGTGAGTGACTGAAATGCAAGGCAAACACCCATGCCGGGTAATCATTGTGCGACGGAGCGGCACTATCAATCATGACTGGGCAACAAAGGTTAACGCGAACGCTGGCACGCATCGCTCACATTGCATTACTGCACTCATTCCTTGATTTCTACCCCAGTTTAATCTACAGACACGACACCATATCGTTCCGACTTCCCTTGCAGACGGTAACACTAGCGAGGTTGCACACTCATGCTTCCATTGCATACTCACCATTAAGGAGACACTGCAGGAGTCACCCGGATCGCTCCATTGAGAAAGTCCGACTGTGGGCGAAGTTTACAAGCCCCCCCCCAAAATGAGGCTTCTTTGCGGGTTTCATATTTCAGGTGACTTGATTTTTTGTTGTTCTATTATATATGTTTTGAGTTATTTCTGACAGGACAATATTGGAACATATATTAACATTGTGTTCAAATTTAATTAAAAATAAAAATACACAAATCTGGATTCAATCACATGTTCTATGTTAATGTAGAGGTGGTTAGGTTAGAATTTATGGGTAACATACCAACATCATCACGTAACTTATGATATCAAGTTGTGGACAGGTGTGATACTGGTTTGGACGCCGTGTGCATGTCTGTTGTTGCTCATCGTGATCCGAGGAATGCTCTGGGAGTTTGTGTGAATGCTAGGACACATGAAAAATTCGAGGGAACAGTGGCGATGATCAATATGGAGAATGGGTGCTGATGACTCACCGAGCGGCGAATGCTTGTCAATAGGAAGCACGAATGTGTCAACATGTTTTGGAACAATGATCACGCGGACAGTGTGAACAAACCTCCCCTGCTGGCATACTGTAAAAACCAAGACATTACTACTGTCACGCTCCCACAGCATTTCTACACTGAATAATGGTAGATAACCTTTACAACAGGAAATGAAGCATCAAGGACATACAAATTGACGTGACGCAACAGAAAAGTAAAATTGACCACTTAGAGAGAGAACAGCAATTTGCTTTTTGCCTGACCCTGGATGATTCAGATATTCTTTTTCTGGAAACACACAGATCATATTTTTTTCCCATGAATGAAGTTTGATGAATATGCAACGAATAATAATAATCAAAACAATATCTTACACTGTTCTCATTTGATTAGTTGTGTGAATTGAAACTCAACACAAAGATGGCAGCATTACATTCGCGGACTAGCTATACCCTGTGACTGTTCAGAAGCATTCATGGCCCATTTCGCTCTCTGGTATAACCTTCTGAAGGAGTTAACCCCCTGATAAAGGTCCTTCACCTGAGAAGCCATCCAGCACATCAGAATGACTGAATTGAATATGGCCCTGGGCAAATGAATCATTAATTTTGAATGGGCATCAATCCAAAATGGGAAAATGCAATGGCTTTTTTCCAATTAAAATTCACTTCTTAACCAGCAGATGTTATGGTTATGGCTCTTGATAAAGTTGACACAGACACAGTCCAATAGATTCCCCTGGTGATAGAGAAGCTGATGAAAAAAAATTATGGAATTTTATTATACAGTCAAACCTCAGTTTTCGAACGTCTCGGTTCTCGACCAAATCTGTTTTCGACCAAAAATGTAGATTTTTTTATGCCTTGGGTGACGAACAAATTTCGGTTCCCGAACAAACTGAGCGCACTTGAATGCACCATTTGACTCCTCTCGCCTTCCTTACACGAGGAAGTGGCGCTTCCTCGTGTTGTTTTCCATTGTGAGCAGACGTGTTCAATAAACATTTTTATTTTAAAAAGAGCGTGGTTTCGGTTTTTGAACAGCCTTCCTGAACGGATGATGGACAAAAACCGAGGTTTGACTATATATATATATATATATATGTAAAATTTCAAAAATGTGAACATTAATATTGCACTTGAAAAAAACACAAATAAAAGCAATATGACGTTTCCTGGCCATTGGCGATAGCTGTACAATCAGACTGAATGGTTTTCCTTAAACAGTTGTAAGGTGGCCTTTGAGAAACGATGTTTTCATACACTCAATATCAAGAGCTCCACCACTTACCACTCACTCTTCCTCTCTCGCGATTCAAATACTGTACATCCAAATTTGATGTTGTGTAAATGTTTCACATTTCCTCTGTTTCTTGCCATTTGCTGCTGCTCATGGGGGGCCTCAGCATCACAGTGGGATTGGTTTCAAAATCAAATTAGATAAATTAGATAACTGAATGTGAATGTGTCAATTGAGGCGAACTTCCTAAGGACATCTCAACATTTTTCCACCTCTTTTAATAGATGGCCTGGCTCCTAAAATCTCACCCAAGCTTTTGCGACTGCAATGGTAGATGTAGCAAATTGTCTGTTCGGAGCAGTTCTGAACAGCCCATTCAGGAGGAACTCCATTACCTGAGTGACTTCTTAGGGCCGCAGATAGAGTAATTCTGCTTAAGTGGATTAACATCGTCTTCTTGCCACATTGCAAATACATGCGCATAAGGTTAACTAAAGGATCAAAATTGGCAAACAGTTTGAATTTTCATATGAATGGTAATTGGCTGGTGACCATTCCGAGGTGTATCTTGCAGCTAGAAAAAGCTCCTCCAGCTCCTTCCTTGGGCCAATGGAAAATTGATTGGTCATTTTTGAAGTCAAAGCAGTGGTTCCTTGAGATTTGAGTTTAATTTGTGAACACACTCGTAATGCTGAGGTCAGACCAAATGTATGTTGAGCGTTTCTGGCGGTGTGTCTCCATGTAAACTCAATGCAGTTCACTCTGTCAGACAGGAGTGAGTGTCGGGTTGCGTGGATGAAGCGTTTGAAGCTGGGGTTTGCAAACTACAATTCTATCTGTCAAAGCTACTCCCATTTAGGGACAACTGAAGATCATCTCATTCACTTGGCTTTCATTCAAATCCGTAATTATATAACAACACAATAACAGCGTTCACAGCACAATCATGTCCTGAAGGAGAGAAAGAAGGAGAGAGAGTTGCACTGCCACAAACAAAATGAATGAACAGAAGTGGAAGTGAAGAAGAAAAGCAGACCCGAGATGTCATTCCCAAGTCATTTACTTGAGTATAAAATGATTTTCTAAGATGGCACAATGCTTATAATGTTTCTGAAAAGCTATTTGTTGTCAGTATGCCTAATAAACTAAATTAATATTATGATAATAACTTCTAAATCCATTACTGTCCTACTGATGGATCAATCTATATTATACTTGAAGATGCTTTATCTGCCCAGAAGCCTGCCGCATGATTATTTGTGTCAGTCTTTGTCAGGTAATTTATTGGAGGACATTAAATTCTCGATATATTTTCCTACAAAATGCAAGGCAGTTTAATGACATTGCCTCAATGAACAAACTTTCCATCAATAATTCTGCATAATCTGCATTCATTATTCTGCACGTCCAAGGTCTGGAGAGAACAGAAAATAGGAGCTGCTCAAACTTGAAAGGGAATACTCAGAGTTGAAGTGCTTAAATTGCATACACATTTGAACAAATGCTACTTCATGTGTTCTTGTATGCGGATGATAAATTAGACAGCTGTCTTTAGACCAGTGGTTCTTAACCTTGTTAGAGGTACAGAACCCAACCAGCTCACATGCACATTCACCGAACCCTTCATTCGTGAAAAATAAAAATATGAAGCTTTCCTTCAGTTTTGAGTTGCCCAAATTGGCATGACAAATAACAAAGATAGAACACTGATTCACATCACTTTCCGTGATGCATGTGAATCCATGTTGTAAATAATGTCGGACCGCTTTTTTGTTTTTTTGCTTGACATAGTTAGCATGTAATTAAAAAAAAAAGAATAAATAAATCACATGACGTTCTATCACGACAGTCATGCGTTGACGACTGAGCGAACTAAATTTCCCGCAGCACTGATTGGACAAGCAATGGAATGTGATCATCTGCCGCAGGCGTGTCATAACTAATTGACCTGTTGAGCCGGGTGTGTCTTAACCTCCAAGGCAGAGGCTCCAGCGAACCCCTGAGACCGATTCACTGAACCCCTGGGGTTTAAATCGAACCCAGGTTGAGAACCACTGCTTTAGACATATGGCTGTGAGCATATAGCGCAAGCTTTGCGACAATAAAGACCACGTTCCAAGGACTGCAGAGTCTCTGAATTTACTAGAATGTAACAGCAACAAAATCAAACGGGGAGGAGTCTTTATCAAAAAGGGTGGCCAAATGATGCCAGCGAGTAAGCAGATAACGTACTCCATACAGTTTCTATGTTGGGAACCTTGGGAGTGGGGAAATCAATGAAGCCTGTATCTCAAGGCACCATTGTGGTTATGCCAATGGACAAATGGCAATAGAGACTAGATTTGTGACAAAGCAGATGAGGGACCATCCCAAGTTGAGTGGAAGTGGCTGTGACCATTATCTGTCGGTTGATGTTGCCACAGCGCCATCTACTGGTCTTGTGATGAATTGCGGCCAATTAAACTAAAACTCAAAAAGCAACTTTTGATTGGGCGTTTTGAGTGGAGACGTCACCTTACCGTGGTAGAGGGGTTTGCGTGCCCCAATGATCCTAGGAGCTAAGTTGTCTGGGGCTTTATGCCAGGTCCTAGGTGAGGGACCAGACAAAGCATGGCTCAACAGATCCCTTATGATGAGTAAAATAAATGGATTCAAGTTTCCCTTGCCCGGACGCGGGTCACCGGGGCCTCCCTCTGGAGCCAGGCCTGGAGGCGGGGCTTGTTGGCGAGCGCCTGGTGGCCGGGCCTATACCCATGGGGCCCGGCCGGGCTCAGCCCGAAGAGATAACGTGGGTCCCCCTTCTCATGGGCTCACCACCCATGGGAGGGGCCAAAGGGGTCGGGTGCAGTGCGAGCTGGGCGGCAGCCAAAGGAGGGGACCCTGGCGGTCCGATCCTCGGCTACAGAAGCTAGCTCTAGGGACATGGAATGTCACCTCTCTTGCAGGGAAGGAGCCCGAGCTGGTGTGCGAGGTAGAGAAGTTCCGACTGGATATAGTCGGACTTACCTCCACACACAGCCTGGGTTCTGGTACCAGTTCTCTCGAGAGGGGTTGAACTCTCTTCCACTCTGGAGTTGCCCACGGTGAGAGGCGCAGAGCTGGTGTGGGCATACTCATTGCCCCCCGGCTCAGTGCCTGTACATTGGGGTTCGCGCCGGTAGATTGGAGGGTTCAAGTGGGGGGACGGGTCCTGACTGTTGTTTGTGCGTATGCACCCAACAGCAGCTCAGCGTACCCACCCTTTTTGGAGTCCTTGGAGGGTGTGCTGGAGCGTATTCCGGCTGGGGACTCCCTTGTTCTGCTGGGGGACTTCAATGCTCACGTGGGCAATGACAGTGAGACCTGGAAGGGCGTGATTGGGAGGAACGGCCCCCCCGATCAGAACTCGAGTGGTGTTTTGTTACTGGACTTCTGTGCTCGTCACGGATTGTCCATAACGAACACCTTGTTCAAACATAAGGGTGTCCATATGTGCACTTGGCACCAGGACACCCTTGGCCGCAGTTCGATGATTGACTTTGTGGTTGTATCATCAGATTTGCGGCCACATGTTTTGGACACTCGGGTGAAGAGAGGGGCGGAGCTGTCAACTGATCACCACCTGGTGGTGAGCAGGCTCCGATGGTGGGGGAAGATGCCGGTCCGACCTGGCAGACCCAAACGTATTGTGAGGGTTTGTTGGGAGCGTCTGGCGGAATCCCCTGTCAGAAGGAGTTTCAACTCCCACCTCCGACAAAGCTTGGCGGGGGACATTGAGTCAGAGTGCACCATGTTCCGTGCCTCTTTTGTTGAGGCGGCCAATCTGAGTTGTGGCCGTAAGGTGGTTGGTGCCTGTCGTGGCGGCAACCCTCGTACTCGCTGGTGGACACCAGCAGTAAGGGAAGCCGTCAAGCTGAAGAAGGAGTCCTATCGGGCCTTTATGGCCTGTGGGACCCCAGAGGCAGCTGCCGGGTATCGACTGGCCAAGCGGAATGCAGCTTCGATGGTCGTTGAGGCAAAAACTTGGGCGTGGGAAGAGTTCTGTGAGGGCATGGAAGCTGACTTCCGGACGGCTTCGAGGAAATTCTGGTCCACCATCCGACGTCTCAGGAGGGGGAAACAGTGCACCACTAACACTGTGTACAGTGGGGATGGGGCGCTGTTGACCTCGACTCGGGACGTTGTGAGCCGGTGGGCGGAATACTTCGAAGACCTTCTCAACTCCACCAGCACGCCTTCCTTGGAGGAAGCAGAGTCTGGGGACTCTGAGGTGGGCTCTCCTATCTCTGTGGTCGAAGTCACCGATGTGGTTTAAAAGCTCCTCGGTGGCAAGGCCCCAGGGGTGGATGAGATCCGCCCGGAGTTCCTCAAGGCTCTGGATGTTGTGGGGCTGTCCTGGTTGACACGCCTCTGCAACATCGCGTGGTCAGCGGGGAGAGTGCCTCCGGATTGGCAGACCGGGGTGGTGGTCCCTCTTTTTAAAAAGGGGGACCGGAGGGTGTGTTACAACTACAGAGGAATCACACTCCTCAGCCTCCCTGGTAAGGTCTATTCAGGGGTGCTGGAGAGGAGGGTCCGTCAGGAAGTCGAGTCTCAGATTGAGGAGGAGCAGTGTGGTTTTCGTCCCGACCGTGGAACAGTGGACCAGCTCTACACCCTTAGCAGGGTCCTCGAGGGTACGTGGGAACTCGCCCAACCAGTCTACATGTGTTTTGTGGACTTGGAGAAGGCGTTTGACCGTGTCCCTCGGGGGTTCTGTGGGGGGTGCTTCGGGAGTATGGGGTACCGAGCCCCTTGATACGGGCTGTTCGGTCCCTATACTGCCGATGTCAGAGTTTGGTTCGCATTGCCGGCAATAAGTCGGAATCGTTCCCAGTGAGGGTTGGACTCCGCCAAGGCTGCCCTTTGTCGCCGATTCTGTTCATCACCTTTATGGACAGAATTTCTAGGCGCAGCCGAAGCGTTGAGGGAGTCATTTTTGGTAGCCTCAGTATTGTATCTCTGCTTTTTGCAGATGATTTGGTACTGTTGGCTCCTTCAAGCAGGGCTCTCCAACTCTCACTGGAGCGTTTCGCAGCAGAGTGTGAAGCGGTTGGGATGAAAATCAGCACCTCCAAATCTGAAACCAAGGTCCTCAGTCGGAAAAGGGTGGAGTGCCCACTCCGGGTCGGGGAGGGGATCTTGCCCCTAGTGGAGGAGTTTAAGTATCTTGGGGTCTTGTTCACGAATGAGGGCAGGAGGGAGCGAGAGATCGACAGGCGGATCGGTGCAGCGTCTGCTGTAATGCGGACGTTGTATCGGTCCGTCGTGGTAAAGAAGGAGCTGAGCCAAATTTACCGGTCGATCTACGTTCCAACCCTCATCTATGGTCACGAGCTATGGGTCGTGACCGAAAGAACGAGATCCCGGATACAAGCGGCCGAAATGAGTTTTCTCCGCAGGGTGTCCGGGCTCTCCCTTAGAGATAAGGTGAGAAGCTCGGTCATCCGGGAGGGGCTCAGAGTCGAGCCGCTTCTCCTCCACATCGAGAGGAGCCAGATGAGGTGGCTCGGGCATCTGATTAGGATGCCTCCTGAACGCCTGCCCCCGCGACCCGACTTCGGAAAAGCGGTAGAAAATGGATGGATGGATGGTTTTGAGTGGACTTGTCACTATTTTCTGTCAGATGGATCCGGGGTCCGGTGGTCCCTGTCCTGTTAAATCGAGGTTCCACTGTGCTGTATAATTTCAGTATGCACAATTATAGGACTAATAAAGATGATCTTATTTTAACATTCACCACATATTAGTGAATGTTTTTAGGCACCACTGACTCACATCTCTCATTAAAATTATTATAATTTATGGACATAAATTTCAGCTGCATGTTGTTAAACCTGTGTACCTTGCTATTACACACGGTAAAAGCGTTGTAACACACCAACATAATAATGCAATTTTCTATTGGCAATGCTAGCTAGAGTGGTATGGTATTTGTTTAACAGCACCCCTAATCTATATTCCAGATATGGTTGAATGCACTGAGGTATGCGAAAAATGGTTATATATTCACAGTGAATGCTTTATCATAATGGCGTGAGAGCATTCTGAGAAAATGCCGCTGTAGCACTTTTAATAAGTGTATAGAATATTTCGGTGTTGTGTTCTCGGACTCATTTAAATGAATCCGGAAATGTTTCTGCGCTCTTCCTTTTATTTATTGTTAAACTATGCGTCTTCAACTGTCACTTTTTTTCCTATCACTGTCGACAGGTGCCAAGGAACCCCAACAAAGGTATGGGGATGAAAAGGCCTCCTGCTTGGCGATTGACATAAGCTTCTCAATTGAATTTATCGCTTGGCTGCCCTTCTGTTTTCCATCTCAATCATGCAGACAAAAACCATTTATTTTAATGTCTTGATGTCCCCGCCTGTATCCGTGAAGTCAAACATCTATTCCACTCCGTTTGGGGACCGTGCTCACATATGTTAATTCATCACATAATCAGACGCAATTAATGGAATCATTTGAAGCTTGATTAAAAGAAGCGCTTTCGGCTTTTTCAAACAACATTTCCAATGTTTATCTAGAATAGGTGAGAAAATGGTGGGCAACTATCCAATTTCCTGGAAATAAATATTGAAAATACTGCTTGGTTGTTTGAGTAACTCAGGGAAACTCTATTTTCTGTTCAGTTGCAAATTATGATTTGCTGCCAACATTGCCTTTTTAAAAGGAAACAAAATAAGACATCTGACTGACCATATGAACAAAGAGACAAAAATTGTACTACTACAATCTCTAAAGTCCTACATCTCAGTTCATTAACCATCATGGAGGACTTCACAATCAGCATCAATAACTCTGTTTAGCCACCTTCAATGTAAGAGGACTGCTTTTGACTCCCTCTTCTGAAGACAATACATTGGAAGTCAAAGTTTGTGAACTCCGCAGATTCGCATTCGTGTTATCCAGGCTGAGGCAATGAGGCAAGAGTGTTCTGTTGTTTTTGTCCTTCGATGTATTCACCCATCCATCCATTTTCCGATCCGCTTATCCTCACAATGTTCGCGGGGGGAGCTCGAGCCGACCCCAGCTGTCTCCGAGCAGTCGGCGGGGGACACCCTGAACTGGTTGCCAGCAGGGCACACAGAGACGAACAACCATCGACGCGCACATTCATACCTAGGCACAATTTGGAGTGTCCAATCAGCCTGCCATGCATGTTTTTGGAATGTGGGAGGAAACCGGAACACCCGGAGAAAACCCACTCAGTCCCGGGGTAGAACATGAAAATTCCACACAGGGAGGCCGGAGCCACAATTGAACCTGGTACCTAACCACTAGACCACCAGGTCACCTTGAGTGACGATTTAGAAAGTGATGCATGCGATGGGTATACATGCAGTATTACACCTTAGTCACTCATCATTAAAAAGTAAGGTGTTTGCTTTTTCAAAACATGCATGACCGTTAAGAAAGGTAAAACATTCAACAAGGTTTATAAGTCAACACAGCTTTCGTGATATCAACAGGTTGGCCCCCGAAACGGAAATTTCCATTAATCTAAACATTGACAGGTGAAAAAAATATGTACAGTCAAACCACTTTGGGACGTCTCGGTTCTCGTCCAATTCGGTTTTCGACCAAAAATCTCGTGTTTTTTATGCCTCGGATGGCGAACAAATTTCGGTTAACGAACAAACTGAGCGCACTTGAATGCAGCATTTGACTCCTCTCGCCTTCCTTACACGAGGAAGTGATGCTTCCTCGCGTTGCTTTCCATTGTGAGCAAACGTGCTCAATAAACATTTTTATTTTAAAAAGAGCGTGGTTTCGGTTTTCGAACAATTTTTTTCGAACAGCCTTCTGGAACGGATTATGGAGGAAAACCGAGGTTTGACTGTATCTCCAATGTTGGAGGCTGTGATGTCTGACTATGCTTTATGGCGGTGTAGCTCCAGTGCTCGGCATGCAAAATCCCATTTAAGACAAATGAATGATTATTTGGTGTTAAGTAGAACACTATCAACTCAAGATGAGAAATAAAATCTGGTTTTGTGGCCATACAATTACAATCATACTGTCACCTCATCAAGAGGAGCCTGCCTGTGTACACTTTGGGATGATGACTAAGTCTAATCTCTATATGCTTTTTCTGTTAACTTGTCTGTCAAGGACACTTGCTTGCACACACTCAACAGTGGAACATCAGACTGTCCCTGTCCGTCTCTCTGCCTGAATGTTCCGATTACATAACAACATATCCAAAGCTGTAGAATTGCACAACAGTTTAAACCAGCAGAGACAAATGTGAACTCCAATTGTGCTATTCTGAATTTTCTGCTTCCTGAGATCATCTTCATCGGAGGGTTCAGGCAGCTGTCAATCAACTCGCTCAAAATGGAAACCAACAAAAAAGAGAAACGATTTGAAAAAAGAAAGAAAAAAATGAGACCTTGTTGGTGTGCCCTCTCTTCTCCAAAGCTTCAGGCGCTGACTTTTAAAATCCTTTGGAAATATGCACTATTGATTGGCTCAATCAAAGCTTTGTTCTCGAAGCGCAGGAAAAAAACTAATTTTGTCCCCAGGAGTAGGGAGGCGGAGTGACAGAGATGTCTTTGTTAGCTGCACAAACCAAGCCTTTGCGAAAACAACCTTACATTTTCACGCTAGACTCTTCGTTTTGAAGAAACACACATACAGTTGAACCACCACCTCTTCCAAGTGAAAGGTAATCTGTGTCTGTAAGTCATTCATTCCTGAATGACATGTCCCAGGCCTCAAAAACCACCATTATCTAATGATTTGACCTCTGTTAGTCTTTTATCTGATTATCCTATTAAAGTCATTCTACTGTGTAATTGTGTGTAGTCTGAAAGAGGTGCTCATTTAATCATGGAAAAACTTGATTAGCCTGTGACGGGGAAAGAGAATACAGCTAACAAATCACTTGTCATTAAAAGTTGAGCTCGAATAAAATGCTACGGCTCGAGCCGCTCAAGTACACTAGATCATTGCTGTCAAATTCTTCTCCGCCGCATCCCCCATCAAATTATAAAAGTGCTGCACACCTCCTGAGTGCTGTTTTATTTGAGAGCAATGAATGTGTATATTTTGTAACTTTGGTGTTTTCCAAGTTTAAATTCCTGCTTAAATTACAGGTCTGAGAGGAGTCTGGATTTCTAGAGTCTGGGGCGGGCATTTCCAAAAATGAAAAACACTTGGGTAGAAGGTAAATTTCTAACCTATGAGAAGTCACTTGATTTTGACCTTAAGGACAAAGTGTCAAACGATGTGACGGGATGCACCCGATGTAATTGGCGAAAGATGTCGTTGGTTTGTGAGTATGTGAGGCTGTCCGTGTGCCCTCATTTGGCATTTCTTTGACCACACCACCCAAATCTTAACCACACAACTGAAGGGTTTTACATCATTTGATGAACCTAGACGGAAAAATAGTGTTGCTTGCAGCAACACAATTTTTCCGCATAGTTTCACAAATTCCAGATCCAATGTCTTTTTGATTTTTCCTGATTGAGCAAGGCAAGAAGCAGCGTAATAAGGGCAACAACAAAGGACTATTTCTAGGACTAGTCTGCCGGGCGGTAACTTTTACCGACTGCTTTGATTCCATCAGGAAAGCGTAGCGATTTGTTTGATGTTTGCACATATTTGTCAAAATCCAGTCCAATTTGGAAAAATATGCCAGTCACGAGGACAGCCTGAACGGAGCTAACCTTATGAGTCACATCCTGTGATGTGAGGCATAGGAACAACAACTCATTCATCTAATTCCTCACACAGTGGTCCAAGTCTGGGGAAGAATGATTATTCACAGCAGTAGTTCTAAAATTGATCCCAGTTTCCGCTCATGTTCATGTGGAATATGCAAGCCTGCCAAATATAGCAAACTCAGACCATGATCCCAAACAAAGCATTGCAGTCATTCCTCATGGATTTGGTCCAGCACTGAAGATGGCTCAGCTCACGCCTTATCCTCAACTGTTCTAAGTTGCACCGATTAAAACAAAACAGCAGCCCATGTCACTGCGCGTGCAAGAAACCTTGAAACCAAGCATGGAGTTGTCGGAATAATGCCTCGCCGGCAAGGATTCCCAAAAGACGTTCGATTCTCAAGAGCACAGATGCAAATGAGAGCAGGCCCAGTGTCTGAAGGAAGCAAACTAGCACAATTGTGGCGAGATGAGCTGCAAGATGGGAATTGCCAACCACCTGTGAACCACAATGACAAATATTAGTCCTATGCTGACTGTTCCACCTTTCAACCCCACGGCTCATGATATAGCACTGTTCCTAAACCAAATTAATTTAGCAATGTGTTGCATATAAGTGAATGTAGGTGGGGGAAAAAAACATACCACAGTACGGTCATCAATATATTGGAAGAAAACCACAGACGATGCTTCGCAATAGCTATTAGGGGAGGAGAATACAGTCACTGTTCACTTTGATTTCAAAGTATCGGGTGCTAGAACTTATCCCAGCTGACTTTCTTCAGGTGGACTACCCCATGGAGGGGTTGCCACTCAATCAGAGGCACACATCAAGACACGCAACCGATTCACACCATCGCGAGTGGGAACTGAACACAGGTTCCTGCACAGAAGTCAAGCGAGTGACATGCTATCGATACAAAAAAATATATATATTCGTGCAGACAAAATTGTCGAATAAGACCAACATGAGCAAATAGACACACAGACAGAATCGTTTACTTTAAACGAGGCAAATTATGCAAGCGGAATTTATGTTGACAAAATGAAAATATTTACATAACAATTAATGCTGGTGCACTGGTATTATATCACAGTATCAATATTTCTGTCCCACCCGCCCCACTTCTACTTCTTGTTGCGACACTCATCAATAATTCTCCATTCCAATATTGATGCGCCAACAAGTTACTTCAGAATGCTCATGCAACGTGAACTGGGTTTAATCACCAGGCATCGCGATGCTGCAAGAACGCATTCTGTACGTAAAGACCGTTGCGGGGCATCAAGTGGTCCATGGATTTCTTGCTGGTCTGCTGATCTCTTATTCTCCCACCCCTGTGCACTCTTCCTACACCAAATCGCCCCCCCCCCACTCCCTCGATCAACTTTCTCATCTTTCTCTTGATATTGGCTCTCGTCGCAATCATCTTGTCTTCAAGAGTCCTGTAAGCAATCTCCACATCACAGTGAGAGGTGACAAATGATCACTCGTTACAGCAAACTACGTTTTGGTTCTTTGCCACTCCTCCATGATCTCTGATGCTACAAAACATCTATTCTTCCATTTTCTATACATGCGTTAGGGTCTCGGGTGTGCCGGATAAATGGAGGCGACACCCCGAACTGGTCAACATTCTATCGCAGGACATATATCGACAAAAAAAAATAAAAATAAAAAGTAAAAGTATTCAGACTCACAAGGGACCATTTGTAGTCTTAAATGAGGTTCGTGTGCTCTGCTCTATGCTGGCGTGAGTAGTCTTTTAAATAGAATTAAAAGAGGCACGCCATTCACTTTCTTCTGTTCTAGTTTTCCTTCATGATTAAGGACTTTTTGTTGCTGTTGTCTCTGATTACTTTCATTCAGTAAGTTCCCTCTCGGGTCATTTGTAGCATATCGTGCTTTGCAAAGCTGACTTTTGTGCAGCTGAAAAGATATCACTTCGCACTGAATTACCCTTTCCCAATTGCCCCGTGATTGACATTGTCAGTATTTCAGACTGTAGTCCCACTTGGAATCAGCACACTTCAACCATTGGTGTGATCGTGAACAACTGGTCTCTTCAGTGTCTGTAAGTGTCAGAAAAGATGTATTTTAAATTGTCACTATAAAGTTGTCTGCTATGAAGCAATCCCATTGGAGTCTAACGCAGTTTCTCAGCCTCCTGTGCCACGGCTTCTTGCACAACTGGAAAGATTCTTCCGGCATCCTCCCTGTGGATTCCGTCATCCACATTTTCAAAGTGGGTACCCTTGATGACCCCCTTGACCTTGGGAAAGAGGAAAAACAATCCACGATGACGGGTCTAGTGATATGGGGGGGGGGGGGGGGGGGGGTTACAGTATGACAACGTAACATCTGGATCATATAGTGACGAAAGTGTTGATAGCGTGTTGTAAATAAAGTTCTCAGTAGCACACAGTCAGGCACATACAGTGGGATGGGGGGGACGGTGGGGGCTATTAATGCCCAAAGTCCCCTTGTCCCTTTTTTTACTGCATGTGAAAGCTTTTTGCTCTGCCTTAAAAACAAAAAGCATATGCAGTCATGCTCAAGATCACACATTGGTGTGCTTGCATGTACTTTACCTTCACTGATTATTCTCACATTTATGGAACAAAGACAACATATTTACACTGTGTTTTGCTCCATAACTTGCAAGTGATTTTTCTCCACGCCATGCACCCTCAGGGGTCTGTTCAATACATACATACATACATACTTGTATATACAGTACATGAATATATCTCATGCACTGATTTGTATTTTCTGTCAATCAGAGTGATTGTCACCCTTCACCACTTTGCATACTGAGATCGCTGTCTTTATTCATTTAAATCATATCTAAAAAGAACCATGACATAAAAATCGATGAATTCTCCACAATTCCAAACACTACTTTTTCATTCATTTTTAATGTTTATTGTTTCCAACTCCACCGTAAATGTGATGAGAAACATATGCATTCCACTTTATGAAAAGTGAGGAATACACAACAAACAATGACCGCCATCTCCCTGCATGCCAGTTAGGATAATTATTCAGGTATGAAGCAAATGTCATTGTTCAAAAATAACTATTATTGAGAGGGAGATTAATATTGAAGTGCATCTGTAAAGTTGACAGTGTGGTGCTACATTCTAATGCAGCATGTGACATCAGTAACTGCTAAATGCTGTTGTACTGACATGGTATGTCATTAATTAGATTACCGAGTTTTTTTTTTAAAGTTCGTGCAGTAATGCTGTTATTCCAAACACTGTCTGTGCAACATTCATTGTGAATATACTCTACTGTAAGACTGTTAACGATTCAGCCTGTTGAAGATTAAAGAGGTTTTGTCATTTCAGCCTTATCCAAGGACATTGCGCAATGAGTTATAGTGTCAATCATGTTTCAGTAAGGTGTTCCAAGCTCATTCCAAGTTGAACAGATTCTAGCTAGAGCTCTGTAGGTTAGTAAAACCTTACCCCTCTAAGCCTTCTGAGGGTGCTGGCCTTTTGCTGCTTTTCATTTCAGCAGTCAACATGTACCTCAACTTGGTGAACCAGTGCATGAATGCCAATTATACATGGGCCATTTTTCCATCCATCCATCCATTTTCTACTACTCAGGTCGCGGGGGCAGCAGCTTTATTAGGGAAACCCAGACTTCCCTCTCCCCAGCCACTTTTTGCAGCTCTTCCTGGGGGACCCCAGAGGCATTCCCAGGCCAGCTGGGAGACATAGTCTCTACAGTGTGTCCTGGGTCGTCCCTGGGGCCTCCTGCTGGTTGTACATGCCCGGAACACCTCACAGGGAGGCGTCCCGAGAGGCATCCAGATCAGATGCCCAAACCACCTCATCTGGCTTCTCTCGACGTGGAGGCGAAGTGGCTCGACCGGTAAATTAAGAGCTTTGCCTTTTAGCTCAGCTCCTTCTTCACCTCGGCAGCCCTTTTTCTTTCTTTTTTCTGACTTTCAGCACCTGAACCTCCAAAGTCCCGACACGCCCCTGCACACATTTGTTTTCCGCAAATAAATGAACATAACAACTGCATAACAGCTTCATAAATGTCATAAAATGGGACGCTATATTACTATGCTATAAAGACCATCCATCCATCCATTTTCTACCGCTTATCCGAGGTCGGGTCGCGGGGGCAGCAGCTTTAGCAGGGAAGCCCAGACTTCCCTCTCCCCAGCTACTTCTTCCAGCTCTTCCCATCCCGAGGCGTTCCCAGGCCAGCTGTGTGACATAGTCTCTCCAGCGTGTCCTGGGTCGTCCTCGGGGTCTCCTTGGGACATGCCCGGAACACCTCACCAGGGAGGCGTTCAGGAGGCATCCTAATCAGATGCCCGAGCCACCTCATCTGGCTCCTCTCGATGTGGAGGAGAAGCGGCTCTACTCTGAGCCCCTCCCGGATGACCGAGCTTCTCACCTTATCTCTAAGGGAGAGCCCGGACACCCTGCGGAGAAAACTCATTTCGGCCGCTTGTATTGGCCCATATTCACAACAATGCGAAATAGCTGCAAAACAGGCTGTGAATGCATGATAGTGTAAAGTTCATAAATTAGCGTGTAGTTAGACTGAACCCTCCTGCCATCTCTGACATGTACAACACTGTGCTTCTTTCATCTCTTCACTTGATCACTTCAAATCCATTGAGTGGTCCAGCCCTGTGACTCTAAGCGCTCTAGTTAATCAAATGGTGTCAGTCCTATAATAAGTCCTTGACAGGGATGTTGTCAAGAGTGGCACTCTTTATCAAAGCTTTACTTTGGTCGCGTTTCCTGCACAATGATGGATTCTACCATGCCCCAGCCTGCCCTTCATGCTGACTGATGGAGCGTCCCACACACGTAAGCATTCCTGTGCAAAAAAGGGATGTTACAGTCCTGTATAGGATGGCAACAGACAGATATGTTTGTTTTTCAAGCAACCTTATATAGTCATAGACTTGCACCATAAGTGTTATGATGGAGGGACATTTTCACCTTGCCAGTCTGGCCAAAAAGATATCAGCTAATGCACTTAACATGAATATATATCAACAGCGGGATGGCCCTGTCACACAATACAGTCCATGTGGGACTTTTACAATGAGAAACATTATCAGCTTTCGCTGTCTGTCCTTGGCCCTATTTAGACGAAATATAGGGTGGTTTCAAACCAAACTAATTTATAGAGTAAAAGGTAAGTCTAATTTGTCTGTTACCCATTCGAAATTAAACTAAATAATCAATATCGAATAATTTGGGTATCTGGGGCAACCCACCTTGTCAAATGTGCCAGAGGGTGAGTTGATTTTTCTGGGCAAATATACTGTAATTAAAAACTCAAGCCAAAACTGCAACAGTCAACAATTCCATTGAACATTGTATCTTTTGAAAAGGGGGGGTACAGTAATTATTAAACGAAAGTCATGGAATGAATTGTGGTGGGCTTTGGCGGTTACACTGTACTGTATTTGTCAATGTTGTCAATGCTTTTCTATGTTGCAGCTGTTACATATTTGTCAGGAGGAATGCTTTTTAAACAAACTGCAATAAAACTGCACCCTTTTGCCATCTGATTCAGGCTGTGAATGTTGAACGTTGTTATCCCTGTGTATGGGAGCCTAGAATATCTACCATTCTATATTGACCTTCAACTCAACTTCTATGTTAAAAACCTTTTGAACACATCGGAGAAGCATGACCTTTCTCCTCTCTAATCATAAAACACTTAGCACTTGTGAGTGCATGCAAACACCTTTCCAGTGTTCAACTTAATTTGGCAATCCAATTTAGAATCCATAATGCCACAATCCTCAAGTACATTACGATTGAAATGAAGGACACGCTGAGTGATTCAAAACTCTACACAAATGATAGCACTGGCGGACAAAAAAACCAGAGTGAAGAGCATTCATTTCTTTGAGTGTAGATAGACAGAGCAATTCAGAATAACATTTCATGAATGTCACAAGCACAAAAAAACAACAACAAAAAAAACGATGTATTCACTTATATTTTATTACTTAACATGCCTCAATCAAATTGGGAATCTACAAACCGATTTGCATTCATCTGCTCAAAAGATTATGTTTAAAATCCAAAATTGTTGACACTCTATAACCATCGTCGGCGCAGCTGCGCTTCAGCATAAAAAAGGCTCATCGTGATTTTCGTGCCGGAGCAAGCCAAGTTTTGCCTGTTGGGGAATCTGGCAGACCACTCTGTGCCATCACTGGCGTTCTGGTGTCCCAAAGGTGTTTCGTTTGACATGCGCCCATGCTGAAAGTTGACCGTACTGTACGCCTGCAGGAACCACACCTAACTATCGGCGCAGTTTTGGTGTGTCACGGATTTTGGGAAATTTGATCAAGGTGCAGGCAGACAGATTCAGAGCCCCGCGGACACGTGTGATGAATGTCATCGTATTTCAGTGAAAATGTTGACGCGGCTCTTTATCTATCCATCCATCCATGTATCGATTTATGTGGTGGATCTCATCGTATTTTGTAAATAGGACATCAGCATGCGTCTAACCCTCTGAATCATTGCCGATAATTCATTGAACACAACATTATTATCGTCATTGTTATTGTATTTTTAAAATCACCCTCAAGCCCGCAGCACAGCTTTCTAACAAGAATACAATCATGCAGGGTGGAAAGCGGTTTCCGAGTCCCGACTTCACAGATCTGTGCCCTCCCTGGCTAACTTTATATCGTCCACTTGTGGAAGAAGGCTTGCAGCTCCTTCTTAATATATTTGTACGCTTTGACCTCTTGCATGGACTTCAGGAAATTAGTTCCACTATTTCAAGGATTGTGATTTTCTTGCACACCATTTTTTAAAGGGAATAAGAGGATCTGTTCCGATTGATGGTGGATCGAGTGGGCTGCTCATGCTCACAATGGTGCAAAATTCCCGTTTTCATCTGTAAAAATACCGAAACTCTGTCTAGTATACCTCATACAGACAAAAGTGGACACTGCCTGCAAGCATTTAAAAATAGATGATGCTGCACTAATTCTAACCACAGTAACAAGGAGACATTGTCTCTTGCCATTTTTTTTAATTCATAGCCAGTTTATTAGTCTGTAACCACGGCAATAGAAATGAAGTGGGAACTAATTATTAACTTCTGATGAAAATGGCCCTATGTTCAAACAACTACCACTATGCCTTGGCATTATCAAAAGCAAAATTTCCTCTAATACGGTGTGTGCCACAAATGTTCTTGGACAGGTGTCACAAAGGTTGTATTTGAAATTCAAACCAAAGCTTTTTCCCTTTTAAGTCATCCACCCTGAAGTCTAATCAAGTCAAGTCCAATTTAATTATATAGTCCTTAATCACAGTAATGTCTTGAGGGGCTAAATATGCCGGCAGTTGACAAATATTAACAACATCCCCTGATCTTAACTCCCAGGCAGGCAAGGAAAAAAAAAAAATAAAAAAAGCATCTGGAGAAAAATAAGAAACCTTGGGAAGGGGTAGGAGACTTAAGGGATATTGTGAAGGTGGGTTTAAAAAAAACAGTTCTCGCAATATTTTTATGTATTTTTGAAAATAGAGAGTCTACCGTCCTTTCCTAGCTTTCCAAGCTCCTCTGCAAAATCACGATCATCTTGATGTCTTGAAAAAGGGTCACCTTAATGACACACTCGAGTTTGTCAAAAAGGGAAAAAAAATCCCACTGAACCAAGTCATGGAATATGGTTTTAGCAAAATCCAGACTGCTTGACCAGGAACTGTCGGATGCTCAGGGCATTGTGAAACAGCTATGAGGTTTTCGGCCACGACTCTCACCTCTTCTGCCCCACTTAGTAACGCAAACCCAGCAGGATCTCATTAGAGGTGTGGTGGTTAACCATCCAGCCTACATGATGAGGAAAACGTGCGTTCTTGCTATCACATTGTAGAACAGTGTCGAATTGATTGAAGCATAATTAAAAGCTTTGAAAACTGTTTTCAAAAGTTCAATTTTGATAAAGGCTGATATTCTATTTTAGGTTCATATTTTTACATCCAACTCCGGAGGAGTAGTGTCTCACTGCGCATCACTGCTCTGCACTGCCACACATCAAAAACCTTGATGCACAAGTCACTTCCTCTCCATTTTATTGCATTTAAATTGAGCTACGAGTCAAGCGGCGCAATTTCAGAATCACTGCTAAGTCTTGATCTCATCTTCTGCCCTGCTAGAAGAAGCGTGTACATAGGAAATGAAAATCCATCAGGTGAAAAAAAAAATATATATATATATATATATATATACACACACACACACACACAGTAATGATGTTACAACGCTGATGAAATGGTGTCACAGTGAAACACCGCTTTTATTTGCAGTGCCACATTTAGTTATTGTTAACATGGTTTTATATTGTAATTTTGTGGGTGTTTTGTGATACAAGATGAAGCTTAAATTAGGTGTAGCAGACTAGTCGCTCGGGCTATTACTGCAGGATGCCGCAGGACTCTTTTCTTTCGAAATGTTATTTAAATGTTATTTGAGATAAATATTATTCAAGGTAAGTCAGTCCTTCACTGTTTATGCTCCGAACAGTAAATAGCAGTCACCATTTCCTTCGAAGCGGGGAGCTTGTGGATATTAATTTCTTGAGCGGAAAAATACTGAAAAGCCTACCGTTGTAAAGAATACTATGTTTGGTACACATGGAGTGTATGCCACAAGTGTATCCTACACCAGCCATTCAGCGTTGCCAATAGAGGTCAATCGAAGTCCAAGAAAAGGTCTCACTCTGTGATTGACGACACTCCAAAATAAATATTTAGCCCTCCCGCCCCCTGTTTTTTGCTGATAACGGCAAACAACAGAGCTGTAGGCTAAGTCTCCAGACAGTGGATTTACATAGTGCATGTATGCATGTGTGAGCACATTCACGGTGAGAAGCAAAGATTATTGAGAACCTGTCCCTATCCTGCCAACACCTGTCCACCTGAGTGAAGCACTCGACACGTTTGCAATTGATGTGGAGGCAAGGAGGGAGACTTCAAGAGCCACTGACATGGAGGTTTGGCTCACTGTCATTAGGGAAATGTCAGCACAGCACATACAAAAATTGTGCAAAACTGTCTTTCTGGCACAAATGCTTGGTTGACCCTGCAACTGTACGCCATGCTGGAGAATGTAATTTATGCTGTCGAGCACAAGGCCAAGTTTTCATTTGGCTGAGTCAGTTCAAAGATTCCAATGAAAAATGCATTTTCCCATACACACCTTCGCATGTTCCCATTTTGTTTAAATATACTCTAAACAAATGCAAAGCATTTCATAGGGGACAGGGACCTTGCCACGAAGAGCAAAAATAGCTCTTAGTTGCAAATATACCACAAACTATGATGTCAATCCAGTTTAGTATTCAAACTCATCTTGCAGATTTAACCCAATAAAATAAATGGATTACAAATCAATTGATTCTGAAAAAACGCATATGTCCACATGTACAATCCGAGTCGCTCCGCCCCATATTGCAATGTGGTAGCATGCAAGGGCCTTTCAGAAAGGGTGCCACAAATCAATGAGTTATTCATCAACCGGCCGAGGATAAGTTCTTACATCTTACAATGTTATTATGACTATATTTAAAACCCAGAGTCATTTCTAGGCAGGGGGCGTAAACGTATGTCTCGCTATTAAAATTACTCGCTGAGACGGGACACTCATCCATATTTGAAAAAAAATGTCCTTGGCTGCTGCCACAGAGTCACGTGACTGAGTCTTGCCCGCTGATCCCAGACTGAAGACATAATTTCCTCCTAATTTGCAGCCAATTCAATGAATCCATTTGTACAGGTCCAATTTTTAGACAATATTAATCGTGTAAAATTGCAGATCTTTAAAGCTATTTTGTAATAATATTGAGGATGATAATCATCCCCTATTAAGATATATTTTACTTTTATCATTCCACATTGCCTGTACAGTTAATATTCCAAATGATGTGGAGTTTTACCTGTTTGTTCATATTTACAGATCATTATATTGTATTCATAAACTGTAATTGTTGCCCAAAAAACAAATAAATCCGAGCAGCATCCAGCATCTTTCTATGGCTTGTGTTCGACCTGCAAGTTCAACGGTATTCTTATTCGTTCTTAAATTAGAAGTGACTTAATGCAGTTCCTTTTGAATGTAATGTTATTAGTACATCCTCAAATATTGATTTGTTGTAGCTCTGCAAATGCAATCATGAGGTCCCATGGGCCATTGGCATGCAGTTTTCAAGGTTTGCCATTGCATAGCAGTTTACTGTACTCTGAAGCGCGCTGTGGCCTGTTGACCAAAACTGGAATGGGCATTTGTCCTCACACAAGCTAAACTTCCTTCCGAGAGCAAGTCCTTCCATGAACAGCACAAATTGAATTAGGAGATTCTAGCAGCTGGCAAGTGTGAAATTGAATTGAAGTGTATCTGGAGTTGTGAGACGTGGGATTTTAATTCCCCTTAGACTAGAACCGAGTGGAGTCATTTACAAACAAGAATCGAGCGATGATTGTGGCCATATCAAACTCACGTGGAGAATGTACTCGAGTGCGTGTGTGTTGATATGCCCTCAGATTTTTCCTCACAGGAACAATAAAATATGTCAAGTGCTAAGTAAGTGAAACAGATGGAAGAACCTTGCATCCATCCATCCAATGCATGAAAGCACCCTGCATGGCCTCACACAATGCTATCCATCCGTCATTGCACCGCTGTGGCTCCAAGGAACGTTTCGTTCACTGCTTACCCTTTCCCTGTAATTAAGACCCTCAGAGATGGTCACTCCCATTTCAACGTCCTTGTCTACTTTGCAACACCTGTTGTCTCCTTCTTTGTCGTCCTGTCTTGTTTTGTCCTTTCCCTTTGACCCCTGCAGTCAGCGGTTGCACCAACCCTCTCTCACATCAGTTATTTCCAGACTTGATGCCCAAGTGTTTGCTTTATCAGTCACATTTTCCCATCCATTCTTTGCCTCGAGCAACAGACTGTTCCATCAGTCACTGCTCAACACCCACATTCAACCCCTCTCGCCCCCGTCGTTGTGATGGTTAATTCCATCAGTCACACGCCTCTCACACACCGGCACCAAGCCTAGCCACTTCCATCACAGCATTAATCGATTTAAGAGAGAGCAGCAGCACACTTTCTGTGGCTGCGAGCTGAGCCCAGAAAGGAGGGGTGAAAGTAGCTTTGTCAATTTTTTTTATAAATGTCATGGCACTAACCAACAGTAATCTTTATGTTATTGTCAGGTAAATGTGAGGTATGTGCTGGAACGGAGCCTCTGAAAACAGTCTCTAATTGTAAAATAGATCAGTCGCAGCCTACGAGATTTGCTGTGGGCAAAGTGAACTCCAGAATGTTTTGCCAAAACCACGGATAAAGCCGCACGCAGTGATTTTTTTTTTTTTTAACCACTGCCAGGCTATACCTTACAGATTGGTAGTTACTTTTAAGTTCAGAAACATGTCGTTTCAGTTTGGCAAGTGCCTGTCACGTTTCTAGAGAAGTTCAGGACAGGATTTGCAATTCCATATTCGTAGACACAGATAAGAGGTTTTGACAAAAATATATTTACAAACGCAAGACTGACAACGAAGGATGCTGTTTTAAAAAAAAAAACAGGAAAATTCGAGAACAAATAGAAAACACAAGGAACGAGAACTCAACTCAACTGTATTTATAGAGCACTTTCAAACAGCCATCGCTGCATACAAAGCGCTGTACATGGAGCAACTAACATATACAACAGTAAAGCAACAAATCGGTAACAAAGACGGTAGAAACTAGTGATGTGCTCAACTGTGCCGAGGCTCCGATGCGTGTGCAGAGTAAACCGGAAAAAAAATCTGCGAAGCACGCTTCGAGGCATGTGTCGATTATGCATGTGGCCACGCCCGAAGCCTCGGAACGCTCGTTGCTACGTCCGAGGCCTCGGGAGACGGGATTCCTACGTCACCGCCAACAAATAGTTTCGCGGGTGATTCGAAATAAAACGGCCGCCCCGACCCGAATTATCAATCATTGCTTCGGGTCGGGTCGGGCTTCTCTCTCGCTGACTTTCTTTTTTTTTTTTGTTTAGTTTTTTTTTGTTTCGAGGCCTTGAATTGTTTTGGCCACGAGAGACCGTGGTTCGCGAAAAAACAGAAGTCGCCTCATCGAAAAACGTACTGTACTAAACTCTTGCAATGACAATTTTTAGAACTCCTTCCAGTCTCTGTCGAGTATCCAGCCGTCATTGTTCGTCTTTGTCTCTCTGCTTCTCTCTCTTAAAGTACCCGCTCGATTCTTAAGGACGCACTGCTGCTGTGGTTTACGGCCCAATTTTTAACCCGTCAAAATAACGGACGGCCTTAAATTTTCCCGTCCACTCTTAAAAAAAATCCGCCAATGATCGGAAATTGTCGGTTAATGTAACCTCTTCAGAAACAGAAATATAAGAGATGTAAATGTCTATACAGTCTTGTTTAACTTAGATTTCGTTACAAAAGACAGGTTTTGTTATCCGAAATCACCCCTCCTCCTCCCGAGTCCTCACAAATAAAATATGAAATCTCGGGTTTGCTTCGGGCTCGGGCCTGCATATCAAGTTGAGTGATCGGGCTCGGGCCGGGTGGGGCTTAAATACCAGCAGGCCGGGTCGGGGCTGGATTTTTTGGCCCGATCTTACCTCTACATCAAATCCATTGTATCATTTTAATCACTGTCTGTCATGACATTTATTTTCCACAAGATGGCGCAATAGTACAAATAAAGCCTCATGATGCCTCGGCCCAGGAACGAACCATTTGGATGGAAAGCCTCATTGCTTCATGAGGCTTCATTTTCCCATCACTAGTAGAAACCACCGAACAACAAAATTAAAAAAAACATAAATTGCTTATCAACTCAAAAGACACGAGAATTCCATGCAAGAGAATACACAAGAAAATACTTACATGAAAAATAGTATGAACTAACGGGGTGAAGACATGATGGGAGATGGAGTGTGGAGCAAGTCTTAATAATCTGACAGCAGTAGTCAGTGTGGCATGGCTATTAAAAGCAGCTTGGTAATGAGGATGATCAATGTCAGGTGTGGCTCATGATGGAACGCCCACTCTCAAGCTAGAGACTGAAAAAACAACGCAAACAGGACAGGATCATACCAGTCCATCCATCCATTTTCTAATTTGCTGATCCTCATAACGGCCATGGGCAAGATGGAGCCAATCCCAGCTGTCTTCGGACAACCTGGACTGGTTGCTAGCCAATCGTAGGGTACACATAGGACAACCATCAGGATCATGACAGTGCCACTCCAAAAATATATTCACGGATTCCTTTTCTTTAATTTTATGTCTCCTGTCCGGATAAAGAATCACTCTCAAAGTTCTAATGTTGCAAACAGCTTGCAGCCAATAATGCTCAAGCGTAACACACACCGAGTTTGTGTGTGTGCCTTGACCTCCACTGAACACCTGAGCTTGACGAACTGAAGCCCTCAGACTCCATCGAATCCAGGTTAAGAACCACTGATCCAGACAAAGACACCAGCTTCTGTTCTCCGACTGCATTTTTTTTTTACATGTGTACGGGGGTTGTGGACTCCTCTTGTTGAAATTCTGACTTAATTCTTGGAATATTGCATATTTTATTTGACTTTATAATGAAGCGCTCCTTTTTTTTCAGCAGGTATGTCTCTCTGTGCTGTATATGCCTCCCACAAGGTCGGTCTGGCTCGCTTGAAAAATCTGTGCCAAGTTCACTACTGCTCAATTCGAGTCTTGCAGGTGGCAGCGATACACACCACAAAATGGTGATTCACTGCTAATTACCTAGATTGTAACAGAAAAATGTGAAAATAATTTTTAGATCTATGCTAATGAAATGTATATCCATTCTAAGAAAGATTATGCAATTTTGTTGTTGTTGTTTTTTTCCATAATCAAGGAATCAAGGAATCAAGGTCATCTTTATTGTCAAATATCCTTACATGTGACATGCAGCATAGATGAAATTTCTTTCTCTCAACCCTCCGTGCAATATGCATGCAAACATGCTGTGCATTAAACACACAGCTGAGAAGATAGCAGCTACACTGTATAAAAGACATAATGTGCAATCTGAGCAGTATAAACAATATAGACAATATGGACAATACAACAGCATAAACAATGGCTAATGTGGTAAAGTGTCATAATCCTGCAAACAAAATATTTAAACATAGTTCCACAAATTGAGCACCACTGCACTAAATAGTAACACATTTGGTTTGTTATAACATATTCAAATACACGGTCCACTTATTCCGGCAACAATTGCACTGATGCTTGGAATAGCACAGCACAGGAAGTACAGTATTTGGGTTGCGGTCCACCAAAGTTATGGATAACGAAAGTACTTAAACCAGGGTAGCCAGGCAATTACACTTTTGTCCTTATCACTAGTAAAGTTGGCTTCAAATTGATTTTGATGTGGCTATCTTCTGTACAAAGTTTGAAAGTGTACCGTCTTTGAAAAAGACCAAAGGAAAAAAAAATAATGGTGTTTTTAAAATGGTTGATGATAGATGAGCGAATAGTTACAATGCTGGTGATGAAAGGCAGGAAAGATGAAGTCTAAGATCAGAGAAAATGAGCAAAGACTGAGCAGATATACTTTTTTCTGAACATAATCTGATTTATTTGACAGGATTTCAATGGAATCATATGGTGGCACTGATGCAGCTCGCTCCTTTTGTCTTAGTTCTCCTTTAATGATATCAGAGGCAGCTCTATCGTTGTTCCCATATTCATGGATTTCTAACAATGCATCTTCCATTCTTTTCATTAGCTTCTCTGCGTTGATTCTACCTTTGTGGAAGTTCTCATTTCAAACCCCCAAGTGATATCATGCCCTTCCTCTAATGAATACAAGAAATAAATAAAATATTCATCCAGTCATTTACTATTCACTTTCCACCGCATCTCATCCTTTCTTGCCTTTTCATCTGGCGGATGTGCTGACAGCATCAATCTCATTTTATTCTTCATTCTGTCCCTCAAAGTCATATTCTGCCAATCAAGCTTTGTAGCTGTCTTAAGTTCACATACACTTTTATGTCCTATAAGCCTGTGTTTATGATATATGGAAACTGAGAATAATTTTCACTAAAAGCCTGTGTGAGAGTACTCTGGGCAGTAGTAGCTGACTGGTAAGGTCTTTGGAACTAGAGCATTACAGTTTGAGTCCTGCTGCAGACTAAAAAGGGCAACTAGATGTTGGGGTTATACTCTTCTGTTTCCTGACTATTGTGATGGTTCCCTTGAAAGGGTGAGACATCAAGAGACTACCATAATCAAGAGGGACAGTTCTGTGATTGGTATGGGGCTCAACCCTGTGCTAGGAGGCAAACTCTGGCCAAAGTGCAGTCTGTCTGTCTTTCTGTCTAATCTAATTGCTAAACTTGGCCACAAAATAAGTATAATTTTTCATGATTTTGAAAAAGAATTCATTTTAAACCAGAAAACCCTTTGTGAGGTATTCAAATTTATTTTTTACAATTATTGCATATACAATACAATAACCGTATTAAATGAAACCAACGATTAAACTTTTTTTCAGACCCATGCATTTTAAAAACACAAAAATAGAAATGTTTTCTTAAAAACAACTGACAGTTTTTGAAAATACTATACAAACGTTTTGTCAACATCGTGGGTTTTGTCATGGAAAAATATTTGGCAACTGCTGTACTACGATGAGACGCCGAGACTGTTAACATTAGTCTACAGTCTCTTAGCCAATCAGGATGCAGAAGAGAATCCACTGTAAAAAAATTTTAAAAAAATACACGAAAAAAAATCTGGGATAAAGCAAAGTAATGATAGATGAGCGGCCCGGTGGTCCAGTGGTTAGCACGTCGGCTTCACAGTGCAGAGGTACCGGGTTCGATTCCAGCTCCGGCCTCCCTGTGTGGAGTTTGCATGTTCTCCCCGGGCCTGCGTGGGTTTTCTCCGGGTGCTCCGGTTTCCTCCCACATTCCAAAAACATGCATGGCAGGCTGATTGAAGACTCCAAATTGTCCCTAGGTGTGAGTGTGGGCGTGGATGGTTGTTCGTCTCTGTGTGCCCTGCGATTGGCTGGCAACTGATTCAGGGTGTCCCCCGCCTACTGCCCGAAGACGGCTGGGATAGGCTCCAGCACCCCCCGCGACCCTAGTGGGGATCAAGCGGTTCAGAAAATGGATGGATGGATGATAGATGAACAGTGTTATAGCGAGAGATTACTGTAACTCATTTTGTGTTTACTTCTGTTTCAAAACTGTTATAACACTTAGAGATATTATAGTCCTTCCTTCAAATGGAAATTAAAAAGAAAGACAAGAAAATGATGTGACAGCAGACCAAGCAATCCAATTGGACATCTCGTGTTTGCACTTGGTTTTGTGTGATCTCCTTTCTCGCTCTACATGCACTTTCACTAGTTGTCTGCCATTGCCAGCTACCAAAGAATTTGCGTTAATACTTTCCAATCACAAGTACAAAGCCCAATTTTTCCACCCAAAGAGATTCTTCTTCTGCCGGAGAGAAAAAAGATTGCTTTAAATCCTTCTCTGTCCACACTCGAAACACCGCTCACAATCTTTCACTCTCTTGTTGACCAAAGACACCCAATATAAACACATGCACAGGCGTCTTTGTTGTTGACTGTTATTAAGCATTTTAAAAATCTCAGATCTTCTTTCGCAAATGAGATTAAAGTACACTGTGCACTTGTCAAAAGTGTTTTGAAAATGACATCCAAGTATGTGTGCCTTGCGATCGGCTGGCAACCAATTCAAGGTGTGCCCCGCCTGCTGCCCACTGACAACCGTCTGTTAATGGACTCCTAAATGCACACCATTTGAGCCGTTTGAACTCCAAGGTAGCACAAGTTATGACATCATTTGAATGGCATTAAATAGCTCACCACACACTCGCCAATCTTCCCCAGCCAACTATTAAGCGGAGTAGTTCATAGAGTCAAATCATGCGCGTTTGCATCTCGAAATCTTCTGCAGAACAGCCAGGCGCAAGACCTACAGAGAAAAACAATGCAGGGCCCTCTTAAAACAGAGGGACATGAGCAATGGACTGTTTTACTTCCCCGGCGTTGTGAAGGAATTGCCAGTAAAATTCAGTTAGACAGCAGATAAAATTGTGGTGACCTAGTGACATATCAATAAAAGCACTAGAATATTTCAGTGAGATGCACATAAGTGTGAAATTTGGCAGCGGCAAAAAAAGAAAATCAGAAACTACAACTATTTTTTCTTTTTAAAGATGTCTTTCTGGTGTATATGGTAAATTGACTATTCTCCGTTACACTTGTGATCCAATGTTCCATCCTTCCATTATCTATGCCACTTATCCTCATTTGGGCGGTGGGTGAGCTAAAGGCTGCACCCAATGACTTTGAATGAGAGGCAGGCTACACCTTGGACAGGTTGCTAGGCAATCACAGGGAACATATAGACAAACCACCATTCATGCTCACATCGTAGCTATGGACAATTTAGAGTGTGCTTTTGGAATGTAGAACAAAGCCAAATACCCAGTGAAAATGGAACGAGCACGAGGAGAACGTGCAAACTCCTTGCATCTGAGCTGAAATTAAAAACTTGGAATTGGGTGCGGCTGGAATGCTAAATCATTTTTATTTTGATGAGGTCCTCTCAGACCTCAGATGCTGTTGTGTTCAACTGAAGTACAACAAAGAGAATTCCAAAGCAGTGTATTGTTCTAATGGCAAAGAACCTGATTCAATGTTCGGAAAATTTCTCAAAGTTTTTACTCTTCAGCAAATGTTCAACCCCTGCAAATGACTGTGTTTGCACGCAGTCGATGTTCGGGTTCGGGTCTTTATCAACGTTTCTGAAACATTTGGAATAACCCGTTTACATGGATGAGTGGTCAGAGTTACTCCAGCATTTGAATCATTTAAGCGACAAAGGGCGGACGTTTTGACGCCTGTAGGCATCATTTCTGCTTGTTACTTTCTAGCATCAATAAAACACACTATTGTACTGATGTCATTCACCACAGGAATAAGGCAACTGGTTTCCTCCACGCTGTGTGCCTTTGTGCCTCGTCTCGCCACAATTGATGACAGCGGCTTGTCCCACCTCCCCGACAGACCCGATAGATTGAATCTTGATGGAAGCGATTGGGCAGGGTCTGCTGATTGCATCATCTCGCTCGGTCCAAGACACACAGCGCCATTTATCTGGTAGGTAGCCTGACAGCACGACCATCTTGAACGACAAAAAGTCGAGTAGTTTGACAAGTCCATTATTCTCACTAGGGTTGCGGGCGTGCTTGAGCCTTATCTCAACTGACTTTGGGCGAGAAGGGGGTGGACCGTGAATTGGTCGCCAGCCAATCGCAGGGCCACTATCAGACCAACAGTAGAAAATAAAGATTATGATTTCCGTGAAACCATATGTACTAATTGACACTTTGATTTTCCTCACAGAATGAATAATCAGGGAATATTCACTGATATTTTCACTCGATAAGAAAATGCTGGTAGGAGCCAAATACTTCTTGATAACATGCTAGAACAGTGGTTCTTAACCTGGTTTCGATCGAACCCTAGGGGTTCGGTGAATCAGTCTCAGGGGTTCGACGGAGCCTCTGCCATGTAGGTTAAGACACACCCGACTCAACATGTCAATTAGTTATGACACGCCCACTTGGCCATCACTGGCTGCAGACGATCACATTACATTGCTTGTCCAATGAGTGCTGTGGGAAATTTAGGTCGCTCAGTAGTCACCGTATGACTGTCGTGATTGTACAGTGAAACTCCTCTACAACGAAACCTAAATGGGCGAAAATACCCCCTAGTGTGAAAAAATCTTAATGCATGAAAGCTATTCCCACTTTCCTGCCCCCCATACAATGAAAAAAAAAACCTGCTGCGTGATACGAAATATTTTTCTCTGTGCTTGCCTCTCGACGAGATTCACGACAATGAAGTCTAATCCAACAGCGACCTCTACTGCTTCGTTCGGAAACGGCAACAGCAACCATCACACTGGTTTACACATGCGCAGCCAGGAAGTATTTGTTATTTTTAGTTTCAGACGCAGCAAGAACGTTGCATTGCTAAAATGGCTACAAAACGGACCTTTGGATGTCAAGCAGCTAAGACAAGAAGAGCGCTGACGCTGGAAGAGAAGGTAAAAGTGAACAAAATGAAAGACAGAGGAAGCAAAATAAAAGACATTATCCAAGAAATTGATGTAAGTGAATGCTGATTGTAAATGTTGCAATTTCTTTCCCTTTTTTTCTTTCTACACTGACTATTTGAAGTGTCAAATGAGTGTATGCTCATACTTATGCACTATTGGAATAAAAATAAAGAGTACACATACGTTTGTGTGTGCATGTACACATACGTGTGTGTGTGTGTGTGTGTGTGTGTGTGTGTGTGTGTGTGTGTTTACATTTGAGATCAGATTTGCTACAGTGAAAAACCCCCTGTTGTAAAAAAATTCTTACTGCAAACATGATTTCGTTGTAGAGGAGTTTCACTCTATGTCATACAATTTTTTAAAACTATACTTATGCCATGTCATTTTAATTACCTTTTTCTGTTTTTAATAAAGGTGTTTTTTTTAAATGTCTTGAATTTGTAAAAAAAAAAAATTTTTTTTTAAATCCCATTTTTGTTTTTTACTAATGAAGGGTTCGGTGAACGTGCATATGAACTGGTTGGGTTCTGTACCTCTAACAAGGTTAAGAACCCCTGTGCTAGATTGGTTAGGTTAGGGTTAGGGTTAGGTTAGATTGGTGAATGAGGCTCTGTGTTTACCAAGCAAAAAAGCATGAAACCATTTGACATGCCAAAATGCAGTTTGAAGTGAAGTTTCAATTTGGAGCCAAGTGAAGTGAGGGCTAGATGATACAAGGACCATAGATTAGATGGACAGTCTCGGGTGAAATGGGGTGAAGGAATTGATGGGAATCAAATACAGGCCCTTGCTTTCGAGACAATTTATCATGCTACACAGCAGCCAACACTCACACCAAATGAATATTCATAGAAGGTGGAAGGTGGTTCACTCTTGTCCTCCCCCAATGAAAAAAAAAAAAACAGGGTAAATCTACACGTGAGAAATGAGTCTGTCAGGACCTATTTTAAAACCACAAGTCAGCAACCCTGTCCACGCGTTCGTCTTTCCACAGAGCTCCATCTTCTCGAATTCCGTTTCTTCACTTTCTTTTTGAACAACTTGCTTTCTCTTTCCGCGCATCTCACCCTTTTTTATCATGTTATCATTACTCCTGCTTGTCTTGCTCTCTGTTGTCTTCCCTTTTTATCCGTCTCCTTTCCTCTGCATATTTAAACTAAATAGACTGAAGGGAGATGATGAGCAGCAACACAGACAACTCTGTGAATTGAATACCGAATAGCTTCATGCCGTGTGATGTTACTCTTTGTCAGTTTCTAAATTTTACAGGCTAGTTTACCAATACCAACCGGAAGAAAAACATTTGTTATGATCATCCCAAAACTCAGGATGCGACCTATTTAAGTCATTTTTCTTTTCCGTGAAGTTTTCCCTTCAAACAGACTTGCAAAAATCATTAAAGATGCACCACCATTCAGAAAGAGACATTTTTATACATTTTCAAATGAAAAGGGTGGCATGTTAATAATTGAAGGCAATGAGGCTCCAAACTCCAAACTTGGCATGTAATCAGGATTATGAACCGAATACCCATCTACGAAGGTGGAGTGCGGATAGCCTAGCGACACATTGCGACATTTAAATGACCTCTACATGCCAATTTGTATCAGTTGTCACAAAAGATGGACTTCAAACTCAAATTACAAACCACAACCTTTTCCCCCATCAATGTAACCACTCAAGAGTACAGAACAGATACTTCAGTTCTCTGCACCCATTTAATGTTTTTCCCTTGTTTATATATAATTAGTTTGTCAAGCAAGAAGTAGCGTGAGTCATGATGAGATCAGGGAGAGTCATGGCCGGTGATCTGTCATGGAGCGGCGAGTATAACCTCAAGAACAAGCACCAGAGCATTCAGTGGAGGATCCAAAGTAAAAAAAAAATCCAAGTAATATTGATTGCAATCTTCAAGGTGATGGGCATAGTACACTTTGATTTGTTTCCACAGTGCCAGACAATCAACCGGCAAGTTCCCAAAGAGAAACTGATGCATTTTCTTTGTTCAGTGCGTGAGGAGCGGTGAGAGTTGCAAAACCCATGACACCAAAATGGCTCCTTTCTAGAGACATGCTTGCAACGCAGAGTTCAAACTTAAGGCCATCGGTTTCGCAGTTGAACCTGGGAATAGAACAGCGGCAAGAGAGTTCAACGTTCACGAGTCAATGTTACAACGTGCTCTTGGTTAAGTGAACTGTGTCGCTGCTTTATTGAATACGTTTTACTGACATCTAATCGTCACAATCTAAATCGGTGTAGTGTAGTGTTTGGTTGGCATTTCCTTGAACATAGCTCCCTCTAGTGGATGCATTGTAGATTGTGTTTTATAATGCGGTGCGTCCAATGAATGAAAACAATTAGAAAATAGGCCATTCATTGAAGATGCGCCTCATAATCCAGTGCACCTTTTAGTCTGGAAAATATGGTATTGAATTAGCTTGCTAGCAGGCGGCACTTACTATCTTGAGTAATTATATATATTTTTTTTTTAAAGAAACAAAAAATAGGCATGTCAGAAAAGCTCCAGGACAGGTGTCAGAAAAGACTTCAAGATTTCAAACCAAAACTACAAACTTGGAGTGTTTGCTTTCATGTTGGCCAGACAATCAATCAGCACATTGACAAGAGACTGTGCAGCATTTGCGTCCTTCAGTATGTAACCTCGCTACTCACTTGGCTGAGATGCATGTGATTTTTTTAAATTTCTTTTTCCACAAGCTTGAGGGGGTCATCCAGACTCCAGGGGATTACTTTGAAGGGGAACCTTTTGTCGTTTGGATTTAAAAGATATCTTTTGTGACACTTCTCTTGTAACCTTTCTGACAAACCACAAACTATTCTTACCCATGTCACAAGCAACAACAAGCGTTCAATAAAATATGTAGAACCTATCGTGTCGGCTGTCCCAGAAATCAATGAGAACCATCTATCTGTCCAATTCTATAGCGCTTGTCGTTGGAGTCTATCCCAGCTGACTTTGGGCAAAGGTGCGGTAGAAACTCTGGACAGTTCACCAGCCAATGCCTGGAAGATGCTAACCATAGTACCATAAATGGAACTTATTCGCACGTAAGGAAAGAGAAAACGTACCTCTGACCTGGCTGACGACATTTATAATAGTCAGGAACAGACTCTATGATCAAAGTATCTTTCCTCCAAAGTAATTCCATACCTGCCCACATTTCCCACCTCATCGCCCGTCTTTAAAGGTCACGTTCAGCAGCTGTTTTATTGATTTTGAGTTTTACATTCAACACCAGTTATTTTCTTTTTACTGTATGCCCTTTATGCCAGTTCATTTAGTTTGATGTATGAAGATTTTATGCAAGGCAACTCACCTTCAGTCACCATCCTTTCGAATGTTTGTCACCACACGGCAGTTAACTTGTTTCTACACTTGAGAATGTTAAACTGTTCCCGTTGCCTGTATAGTTCATAACAAAATTTTGAATGGGTGCAGTTCGACACACAAATGGTTCAATATCCATTCTCATATTCTATGGGAGGTAAAGCAGTTTGATCATCCCAGAACAGATTGTGTTTGACCCAAGAGGTTCCGCTCTATTGACGAACCATTTGGTGGAGCTGATATGCAATGATTGTTGAACCAAAAAAAAAAAAAGAGAGAGTGACTGATAATAAGTGATAAAAACAAGCAAAGGTGGGCAGAGTAAATATTGAAAGTTGGCTGGTGAAATGGGGTGACGGGATTAGGAAGCATGCAGTGTCAAACGACAAAATGAGAAGGAGTGAGGGCCTCAAGTAGTCAAGGATTGGTATCGTGCAATCACAACACAAGGAAAACATTCTATATATATTGCAAAATATTTCGAATCATTTTGCCAGTAAATAAACTGAGGTTGGCAGAGAGTGGAAGGAAAAGATGGGCAAAAGCTGTGTGCAGCGGTGTTTTTGACTGACGTGTCTGATTCATTCCATCACTACGCTCGTAACTCAAAGCACTTCTCAAATCAAACTTTCCCATTGAAATGAATAAAAATGCTGTCAATTTGTTTCAGCCCCCCATCAAAAACATGTTGGGTTTTTTTTTTGACAAGCAAAATAGTACAAACTCAAGGCCCGGGGGCCAGATCCAGCACCCCACGTCATTTTACGTGGCCTACAAAAACAAATCATGTGTGTTAACTTCCATAACCCTTGCTAAAATATGTACCAAAATTGTAAATTGTCACATATATAGATAGATCGATCTAGCAAGAATTTGTTTTTAGCCTTTTGACAGTAACTTGAAGATTAATTGAACAAACTACTTATCCATGACTTCTGATTTCAAAACTAGTAATCTATATATTGATATCATACGATGAAACATTTAAACATTTATTTGGTTTCACCGTCTGCGGAAAGCCTGAAGCACCGAATGGCCCGTGATGAAAATGAGTTTGACATCCTTGCTCTGCAGTATTAACGTCATAGAAACACACAGTACAATACACTACAATACATCTTTATTTATATAGCGCTTTCACAACAGCTCCAGCTATACCAAAGCGCTTTACAATAATAACAGTTAAACAGAATGTACAGAATAACAGTTCGTGTATCATGATTTCCCACTTTAATACCCTCCTGGCGCGTGCTTTGCCAACCAGTGGGTATTATAAATGAACAAAAACATTCTGCAGGAGAAAGAAAAGTTTCCCAATGAAGTGACTTTGTAAGCTGCAGTCGTATTAGTTGCTTTTCACAAGGAATGTATGCTTCTGAGCATTGTTCTACTGCAGTTTCTGTTTCCAGTTTACTGTGTGCATTGCTGCAGTCTGTGTTCAAAATATCTTTTGCTTAAAGTGCAACTCATGGATATCGCAACACTGAGTTTCAGTGAATAAAAATGGAGCATGTTACCTCAAGGGAATTTATCATAAAACTGAGTGGCTTGTGCATTTAATATCTTTACTGAGTGATCAACATTAGCATTTTCCAGGCTGAGGAACATAATAAAATGTATGCGCAAGCACAAGATAACACTTCTCAAGTCTTGTATTCATTGTTTTTGTTCTTGATTGTAAAGTGTCCTTGGGTGTCTTGAAAGGCACTTATAAATACAATGTATTATGATTATTATTATTAATGACACGTAAGGTATCAAATATGAACAAACGTATGGCAATATTATGGTCTTGTTTCCACCAAGCAGTATTGTTTTGCTCAGTCATTTCCTTCTCTTTCCTTAGCAAAAGGTACCAAAATGACCAACCCGAGCAGTCATTTCAGCACACCTTCACGGGATGCTGGTCACAGTGGTATGCTTCCGTACAATGGGCTGAAGTGAAATGAAAGCCAACAAAATGGCTCTTTTAAAAATACCGTGGATCGTGACACAATGGGGATTCCAAAGTCATTTCTTATTTGCAGCCACTGTCAGTGCAATGCACTGTCCGAAGGCACTTGGATTTTCTTGGTTTAATCAACCGGCGAGTTACACGACTTGTATGTATGTGTCATGTAAGGGAGTATGAATACCCACCACTTCCACCCAACATCCGTAACATGGATTCTCTTCCCACATTCAAATCCCATCTCAAAACCCACCCATTCAAAATTGCATATTCAATTTAAATGCATCTTTTCTTTTATTTCTAATTTTATCTGTGGTTTTATTGTTTTTGCTATTGATTATTACTATTATTAATACTTTACTGAACTTAAGTAACATTTTCTGTACTTTACTTGAACATTTACATTTTTGGCAACTTTGATGACCCATTTCCGGTTTCCGTCCATAATCCGCTCCAGAAGGCTGTTCGAAAACCGAAATTGTTCGAAAACCGAAACCACGCTCTTTTTAAAATAAAAATGTTTACTGAACACGTCTGCTCACAATGGAAAGCAACACGAGGAAGCGTCACTTCCTCGTGTAAGGAAGGCGAGAGGAGTCAAATGGTGTATTCAAGTGCGCTCAGTTTGTTCGAGAACTGGAATTTGTTCGTCATCCGAGGCATAAAAAACTCTACATTTTTGGTCAAAAAACGAATTGGTCGAGAACCATTAGTTCACTGAAGTAAGCTAAATGGATGAAATCTTTTTAAAATAAATGAAAACACTACGATTGGCTGGCAACCAGTTCAGGGTGTACCCCGCCTACAACCCCATGACGGCTGGGATAGGCTCCAGCACGCCCAGAGACCTTTGTGAGGATAGGCGGCTCAGAAAATGTATGGATAAATGAAAACATTATTCAAATGCTAACCACTCAATACTCGTATTTTTGGTTCCAATAAATGTAATATAAGAAACCTAATTTTGATACTTACCAAAGGTCAGCTACTTTAAGCCTTTCACCCGAATAACACTCTACCACTTTTACTGAAGGATCACCTTCAGGTGATTTAGACAAGACTGCTATGGTGTCACATAATTCACAGAGCTGACACAGCTTTTAAGCATTCCCGCCTACACACTGCAGTGGAAGTGCAAGACTAATCTTAACTGTACCATGGGAAACTGAATGTCAGCATCTGTCCTGTAATTGACAGATTATCAGTAACCAACAGGCCAACTCCAGCCTCCCTGTCACCATGGACAGGATAAGGAGTGATGGATGAATGGATAAAACAGAGAAGCGGAGCAGAAAGTTTTTGGGGTTTTTTTTTTTCTCTGTGTGCCTGTGACTTGAACTTTCACAGCTGGATCAAAATTCTAACCAGACGTCAGATCCCATGAGGAGCTGACAGCAGCCAGCTTTCACCTAAGAAACACATTTCCTTCTTTTCACCAACAGCGTGGATGAGTGCAGCCACGTGTGAAAATTGCACAAAGGTGGATGTTGTGTGATGGCAACTAATGAGCAGAGGGATACATGGCCGAGTGATGGACAAGCAATGAGAGCGAGGTCGGTCAGCCTAAATGTATGTGAGAGAAATGCTTACAGGCCATATTTCACTTTTATGTTGGTGGATACCAAAGTTATACAGTGTAACATCATTTCATAAGACATTTTATCTCAGTGTCTTCAACCAGTAAGATTTGAAAATGCACACAACAACAACAACAAATGCTGACATTTTGAACACACATTCAGAAGTATACTGATTTGATTGTTATGACCATTAAGGCATGGAAAAGGACCTGCTGGCTGTATTTTTTTCTTCCTTTTTTTTTTTCCAAATGGGAGATGTGGTTTGTGTTGAATTTAGAATGGTTTGTTTTGTCATGTATGGTTAACGTTGCCGTAAGTGTTGATCTCTGAAGGTAACAACACCAAAATGAGGTTGTTGGGTCAATTTGGGCAACAATCTCAGGAAGCAGAAATGAGGAACGGGAACAGGTGTGCCAAGAATACACAAGAAAGGCAGGGGAGCAGTGAAATCACATTTGTTTGACGGTTAAGTTCAACCATTAAGCGTCTCTCCCGACTCAAATGGCCTTAAATTATTTCAAACAATATAACATTGAATTTAAATTGTTCTTAAGGACATTATTTGACATTTGGAGGCAAGTAAATCATACACTGTTTTACCGTTTGCTCCCATAGTCCTTATAGCTTTTTGGCTAATGCTACATTCTAACAAGAAAAGAGTTTCATTTCTTTTTGTGATAGTTGAAGTACTATTGGATACAGGGGTTTGCGCTGTTGTGGGAGTGAACGCAGCCAACTTGCTTCCCAGCCAGTGGAAGTATGTCTTCTCATTCCTTTTAAATTCAGTACAGGGATGTTGCATTGTCCACATGTGAGAAGCAAAAAATGACACCACACACATACAGAGCTCAGAATCTGTCTGTCTGCACCTTGAAAAAATCCAACAAATTGCTTCTGTATAGTCACTTGAGAAAGATTACTCGCTCACCATCCTAGTTTAGGTCATGGACGGAGCGATCAGCCAAACTTTTATGTCACAGTTGGAGAAAATTCAAAAGACATCGCTCACAGACATGTTCGGAAATAAGCAGCTGATAAAAGAAAATGACTTCCAGATGTTTAATGCCCCACTTGATGGGTGAGCAAACACACCAAAGAGCCAAATACAGTGTACAAGCAAGTAAAGTCACATTTCTGGAAGATGCTTTTGATGACGGCTGAATTTATGGCATCAGAAAAAGCCCGTTAAAACCTATTTTATTCCCCTCACATGCTGACATGGAGTGGAAACTGCTATGCTAATTGAGACCCCCCCCCCCCCCCCCCCCTTATGCTTACCCACTCATATACTGCTGTGTATACTCCGCGTCCAGTTCACTTCCCCTGACAGGCATATTAAGGGTTTTAAATGACTTCAAGAGATCGCCTTGACAGAGGCCATTCGGTCTTGTATATGCATAAAAAATAAACCTGCACCATATCGTGCACACCTTATTTCAGACATTTACATTCTATATTCGACTGATCTTGAGTGGCACCTATGCTGGTGAAGTCTTGCAAATAATAACTGGCACTTTGTCGCCATCTAGGCTACACTATCGGTACAGCATGTAGGGAGATTAAAGACGGTTTTAAGAGTTGGATAGAGATAAGCAACTAAGATGTGATGGAGAAAAGCACATGTCGAAATTAGTTGTAAAAACTATTCAGCTATGTGACAATTCTACCAAGCAAAACATTGAGATAATTTTGCAAAAAGTGTGATTGTGTGCTGGGTTTGACAAAGATAATGAGATGGGAGGGGGGGGATTGCTGAGAAACACTGCGCAGACAAACAAGTGGATGAAATGGGTGTGCTGGAGTGATTTCTTGAGTGCTCAACTCTCAGTTCTGTTTAACAACAGAGAAGGATGTGATTGCTTCACAGAGACGCTTGCCGAACAAAGTGCAGGAGAGAATGCAAAAGTGAGCGTGTTGCCTTCAAAAGCATTCACATCACAGTCACATTCACACCTGGAAAAAAAAGGCACACTGCAGCTTTAAAGTCAAGGTGATAATGATGCATCTAGCTATTATCTCTAGCTTCAAAGATAAGATTTATCATTCTCGGCTAGCGTACGCTTTTCAAATTAAGCTCTGTTTACTTTCTTCAAGCCAGAATTTGCACTTGAGATGAACCCTGAATCATCTGATAAATAACACAGTCAGAACCATTTGGTACGGAATGGAAGATTAATACGAGGAAAATTAAACAATCACAGTGGATTAATTCATGAGAGATGGCATACACAGGTCAGCGGGAACAGTGTGCAACTTTGAGGAAGACTGCACCCTAATATTAAGGATAATGACCTTTGGTAGACTCAATGGGTCAATCGTTATGTTTGAGGTCAGGCTGGGCACAATAATAGATTAATTGATCCTTAAGAATTTGATGAATTGTGTGGGAATAATTGTTGCTCAACCATCTCTGTTCGATTGATTATGGATGGCATCCGATGATCTCTGATGACATCACTTACTGAAAGGTCGATCAACATCATTTCCGGGCACACCAACTTTGGACGGCATTTTACCGTTCCATACAAAAGAAGCAGCTCAAAATAACAATCTTGCATCAAGTATTTTTAAGTGTTATTTTTAAAATGTAATTAATCACTGATTTGCCCCAAACTCATTGGATGGAACCATTTTACACAAATAGTCTTAGCGTGTCGCTGGCAGCTTTACGCACACCAAATACGGCATAGAGAGAATGAAAAATAATCATGGTTAAAAACAAAAATAAGAATGCCACCTGCCAAATGGAGACTTGTGCACGTTGCAGGAGAAGAGTGGGGGGAGTGTGTATCTGGATGCGCAAAGAAGACAGGCTAACAGAGAGGGTGAGCGCCTCATGAATATGTGCAATGGATTACAGGGGGTGTTTGTCACAGGTGGCTGGAGGAGACAAAAGTGTGGGACGGCGAAAGGGGTGCGAAGCAAGAATCTATGTCTCACACGATTTTCAGGGGATTACATTTCATCTTTTTCTTTACTTTGGCTTCTCCAGTATGTCACCTTTATCGGGGGCTTGTTCATGTGCTTGTCTGACAACAAAACTGACAAGAGGACAATGACCTGAGATGAAAGCGTGATCAACTGGAGCAACAGCACGGCATTTCACTGCTCTGTCCTTCACACATGAATTTAAAATCCTCCATGTCCTCTCCTATGGCTCCTCACAAATAAGCCATTAATCCAGCCGGCGTTTTCTCTGTTAGTTTTTTTTTCCCCTCTCGCTTGGCATGTTTTAGGATCCCAATGCACAATGTCCACTGGCATTTTGCATAATTAGGCCACTTCTAGCATATTTTAGTGGAATGCTAAAGGGACATGCTGTATTTACTTGAATCACGACTCTCACCGTCTTCATTCCGCCTTCTCCGCTCATCCACTTACTCCCTCCCTGAGGTGATAGAGGTAGCGTTGTCAAAGGGTACAAGATGGAAGAAGTGTTTTTGTTTTTTTACTTTTACTTCAAAAGGTCACACCTTCCCGCATTGAGTTAAGAAAGCGTTTGACCTTATAGCGTTTCACAGCTCACTGATGCTCAAACACTCTCGCAAGGAAACCTGCAGCTAAACATCAACCCAAGTTACAGCTCTCCTGTCAAAAGAAGAAAAACGAATTGTATATGCAAGGAACAGCCAGGCTACAATTTATTGCACACCTCTTAGCTGTGTTGCAAAAAGGTCTTTTGTTTATTTATTTATTTATTTATTAATTGCCTTACTTTTACCAAAAAGCATGTTGACATTGAAAAACACTGATGTGTAGGTCAGACATGGTGAGTAGGATTACGCAAAGAAAACTAACAAACCAGAAATGTACTGTTGTCTCAGTCTCGGTTGGCTTTCAATTTCATCAGCTCGAGGAAGTTAAGCTGGATCTATACAGCACACTCCACATCGTCTTAAAACTCTTCCAGGCAACATTTATCTGATCAGTATAAAACTTTATTTAAATGTTGTTCCATTCAGCATTCATTCTTTTTTTTTTGTGCAGTTAAATACCGACCGGCCATCCTGAGCACAAGAGCATGTAACAGGGCCTTAAATCACGCATATATTATGTGCACAGCACACAATAAATAGCATACGGTATTTTTAGGGGAGTACCTTGTTTTGATATCTCTTTGGTTCATAGTTGTAAACAATTTAACATACATATATGTTGAGACTTGTCTTTTCATTATAGCATTACACAATATATATATATATATATACAGTCAAACCTCGGTTTTCGTCCATAATCCGTTCCAGAAGGCTGTTCGAAAACCGAAATTGTTTGAAAACCGAAACCACGCTCTTTTTAAAATAAAAATGTTTATTGAACATGTCTGCTCACAATAGAAAGTGACACGAGGAAGCATCACTTCCTCATCTACCCGAGGAAGCGTCACTTCCTCGTGTAAGGAAGGCGAGAGGAGTCAAATGGTGCATTCAAGTGCGCTCAGTTTGTTCGAGAACCGAAATTTGTTTGTCATCCGAGGCATAAAAAACTTGAAATTTTTGGTCGAAAACTGAATTGGTCGAGAACCGAGACGTTCGAAAACCGAGGTTTGACTGTATATATATATACGTTCCAACCCTCATCTATGGCCACGAGCTATGGGTCGTGACCGAAAGAACGAGATCCCGGATACAAGCGGCCGAAATGAGTTTTCTCCGCAGGGTGTCCGGGCTCTCCCTCAAAGATAAGGTGAGAAGCTCGGTCATCCGGGAGGGGCTCAGAGTCGAGCCGCTTCTCCTCCACATCGAGAGGAGCCAGATGAGGTGGCTTGGGCATCTGATTCGGATGCCTCCTGAACGCCTCCCTGGTGAGGCATGTCCCACCGGGAGGAGACCCCGAAGACGACCCAGGACACGCTGGAGAGACTATGTCACCCAGCTGGCCTAGGAACGCCTCGGGATCCCCCGGGGGGAGCTGGAAGAAGTAGCTGGGGAGAGGGAAGTCTGGGCTTCCCTGCTAAAGCTGCTGCCCCCGCGACCCCCCGGCCCCGGATAAGCGGTAGAAGATGGATGGATGGATGTGTGTGTGTGTGTGTGTATATATATATATATATATATAGGGCGGCCCGGTAGTCCCACGTCGGCTTCACAGTGCAGAGGTACCGGGTTCGATCCCAAGATGTTCTCCCGGGCTTGTTTCCTCCCACATTCCAAAAACATGCATGGCATGGGCACTCTAAATTGTCCCTAGGTGTGAGTGTGAGTGTGAGCGTGGATGGTTGTGTCTCTGTGTGCCCTGCGATATTATATATATATATAATGAGGATGAAGCGGTTATGGATATATATATATATATATACATATATATATCAAAGGCAATTGAGGCTGATGCACAGTACTGTATACACACTGCTATATGTGGAGAGGTGAGTTGAAAGGATGAAAGAACTCATCCCGCCATATTGACTGGCGCTTCTCATTAGCATCGTCGTAAGCCTTTGTAGCTCATCACGCTGTTCCTGTGTCCCCATTATATAAAAAAAAAAAACAGGAGTAAAAAAAGCACACGGGTAGATCGCAGGCCTGAAAGGACACGGATACCACACACAAGTGTTCTCGGGAGGAATAAGCTGCCAGAGGTTGTAGCAAAAATGATTCATTGTGACCTGTCACCGACAAGGCATGGTTACATGGATGAGGTTCATAGTGGGGAAACTGCAGAGAAGCAGAAGGTACACGTATTGACGCAACAACCCTCTTTGTCATTTGAAAAAGACTGTCATTTATGACTGCAAATAGATATAAAAATGACAAAGTAACCGTTTCAAAACTAGATTCACATTCACAGTCGTACCTGCTGTTCCAGATGCGGCAAGGCAAATGATTTTTTGGGGCATTGGAGCACCTGTCAACAGCCTCTTAGACAGGAGTCACACATTTACACTTTTCCGGCACTTGTACATTTGCACGTACCTTCATGTGCCCCGTAACCAAAAGCTCTGTGCTTTCTCAACAGGTGAAATGTGCACACAGCAGGTACCCTCAGCATCAACCCACTCGCCGCCGTAGGCAAATATTTTTTTTTCCTTTTTTCTTTTAATTGTCCATGCAACTTTGATTTGCTCCTTCTGTTCGTCATGTACATTATTTGCATTTTTGATTACATCAGACTCACATCGTTATCGCGGATCTGTCCGATTACGCCACGGTCGCATTGGTAGCTGTACGTTTCATCTTTGTGTCACTTGAACCATGCAGTGAAAATCCAGCACGAGACAAAATGGAAGTGAGCCGTACCATAATGAAGAGTGAGTGTTTTTCGTACGTAGTTGTATGTTTGTGTCATGTCGCCTGCCGCATCCAAGAGGAACTGTTTTGAATTATTATTTCCTCATCACACACTCCATTTCTCTCCACTCGCTGTGCATGCAATGCCTCAAACAGGACCTTTAACAGCCCATTGAGCAACATGCCGACGAAGTGCAATGCCGAAGCACAAGCGCAGGATTTAAACTGTGATTAAAATCATAAAGTCTTAAAAATGTTAAACATTAAAGAGGTACGCAAGATGGACAAAAGGGGGGAAATTGAATTTGAATCGCGGTCAGGCTCGGAAGGGTAAAAAAAAAGAGAGGTGGGAAAGATTCTTCCACCTGCAGCTCCCAGCTGTGCTGAGCATTTTCCGAACCGGTGCTCCGCGCTGTGAGACTACTCAGCCTTTCATTTGGAAAAAACAAGGATTCATAACAGAGAAGATGAAAACGTGTGTACATGGCTTATTTTGCAGTGGGACCTTAGAATAATAGATTCTATAAATAATCTCCTTTGATCCCATTTTGACTACCCAGTATTGATATGGCTTGTGAAAGAAGAAGACACCAGGTTGGCAATCCTGGTGCAAGTGGAAGAGTATTTGCATGCATTTTGTCAACACCAATGCCAAAATGTGAAGATGTAGACTGCAGAGCTCTGAAGTGATTGTGTCAATGATTCATGTAATGATCAGATTTACTGGGGAATTATGCTGATTTATCAAGGAGATTACAGTTTCTATTTACACTCTTGAGCCGTAAAATTAAGTACAACGTGCGGTCACGTGAAACAATGTTCAACAGGTGTCTTAAAAATGTACACCACTAAAAAAAAATTTTTTTTTAAAGGATCGTGTGTACTGTATATACTATTGAGCCTATTGAAATTTGTTTCAGGGAAGTGGATTTTAGGTACATCCCACTCCATGTCATGTGTATGTATTCCAGGAATAAAAAGAACACAGCTCCGTTTTGATCTACACAAATGTTTCGAGAAAGCCGATCGACGTGTACTTACGTCGCATGTCATTGTTATTCATGCTCGTACGATGCACAAGAGTATGCAATAAGATTTTTGCTTTGAAAGCCTCTGGTTTCTCTTACAACATCAAAACTAACATTCTTGTCAAAAAAGAAGAAATCTGGATTGCTGGCGTCCGCGGAGTGCAGGTATAGTTTTACAAGAGCATGAAAACGTGTTTCATTGATCGCCATACCGGATACCAAAGTCTTAGCTCGGAGGTCAAAGGTCGGGGCAGTGGTCATTGTCAAGCAAGACAACAGAATTGAACTTTTAAAACTGAAGCGAGATCTGTTTTTCCCTGCCCTCACATTAATACCTCTCCAAAGACAACTGGGGGTGCCTTTTTCTATTTATTAATTAATTTCGTTACTTTAAGATCAGATCAAACAGGAGAGCGGCTCCATCACAGTGGAAAATGAAGTCTTTATTCAGCATCCCGAGAGACTCTTTCGTTGAGGAGCGAATGCAATACCCATGGGGATGCAACAAATACAGCAGCCAGCTATAACTCCCTGGTTCTGCTTCTTTTGACAGCCCTCGCCCCCTCACTCACTTGGTCCTTTCTCTTTCCTCCATGCCAGAAAGAGGCAAAGGAACGTTCAAGTTGGTGTCTGAGTGGAATATAGATGTGAACTGGGGGGGGGGGGGGACAAGGGCTGAGGAGCAAGGAGCTGCACACGCTCACTCTAATTTACGCATCCACATCGTTTATCCTGGTTTGACTGTTAATTCAGAATGCAGATCAAGCTTTTACCTGCTGTGACCGGGAGAACTTGCGGTGACATGGTGGACATGTATGCGGTACACGGGCAGCCCAAAGCATTGTAGGCTTTGTGCATGTTCGGAACAAACTTGTAAAGACATCGTGAACTGAAGACAAACATACGCGCGCTCTCGCATTCTTACCTGGTGGAGGAGGAAGAGCAAAAAAATGCGGACTCCGGTCTCCATCATGATCGATGCAAATTTCTCACGGTGTGGAACGGACACGGGCTCAGGACAGGGCGACAGATGCAGCCTGTGCCGTGCTCATAATTCCACAGTTCGAGCGCCGGGGAAGAGAGACGAGACGAGACGAGTTTCGCCGCGCGCGCCGCCAGCTGCCAACTTGGCCCCAATAACAGCTGCACTGACACCGACACAGTGTCGGATAGTTGAGGCAGACCACCGCCAACGGATTTATGAAAGGGGGGAGCAACGTTGGAAGGGGGGACTTGGAGGAGGAGGCGGAGAGATGGAGGAAGAGGAGGAGGGAGCGAAGGTACACGAGAGTGGACTCTTTTCCGCTGGTGATGAAGCTGAGTCCACGTGACACGATTTCGTTGCTGGACTTTGATGATCACCGCAGCCCGTGGACGAGTGTGTGATAATTTCACTCGAGCTTTGGATCTGCGACTTTCTCTTCCTTGCGCCAGTAAGCCCCATCGCTACGGGCGGGCCATGGGGGCTCTGCCAGCCCACAAAGACGCATGGAAAGACTATTGACTCGGAGCACGAATAGAGTTCGTAAAATGAAATTAAATAAACAAAGTGATGTCTTTAGAGTGTAAATAACGCCCCCGCCCCACTTCTCGTGCAGTTCATGTGCCCACCTTAAGCAGGGATGGCGATGTACCAGGGCTTTGCAAATAGCCCGGTCAGAAATCTGTGGAACCCCCCTCCAGCATTTTATTTGATAATATAAATTATATTTATTAATTATTCTCTCAGACACCCACTGTATCAGTTCAGCCCCACTTTAGAGAATAAAAATCATGGAACCACCCCTGCCCTTATGGCTCCGTTTCCGGCGACGGATCTCACCACGTTCTTGTAATGTGCATGGCAGGCAGGAGCGATCATCGCACGGAAAACTGAGGGGCAAATGTTGGGCACCCTAATACAGTATCAGAGTTTGCACACGTCGGCTTCACAGTGCAGAGGTACCGGGTTCGATCCCAGCTCCGGCCTCCCTGTGTGGAGTTTGCATCCGGGTGCTCCGGTTTCCTCCCACATTCCAAAAACCAAGGTACTCTAAATTGTCCCTAGGTATGAGTGTGAATGGTTGTTCGTCTCTGTGTGCCCTGCGATTGGCTGGCAACCGATTCAGGGTGTCCCCCGCCTACTGCCCGAAGACTGCTGGGATATCCAGCACCCCCCGCGACCCTAGTGAGGATGAAGCGGTTCGGAAAATGGATGGATTATATTTCTCTTTTTTTCTATTCGTATCAATTCCAATGTCCACATTTTCAGCTCATCTAGGGTGATATTAATAAAAGACAATAAAGAGTTTTACCTTGTTTAAACTTTATTTAGGCGGCCCGGTAGTCCAGTGGTTAGCACGTCGGCTTCACAGTGCTGAGGTACCGGGTTCAAATCCAGCTCCGGCCTCCCTGTGTGGAGTTTGCATGTTCTCCCCGGGCCTGCGTGGGTTTTCTCCGGGTGCTCCGGTTTCCTCCCACGTTCCAAAAACATGCATGGCAGGCTGATTGAACACTCTAAATTGTCCCTAGGTATGAGTGTGAGCGTGGATGGTTGTTCGTTTCTGTGTGCCCTGCGATTGGCTGGCAACCAGTTGAGGGTGTCCCCCGCCTACTGCCCGAAGACAGCTGGGATAGGCTCCCCCCCCCCCCCCCCCGCGACCCTAGTGAGGGTAAAGCGGTTCGGAAAATGGATGGATGGATTAAACTTTATTTAAGCAGTAATGTCCCATTCAGAGTAAAAACCTCTTTTTCAAGGGAGTTCTGGCCAAAGGTAGCAAAAAAAAACAAAAAACAAATTAGTTTTGACACAATTTAAATGACATATATAACAAAAAAGTTACAGTTTCAACACAATTTAAATGACATAAGAATTACATAAAATAGTTGTTAACAATCGGTTAAGGAGGCTCTCTCAAGTGGTAGCAGTCTGTATTTAAAATAATTCAATGGGACACCTTCTGTTAATTTCCGATCCTTTGGCACAGGTTCCATGTAAATGGGCCAGAGAATACAAAAGCCTTTTTATTCTCAACTCAATACGGCCAAATGTAACCGTTAGCCACAAAATCTTGTGTGAACGCAAACTGTAAAGGCTTCTTTATACTTGTACACTGGGTGCATTGAGAAACGTTGCTGTTCACCATGATGGATCAAAAAAGGTTATAAAATAGAGGAGGCATTACATCTGCTTCACAATACCGACAAGTTCGAGGATGAACTGCTCGACTGAGGCACAGTGAGCATAAGGAAAAAAGTCCTCCTGCCCTGCTGTGGCAAAGAGGAGCCATGTCGCATGTTGTAAAAAAGGCTAATAGATATGATAGTCATGACATTGTGGACAGTACATACCAGATAGCCAAAACAATTAAATAAGGACTTTATGTGGTGCATGGCACATAATTTCCCATGAAATAAAAGAGCTGCAAGGTGTGCTCAGGACAGAGTTGTTTTGTATGCCGTACTTCCAATTTACTTCCTCTTCATCAAAGTGAAATAGAGTAAGTCTTTTGCGACACGTCTCCTTTGCTTTGGCACCAAACTAAGTATATTTTATAACAGATATCATTTTGTCATCGGTCTAAAAGTGCATAATAGCATCGGACATATTTGTCCCAAATCATTTATGCACATAATAAATGGGAGAGGTCCTAATAGAGAACCCCGTGGAACCTTCTTTTCGATGCTCAAGACAAATCATGATATTTTATACATTGGATCCTGTCACAGGAAACTTCATAATACGACAGACCAAAAATGATGAAAACTGTGTGTCTTGAGACAAATCAAGACAGATTTTTATGAAGATCAACAACGATACCGTTATTCACCTTCGTAGCAGCAGTGAAAGTGCTGTGCTTTTTCCTAAAGCCTTGCTGCACTTTTGAAAGGAGCTCATTTGAGTAAAGATTTTGTTTTAAGTTGATCACACACAAGAAAGAAAATGTCATATTTCACTCACACCCACGAGCCTGACAAATTAGGGGATGACAGAAATGTAGCCCTTGACTGAGAAGCAGTAAGAAGAAGAAATCAGGCAGACAGATTTTAGAGGGAAAATCCACCTGGGGTGGTTTTTCTCTCACGAGATCAATGTATTTTATTTATCAGTAAAATTATATTAACTTACATTTTCAAATTATGAATTTGTTTTGGACAAATCTATATAAAATTAACAACTTTTAAACTTCCTCCCTTCTTCTCTTGGTGGGAATCATGACAGGGACCGGCGACTATTTGTCCATTCAAAACATCTGTAATTGTCATGATTCTGTTTGTGACCAACAGGTGGCACTGTAGGGTTCTCCCTGCAGCTGCACACCTGTTGGTTGTTGTGTGATTAGTACCGGTCGTATAAAAGGACTCCCGGCACAACCACTCAGTGTTGGGTCATTGTGGCTCTTTGTTTGTTCCTGTCATGGTTGTTCTCAGTCATGTTTCGGTCATGGTTTTGTGTGATACTTTGGCTTTGTTTTGTTTTCAGGACTTTGTTTGTTTTAGATGTAGTTTTCTCTTTGTTTTAATACAATCTTTCAAGTACACCGTGCTCCTCCCTCCTGCCTGCTTTTTGGGGTCCATCACCACCCACGCAAGGTGACAGTAATACTTTGACTGTAACGGAGATCTACTTAGGGCCACTTTATGGAAGCATAAATATCACAAAACAATTAGCCTTTCCACGGCTGATTTAAAAGAGCAAGAAATGAGCAGGTTACATGCAGGTTTGTTGCAGTTTCTGTCACATCCGTTTGATTTCTTTCAGAAGTCACTAAGATAGACAAACAATGCAGAGGATGTTCATAAGATTAATTGTTTATAGGTTGTGATATGTTAAATTTCAATCTGCAAGCGTTAGCTCGACTTACTTTTACCCCGAAGTCCACCTGTCACGATGCGTGGTGGTGGAGGACAACAAAAAGCAGGCAAGAGGGAGGAGCAGGGTGTAATTGACCAATTGTATTGAAACACAGTTAACTACATCCTAAACAAAGTTCCAAGAACACAAGGAATCCAAAGTACCAAAACAAAACCATGACTGTGGCAAAAAACTAACAGGAACAGAACCATGACAGAAACAAACATGACAGTTGCAAGCAAACAATGACCCGACACTGAGTGGTTGTGCCGGGAGTCCTTTTAAACAATTACATAACAACCAACAGGGAACCCTACAGTGCCACCTGTTGGTCACAAACAGAATCATGACACCATCTCTATGGGATGCGTCCTTCACGGCCTATCCAGAAATGAGTTACCGGTACTTTAAACGGCCACACTTGGTTGATTTGTCAGCCTCATCACTGGAAGTCTGGTGCTCCGAATCTTTGAAATTTTGTCAAGCCGATTTCCGGGGCCTGTCTCTATTTATCCGAAATTAACGCACATGAGCCTATCCACTCACACCGTGACAGCGCTACATCTCTGGCTGGACCGAATTAAAGTGTCCTCCCTGCTACGGCTATAGGAATGTGCATATGGATTTTGGTGCTGACTGGTCACTGCTTCAAACACTAGGTGACAATAGAACTTGTCAAACCAACCCGGGAAACAAAACATTACAATGCTTGACTCCTTGCTATGACATAGACAGAACTGAGAAAAACTCCAAGTCAACTACAGACAGGGGGCAAAAGTAATCATAAAAAAGCCATTAAATCACAATGGATTCTTTTTGTGGGTGAATTTTAGTGCTGATATCATTTTGTATCATTTTGACATACGGACCTATGATATAAGCGCCAATGTTCAGTCCATCCAAGTGTCTTTTTAAAACATACTATACTGTACTTGATAGAAGTCGATATCTGTGTGAAAAGAAAAGATATTTATATGGGCAGGAAAAAAATATAGAAGTTAAAAAGATTGACATGCTTAGTATTATTGAATCTTTCTTGGATACCAAGTACCGGTCGGTACCTGTACAACTTCATAACCGGTATGTGTCTCAATTGGAACAAAGGGCGTTCCTGTTAAGATGCAAAGGCAGAATCAGAAATACGGACAAAAATATGTTAGCTTTGTCTTTTTGTGGCATTTGGAGACAGTTTTTTTTAGAAAGATAACTGAAGCTCAAACATTTCTCTGCCATATAGCAGCTAGATCAGAGCAGGTGCCCCTTGAGAGGTAAGAAAAAAAACTGCACTTGCAGCTGTGTGACTGTTGTTTGAAATGATGATATGCTTCAAATAATTATTTAGCAGGAAGGGGGGCTCCTATGACTGTGGCTAACATACTCCTGATTTATACTTTTTTACAATTATTTGTTACAAAATCAAGGATTGTGTGTCTCTTCCACTGTTGGATTTGAATATGATTATTAATTTCTGAATAACGCGACTACAAATGAATGGTAACAAGCGTAAAACAAATATCTGCTGCGAGTTATGCTTCAGATTTAGACTTGGGCCATTCCACACAACACACCCGATTATTCAGCACTTGCCTTCCATGCCTAAAGGTCGGCTGTCTGTTAAAGTAGACCATCAATCTTTCTTCAGGGGCTTAGCTGTCAGAGATCACACTTAATCTTCATGCAAAGTACCATTAACCTCCAACTCACAGACAAATCATCAAGACAGAATCAGATGGACGAGGCTCCTTTCCCCACCACGCAGTCGGTAAGCCAAACAACTCTGAGATATATTTCAAACTTTCTCCATTACTTTTGTTCTTTTATCATTTCCAAACATCGCATGGTTCAATGACAAATGTATTCTCTATTCATCTTCACAATGACTCAGGATAAAGGTTGATCATCAACTTTGGTTGTGTTGGGCCTTGGTAGTTTATTCCATGCAGGAACACGCTCATATTGTACCCTCTCTCCTCAGTGAATGTGGTACATGAAAGGGTGAATTGCCATCCAGCTGTTTTCTCTGCCATGTTCATTGAGCGAAAAAGCATCTGTGTTATATGAGGTTCATTCAATAAATAAGGTGATTTTTTTTGGTATAAGGGCTTCTAATACAGATGGGAGCTTACTTTCTTTTTCCTACGTAGTCTCCCAGCACTGTCACACCCGTTTCCCATCAGTGCACAAGCTTCCATATTCCCTCAGCGTAAAAATCTTTGGATTGATGTCTCAGCCAGTCTCTCACAACACTTTTGACTTTGTCACTTTCAAACTTTATGCTTTGAAGGGACCAAACAGGTGGAAGTCTGAAGGGACAAGGTCTGGACTGTAAGGGGGTGGTATGAGGGAGCATTTCCCAGCCCAGCTCGTTGATGGTCTGCACCGTTTGGGCTGCTGTGTGAGGCCTTGTGTTGTCATGATGCAAGATGACCCCTGCCTTTGTTCTTTATTTATTTCTTGACCTGCCTCAGCAGTTCACAGTAGTCAAAGGTGTTGTGGCTGAGACATCAGTCCAAAGATTTTTATGCTCAGGGAATATGGAAGCTTGTGCACAGATGGGAAAAGTGTGTGACACTGCTGGGCGACTAAGTTGAAAAAAATACATAAAAGTAAGCTTTTCTCCGTATTAGAAGTCCTTATATCGAAAAATGTACCTTATTTATTGAATGACCCTCATATCATATTGGACTAATATCTCAGGTGATATTCTTATTGAAAATGAGCAATGTCAGCTACGACAAAGCCAGTAGACAGAATTCTGATCATTGAAATGAACTGAATAAGACAGACAGGCAGACAGACAGACAGATAGATAGATGTCCACAAACCTGAGCTGTTGTTATTGTGGCTGGGGGGTGGGGTTATTATCTTCTCTGCACTAGTATTCAGAGCTGTAGTTGAACTACTGGTGAACCAGTTGAGATGGTTTGCTCTCGCCACATCCCACAAAGTAACATAAACATAACACAGACACACACATCAAAACATTAATGCATGAAAAAGTTCCAAAGTGTCAGGTGTTTCCTATAAGATCTTGTGTATCTAAATTATCAAATTGGTTTTTTTTTACTCTATGAAGGAGCAGAAGCATCTTCAATCAAGGTCAAGGGTGTCTTACTGGCTCCCTTTGTGTCTCTGCCTCATTGACCCAATTAGGATTAAAATGGGGTTGAGCATTTCCAGAATGGTTCTATGGGACATTTAATTTGATATTACAAATATTTGAAGTTGGAGACTTTCCCTCATTTCAATGTCAAATCCAATATGACCAGCATTCAAAACCAAGTTACTTCACCGAACAACAAACACATGAATGTTGAATAGGACAAAAAGTCAATTAAGTGTTCCACAGCAGAATAACGTTGCCTGACAGAGTTGTGAATGTCGCCATATCATCATGACATTAGTGATACCATACCGGGCCTCTTGAGGCAGTAAACTACTTGAGGCTGAATCAAGGGCCTCCATTTTGTTTCATCTATAATGGTTCAATTTTTTTTTTTTAAATTTTCACGCATTAAAAAAAATATTACACTCTTAAACTTGATCGGCCTACCTCCTCGTTCCCCATGATAAAAGACAAGGACTGTTTGACGCCATTTTCTCTTCATTATATCATTAGATCTCTGTGCAGGATCACTGCAGGATTTCTGACTCAAGGCCACTTTGCACGTTCCTCCAATTATGTCTCCAAGTCGAGGGTCCATCTATTGTTCAATATGTTATCTATTTCAAAGGGGGCATGTCATGTGTATCTATTGGTCATGAAAATGTATGGTAGCGGTGAAGACCGAAGAAACTTTAACACAAAATATCATCTTTATTTCTTGCACACAAACAAATGTTTTTGTGCACACAAAACAAGTTCTTGTGAGCTCAAAACACTGAAGCGTAGGAGGAAGTTGACCCTGCAATTCCCAGCCTGCCCAGCAGCATTGTATTAATTAAACAGTTGCTCAGAATTACGTTTTTATTGCTAATGTTATTGCTAATTATTCGCTAGCAGTAGGAGCAGACTTGTGTTCATCCACACCTTTTTATTGAATTATTTTTCACTCGCTCTTGGACTGTTGAACTCAGCACCATGACAGTATTATGTTTACTCGGTTGTATGAATTTTTCAACAGACAGTAAAGACCACTGTGATCACAAGTTGAAGTGGAGCACTGCTTCACCTACATAGTTTTGGAGCCTAAAACTTGCTATCATGTACTCCTGCTTGTGACACAAATCTACCGATGCACATCAAATGATAAGATATTTGCATTCTTGTGTAGCGAAAGCAGCGGGAACATAGTGCAGTCATCGTGAATACAGGGCTATATGTATAGTCCTTTCGTGAATGTGCCAAATCAGAGTTCCATACACCGCCATGTGTTGACAACCCACTTTTCTCCACCTCAAGTCAGGTAACGCATCAAAATGAATCATGCATGTCATGCATGTGATGCAAAACGATTTCACAAAGTGTTTCAAACTACGGTAGATGATACCGACTAATTCTTTAAAATCAGAACATTGTATCATCGACTCCAATTTCAGGATCCAATTGAAGGCACTTTCTTAACTAATACAATTCAACCAGCCCTTTGCACTCTTTAAACCTTGAGCTGTAGCACAAAGTAATCATGTATACATGTTTGCAATTATTCACACTCATTAGGATAATCAACCGTAACAACACCACAAATACACTGGGGACATGATGAGCTAATTAGCTCCCTGTATCTGATTCAAGCCACAAAACTGACTCACTCTCTCTCTCTTTTTCGCTCTTCAGCCACACAGCATAAATAAAATAACACAGCAGTTGTCTCATTGGGAAACACAGAGGCCCACTGGTTAGCAACGCTGATGCACAGCAAGGTGGTTGCAAATTTCGACTTGGGCCTTTCTGTGTGGAAATTGGATGGTCTCCTTCTCCTTGTGTGGGTTGTCTCCTGGGACTCTGGCTCTCTTCCACAGTCCAAAAACATGTATATTATCCTAAATTTCACACTTACATTTCCAAGGCCGGCCTGAACTCACACACACACGCCTTGCTTTGAGGCGTGTAAAATTCCGTTGAAAAAAATACAGCAGGAAACTGCAAAAACCATGAGCTGCTGAACACATTGGTCAGAACAAGAGACACACACAACAACGACAACAGGGAAACGGGACAGATCTTGTTCAAAGTGAAACATTGGGGCAGCAATAAAACTGAAGCAAAGTACAGCTCGTTGAATATAATGCATGGCACACTAGCCCAGCAGCAACTAAAAATAGTAGATAGTAATATAGTCGGACAATGTACACCAAGGGTTATAACAAATACCGTATATACGTTATAATGGTACAGTGATCCCTCGCTATTTCGCAGTTTGTTTATCGCGCCTTCAGTGCATCGCGGATTTTTTCAAACATACTCCTAAAAAAAATTGTTTTAAGTTTTTTTTTTCCATATACATGTAGTACAGTACTGTATATGTTGCGCTATGTGACTTGCTGTTGTTTTGCTGACTTTCACAGCTTCTCGCGGACCGTTTGCGGACTTTTTGCGGACTTATATATATAGATATATCATTTTTTTATGTTTACTGTATTTTGTTATTCATAAACTAACCTAACTTATACATGTTTAAATCTATTATACAGCATTAAGTCATGTTAATTACTTCAAAATTTACTTCTACATGCATGTATACCATTAAATTTGGCCTTATAAATATTATGTACATGTACCTATATGGAGGGGGTGGGGGTCACTACTTCGCAGATTTTCGGTGGTTTTGGTCCCCATTAACCGCTATAAACGAGGAATTACTGTAGTCCATTGTAAGCATTTCCAACAAAATGGCCTATGATGTGAACATTTATAGATGTAAAAACATAAACATGTACTACAGTATAAACATGTGAATTATGTGTATCCAATATGAAGAAAACATTCAGTCAGCAATTGAAAAGTGCCTTCTCCAGTTCACGATGCGCTGCGCCCCAAAGCCGTTTACAATCATTGTTCAATCTGTTTTGCCGTTACGGATGATTGTCGAAATCGTCAGCGTTGCCAATTCATAGTCATAGTACAACAACGTACCGAGTTGATCAGTAGCGATCGAGGGGAAACCGATGCTGTACATTTTGTTCATAGACAAGGTCGCGGTGGCAGTTAGCTACCCACGGTTTGATGTAACAGACTTTTCACTATTTTGTGTGAAAAATCTGGTTGTTATAATGAATTTTACATTAGATAGGTGTGCGTTGTCAGCAGAAACGGCGAATGGAAAATGATTTAAGTGAAATCGGGACTTTGAAATGTGAACGTTATAGGGGTACAAACCTAAAAAGGTTTGACTGTACATGCTTTTACCTGGGGCATCCGAGTGGTGCCGTGGCGAGCTAAATAGATTCCAAGCAGTGGGATGGTTGTTTCAGCCCTGTGATTGACTACTGTCCAGGCTACTTAAGTAAAATAGTAGGCGAAGGACGAATAGTAAAAGATCCTGTTGATGGTACCTTGTTTCTGGTTCCTCTATCCAACCAAAGACATGATATTAAATAGCCATTGAGACGCCAGCCAAGAGTGACATCCCATACCTTCCTTTCCGTTTGTATTTTTGAACTGGATTTTTTTTTTTCTTGTGCAATCAATGTCATATGAATTTCTTGCATCCAACACTGAACTGACAAAGGGAAGAGAGGCAGACACCTTGGTTTCCAGATAGAAGATGGCTGAATTGCTAACCTGTCACTCGGATGCCAAAGAGCAATTGTTGCTGCCTGGGGAGAACAAGTTATTTCGACAAGCTTTGAACCACAGGCAACATTAAGAATTGATGCATTCTGTAACATTTGAGAATGTATGAAAAGAAAACAATGTCATCCATATTCAATGAATGTAAAAGATTGATGTGCATTTTTCAAAACGCAGACAGTGGAGCCTGTCAGACAGTTGTTAAGATGAAATGAATACAGTACCTTACGTTACATTCTTTATTCATTTCTGTACAGTGTATTTACCTTTTGTTTTACAATGGCACCGCCACATAATCTCAGGCAATAACACTCAAATTTGCCACAAAGATAACATCCATCCATCCATTTTCCAATCCACTTTATCCTCAGTGGTGGGGGGTGCTGGAGCATATCCCAGCCGTCTTCGGGCAGTAGGCAGGGGACACCCTGAATGAGTTGCCAGCCAATCGCAAGGCACACACAGACGAACAGCCATCCATGCTCACACTCACGCCTAGGGACAGGTTAGAGCAGGGGTGTCAAACATATGGCCCGCGGGCCGGGACCGGCCCGCAAGGAGGTTTAATCAGGCCCGCAGGATAATTTAAAAGTGAAAAAATGTATAAAAGACACGGAATGAATATTTTAATAAGGTGCAGTTCGTGGAATATCCGCTAGGGGACTGTTTAGAGCAGAGGAAAATACAACATTGTTTTGATCAGAGAAGAAGACAACGGCAGCCTCAGTCTGTCACTGAGACAGACCCAACACAGCAGACGTTATCAAGGACATGTGAATACTTTATTCTTTACACATATTATAGCACTCTTCTTAGTTTTGTAAGGTGTAGGCAGGGATTACATTTAGATTTTATATGCTTGTGTAAATGGTTTAAAAATTCCTTTCTTTATACATCTCGTTTTAATCTTGTAAGTGCATTACTATATTTTTCAATACCAATTACTTGTTAAGGTTTTGTGCCTTTGTACAGTCAGTGGGATCAGTTGCAATGCACATATGTGAACGATAAAAGTAACTTGCACATTTGTCTAAGGAAATCTTAGGTGCTTCATGAAATGTTTTGTAAAAGATATGTTCATTAGAGTTCAACATTGTCCTAGTGTTCTTGTGCTTCTTTAGACCAAAACAAAGTAAAGACATATTATTCTGGATATTTATAGCAGAGTATGGTATAATTTTTAATGGTCCGGCCCACTTGACATCTACCGAGGCCGGATGTGGCCCACAATGTGAAATGAGTTTACACCCCTGGGTTAGAGTGTTCCATTAACTTGTAATGCATGTTTTGGGAATGTGTGAGGAAACCAGAGTACCCGGAGAAAACCCACGCAGGCTCGGTGAGAACATGCACACTTCACACAGGGAGGCCAGAGCCAGAATCGAACCCTGCACCTCTGCACTGTGAGGTCAACGTGCTAACCACTGGACCACCGGGCCGCCTCAAAGATAACAATGTCCTATTGTATGAATAAGGATGTATTGCTTTGTATTGTGTTATATAATATAGTGTCATCAGTGTCCACAGCCATCCTCTAAATCAGTACGAATTGAATGGGTTGCTTAAAACACACACGCACACACACACACACACACATACATATATATATATATATATATATATATATATATATATATATATATATATATATATATATGCACGCACAGGGTTCTAAACTAACACCTGCCAACACCAACGCGCTGATTGAATTTTATTTTTGCGGTTGTTGATACAGTACATAGTGATCCGTGAGGCAATTGTGTCAGTCACATACGAGGTGTGCGGTAACTCAAGATTCGCCTCGGTGCAACACTTCCAATAACATGATAATGTGCCCACGAGGTGCCATGATGCGGATAAGGCAACTAAAATTACTCAGCCTTTGTCTGTCTGCAACAGCAGGTTAACCCATCGGTGTGATCTCAGTGTTGTGGAGACTTATTTACACACGTGTGAATTTATTTTCATGGGGCTTTAAAAAAATGAAGCCCACTAGTTAATATACAAAAAAACCCCACATCAATTTCAGTTCGGTAGTAAGTAGAAGTTTGCTGGTCAGAATAGGAATAAATTAATCAATGTACATGAAGATGTGTATCTTATATACAGTACATGTGAATATAGGCATGCTGTATAGTTGAAAACAAAACAGCTAGCTAATAAAGCAAAGATTTTGGCATTGGATGAAATAAAAGGAAGTAAGACATGAGGTTCTCCTGCCTTGCCACTCGGTGTGGTAGATAAGTACCATATTACAATGCAGGCAAATGACACGGACTGTGTTAACACTTCTAGTCTGTGCTGCAAGCGACTAAAATTGAATGGTCGTCGTATGGACCCCCCGAAAAGAATCAAAATCGAGAATCGTTTGGAATCAGAATCATACAAATTCAAGTGACCCTAAACCTTTTGTTCTTTGTCATTTGTACCCCTGGTAGTTACGCCAACATTTTAAATAAACACTATGCAGTAATGCTCGATAATGGCGAGTAATTGGCAGCGGTTGCACAGCTTGCCCACGTAAACATTTGCAGTTTAGTCGCTAATCACGAGCCGGTAGCCATCGGATGAAAGCAGCAATCAATCGTTTCCCATTAACAGGTAGCAATGATGACCTTATGTAGGATCAGAACTTAGAAATTGATTATGTTTACATTATAAGGCGTATTTATTATTCCAAATTGGTCCATTTCTGTGTTATTTTATTTTAGTCTACATTTGTTGTGCAGTAGAATAACACAGTTTGAAAGGGATGAAGATTTATAAAACATTGAATTATCATTGTTGTTGGCAGTTTAAAAACAATGAAAAAAAATAGTTGCCAGTCCGTGAGCAGCACGGACTTGTCTCGAAGGGTCCATGACACAAAAAAAGGTTGGTGGATTACTGATTTACAGTGTTTTACTAACTTGTGTTCCATTTTGGAATGTGGGAGGAAACCAGAGTACCCGGAGAAAACCCACACAGGGGAGAACATTCAAACGCCACACAGGAAGGTCAGAGCTGAAATCGAACCCTGCACTTCTGCACGGTGACTCGCTAACCACTCGATCACCGTGTCACCCACTAGTGAGTCACCGATCACAAATATATATCTCCACTTACCATGGCTGAAATCATGTTGTTCCTTAGAATGCAGGCAGAATTCTTCAAGATTATCAGTTCATTCTTTCCATGTTGAACTTTGTCCGGACGAGCTCCCAAGGTATTGGCTGAAGGACTGTGTGCGGGGGTATGTATTATGTTTATTAGCCTTTTTTTTTTTTTGTAACAGTGGGATGCAAGGCCAGATGGGCTCGCTCACAGACATATTTTCAGAAATAGTTTTCACAAATATCATTAATTAAAAGTTTTCTTGTTTATCCTAACACTAAAAGACCTTGTTTTATTGTCGTGCATATGCTTACAAAACGTGATCTCCTCTTTTGGCCCATCACAGCAATGCACATTAAGTATTGTAATCTGGCCATATTCCAATAATATTCAGGGGAATTGAGCCAGCAACCCTTCAGTTAAAAGCTGCATCCTAAACCATTTGGCTACAGTTACCCCCGAAGGAGTTTTCCATGAATAAATAATTTGATGTGTATAGTGCGGGCATCCCCATTGGAAACACGAAAATCTGCTTTTAAATATATTAAACATATGCTGTATTCATGAACATCTGAACTTTGATGAATATAATTAATCATAATATTTACAGTAACAGTTACTGAACAATATGGGAGTCATTATAAAAAAAAGTTCCTACAATGCAACAGTAATAGCTCATATTTATCATCAGTGTTACGGTCCACGGTATTTTGTGCCCGTTTATTGTGTGTGTGTGTGGGGGGGGGGGGGGGGGCGTTGATCTTTGCATGTGTGCGGTAGCTCTCCCCTCCTTTTGGCTGACTGTAGCCCTTGTTCACAACTTGGCCAACCAATCAGTGCAGGGGAGAGTGACCCATTTAGCAACTAGTTGCAGATGTGCTACCACCTGCAAAGACTAACCACAACCGTTTAAAAGGACTCAGTGGGTTTCAATTATCGGGGGAGGGTGTTTTTTTCTTTTTATTTATTTTTTTATTTTTTTTGTATTTTGGCAGGTCCTTGGGCTGGCTGTGTTGTCTTGTTGTTTGTCAGACCCAATCTCTCGTGTGTCCTTGGTACCACTGCCTCTCGATTAGTGCAGTCAAATTAGTTCCTTGTCGTAACCTGCATCCATCCATTCATTTGTGTCTAGTTTATTCATTTGTGTGTTCGGGAACTTTGGACATGACTAGTTGTTGTTCATTAATTTCACTGTTATTTATTCTGGTCTCACTTAGGCAGTGGGATTTTAGAGTATTGACTACAACTTCAGATTAGTCCTCGCCCTCCGTCTTAGTACTGCTTCGTGTTAAAAAGACCAAACCAAGGTAGAGCACCACTATTTGCTCCTCCGTAAATCCAACACTTGTTAGAACCTTGCCCAGTTGCCATCATGTGGAAGGTTCATAAGATTCAGTTCATAGAAATCACAAAATTTAAGGCCATTTTGAAACTGTTTTGATACTTCCTTTTCTTTCTCTCGTTAAATGGAGCAATGGATCCATTACAATCAGCCGAATACAATTTGGAGTAACACGTCCTAACACAGAGGTGTCAAACTCATTTTTGTCACGGGCCACTTCGGGGTTACGTCTTCCCTCGGAGGGCCGTTGCGACAGTGAAACTCAATGTTTATACATTGTTACTTGTACACAACAAATTGATGGATTACCAGTTTTGAAATCAGTCAAATCAACAATAAAAGTTTGTCCAATTGTTATTTGAGTGAGTGTGAACAGGGGAACAAAATTATTGCAAAATCTCAACGTTATTTATTACACATGATAATTTGACATTTCGGTACAGATTTTAGCAAGGATCATGGAAATTGACACACATGATTTGCTTTCGCGGGCCATACAAAATGATGTGGCGGGCTGGATCTGGCACCCGGGCCTTGGTTTGACACACATGTCCTAACATATCAGGGCTGCGAACTGTCTGAGGAGGTACAGTGCTTGGTCAAATTAAATTGGCTAACAATTTTCCAAAAATGGCTCTTGCAGTTAGCACCCCTTGGCTTTTTTTTTACATTCGGCTAAATTACCTAACCCTTAAAAGAGACTACTGTGCATCCCACGCTTTTTGGATGGGTGCCAATAAACTAGATAAATACATTTTTTAAAAGTTACATTTCTGTCCGGGGAACCTTTCATCTTGCAATCACAAATGTAAGCATAGGCCAACAGTATTGAACCACTCCTGACCACCCTTCTAATTTTGTTGTCTGTTTAGGCTCTGTATTATAAAGTTTGTCTCATTTGGGAAATTGTTTGTCCGGTCAATATTTGCTAAATTTATTGGTATTTATGTATACATGGATGAGCTGCTCTGTTTTACATTAGCCAGATATGGTTTAAATCTTCTTACTGCATTTCCCAAAGGTCAAAATGAATAAACTTGTCCTAGGAAGAGTCAATTTCAAACTGACACTTGTTTGCCTATCAGTCATTTTTACTGCAGGATTGTCAGTAACAAGATGAACAAAGAAACAAGGCTCACTGTAGATGAATGGGCCTAATGACAGATTTCACAATAGAAAGAAAGAACCAAACACAATGGGGATTTTATTCTAATTACTCAAACTTGAAAGTGGGCAGACATCTCAAAGGAAGGGAAAGAATTAACTCGCTCAGAGACAGGGAACAATGGAACGCTTAGAAATACTTGAACTGACAATATTGAAAGGGAGCACTACTTCCAAATAAAACAGGATGTAAGGCTGATCCAAAATCAACAATTCAACAGCCAAGAATTAAAACAAGACAGGTTTGGTCACGGCCAGCTTTGGGGTTAGTTTACTTCCAGCAAAATCCAACATCATTTGAAATAACAAATTGTGTTCTCGGAGGAGACAGAAAACATTTTGCACTCTTCTACTCAAACATCCGTTATCCGAGCCGCTTATCCTCACGAGAGTCACGGGCGTGCTGGAGCCTATCCCAGCTGTCTTCTGGCAGTAGGCGGGGTACTCCCTCAACTGGTTGCCAGCCAATCGCAGGCCACATATAGACAAGCAACCATTCATACTCACAGTCACACCTTGGGATAATATAGTGTTCAATTAACCTTCCATGCATGTTTTGGGAATGTGGGGTGGAAACCAGAGTACCTGGAGAAAACCCAAGCAGGCATGGGGGGAACATGCAAACTCCACAAAGGAAGACCAGAGCCCAGAATCAAACCCATGACCGCTGTACTGTGAGGTGCATGTGCTTACCAGTCGACCACCGTGCCCCCCAGACCCTTTATTTCTCTCAGTCTTTCTTTCTTTCTTATTTTGTCTCTCCTTTTTACGTTTTTTTTAACATAAAATTGGGAAAACTACAAAGCTAAAATCAAATTTTTCCATTTTGGTCAAATGTTTTTTGTTTTTTTGGGGCATGGGGGGGTGTCAGTGGTGCATTCTACCACCATCTTGGTGGTACTTCAGTAATGTATCTCGTTGCTGTAAGATGTAAAGCCATGAGTGTGTGACAGCCTTTCTCCCAAGCCACATTTCACTTCTGAATATAAATAGAAAAAATCCACAAGGGCATTATAACTTTCCTCTATCCTTATTTTAATCTTAATATTGCTGCAAAGTCTGTAAATGTATCAAGTGTCTCAAATTCAGTATGTGTTTTGATATTAACAACCCCCACCCCCCACACACATCCACTCATAAAAATGCAGTGCAGTATTTCTTTTGACCATTTTAACACAAAGCTCAGAAATTACAAAGCTTTATTCCAACTGTCTAACATACAGATCAAGAAATTATACTGACGGACAGCGGCAAAAGGAATGGCTGCGGAGCAAGATCACTGGCAGGTACAAATATTTTGTGGAGATCAAGCGATGCTTTTTGATGTCATTTCATCAAGATGTGAACGAAAGATGACGTCATGTCATTGCTGTGATTCATAAAAGAACTGCCTGCGTGGCAGATTTGGAACATCAACATTAAGCTCCATGTTTGAAGTCAAATGCACAACATTGATACTCAAAACAACTTTACAGATTCACGGTCACACGGAGGACATATTGGGAGTTTTAATGACAAATAGCTCATATGTGTACGGATGGACAAAATAATCTGAATTGACCTTCAGTACGATCATACTATACCAGTGGTTCTTAACTTGGATTCGATCGAACCCCAGGGGTTCAGTGAATCGGTCTCAGGGGTTCGACGGAGCCTCTGCCATGGAGGGTGAGACACACTCAACTCAACATGTCAGTTAGTTATAACACGCCCGCTTGGCTATCACTGGCTGCAGATGATCAAATTACATTGCTTGTCCAATCAGTGCTGCGGGTAATTTAGTTCGCTCAGTTCAAGATGTCAACGTGTGACTGTCGTGGTAGTACGTCGTGTGATATATATTTTTTAGAATGTTTTAATACATGCTAACTATGTTGAGCAAAAAAAGAAAACCCAAAGTGGTCGGACAAATATGTATCACACGGATTCACGTGCATCCCGGAACGTGATGGGACTCGGCATCCTATGTGCATGATTTGTCATGCCAAGTTGAGCAACTCTAGTCTCGCACAGGCAAAACTGAAGGAACACTTCTTGAATCCGTTTTTTTAAATGTTCCAGTCATGAAAGGTTCGGTGAATGTGCATTTGAATTGGTTGGGTTCGGTACCTCTAACAAGGTTAAGAACCACTGTACGATAGCCTTAGATTCAACATTGGACATTAAGGTCAAACATTCATTATTTTGATATTCCACTTAATTTATCTTGAATTTGATTAATATTGTTGTAAATGTGCAAAAAGGTGACTCAGAAAAGCTAAATGTGACCAAATGTTGGTGTTTTTTTTCCAGTGTGAGCTGCCTTACAAACAGCACTTCATACAGTTACAATTAACTTTAAACAACTTATACGTGGGCCATGGGTACATTATGTCATTTGCACAACTAACCTAATAATCGAGTGAATCGCTCAGGGTAAGCGAAATAATAAGAAGTGTAGCTTTATCTTCAAGACATTGCCTGACTGGATAAACACAAAAGCAGTTCAATAATTAGATCAATTAAGCTGGTGGGGAATCAGTCAGCTCAATCTAGCAGATTTCTTTCAGTGCGTGAATTGAAGGGAGCAACCTGCAGCTCATGCTTATTGAAGTGTAACCACCCCAGTACACATTGTTTTAAGGTGTTGCTGCCCAATCTTTAGTCTTGTAGCCATATGAGCAACAAATTCAACAAATTGGAACTCATTGTCAAAAAGTACATTTTGGATTTGGCACTCGATATCACACTTCAAGTGCCCTCCCGGTACGAGAAGACGGTTAAAAAAAATGTAGTCTCCTCAGTCAGAATAGCTGACTTAATCCACATCTTTTAGGATAGAGTGAAAACAACATATTTTCATCAAAATTATTGACCCTTGCAAAAAAAGAACATGGTTTTAAAAAAATAAAGGAAATAAAAACTGCTTTTCATTACTAAAAGCCAGCAATGATGGCTTTCAAACATATATTGTTTATTGAGGTCTACAAAATGCTAAATGCATAAAATATATGTCAGAAAGTAATGTGAAATTACTTCTCAAGGCATGTCTCACTTCTGCCTGCTCACTGTCATCTTCTTTCTTTCTCCTCAAAAGATCACAAATTGTCATGCTAAAAGAAGAAAAAAAAGTCCTCAACCTTAGCTCTTTCATTCAACATAGACCTTTATTATTCATTTTAATCCAAAATACAGGAGCAAGCCTTTGTCACCCAAATGACATTTTCTCAAGTCAAATCATTTTTTTGAACATGTCCAATTTTGTTTCCGGTCCAAATAGATCGGACACTGCCCTCATAAAGTGGGCAGTGACCTTGTACTCCTCTTACATTAATAGCCTCAACGTGTTCGTCTTTCTTGACCTCACTTCTGTCTTTGAGATCCTGAACCGTTCTAAACTCATCACACACTTCAAATCCACTCTTCATCATCCATCATTGGCACAGCTCTCTCTTGGGGCCTCATTTATCAAAGAGTGCAGAGAACAGGTTCTAAATTTGTTCATATCACTGAAATATACAATGTGTGTAAGTCCCCAAAAAATATCCATATTTTATCAAATTTGCGGACACCTTCTGTATGCACACCAGTAAGTAATGAGTGTTGATGAATCCCACCTGTTCTAAACTGCCCCGCTCATGCAGGTTTAGCCTCATTTGCATTCAGAAATGTCACTCGTTGCAACACTATCTTTGAGAAACCCGAAATCACATCCTAGAGGGTAGAGAGAATCTGCAAGACCAACATTGAGGTACTTCTAGTCTGAGAAGTGGAAACAAATTGCGAACAATTAACGCAGGTGTTATCGACGAATAAAAACAAAAACATTGACATGAGAGAATTAAAAAAAAAAGATTTGGCACCAAACTTAATATCCAAAAAACATGTCACGGCCCACAGATGAGAATAATCTTTAATTAGCTGGAGGAGGACAAGCAAGTAATACGCATAGGGTGGGAGCATCACTACTGTATTCGCGCAGCCAAACATTTTTCAGCCTCATAAAAAAATTAAAAACAAAAATAAAAACACATTTTCTTCAAATTTTTGATGGGGAATACATTATAAACATGCTTCCTCTACTATAGAAGATGATTCATGAGGGATAGTAAGCGGGTCGACATTGTTTGGATGCACTTGCTCCAATATGAGGCTGAATACCTTGGGAATTTTGAATGACATGCAGGACAAACATAGGAGGGTACTTGAAAAATATTAACATTTTGAGTGACTTGATTTTTGTGTAACAAATGCACAAAATGGGTTCTTACACAAAATGTTGGCATTGACAGCAGAAAACCACTGAACAGAAGCAGCAGTTTTGTGCTGTCAATGAATGGTGAGCGAGAGCTCGTTACACTGGACAAAGAATCACAGAATGTGGTGATTTATTTTTCCAAACCATTTGTTGTTGAAAGCTGGATCTTTTATACATGCATTGAGCATGAAATACATTAAGGTACTGTGATGTACGTCGATAAAAAAACCAAAAACGGATATAGTCCACGCAGATATTTTATCCGCATTTTCGTCATACATTTGGTTAGCAGGTCAGTAGCCCCGAGTAGGCCTGATGAAAATTTGTGGTCCCCTCCATCATTTAAGTTGCCAGTGCTTGGTGTAGCCATTGTATCTATAGTTTTACCTTTATCTATTGTTCTACCACAAGGTTTTGTGGGTATGCATAGTCAGAGCTGTGCGTAAATTGGGATTCATCTTTGCGTGGGAATATTGGTATACAAGATTCACGCACATTTCCGTGAATATGCACGTGTGACAAAAGCGATGGTGAAAGTAAAGATGGTTGAAATAACATGACAGACTGACGATGACAGTTTGGTTCAGCTTGAAAAAATGATGGATTGACGATGATGGAAGAGTGCCCAGGCTGCTGATAAATGACGGACGGGCAAAATTTTGCAAATTGCCCACCTCTGTTGAGTAAGCTCAATTTCGGTCTACATCATAAAATGTGCCCGTTTATTTATACGGGAATTCTATTCTCCGTTCCTTCTCAAAAAAATGAAAAGGATGCCTTCACCATAAGATCAGTGATTGGCTCATTTTGCTGTCAATCAAAAAAAGATTCAGCTTCAGACAGACCATCCAATCATCATGCAGAAAAGCTGATAAACGCCCACGGGACAAAACCAGCATTTATCCAATGCAACAACCTACACTGAACTCTCTAGATACCCAGCGTCCGCGTGGTTGACGCTCAGCGTCCACACGGTTTTAAGCACAGTGAAGCTGTGGGAATGAATGAGAAGAGAGTCACGTCATAACCAGTAATAAGAAGCTAATTCGAAACAAAAGTTGAGCGCGTTGTAGCGCATATTTAGTCAATGACATGTCCACACAATTGTACGTACACACATATACAGTATTTGATCACTTACTTTTTGACATTTTAGAGGAAGCTGAGCTTCCCTTGCAGTCTTAGAGCAATCGCCTCTGGTGCAGTCTCACCCTGACGAAGCGACTGGCTGCCCTAACCGCAGGGCGCAGCTCTTCCCTGATCGATTGTCAAGCGACACTCAGACAGGCGACGGGATCCAGGGAGACGCGGTATATTTGAAGTGTCAAGAATCCATGTGTCCTACAATTCACATTTGTTATCACAGCTAGCTGTGTTCTTCATCATCAAATAAATCAAGTGATCAACCTCGAAGACTTGGGTTGGGTTGAGTTGATCCGGTTGTCCCTGGTTGGGCCACCTGTTCCGAATCATCTGGTTCGGTTGGTGTGTTCTTCCCAAGAGGCAGTCTTGTATTTCTTTTATCTTCTTTTTATTTACAGAACCAACATGGCAGTTGGTGTTTACGGTAGTAAATATGGCCCCATGTGTCGATCTGACACATAGGTGGCAAGTTCAAGATTTTTGTATCTGAATTGACCGTCCTCCCATATATTTATCACTTCTAAAGCATCTTCTTTTTGCTTCTGACTGTTTTCTGCTCCTTTGTCCACCACTGCTTTTCACGCCATCCAGCCATCTATTTTCTAGTCCTCTTATCCTCACAAGGGTCGCCGCCGCCAGCTGTCGTCGGGCAGGAGGCGGGGTATACCCTGAACTGGTTGCCAGGAAATTGCAGGACATACATAGACAAACAACCATTCCTGCTCACAACCACACCTACGGTGCATGTTTTGGGAGCGTGGGGGGAAACATGCAAACACCACACAGGAAGTCCATGGCCTGGAATCGAATCCTGCATCTCTGCACTGTGAGGCTGGCGTGCTTACCACTCGACTACCGGGTTAATGACATACAGGTTTCTTAACTGCAGCTGCATCAGATAAATATCCAATTTGTATCCACATACGAAAGAAGCCTGGGTTAGATTTGCGGGGGAAAAAAATGTGTCTTGTGTCCACTACTTGTCATGGGCTCCATATTGAGCACCATTCACGGGAACTTTTGAGTGTTGGAGAAACCATTTCAACACCATGCATGCTCAGCTCATGCTGAAATACATGCCTGGTGTGAACACTGCAGCAACTGAAAATTCCCTGACACCCAAACAAGCAATCATATACTGTAAATTGAAGAGGAAGAGGTTTTGATTTAACCCATAACCCTTTCAGGGACAGTGGACAGTTTACCATGTTATGTTTACAAGGCGCATGAAAGGGTTAAAACTTGCTCGTGATGCTATCTCAAAATATTTCTCTACCAAAGATCCACTTGCCACCATAAGAATCTACAGTTTATTGTCATTTTTAATCATTGTTATGTTTAATGTGCTCACTGCCGTTTATTGTCAGTAGCCATCTTTTTATATCAACGCTTTTCGGCAACCGCCCACTTTACGGCCGTGACGTCACGCCGTCGTAACATTACCCTGTGGTTGTGATTACATGCCACAATCATCCAAATATTTTGAAACCAACTTGTTTCAAATTTTTTACTTTAGGTGCCTTGACAGAGAATTATTGTCTCATTTGTCCTGCTAGCCACCGACGTGAAGGAGGACAACAACAAAATCACATGTGTATTACTCTTTGCAGTGCACTGTGATTTTGTATAGGGAGGCTCATAGTTATTTGTAATTCTCTATTGATTTCTCCAAAGATTGTTATTGGACAAAGAACAAATTCTAGAGTCTGGTTCAGAGCAATTGAAAATAACATCTACGTCTTGCATCGATCTACTAAATAGCTTCTGAACTCAAGTGAATGTGCAGATTATCGAGAAATAATCTGTTACACTACCATCAGTTCCAAACAACAAGTGCACACTAAATGAATTGCCAATATAACAACTGACCTCTTCGATATAGAATAAAATATCTCCAATGATCACTCATTATTCAGTGCACTGACATATCCAACAAACCCCAGTTTCACATTGTTTAAAACATAAATAAAAACAATCCAGTGATGAGAAAATGTTTTTTTAACCTATAATTGTATACACTGCAAAGGCAAGATAGGTAATGTTCAAAGTGCTAAACAAAAGTGTGTGTGCAAATATTCACACATTTTTGGTGTTGCCTGCAACATGTTCCAAAAAATCTGGTCGAGGGACAGCAAAAGACTGGGAGAGTTGAGCAGTGCTACCAAAACTATTGTTTGGAACATACCACTGGAAGCACATGAGTGGCATCCCAGAGGCCCACCAGGCAAGCTACAATGGATCAATTTCCATGATTCTGACCAGGTTCCAGCTACTCTGGCTCTGGCACAGCACTGAAGTGTAAAGCTATAACCATCCCTTTGCTCTAATGAACAAAATGTTGACAACCATAGCTGATGAATATGATTTGGACAGATTACTGTTCGTACACGTTTAGGGATATCATTGAACTGAGGCATTGCGCAGGTCATTATCATGCGTATAAAAATAATAAACTGTGTATTACAAAAAAAGTAAGCTGCAGTTTACCTCATCTCAGCTGAAGAGCTACATTGAAAGCAGCTCAAAAATGTGTTGGCATAAAAGTCAAGGCTCCGGCATGATTGGATCTGTCGTCGTAACGATAGGTGACTGTCCCCAAATGGTCTTATTCACTCTCTCTTTTAAGCACTGCATTCAGTCACTGATCAATGCATTCCATCCTCGTCTCAAATGGTTCCTGTAGTCTTAGTAAAGACAAAGCTCAGCATCTCTTGGCTAAAATATGCTAAACATGCACTTAAATGAGATATTCAGTCCCACCAGTTGCTGCACCTCTCTCTCCAACAGCAGTGTGCTGACACAAGGCGACCTGCTGCAGAAAAGCCATGCTCATTTTTCCTCGGTGGCCTCTGTTCTCTTTGCTTCTGTTGTACCCATTGAGCCCGCCTTTCACATTGGCTGAATAGTCACCGCTAGTTACACACGAGACACAATGCATCAGAGAATGCAATTCTGGAAGATGTTTTGTTCAGTGGTGATAGTGTTATCAAATCATTAAATGAAATTACATGTGGGAGGGAGAAAGACAGACAGACAGACAGACAGACAGACAGACAGACAGACAGCACGAAAGCTGTGTCCAGTATTCAGCCTTCCTTTGGGCTGTCCAATTAATGAATAGGTTTCATTTTAATGGCAACTGCTGGACTATGAAAAAATAAAGTCACTTCCATGATCTCCCTGTCTAGTGTACCTCCACTCTAGTTTAAGCCTTACAGCTACTGTAGAATGTGTGATTTTATATGTGTGCATCTACTGTGTGTTTACCGAGAATCTCTTTTCCTCAAGAGGAAAAGAAAATCTTCCGAAGTGCAAATCCCTGAAAAGTCCCTTTTTCTCGTGTGACTTCAGGGGAGGATTTGCTGTTCCTGTCATGGTGGGAATTGACTGCTATGAATACTCATTGAGTCAGGCATCCTCAGTAGCTGGTAGCAGGAACCGAAGCTGATCGTCCGCTCAAGGGCAATTCCTGTCCTCAGCCTGGATAGAAAACAAAGTCATGACCTATGGAGAAATTGTCAAGGAAATATTTTAATGCCACACATTGAAATTGTTATACTTCTTCAAAAACAGCTCATTAGTTTACGAGTCACCCGTCATGGAGTATTTCAATGTTTCGAGTTGCACACAGTGTAATATGTCATCACGCAGCACAAATTTGGATGACATTACAGTCATTGGAATGAAACTGTCATAAACCAAATACGTGTACTACTTACTAAATTAGCATCGAGATTGATATATCGATAGATCTGCATTGTTAGGTGGATTTTGGTTTTGAGCCACCCATAAATGTTTTACACCACTGATCCTCATTAGAGCCAAGGGTACAAAGAAGCGCCTGTCCCAACTGTGTTTGGGCGAGAAGTGGGGTACTTCCTGAATTGGTCTCCAGCCAATCGCAGAGCACATACAATGTTCATAACCGTTCTTCCTAGCATTGACACCTATGGACAATTTAGATTCGTCATTGAACATCAGAAACATGGATTTCAAATGTTGAAGGAATTGGCATCCTCCTGTGATTCCTTCACAAAAATCAAAACACACTTAACCCTCATGCAGTATTTTAAGCGGCTGCATGAAGGGTATTACGTCCTCGAGGATTGTCCCAAAAGTGTCCCTCTTCCAATGTGCACCAACTTTTTTCACTTTTAATTTTTTTTCACTTTCAACCCCTCAAAATTTTCAGTGGGAATTGGCCAAGAGATAGATATACATCCTATGCAAAATTTCAGCTTCGTGGAGTTATTTTTCACTGTTTTGTCTGTGGTGTCCATTTGCCCAACAGTCCAAAATCGTCCAAAGTGGCCGAAATGTCCAATTTTGGGATAATTACTGCATGGGGGTTAAATGGAGTTTATCTTTTCGATTAATACTTACTGAGCTGTAGTCTCACAAGATTTGTTGATGTCTGATGTGACACAATGTCATGTCATTTTCAACAACACTTATCCTATCCAGGATCGCGGGGGGTTGCTGTAGCGTATCCCAGCTGACTTCGGGCAAAAGGCGGACTACACCTTGAAGTGATCACCAGCCGGTCGCAATGTAAACTCTAAATCACAAGTGCCCATTACGTCAATCACAATCGACCTGTACCCCGCGAAGGGGGAAACCGGGCGGATGGCCAGGTGTCCCGGACTCTGTGCAGAGTGGGCAGATGAGGCACTCGCGCAATGTATTCGGGCACGCTCTTGAAGTTTCGAATGACCCGTGGGCCAGAGGAGTCGTCCGCCCGAACAACGGTGCAAGGCCTTCAGAAGTCCGTCAGAAGCAATTGACTGTACTTTTTGAGCACAAAGACAATCAAATCCACTGCCAATTTAAATCAACATAATCCCTCGTTTATCACCGAGATTACGTTCCAAAAAGAACCCTTGATAAGTGAAATCCGTGAAGTAGTCATCTTTATTTTTTTTACTATGATTAAAACTGTATTTTTTTTACCATGATTAATACTGTATTGAATGAAACCAAAGATTAAACCTTTTTTCAGGCCCAAGCAAAATGTTTTATTTTTTATATATATATATATATATATAACAACTGACAGTTTTTCAAAATATTGTAACAGAAAGTTTTGTCGACATAGTGGATTTTCTCATGGAGAAACTGTACAGCGATGAAACATGAAGCCTGTTGACATTAGTCTTCAGTCCTTTAGCCAATCAGGACGCAGAACAGAATCATCTGTTAAAAAAAAAACGGCACGAAATAAATACGTGAAACAGCGAAGCCATCCGTGAAAGATGACTATTGTTATAGCGATTAAGGATTATTGTATCTCAAGCAATTTCCTTTCAAAATGACACTAGAGGACATTTTTCAATTACACATTTTAAAACATCTTCACAGTGGCCCCACACTGAAACAGCGCATTTCTCGTCACTGCCACCTGCCTGTTCACAGTTCCTTCACCAAGCTGCAGGCACACAGGAAATGGTTTAAATAATATTTTATTGCAATTCATTTCATTCCTTGATTGCACATTGTCCAAATCACAAGGGTATGCCCTTCCATCCATCCATTTTCCGAACCGCTTTATCCTCACTAGGGTCGCGGTGGGGTGCCGGCGCCTATCCCAGCTGTCTTCGGGCAGTAGGCGGGGGACGCCCTGAATTGGTTGCCAGCCAATCGCAGAGACGAACAACCATCCACGCTCACACTCATACCTAGGGACAATTTAGAGTGCACAATCAGCCTGCCATGCATGTTTTTGGAACGTGGGAGGAAACCGGAGCACCCGGAGAAAACCCACGCAGGCCCGGGGAGAACATGCAAACTCCACACAGGGAGGCCGGAGCTGGATTTGAACCCGGTACCTCAGCACTGTAAAGCCGACGTGCTAACCACTGGACTACCGGGCCGCCCCAAGGGTATCCTTTTTTTTTTAATCCAACCATTCATTTTCTATTCAGCTTATTTCTATTCAGGTGTACAGTGAATTAGGATTATATTCCATCTGATTTAGGGTAAAATGTCAGGCACCCTGGCCTCAACGATCATGGACCTGACACAAAGACAGAGATAACTAATCACATTCACACAACTTGCTATTTAGAGTTTTCAATTAACCGGAACATCCTGTACATGTTTTTTGTTTTAAACGACAAAGTGTGTGAGGGGAAAAGTGGTTACGATTGCATGACTGTCCGTGTTTTATGTGATGTGTTGTGTTTATTATTTTACTTTATGTTAACTGTTTTATTAAGCGTTTTGTTACAGCTGCCGCTGTTGTGAAAGCGCTATATAAATCAGCATGTATTGTATTGTATTGTATTGTATGTTTTTGGACCATGGCAGAGAGAAACCACAAAAGGACAGGGGGAACATGGATACTTTTATTTTTACATAGCCCTCCGGTCTTACAGCAACATAAGCACAAACGGTATATACAAATAATATGCAATCAATCAATAAAGCGATCAAATTTGGTTGCAAAGCAGGTGTGCTGATTCTACACGAGTCTTGATCAGACCCTACATACAGCACTGTCCTTTTCTTGTATGTACAGTATTTCATTCCTATCTATTGATTTCATAGTGAAGTCCATGTGTACATTTTTGTGTAGTAAAGCTATTGGTAATTTTGTTCCTGTTCCTGCCAGCTCTCATATCAGGAGCACAGCACAATTAGCTTCAACTTCAGCATTTGAGAAGCTTAGAGGGATTTATTTTTTTCAGTGGTCATTAAAGCAATGACTTTGTTCCAAATTCCATCCCTCTGCACAAAAGTGATATTTCAAAAGAGTTATTCAATTCTTTTGATTCATCAATAATTAAAATGTGCTTCAGATGTACAGGTAAAATTGCAAATGTTTCCAATCTACTTACATTAAATGGTATAAATATCTTTCCACCGGTCTTTTGTCTTCATTTCATAGCATGCACTGTTGATGTGTCACTTCCAGTCGTTGGTGAACCCGCAACAACTTTTTTTTTCTCAAATCAAATTCAGTCACACATGCTTTCACACACGCTAAAAGTATTTTTCCACTGGTTTTAAGCAAGCGACGCCAACCACACGTGCACCGGCCCACCACTAAAGCCACACAAAATACACTACATAAAATATGGAAAATATGTTGTAATAATGATGAACAATGGTGGCAATCACAAGCATGTTTTTGCTTCGGTCCACTTGACACAGTTTTCAGGGTTCGAGGGTTTAGATGCCCTCCACCATTTCAGGTCCGTCCTCCCCGTCCTCTACCAGGACCTCGTCATGTGATGCAGAGGATGGCTCAATGCAGGCTGTTTTGCGTCATGCCTTGCAGCATCTTATTTTGGAGGTGCCTCATCTGTCCCAGTCGTCTCTTGAAAGTAGTTTCTTCAGGCGTGGACATCCCCCCTCTGTCTCTTCTGTCCTTGTGTCAAAGGACTATTGTCCTTTTATATTTTACTGCGACATAAAAATGTATGAATTGAATGGGATTTATTCTTTTTTTTAATAAAATGTTGAATTATTCTCTAATTACCGTTGTTGTATGTACCAAATCTTTAAAACTGGCAATTTAAAAGAAATGTAATGTCGAATGGTTGCTGATCCTCCATGTCATGATTTGGTTTGGGACCAACAGGTGGCACTGTAGGTTACCCTGCAGCTGCACACCTGTTGGTCATTATGTCATTATGTAATGGTTTAAAAGGACTCCCGCCACAACCAGTGATTGTCGGGTCATTGTTGCTGTTGGCTACTGTCATGTTTGTTTGTTCAATCCTGTTTCAGTCATGTTTTTGTTAATGAGAGTTTTTAGTTTCTGCCATGGTTTTTGTTTGATACTTTGGACTTTGTTTGTTTAGGATTTAGTTTCTGTGTTTTATGAATACAATCTTTCAACTACACCCTGCTCCTCCCTCTTGCCTGTTTTTTGGGGTCCACCACCCCCTTGCTACGTGACACTCCAAAAGCATGTATGGTTGGTTGGGGACCACTTTTGCAGAGGTTACCTATTTTTTGACAGTTTTCTCTTGAAATTATCTTTTGTGTGACTACTAGCATAGTTTTACTGCAATTACTATTCCAGAAAATTTATTTGTATTCACTCTTTCTACTTAAATTGAAATTACTGAGATTTTTACTTGGTGTGTGCTTTGTGTAGTGGCAAAAACGTTCTACATAGTTTAAATTCAGTGATTATTTGTTAATATCAAAACAGATTTTTTTTTTTTTTTATGGATTTCAGAGCAGTATAGAATTGTGTCATCAGCAAATAGAACAACTTTGGAAAGTTCTGAGGAACAGCATACATCATTGATGGACTATGTGAATTGTTAAGAGTGCTAGTCAACAATTCACATTGTGACCTGGGACGAGAGTGTAGAAATATGGAATTGATGTCATGAAGGACAATATTTTAACTATGTTTTGTTGTTTAGTAATAATGGTATCCATCCTCAAAGATGCAAAATGTCACAGTAATGCAGCACATATTCATATTGCGTTTTTGTATATTATTTTGCAATGTGATAGTGGTGGTAATAATAGTGGTGGATTAGGTCACTTCAAATTTCCTCTGAAGGCCCAGGTCCCATATACAGTATACCTTTTGCGACTGCTGTGGAGCAGCCGCCCACAACCACTGGACCGCATAGCAAAGACAGTGAACAAAACATCAGCCTGTGCCTCTGCACACATCAAACTGCTAGTTATGTGATATAGTGGTAAAAAAAAAAAACAAGCTAATAAATATTTGTATAAGAGGGGTGGAGAGCTCCTTCAGAAAGGGGAAAAGGCCAAATGATAAGATGAAGACAAAGAAGAGCCTACAGTTTCCATTAAACGAAATCGGCATCTCAGAGACAATATCAACAGTCTTATTGAAATATTATTGCTACATGAGGTTCTCACGCACCAAGCCCGCTTTGCATAATATGTGGTGACAGGCTCGCATAATGAAGCAAAGAAGCCTTCAAAACAAGCAAGCGAAACAGCACTCAATACTTCATTTTCATTTCCAACGTCAACGTCGTCTTTGGGAAGCAAAGTTTTCTGCAATAACGGCGACCAAAACACACATACACAATACAGTAGACTGGACATATGTAACTTTGGGTGCCATTGTTTCACATTGATTAAAGTTGGAACCTGCTGGATGAAAAGAGAAATAAGAGAAGAGATCCCACTTATAGAACGTCAACATACAGACAGTTTTGTTTTTTGCTTGCCAACCCATGAAAAGATTGCCTTATGTGAAACCGGCACATGGCACAAAAAAAAAGGTTAGGGGCTGCTGTGTGGTTGGTACCGTGCAATTATTTTAAGTACTCTGAAAGGGATGTCATGCAATTCAATGCACAATCCAAAAGAAAGAGACATCAAATAAACTGTGAGTTCACAAATCCAGCCATCCATTTTCTAATCCGGTTATCCTCACAAGGGTCACGGGGGTGCAGGAGCCTATCCCAGCTGTATTCGGGCAGTAGGCGGGGGACACCCTAAACTGGTTGCCAGCCGGTCACAGGGCACACATAAACGAACAACCCTTCGCGCTCAAAATCACACCTTGAGTGTCCATTAATTGCCATGTTTTTGGAATGTAGGAGGAAATCGGAATACCCAGAGCAAACCCATGTTGGCACAGGGAGAACATACAAACTCCACAGAGGAAGTACAGAGCCGGAATCGAACCGTGCACCTCTGCACTGTAAGGCTGGCGTGCTAACCAGTTAACCACCGTGCTGCCCTGAGTTCACACAATCACAATGAAATCAATACGGTTCCAGGAGAAAAAAAAACAGAACAAATTGGTGGTCTAATAGTTGTGCCATCTCCAGGCTTCTGATTGCAGCCAATAGCCATTGTCTCTTCCATCAGTTTTCTACGCCGTTTTTTCTCACTATGATCACAGGTGACCTGGATTATAACCCAGATGACTTTGGCCGAGAGGTAATTTATGAAAATAATTGCCAGCCAAACGTATGAGGAATCAAGGCAAAACACGATTCACAAACTTACCTAAGGACGAGTCAATTGCAATTAACCTAACACACATGTTTTTAAGAATGTAGGATGAAGTAGGCGCAACCACATAAAAAAACATGCAAGCACAGGGAGAACATGTAAACTCCACACAGCAAGACAAACCACATGTACCATGTGCCGCTATAAACAATGTCCTGTTCCAGAATATGAGTTGCATTTAATTGATGATGACCATGTCCAACCTAATGATATCAAAGTATTGATCTCTTGCTGTGTCATTAAAAGCTCTATCCTGTTAGAACAGGCAGTTTTGTCAGTGATTTGGCAGGCAAGACGAGCAGGCAAAAACGCATGTTCCTGATTAAATGGATGCGCTTTCAAAGAGTCTATCTTTTCATGCCAATCTGGATATCTGGCAAAGTGGAGAGTGAATGACAAGATTATGGCCAATAGTTAATGAGCAATTTAGAGATAGCTACGATGCCAGGAGAAATGGCCCTGCTGTCAATTTAATGAGGACACCTATGTAGTGCACAGTGCATGCACATGGGTCAAGATGTGACGATGTATCATTAGCGCATTTAATTGAACAGATGGACAATTTGTTCTCAAAAAGAGTAGCAAGACCGGTCCAAAGTGTCATCGTTTCGTCAAAAACAACGATTTGAAATACTGATAATGTGTTGACATGATAAGGAGTGGTCTGCTATACCGAAGAATCTTCTGTACTGTAAATTGTATATAGGTGTGAATATTAGTGTAATAGCGCATTTGTGTGCCCTAAGATTAGATGGTGACCACTCTAGGGTGTACATTTATCGCCTGAAGTCAGATGGGATAAACTCCAGGTCATCTAGGAGTAGGTTTGGGAAGTAACATAATGCAGGTTTTCAAATTATTTCCACTTTATTTTTTGCGTTACTCTAGTCATCCCCCCAGTTTGTGAGAAGCAGCTCCGAACTGATAGGTGTACAAGGCCTATCACGAGTAGCATGCTGCTTCTGATGGGTGATCTTGGCGGGAGAGGAGGAAGACGGTCTTTATTTTGAGGTTGTTGATTCAACGGTGTTGTCTTGATGATGCAATCCTTATTTGAGGCGATTTCTTTTGGGCACAGACCAGTGCAGGCAGAAAAAAGGGCTGTAGTGGTGCATGACCCACTGCATGAGTTGATTCCAGAATGCAGCGGAGTCACTGAAGCAAACAGATTTTTGGGAGGTGGAACTTTCTCGGAAGGAGTGATGAATTTTAATCCCAAATTTGCCATTCATCTGGCCAGTGGTGTCACAGGGACAAAACAGCTATTCACAAAAACAGCCTTTTAACCTACAACTGAGACAGAATGGAAGAACATTTTACGCAACACAACACAAACAAATTGCTGTACAGCATAGATTTCAAATAGTCGGTACATTTCTTTTCTTCAAATAAGTACTTGTGCTCTAAAACATCAAAGGGATTGGACACCATAAGATGTAGTCACTCACCTGTGAGTCATCACTGCAAGCAATCCCCCAAAGCCACAACATGGAAGCAAAAGGATCAAAGATTATCCAGCTAATGGCATTTTATCTAACAACACAAACTTGAGTGTGGGGCCAAGAAGACATGCTGCTAAAAAGGCAATTACAATTTCACCATTCCACTATTTCCGTGATGGGGAAGGTGATAATAATGACACCCACAGTTTCCCTGATGAGTAAGTGATAATAATGTCAATCACAAGAGCTGACGGAGACGGAGTAATCAGAACTGACAATTCGACCCCACAGACAAATGAGTCGAGACAAGTCATCCAACTGAGAGACAGCCACAGTGAATGCCTATTCGAGAAGTGTAATCAGTCACTATAACATTAACATCGTAAACTCCACCAATAGTGATTGGAGAGACTCAAAAATGTGACAATTTTGAGTTTTAGTCCAACCTGAACAAAAGATTGATGTCTTCTACTTAAAACCGGGTTGAAATATAGCAACAGATTTGGTTGAAACCAGTCTGTTTGAAAGAGTTAAAAGAGTTCTACTGTATGTCGCCATTTTTTAAATGTATGACATTAATTACCTTTCATTCGTGAAAACGCAGTTTGGATAATGGATGGATGGATAAATGGGACTCATAGAAAAGGACCAAAGCCATAAATGCTCATGTACCACAGACTGAGGGCTTTTAATATTCATTTGTGCTGTCCTGATAAACCATTGGCAAAGGTTCTAAGCCTTTTTGATTCCCTTAATTTCATGCAGTGTGTGCCTGGCCCGACCACGATCAAGGACATACTTTAGATCTTATTCTTGCTTACAGTCTACCAGTGCTCACGACCTTGTTAAAACAAGATTCCCCCTCTGTGCACATGGAGTCAAAGCAGAACTTTCAAAATAAACGGCGTGGATATTTGACTCTTTACTTTGACTTCAGTGTCACTGTGAGGGCCAGTCAAACACTTAATGTGGCCTCCGGACCGTATTTTGCCTATCCGTGCAATAGAGTCTGCATTTTACCTCCTGAAGAGGAGACAGAAGGAAGAAACCCCCTGAAACAAACAACAACTGAAAGAGACTGCAATAAAGAGGCCTGGAAAAGCATTTCAAATGAAGAATACAACAGTCTGGTGAAGTCAGTGGGTCACAGGTTTGATGCAGTTATTGCAAGATAGGGTTGTGCCACCAAATATTAAATGTTATATCCAGTTTAAGTTAATTTAATAATACCAGTATCAAAAAAGTGGGTGGCTTCAAGCCAAAGGCACTCTGTCCTGAGTTCTTGAACCCATCTTGATATAAATACCTTGAAATAAAAGCTGGAATTCTCAACTTTTGTCTGATATTCATCCTTTAATCATAAACCCAAATGTCTTCAGATTACACACACAAAAAATAAAATTAGCCAAGCACCGATCTTATGGTGTAGGCATCCGTGGGAGCATTTTTCAATTTGGCCTTCTGTTCTGAGTTGAACTGGAGACTTATTCTAATAATCGTCAGTTTCTTTGTTGAAAACGACTAGCGACGGATGAATATTTTATTTCTGGTGTGTTTTATTGTAGTTGCTTGTGTTCGCAGAGTGACTTATATAACCACAGGTAAGACCCTGGAAAAGACGCCTTGTTGGTATGACAGGGTCACAGATCATTTTCTTGAAAAGGAACGGAGAGTAGAATTCAGGTATGAAACGGATATTTTGAATTGAATTGAATTGAATACAACTTTATTGTCAAATGTGCTGTACGTATGTATAACATACAGCATCATATTTTATGATGTAGGCCGAAATTGTGCTTCCCCTTCTTGACAGACCAGCATCCGCCACTGGTGAACACATACCTTTGGTGAGTGTCAATCTGTGCTCAAGTGTGCTATATTTCCCTGACCCCAGAACAACTGGAGGAGTTGAGCCTGTCACAATGGCTCACCCATTTGAACATGATGTGGTCTACACCTAACCTACACTAATGCAGTAGTCAAGTGGTAAATACTTAAATGAGAAACACTTTGCCTTCCGAAGGCTACATGGCGATGTGATCTTGCCCTACTGAGCTTTGTAGCTCATTGCGCCCTATTCCTACCAAAAACAATCCACAAATCCAACTGTACTAGTGCTCGTGTGTGTTGCAGTGCATCTGTTAGCTCATTTGCATATGACTTACGTACTGTCAATCTAACCAGAAAAGTTTTTTTTTTTAAATTAATGAATGTTCTTCTGTTTGAGAGAGCGGAAAGAGTTGGCTGAAATCTTGACAAGAGACTTGTTTTAAAGCACAATCCTAACACAGAACCCTAACAAGTCAAGTCAAGTACAACTTTATTGTCAAATGTGCTGTATGCAACATACACCACAGATGACATTTCTCACCGCTGCGAGTGTCCGCGCCGCCATCAAAAGAAAAGTTAACGTAAGAGGATAAAATTATACAAGACAACACATTAGACACAGACAATCGTGCAATCTTAACCCCTTTCCTGCATGCACTTTGTTGTTTGAAGCAGTAATAGATGAAATAGGAGCGAATCAAAGTGTCCTTTTCACCAGTGGATCAAAGACGTCATGCCGCAATGTGCACACGTTTGCTACAAGCTAAGCTTGAAGTCAACAAGAAGCTGTAGCATCCATTAACGAAAAAGAGAGATTGGCTCTCTTCTCCTGTCCCATGTAAATCCGCTTCAATTCCAAACGGCGACTCCCATTTCCACATACGCATCGGCGCTCTGCTCATCATAGGCTCCTCAAGTCATGCATCCATCCAGCCGCAGACTGTTCATCAACACCAACTTTTCCGCTGAACAAAGCAGGGCTGTGAAAATGCTGCCTATTTCAGGCGCAAGAGACAAACGCCCCGAGGCTGTCCAGCAACGACAGTCAAATGGTGCTGAAATTCCTCCCAATCAAAATCAGTGCTGGTACAAGTGTGCCGCCGAAAAGGCGCAACCACCAAGCACAGATTCTTCTTCTTTGACGAATGTCATGGCCAAAAATGCTGAAAACAGTCCACATCAGCTCCACGTAACAACAACACTTTCCTCTGGAATTGTCCCCTCCCTTTTCAAAACCGCTGCTGTTACCCCCATACTGAAAAAACACGGCTCAGACCCCAATAACTTCGATAACCTCCGCCCCATCTCCAACCTTCCATTTATTTCCATCCATCCATCCATCCATTTTCCGAACCGCTTGATCCTCACTAGGGTCGCGGTGGGTGCTGGAGCCTATCCCAGCCGTCTTCGGGCAGTAGGCGGGGGACACCCTGAATCAGTTGCCAGCCAATCGCAGGGCACACAGAGACAAACAACCATCCACGCCCACACTCACACCTAGGGACAATTTAGAGTGTTCAATCAGCCTGCCATGCATGTTTTTGGAATGTGGGAGGAAACCGGAGTACCCGGAGAAAACCCACACAGGCCCGGGGAGAACATGCAAACTCCACACAGGGAGGCCGGAGCTGGAATCGAACCCGGTACCTCAGCACTGTGAAGCCGACGTGCTAACCACTGGACTACCGGGCCGCCCCATTTATTTCCAAAATACTTGAAAAAACTGTTGCTGCTCAACTCCACTCCCACCTATCTCTCCACTCTCTTTATGAACCTTTTCAGTCTGGTTTCCGCCCCCGCCACAGCACAGAGACTGCCCTAATCCGTATTGTTCACGATCTCCTCATAGCATCTGATTCCGGTTTAGCTTCCATCCTCATCCTCCTAGACCTGAGTGCCGCCTTCGACACCATCTCTCACCCTATCCTCCTCAATAGACTCTCCTCCATCGGTCTTTCCCACACTCCCCTCAGCTGGTTTCACTCCTACCTCACCGGCCGCACTCAGTTTGTCCAGCTCAAATCCTTCACTTCAAAGCCCTCCCCAGTCACCTCAGGTGTGCCCCAGGGATCTGTCCTCGGGCCCCTTCTCTTTATCATCTACCTCCTGCCTCTTGGTCATATCCTCCGCAAATTTAACATCCACGTCCACTGCTTTGCTGATGACACCCAGCTCTACCTTTCCTGTAAGCCAAACTCCATTCTCCCACCCTCCTCCCTCACCTCTTGCCTCTCCGAACTCAAAACATGGTTCATGACAAACTTTCTTAAATTAAATTCCAATAAAACTGAAATTCTCCTTCTTGGCACCAAATCCATCCATCCATCCATTTTCCGAACCGCTTGATCCTCACTAGGGTCGCGGGGGGTGCTGGAGCCTATCCCAGCTGTCTTCGGGCAGTAGGCAGGGGACACCCTGAATCAGTTGCCAGCCAATCGCAGGGCACACAGAGACGAACAACCATCCACGCCCACACTCACACCTAGGGACAATTTAGAGCGCCCAATCAGCCTGCCATGCATGTCTTTGGAATGTGGGAGGAAACCGGAGCACCCGGAGAAAACCCACACAGGCCCGGGGAGAACATGCAAACTCCACACAGGGAGGCCGGAACTGGAATCCAACCCGGCACCTCTGCACTGTGAAGACGACGTGCTAACCACTGGGCTACCGGGCCGCCGGCACCAAATCCACTTTATCTAAAATAAACAATTTCTCCCTCAACATTGACAGTTCCTCAGTGTCCCCCTCCCCTCAGGTTAAGAGTCTGGGTGTCATCCTCGATAGCATGCTCACCTTCCAGTCCCATATCAACACCATCACCCGCACTGCTTATTTCTACCTCCGCAATATTAACAGACTTCGCTCGGTTATGAAAAGCAGGGTGGCATGTAGCTTATGAGCTTCCTGAAATCCATGAAAACAGGAATTCAAATAATTAGAACACCAGCACTCCAAAGAAGCCACCATGTGCTTCTCAATTTTGAGCGGATAACATCAAATCATTGAAAATATGGTATTTTCAAAATGATATGTCAATCTTCAGTTCTTGGTTGGGAATCTCTTTGCCGTAATCACTGTCTCAATGTACAATGGCATTGATGCAATTAGCCTGTGGAATTGCCTGGGGGTTATGGAAGCCGTTATTTCCTTCATGCTTGCTGTCAGTTTTTCTTTGTTTCGGGATCTGTGAGCCCTCATTTTCCTCTTGATGATACACCATACATTTTCAATGGGGTTTAGGTCGGGTGAGTTGGCTGGTGAGTCAAGTACTGTGATGGCATTGACCCCAAAGCAGGTTTTAGTGAGGCTAAGCCCACGTCCTCAACCAGCCGAGGCTTCCTCTCATGCACAGGTCATCAACCTTTTGGAAAGTGAGAGATACTTTTTGTGGATTGATTCATGCAAAGGGCTACTGGTTTCAGACACACTTCTGAGGTAACACATTTGCTAAAATGACCTTCAATTTTTTTAATGATACTGGGCAGCACGGTGTCGACTGGTTAGCACGTCTGCCTCACAGTGTCGAGATCAAAGGATTCAATTCCGTGCTGCGGCCTCCCTGTGTGGAATTTGTATGTTTTCCTTGTGCCTGCATAGGTGTTCCAAAAACATGTATGGCAGGTAAATTGATCACTCTAAAATTTCCGTAGGTGTAACTGTGAGTGACAATGTTTGTTTGTCTAAGTGTGCCCATATTAGCTGGCAACCAGTTCAAGGTGATCCGCTTTATCCTCACAAGGGTCACGGGGCGTGCTGGAGCCTATGCCAGCTGTCATCGGGCAGTAGGTGGGGGACCCCCTGAACCGGTGCCGGACAATTGCAGGGCACACAGAGAAGAATAACCATCCACGCTCACACCTAGGGACAATTTGGAGTGTTCATAATATTTTAAATAATAAATATTATTCATGGAACGAGTGTCCCACAACTGTGAAAATAACAGTTTTAGCATTGCAGAAGAAGACAAAAGCAGTTAATCATGTGATACGCTGGACTTGACATCATCAGTTTTCCAAAAGAATGGGTCGAGCAAAGGTATGTCTTCTCTTTTATTTTTCATATTTTTATAACAGTTAGCCTTGGTGGAAGGTCTCACTGTACCTCATAAAACGCCGTTGTGCATACGATGATGATCAGAATAGGACAATTAAAAAAATAAATCTTTATTTACATCAGTTTGTCCTCTTGGTCAGCAGTGTCAGCTAAAAAGCTGGCTTCTACTCCTGAGAGAAAGTTATCATTGTTCCGGATTTGCAACCGCCTTACTGTGATTACGGTGACAGGTATTGTAAACACCAAATAAATCATGTAAAAAAAAAATGTATCATTGATCTAAGATGAGCTAATTAAGCCTTTGATAGTTTAATACCTAATTATTGATGAATATGTAGCATAAAATAAAAATAGTGAAGGTTTATTTTTTCATTAATTTTCAAGCCTCCTATTGTGGAATGACGAATTTACTGGAAACAACAAGCTCAATTGTAATGTGTTTTTTAATATCAGGACAATGATATTATCTTAATGCATTTTCAAGGGGGAAAAGTAATTATTGGGAAATATAATACAGTAATCGTAAAGTAAATGCAATAAGTAAAATTAAAAAAAATGTCATTAAGTATTGTTAACGTTTCTGCTTTGTGTGCATTCAGAGAAACAAGGGTTTCTTCGTCTATTTTAAGAGTCCAATAATTTCTAATAAAAGCAAAGTCTTTATGAGTGTATTATTGACTGGTGCGCAACCTATATAGTGAACTGTTGACAAATGGGCGTCAAAAGTGACGTGCAGCAGTTTTGATCCGTTTCTCGCTCTCCGGGACCACTTCCTTCCGAATGTGCCTCTCGTCAAGTGAAAGAAGAGACGACGAGGGGAGGGCCTCACATTTGAAACCCGGCCCTGTGACCGAGCATCGGGGCGTACATCGAACTTCTCTCAGGCCAATCGCAATTCACGCTGAAAAGTTGTAAACAAGCTTGTCACGCTGGTTTAAAGCTCGACGTTTGTGGTTTAGACGAATACTAAATAAAGAAGTAGGCGATGCGCGCGAGTGACCGAAAATAAAACACAAAGGAGGTGAGTAAAAGCGTCTTTTAAAATGTCGTATACTGACATATTTACGTATTTGGTCGCGCACTCACCGTGTGTTCTCGTGATACGTTCGTCAAGTAGTGGCGCAAAGCTGCTGTGAACAGCTGACACGAATCTAACACGGGTGGATAAAATAGTAAATTAATTGTCTTACTGGTATATTGTTTTCAACTACTGCATGACATTTCTGTGCAGTAGTGAGACAATTTCGACATACTTGTGAGAAAAAGTACTTGGTACCTTTGCACAAGATGACAATGGCGAGCTACTTGTACCACCAGTGAAACACTAGATGTTTCTTCGTTTACTTTATAATCACTAACAGTGGTACTGTTACCGCACAGTTTTCAAGTAGTTCATATTTTTTATCCCACTAGTAACACGTCTCACTAGTATGTCAAAGTAGTCCTATTACCAAGGACAAAGAGCCTACTATTACATGATAAGCCTTGCCTTTCGACTAGTGTGCTGAAGTGTTTTAATCGTGAAGACAACGACCGTAAAAGTGCATGGAAGTTGAGCTTGACATAAATATTGAAGAAATGCTCCAAGGGCTTTCCATAGTACGGTGTTAAGAGTGTTGATAAGTTGGAGATGGTATACTTGTAGTAGGGAAAACTGGGGGTGGGACAGGCATGGTACTTGTCCATATTCTTCAAGTAACGCGTTAGTATAATCATTAGAATCAGATGTGAATGTTCTCCCTTTGCACCCACAAAATCTTGGCTACATGAGTGTGATGCAAATCTTTTTTTTTGGGGTGTGATGCCCCCATTAGCTGCTGTATTGTGGATCACTCCTCTGTTTCGGTGTTACTTTGAGCAACCTGCTGCTTGTCACTGAGCGGATGTGGGCCAAATTCAAGCTGCTGAACATCAACTAGAGCATGTTGTGAGATCCCTTCCCAGTAAGGAGGGGCTGAGGAGAACACGCTTCCTGCCAGCTTTGAATTTTGGCAGAAATGCATGTGCTGTGACAACTGATTCTGGTTTTCAAGAACACTGGCCGATGTTCGCATTGTAATTACCTTGGTTAATTAGTAAGGGTGTAACAAAAATCCAATTTGCAAATTTATTGAAAAGATGTGAATGCATTGAATGGAATCTTTCCACTTTAAAACATTTCGAGCTAAGTGCAATGGGTGCAATGCACCAGGGCCCAGAAAGCGTTATGGGCCCATGAAGGATCGGAAAAAACAAAACAGCTGTCCCAAATTCCAACAGACCCCTGATTTTTTTTTTATAGAACATTGGCTGGTATGGGAGGAGGAGCTGATAATTTATCTCATTACCTGTCAATCATGATGAGTTTTGAGGAAGGGACAAGGAGCTCACAAAAACAAACAAACAATCAGTAAAATGAGATTAATGTTAATGACTAAGATCTACTTTTTTTTCCAATCAAAACCAGACAAAAGCTAGCATCCCCCCCAGAGTCAGGCGGTAACTTCCCAGCGAGCTCCATCACTGCAGCGGCATTGACACAATACCGCAGCGTCCCGATTCTATGGGCAGTCGAAAGGAGGTAAAAAAAAAAAAAAAAAAGCACACTTTCAGAGCAAGGACGAAACTGACTGCTTTATTCCTGTAGTGAGTGACATGAATAAGTGCATTTAATTGACGTAGAAAATAACAAGCTGAAATGATGTCGATTTGCATCGCGGCGTGCTTGCGTCAACGGTCAAATTGGGTTATATGCTTGAGTCACCGTCCACTCAAGCATATAAACAGATTATTCAGAATGTTTTTAACCTTAACTCGAATACTGCCTGCATGTAAATGTAGTCACTGTTTAGTTGTGTGGAAGTTTGTGGTTCTTGGGTTTATAAGGCAATCAATCAGTCACATTAGAGATATTAAAAATAATACTTGCATTGAAATAAAATTTAGAAATAAAATCAAAGCCAAAAACAGAACTGAAACACCAAAAGAAACTGCAACACCTAAAAAAAATATTAAAAAAAAAAAAAAAAAAAGATCAGATGTATGTTCTGCTTTTTGTCAAATTTAACTGAGTATGGCTATGAGTGTAAAATGTCAAAGCTTGACCCATTAACATGAGAGCAGCATAATCAGACAGGTTGCTAATGACTAGACACCATTTTTATAATATGCCATGCACAGAAAAAAAACAAAAACAAATTAAGAGTAGAGAACGAACCAACACTCCAAATGTTGTTAAAATACATACGTAGTAAGGAACAAATAGATCGCAGTTTCATATGATAACATTCATGAAATTAATTTGGGGAGCATCAGAACATGTGAGCCATGACGGCGGTCAGAGTAAAATCACCTAGCAAACTGTAAAAAATGTAAATGAATACAAAATACTTGAAATATTGCAGAAGCATGGAAAAATTTACAATAAATATGGCCATTTGGATTTTGAGGTCTGTCAACAACAAATTCGGAAAATGTCGACCAAGTCTTATTCAGAGTGCATTTGATCATTCCAGAAATGTCAAAGTAGGATACCTGTTCTACGTCATTGTTAGTGGTGCATAGCCATAACATGGAAAACAACACGGCGAAGCAAGAAGACTGACCACTTTCAAGAGCCATTCAGCTAAGTTCTCTGGTTAAGCAAAGCAATATAAATCACACATATTTGTTAATTTGCCCCTCTTTCTTTTACTTCCTTCCTATGGGAAAATATCTGAGCTACAAATCTGAGGATTGACTGGAGTGGTTCCACTCTATGAATTATATCAGAATAAGCAATTGTTAGCAGACAGAATAACAGAATAACTGAAAATATCTAGTGTGTGGTAGATCATGATGAAAACATTGCCTTTAACATGATTGAGCAGATTTTTTTTTTCTCCTCATCGTCTAGTCCAAACCAATGTAAACTTTTCTTCAGTGTCATTGAAAGGAATGCAGATGCCATGCATTGAGATGAAAGTTTATTTCAGGTTGAGTTCCCCCCGCAGATAACAACAAGTGCACTGACGTCACTGTTTCCTGTCAGACAAGGTTGCTGTGTTCGAGTAGTTGCATTGGATTAAATGCACAATGCTGTTGTGCTGTGAATGTCTTGCTCTTAATGACTGAATTACAATGAGTCATCTAAATGTCGCATCCTTTGGTTCTTGTGTGCAAATGTAATTTCAGAAAAGATGTTACTGAAAGAGGAATATGGTTGACATATTTCAGGCACATTTGTTTGTGACATTCAGATCGTGGCCAAATTGCTCCCCGTTGCCAGTACGTTGGCATTCCTACCGGCTAGCCCTTGTTTCTACAGTTGTCAACTTCATACATTCCGTGAAACAAGTTGTCTTTGATCGTTGATCACGTTCTACATTGTTTCTTCATAATTTCATCTTGTGTGGAAGTCTGTTGATTTCGTAATTTACAATGATACCAATGCTCCATTATGTATGAAATGAAATGGGTACAAAATAGGGGCAGCACTGTGGTTGACTGGTTAGCACGTCCGCCTCACAGTGCAGAAGTCGTGGCTTTGATTCTAGCCCCGGCCTTCCTGTGTGGAGTTTGCATGTTCTCTCCGTGCTCTGCGATTGGCTGGCAACTGGTTCATGTTGTACCCCACCTGCTGCCCAAAGACAGCTGGGATACACTCCAGCATGCCCGCGACTCATGTGGGATAAGCAGATTGGATAATGGATGGATGGATACAAAATAGTGTACTGAAAATAAAAGCAAAAATCATTCACTGCCATGGATGATATCATTGAATATCACAGAGTTGCAGTAAGCAAAAAAGGGCTGAGGGGGGCACCAATACACCACAGATGAGCCCAGCCTATCTTGCCCAAGAACAAGGATAAACAGAAACAGTACCGCCATCAGCGAACGGAGCTGTGAATTCAATCTCAACCAGTTTGCTGGCAATAGAAGTGGTTTTGCTCTGAGGACTTTAGCAGCATTGCTCAGGTGGCACTTTGGCCCTATTTGAAAGGTAGTATTATGACACACAACCAGACATGGCATCCAAACAAAGGTTCACTACGCTTCGCTTTCGCTAGCAGCACTTGAGATGACGGATCAGGCAATATTTTGCATTTTATTCACATTTTGTGGTCGGATGCTATCTCTAATTCATTACAGCCACACTGTTTCCGGTATTTACATTTGTCTGTAATAGGCCACCACCAATGAATATTGATTTGCCACTTATAGGTTTTTCCCCAACTTGTCCTCTCTTGTTTAATATTGCAAAAACAGTGTCAAATAACTAAAGTATCAAAATTGTCATTAAGGTTGAGATTCAATCTTAGTGGCATCAGAGGTATCACCATTTTTGCCAGCATCAATCCCCACGGTACTCCAGCAGGTGTAATGGGTACCTCGTCACAGCACACTCAGCGTTGTTTGTGTTATATTTGTTTGCATTTTGGCTTGCACACACAACTACAAAGTTCGTCAAAGCCTGTGTATAGTCGTCAAGATCTTCAGAGATTTTTATTACGCTGGGAAAAGACTCTTACCAGCTGACATATTTTAGAGCAGGGGTTGCTCTCCCCGTTGTCCACCTTGCCAATGAGCAGGTGAAATGGGGAGTGGCATGGTAAATATTTCCCTCAGTCAGCAGCACATGGATAAGCGGACGATTCGTCTGTCAAATTGGACAGCTACCAAGCATGTTTGTCCATATGCACAATATATATATATATATATATATATATATATATATATATCAGTTTGTAAGTTGCAGACAGTAATCCCACAACCCCCATGCGGCCATTATGTGTATTTAATTCGGCCACATATTCTTCAATCAAATCTTGGTGGTTTGCTAACTTCCCTGGCTTTGAAATGAAGACTACACTATGTTTTTCCTTCAAGTGTGAGAAAAAAAGGACAGATCAAATGCTTTCACAAGTCAGTAAAGGTTGCAGAGAGAGCGTGCAAGTACAAAAGACCACAAGACCCCACCCTCTATTTTATAGCGAGGTGAACTGATGTCCACTTTGAAAGTGGAATCAGGTGCATCGAAACATAGATGCCAATCACTGAACATAAAAGAAGTATGTCTACGGGCACTGTGATGGCCAGCTGTGATTGGCTAAGGAGGCAGAACCAGATGATGTCACTTCACTTTGCTGTGACAACACAAATTTACAATCTTTGATTAAGTCTAATTTTTTATGAATGTGTATTTGTTTGGATATAAACTTTTATTGTTGTGGCATTCTGAAATTTTGTATTCAAGACTATCTCATCTGTTAGTTCACGGAGCTGAATACGTATATCCAGGGTGCTCCCCGTGACTATATGGAAACACTTAGCGCTTTCTGTACAGTCAGTGGCAGTATGTACCACAGAGCTATATTCGACCGATGAAGAAGAAGAAGAAGAAGACGACCATGACGACAAGCATTTATAGACAGGAGTAGGGGTGTTTTACTTGGATTGGATTTTACCCTTGGCCACAATACAGAGCGGAATTGTGGTTAAGGTCAGCCATTTTTAACTTTTAGAATTTAAAACAGCTGCAGGCAGCCACCAGCATGCTTCCGCTGAGTGTACTTTTACAGTTCAATTGATTGGCAAATACGTGAATGTGTGTATGGGTGTGGGTGTGGGTGTACAGCTCTGAGGAGAAACCATATGATGTAGATGCACTGATGTGGACTGCACTCCATTTACCATTTTAAACACATTGTATTTTTTTTCTTTTTGGGGGGGGGGGTGAGATGAAACAATTAGTCGAATAGGGGCCATTGGTTGTGTAATGATTCAAAGAGTTGACTTTTCTGTATATTATTCTTCTTTTACAACTGTAAATAATTAGCTGAAGGTGGGGTGTTGTCTACAAGTGGATGGATTGAACAATTGATTTTTAATAATAATTTTGATTATTTAATAATAATTTGCCTTGTTTGTCACTTATTTTGCATTTGCCCTTACGACCGCACTCATATTAGTTTGGCTGAAAACGGATGGTTAAAAATTGTTTTACCGAGTATGCAGCGACCTCATTAAAAGATTGAAGTTAACAGCAGACCAAGTTTGTCAACTCTCCAACAGCCACGCTCATTTACACAAACTCTCACAGTTTACCTAGGAATGCGGCACCAATGTGTTGGTGATTTTAAGGCTTCTTTTATGGCTATTTTAAATATATTGCTGCTTTTTATTGGTTGGAAGCTACAGTGTTGCTGCTCAAGGATGGCGCTCTGTGTTTTTGCTGCTTCATTCATTTCTTCTTTTTATCGCGGCTTACATCAAGTAGAGCTCATGACATTCATTACACAGTATAATAATAATTTATTTTTTTTGATTTGCATTGTTTTTACAATGCATGTAATCACCAGCATGTTCTGTCTTTTATAAATGCCATTCCGAAATCATATCAGAGCCATAAGAAAGGCTGTTGTTTGTGTGGAAGGGTGTTGCACAATATGGGCCCAGGCTGTGAATTTTTAACACCTGTCACTCAATTGTCTGATGAAGTGTTATGGACGTCACAACAGACGCTGGCACTAATCAGCAGACTGCTTCTCTGCTTCTCCGGGTTTTATATCAAAGGTAGTTGCGAGATCTTTTGTCACTTCGTTGTGTCAAATTTGCTGAACCGCTGTGGAGGGTGGCTTTGGTCTGAATCTCAAGATTTTCGCTCACATGCCTTACAGTTGATGCACAAATGGGCGGTGATCTGCTTATTTTGGGGTCTTTGGGAGTGATTATTCAATGCTAATATGTAAAACGAAATCAGTCCCTTGATGAAATGTTAAAGTCAGTCAATTGAGGACTTATTTCTGATAAATTAGCACAGCCATGGGTTTATCAGGTCACACACTGCTTGAAATTACACATCAAAAGCAATAGTCTCAAATCACAAAGGTCACTTCTTGACTTTTTGACTCAAACTTTTTACTTCTCCAATAGATTTTTTTATGAAACATGCATTGCCCTGAACTGAAAACAGATTTGCCATTGAATGGGTTCAAATGCTGTTTTGATTATATTTCTGGTTAGTCATCAGATTCAAAGCATACATTCAACATCAGAGATATTTGCTCTTGCTCTCATTTAGTTACTCAGATGCTGCAGTGTGTATGTGAATGTGTGTGTGTGTGTTTTCAGAAGGCATTGACAAGTCATAGTTGTTCATCAAGGTAATGTTAAGTCAGAAAGTCCAGAAAGTTATCCTAAACTGTCCACAGTTTCCAATTCAATGTATATAACGTGGATAGAATGAAAGTAACAAACAATATTTGATCAAGTAAAATGTTAATAATAATTTATTGAAATTGATGGAGTTAATACTGCAATTTATTTGAATGCCAATTTTGTATTCCTCCAACGATTTCATGCTGGGTTTCGTGAATATAGTAAAATGCTGACCTCTAGCGGCAAGAACATTTTCTGCACCAAAATGTTTCAGTGGAACTTCATCCAGCAACTTTTAATGACTAAACATTAATACTTATATTTCGTAATTATAATAAGGAATGATTCAAATGTTACAATAACACATTCTAGTGCTGTTTATTAGTTTCCATTTTATCACTTGACATCATTTTAAGCAATAACCATGCGTCTGATATTAGATCATGGATATGTTCACTGAGATCGGTTGTACTCTGGTTGGAAATAACACATTTAACTGGCAAAAAAAAAAAAGATTCACTTAATTTTGCTTAATGAGGTTTCTCTTATTTAGTGAAGATACAATCACTTGTTGATGAGAAATAATGCAACCTATCTTAGTTCTCACACTACAGGGTTTTAAAAGTGGTGTACGTGTAATGATGTACATGTAATTTGAATCCTGACATCCATTTTTATATTACTTTGTCACGGGCAAGCTCGGCCGTTTGAATAATACTGTACAGCCTTTGGTCATTTCATACAACGACCGTTTTTGTTTTTCACCACTAGATGGCATTACAGATCTGATGATAGATAGGAGCAACATCTTGGCTTTCCATAGTGATGGTGGAGAAGTGTTGGACTGAGGCAATTTGAGGAGCTTAATCAGTATGTCTGTTGCAGTTTTTCATACTATTATACAATAAATATATATTTTTTCCCAATACTCAAGGTTCCAAAGTTTGAATCTGATATTTTGTTGTAAAGCACTTCACTGGTCAAAAACGCACAAGAGTAACACATTTGCATTGCAAATGTGTTTTTGTTAGTAAGCCAAAGAGATCTCTAGAGGAAAAAAAAAAAACTTGCAACCTAGTCAGTCGCATGGCATTCGTGACCCAGAGTTGCCTAGTTGAGTAGGCCTGATTAATATACTTTTTAGAGCGTTTCGGATGGTGAGAGAAATGAGTATTGCTCTTTCAATTATTTCAAATGGGAAAATGTCCATCCATCCATCCATTTTCTGATCCGCTTTTCCTCACAAGGGTCGCGGGGCGTCCTGCACCCTATCTCAGCCATCTTCAGGCAGTAGGTGTGGGACACCCTGAACTTGTTTCCAGCCAATCGCAGCGCACACATAGACGACAAACCATTCATGCTCACAATCACAGCCAGGCACAATTTTGGAATGCCCAATCAACCTGCTATGCATGTTTTTTGGAGTGCGGGAGGAAACCGAAGTACCTGGAGCAAATGCAGGTACGGGGGACAACATCCAAACTCCACACAGCAAGGCTTGGTACAGAATAGAACCCCCTACACATGTACTCTGCACTATGAGACCGATGTAGTAACCATTTGTCACCGTGCCGCCAGATGTGAAAATGTAATTCTTAATATGAAAAAAATAAATCAATAATCATAGCTCAGTCAAATGTGCTATTTTGGGATTATTTGAAATTGATCATCTTTTCTTTTTTTTTTCTGACCAGTGTAACTGTTGTTAAATTGTGGTGCACAAGAAAGTTATTGGAAATAATACACAATAGCGCATTTAGGGTGCACATCCACCATGTATGTGGAACCTCTTAGAATAGGAGTTAGCATTGTTTTGCATTGTTTTACCATTTGATAGAGTATTTCAAACCAGTGGTACCTGTAATTCGCTGGCGACCAGTCCTGGGTGTACCCCGACCTCAAAGCCGGAATCGGCTCCACCTCACCCAGTGAGGATAAGTGATATTGAAAATGGATGGATGGGGGAACAAGACTCACTTTACTAAATGATGTTCTGTATTTCACTTTTAGGCACCTTGTTACAATGTCAAATATTCATGACGGTTTTCTCATTTCACAAACAAAATCTCCCATTCAAAACGCAGCTTTAGTGAATTTAAGTACTGTTTAGTACGAACTAAGTCATGCTGCGAATGAGCGGGTGTCACTCATAGCTGAGACTTGACCAACACAGAGCTTCCCGGTTTGCCCGACTTCTCTTTGAAGTCAGGCTCTGTGGCCCCTGTGACCCTAAAGTCTGACCCTAACGTGGAAGTTTACACTAGAAGAAAACCAATCTGCCGTGTTTTCAGGGAGGATGGATGTGGATTAGATGGGAATGTATGCTTTTAGGTTGGTGTTTGAAAAAGGGACAGCGCTGCAGAGAGAAAGCAATTGAGGGGTGGGGGGAAGTGCCAATTAAAGACAGAGTCCTTTTCAGTGAAATCATATGCCATAGGAAGGATGGAGTCTTATGAATATCCAAACATTTCTCCCAAGTGTAATCCCAGGGTGAAAAGAACTGAGCCATATTGTTGCCTGGTGTTATTCCTTCATTTTGAGTTCTGAATATGCTTGTGTGTTATGTGGTCGATGGCCCAGGAAACTTGGGAATGTCCATGTTTTTTTTTTCTGTCTGGCATATTGAATGAAAGAAAAACATCCCTGACTAATAATTTGCAGTGTAGATAACATTTATGAACGTTGATATACATTGTCCTTCGAGGATTTGGGCGTTTGCCGGTTCGTGAATGCACACAAGGGCCTCTGACTGTGTTGGAAGAGGATTAACGCTTGTGAATGACTACCGGTATACAGTTGAACCTCTAAATTGAATGTGCCTAATGTTGTACAGTTTGGAATTCATCCAACATTTTTCTCTGAAAGTAGTACTTTAAAAGTTCTTTTCTGCAACATTTATTTTGTGCAATGAAACACTTTATCCCCTCGCCCCCATCTTGCTGCTGTAGACTGCAAATGTCCTCAGTGTGGGACAAATAAATGTTATTTTAAATAAAATGTATTATTATTATTATTATTATTATCTTATCTTATCTTATCTTAATCTTTGCCATTAGTATTCTTAGGTTTCGATAGAGCACTTAACTTCTTCATAGACTTGAAAGTCGGACAATTAAGCAACACTTTTCCACTTCGTTATATTGTGTGTTTTGTGTCATTAATAATAGGTAAGGAGTTTTCATGGAGTTGTTGTTGTTTTAGTATGCCTTAGAACACGATTACAAAAGCTTATGTCCAATCACAGTGCAATGCTATTTGCCAGGGGCCTTGTACTTTCGAACCAAATACTGATTCATTAAAAGGCCGGCTCATCAAAACATCCAGGACATGCATTGGAACTGAATCTCATTACCACGCAAATAAAACAACAACTTGCTCACTTGCTTGCTGTGTTTATCCAAAGGGAGGCAGTTGGCCTCTCTCTCAGCTACCTCAGTTTAGCACCATGCCCTCGATGGCTCCAGTCTCTTGCCATACCTAGCCAAGTTTAGTTGGATTCTTTTGTGTACTGTAGGTGTCAGTGTACACCTTCCTTTTAATTCACCAAATTTGCTTGTTTCCTACCCGCATGTGTAGGTGTAAATGTTAACCTTTGGTCTGACCCTTCAGCTCTCACTCAATATGAAAGGAACTGATCTCTTTCCTGAAGTTAATTGGCCTTTCCTCCCACGCCTTGTCATGTCAAGATTAATGACTTCATTTGTGCAGTGGTATGGCACTAACATGCCTAATTGCGACAAATCAATTCCCCAAACGTCATTAAGTCACCACAGACCACCATGAGGCCTCAAAAACTCAAACCGAGTGAGAGTATACACTGTGTGACCTCCACAAGTCGAAGTCGTTTTGTTCGATTTTATGACAGACAATTTGCTAAATTGAAATGTTAAAGATTCCGTTTGTTGGCACATATACCTGTATAATGTTTGTCTTAATGAATTCTTCGCTTGGCCATGGCCTTGGTTGTGTGTTGAATTCTTAACCATTTTACTTCAATTCATGCGACTCAAACAAACAGGATCATTTAACGGGATGTGTCGGTCAGTTACGTTAAAAGAGCTGAACAAGGCACTTGTCAGTAGATAGAGTTTCGTGGTCATTTTAGTAACCAGGGCTTATTAATGATCTGAACATCCATCCATCCATTTTCCGAACCGCTTGATCCTCACTAGGGTCGCGGGGGGTGCTGGAGCCTATCCCAGCAGTCTTCGGGCAGTAGGCGGGGGACACCCTGAATTGGTTGCCAGCCAATCGCAGGGCACACAGAGACGAACAACCATCCACGCCCACACTCACACTCACACCTAGGGACAATTTAGAGTGTCCAATCAGCCTGCCATGCATGTTTTTGGAATGTGGGAGGAAACCGGAGCACCCGGAGAAAACCCACGCAAGCCCGGGGAGAACATGCAAACTCCACACAGGGAGGCCGGAGCTGGGATCGAACCCGGTACCTCTGCACTGTGAAGCCGACGTGCTAACCACTGGACTACCGGGCCGCCTTGATCTGAACATTTGTAATTGTAAATAATATTCCAGATATCCATCCATTTTCTTAATATGGAGCATTTGGATGAAGCAACGGATTTTTAAAATTTACAAATATTGATGTTGAAGGAGGCGGCCCGGTGGTCGACTGGTTAGCGTGTCGGCCTCACAGTGCAGAGGTGCAGGGTTCCATTCCGGCTGCCGCCTTCCTCTGTGGAGTTTGCATGTTCTCCTCGTACCTGGGTGGGTTCTCTCCTGGTACTCCGGTTTCCTTCCATATTCCCAAGAACATACGTGGCATTTCAATGGAACACTCTAAATTGTCCCAAGGTGTGAGTGAGAGCATGGATGGTTGTTTGTCTATGTCTGCCCTGTGATTGGCTGGCAACCAATTCAGGGTGTCCCCAAGACATCTGGGATAGGCTCCAGCACGCCCCGCGACTCTTGTGAGGATGGGCGGATCAGAAAATGGTTGGATGGATGGATGGATATTGAAGGAGTCTGTACTGAATGCTACCTGCTGAAATGCATTACACTGTCGATGCCTTGTAAATAGGCCAAACCTTATTAAAAGATGTGCGGTAGATGATTGATGGGTGCATGCATGCATGATGATGTACATCATGAACCCACCCACTCGCTAATATGGATCGGCCACCACACTTGCAGCAGAACCCAATCCCTCTACCTCACAAGTAGGGAAAAGGGCAGTATAGCTTTACGTGACCCTAGATAGGCTCTGTGTTTATTTGGGTCTGGGTGTGTAAATGTATATACTGTATATGTGAGGTCTGAGGAAGAAAAGATGAAGAAGCAAGACCATTTGGGAAGCACATTAGGGGCCCATGACTCGGCAGAGGGGTATCCTGATCAGCTCCAGAATTCCCCGGAGCAGCACCCAGCATGGAGGAATAACTATGGCCTTTGTTGGGAACGCTGTTGATCTCACACACAGTTAATATAGACTTTTCCCACTGACTCTGCCAACAGTCTGAAGTCATTTAATGAAGTGGCTGCTGAGTTTAGAAGGAGCCAGTGTGCTCGCTGCTTGCTTTGACAGAATGGAAAATGTCTGTGTTATGCAGTGTACAGTGAGTGACAAGATGCGCATGCTCGGATACTTACAAGCCTACTGGCACGTGTATTAGGATAATCACACATTCCAAGGTGTCATGAAGACTGAATGTGTTTATTCAAGCTAATATGTAGCATATTTGCGATTGAATAATTTCTTATACAGAGTTGTTAACCTCCTGGACATGGCTGTTGTTGAAACAAACTGGTTCAATTTCTCGGGTTTGATTCTTTTGATCAAGTGTGAACACCATCACTTGAATGATGGCGCACACCTCACTTTATGAGGTCATTCTCAATTTAGTACTTGCAAGCAAAGTCTGGCCTTCCTAGAATCAGTTAAGAAGAAATATGAAAGTTGCGTGTATAATAGATATCGGATGATGATTATGATGGCAACGACAAGCACCTGGCAGTCACTAATCATTTAACAGTTAAAAGTGCATTTGAGTAGTTCGCTTTCGTTTCGAGGGAACATCTTAGTCTTTGTCATTTCAGAAGTGCTACATGATGACTCAACTAGCAGAAATAGACATTGCTGGATTATTGTTTTGGGAGTTTGAGATTCTTGTGCAACTTTTGTTACAACAGCCAGTGGGAAGTCAATGAAAGTGATGCAAAGCACACCATGGATGATTTCTTTTTCTTTTCCATAAAACCAAATCATAGCGGTGAAGGTCTGTCGCGATCGTATGCTCGTCGTATGAATGTATAAAAGTGCTTTAAGTCTTTTGGAACAGTATAAATGATGATGATGATACAACCTATTTACCACTAGTTCTAATATTTACAAATACCGTATTTTGATGGTGCTCCGTTTACGTTTTCACCCCTATAAGCTTCACATTTCAAAGTCCCGATTTCCATTTGCCGATTATGCTTAGAACAAACACCTTGATGAACATAAATTTCATTACAATGACCAGATTTGCTCCAGCTTAGCTTGTAGCAGACGTGTGCACATTGCCGCATGACGTCTTTGATCCACTGGTGAAAAGGACACTTTGATTCGCTCCTCTTTCATCTATTACGGCTTCAAACAACAAAGTGTATGCAGGAAAGTGGTTAAGCTTGCACAATTGTCTGTGTTTCATGTGTTATCTTGTATTATTTTGTCTTTTTTTTTGTTAACTTTTCTTTTGATGGCGGCGCGGACACCCGCAGCGGCTCCTCTTGTTTTATGTTGAGGGGGAAGAAATTTCATCTGTGCTGTATGTTACACATACGTACAGCACATTTGACAATAAAGTTGTATTCAATTCAATTCAATTCAATTTCCCCACAAAATAGTGAAAAGGCCTTTGTTACAACGGACCGTGGGAAGCTCATTGCCGCCGCGACTTTGCTTATGAACAAGATGTACAGCGCAGGATTCCCCTCCAATGCTTAGCAGTGGTCCTGATCAACTCTTACATTAGAGTACAGTACTTTCGGAGGCACGGTGCACATGGTCTTAAAACAAGCAAATCTGCGAAGGCTGAAAGTGTCTCTCACTTTCCAAAGGGAGTCTCCCAGACGAAGCTCAGCCGAGACTACGACTTGGAAAAGTCAACAAATTCGACAATCATCCATAATGGCAACAAAATCAAAATGGCAGCGTTTGAGGCCAACAAATTAAAAAAAAAAGATAATCATAAACGGCTTCTGGGTGCGGTACGTCCTCAACTGAAGACGACACTTTTCATTTGCTGACTGAGTGTTTTCAGAGCTGAAGTAGCAACGTTACAGTTGTTTGTTTCATGTCTCATAAAATCATTTTGTCTTCATACTGTATGCACGTATTTGTAATTGAAATGTTTATACTGCATTACATGTTCATTTTTTTTACATATATAAAAGTTCATAGTGTATTATACATCCTAGTTTTAATTGGAAATGGTTACAACAAACTACCGTCATAAGTACAGCTTTGTCTTGTCCCTCGTACCTATGTTGTAACGAGGTTCGACTGTGTTGATCAAATTTTGATAAGTCTTGCTTGTGAACTATCTGAGGAGTTTGTCTGTCAAACAGAGATAAAACTGTATTGTTTATAATCAACATTTTCTTCTCAATAGGACCAATATTTGCTATTGTGAACAGTTACCTAGCATTTTTTCTTTCACTGAGCAGTCTGGCAAGGAGTTTGAGAATGAGAACGTTTGTCATCATGCCTTTTTCATTTTTTTCCCCCTTTAAAAGAGATAATTGAAACTGTCATTAACTTTAGTGAACACTTGCGTCTGTGCAACAATACGATTGTCTAGATGAGTTTTCCAGCTCGGTAGACAACTGGCTGTATGGGGGATGGGACGCAATATGTGTCAGACGCTTCGCATCTTGCAATATATTTGGTGGGAATCATTGATGAAGAACAATGCAATGTTATTCCGCTGGCTTTGTGTAGAGTTTGTAATTGCCGTAGTGTTATTCTTCTAAAAGGCAAATCTACAAAGCATTCAGCATCCAGTCCAAAAATGTGAAGATATTCATCTTTTATTACTAGTATAGTGTCGCTCTATATTCATTATGTGTGTGTGGGGGGGGGTTAGGGTTAGGGGGGGTGAAAGAGGAAGAGTAGCAGGCAGAAGCAGAGGAAGAGGTCAGAGAACACGACTCACGATAGTCTTGAATAGCATATTGTCTCCTTTTGTTCCAAACTATTGTTTCTAATTTACAGACCCAAGGCTGAGTACACGGAACACCAGCGCAGACACAATGGGGTGCCAAGCATCGGCACATTTCAGAAATGAATCCATTAATTTGAATAAAATCATCGACACGTACTTTTTAGCGAACTGCTAGGTTCATTATACGCCCGTGCATGTGGTCAATGATTTGACATCCAAATGGTTGTTTTGGGCGTGTCACCTGTTGTAATAATTCGCTATCCGCTTCGATTTTTCTGTGTCGCTTAAAACGGTGCGTTGTGAAATACAGGCAGAATGATTTTAAAACCATTTCCTTTCTGGCACTCCAGTGAAAAACACATCTAACAGATGATATCAGCAGATATTTGTGGAGCTCTACTCTCAGGACATGGCCGTGATGCTCGCGTGCTTGAAATGGGACAGTGTTGATTGTTTTGCAACGTCTTTGTGGTTATCTCTTTGGTCCATTTATTAGAGCAAAACTTCACCTTTCATGTCCATTTTCACGCTTGTCTATTTATCCACATCTGCTATGAATGGACAGTATCGCTGCATGTATTTGGTGGCACTTCTATTCAAGTCTCCATCTTTTCATCTAAGGACAGATTGCAGTCTGTTTTTGGTGTCCTATTGTGCAGCTGTCAGTTATTTTCAAAACACTCAAGTGTCATTTGCCTCAGATTCCGTCCCTTTCAATTCCCGCTTCTTTTCCATGGCTCTCCAGCATACGTTTCATTGAGTGTGCATCAGCGGGCAAATTCATTCTTTTTCAAACATTTTCATAGTAGCCATAAGCCTCCCTTTTAAATCCAAGGACAATGTGTTTTTGTCCATCCTTTTCAGTGGCAAGTGTGGGGATTCTCATTCTCTCCCTCTGCCCCTCGCTCCCTCTCTCAGTTTCCGAGGGCATCTGCGGGGACCCCAGAGCGTGGTGCTTCTCTCAGCATGCAATTGTCTGACTGTAATGAACCATGATGAGAGATAACAGAATGAAATGTTATAATTCATGCAGACCTCAGTGAAGAGCACGTGGCTAGTCGAGGGCCTGCTCTGTGATTGCCTCCTGCTCATCTTCCAGAACAATACCTTTGCGCTGCCAACACCACTTGCCCTCCTCGGCCCAGCCTTGTTTTGTCCCCTCACTGCTATTCAAAGTCATTAAGAGCTGAAAGGTTGTCTGTGATCACCGACATGCCAGAACATCTCTTTGGGAAACTAGGCAAACTGTCTCCCTAAACCAGATGTCGTCTTGGAATTCGCTCATTCTGTACACATCAACTCTTGATTTACATACAGTTGACCCTCGGAGCCTCAATTTAAGGGGGCTGTTTGACCTTGAATTGGGAATTTCAGATTTTCAATTATTAAAAAGGAGTAGAATAAATCCATCCTAGAGGTCAAACTTTAGCAATCACAAAACTGCACTTGGATAAAGTAATAAATGCCACCTGTATACTTGTATAGCACTTAGCAGGACATGCTGAGCCCATTTGTCTTACCGTTTCATCGTTTTGTTTTGTTTTTTTGGTTTAATTGGTGGATCATGTTTTCAATACAAATTTTAGATCTTATTTTTTCTGGAAAGTTTAGGTCCAAATTCCACATTATTTGACTGAAATGTTTCTGATGGTCCATTGTTTTCGTTCTCAGATTTTGAATGTGATGCACCCCTGTTGTGCGGAAGTCCCCTGGAGCACAAAATAAAGTTTGTTTAGTTTTTTTTTTTTTCAACATTATTTTGCTCGATAAATTAACCAGAATTGCACTAATGCTTTTCTCACATCTGGAAGCAACAAAACAACCAACCATTTTTTTCTGCTTTTGTACTGTGTGCTCTTAAAGTATCTTGAAACTACTTCTTCCACTGGCAATTTAAGAACCTTAACTCACATAACTTGTAACCTTAGCACTGACTTACGGTGATCACAATTGTGATAAATTGTGTGTTCGCTCTGACTGTTACTCCAAGTACAGCGAGTAGTTGCCTGCACGTAACGCTGTGCCTTGAAATGCTAACTAGCTCATGCCCAAATCATACAGTATTTATTATAATAATAATAATATTATTATTATGAAACCCCGCCCCTTTGAAACCTGTACTGGTGAGAGACCAGCACCTATCGTCACATTGTCCTGAAATGACGCAGAGACATGGAAATGCAGATGTAGATGTTTGAAGCTCGAAAATCGCATTGCTGAAGAGATGATAGGTCGCAATAATTTTAGGGGGTCATTTAAATTTTTTTTACATTTGCAGAACAGTTTTGCCCGACACCTCATATGTTGCCTGCTCTTTGTGGCACTTTTTTGTGTGGTAGTTCCTACCTGTCTTTCTGACGTGCTATTCAAAGATGCTAAATCAATGAGCTCGAGATAAATCACATTTCGTGTACTTAATATATCGATTTGCATGCACACCTCCCGCAACGTGCAATAGGAAGTGGATGACAAGTTAACCAGTTTGGTCAGAAAGAATCCTAGATCGGCTTCCACATCTGCGTAGGTAATCAAGTGCAAACCTGAAGTAAAACGTGCTGAGAATTAATGCAAAGCGAATCAGATCAAACCATCCAATCTTTGTAATTGGTTCATGCCTTCAAACTCCTGCTCTGCTTTAACAAGTGTGTGTGGGTGTGTGGGTGGGTGTGGGTGTGTACTTCAATATTTGTTGGATTGTCAATGATCCAAACAAGGTAGTATTAAAACCCCATTTTTATGATTTTGCAGTCTGCTCTTGTCATATGAAAAGATAATAAGAATAATGCATCAATTTTATAAAATGGTGATACACCTCATGTTTGAAATGCTTGACAGCAACGTTGCTTTGACCAAAACTTTGGCAGAGATGTCATACAGACTTCGGTGTAGGTGAAACCACATTGTCCCCTGTTCAATCTGTTACAAAACAGCAACACAAATGAAAGCAAAAAAAAATCTTGTCTTGAACAAGCAGTGTACAAGGTGCTAGTGAGTGGAAGCTGTCCATGCATAACACAGAATGAAACAATGTCTTCGGGGTGAAGCGATAATGTGTGTTGCAATGTTTGTCTGGGATGGAGTCCGAATGTTGCCTATCGTTTAGTTAAATACATTGTCATCTCTTTATCTTTATGTCTAGGTTGATTGTACATTACTGTAGATTGGGCATACCTTTATGCTTAGTGCACACATGTATGTTTGCATGCAGCTCACTTGGTACATTCAGACAGTCTTAGCGATGTCTACACAGCCACAAAACAAAAAAAAATCACAAAATAACTTTGAGTGAGTCACCAGCTTGGAGGTCCGATAGGAGCGTTGTATAATTAGAGTGAAGACTACAGTTGTGCCACGAGCGCTGATGAAAAAGAGAGGCATAAGAGAAACTGTACTGCTGCCAAGAAACTGGAATTTGTGATAAGTTCAGAGTGATTCCAAATGGTATAGCAAAGCACGGAGAATCGCACAGCTCCATGGACCTACACCATGTGTTTGCTGCATGCCCCTTTGCCTGGAGTCAGAGATACTGTATCACAAGACGAAAGCAATGAACATTCTCAATCTAAATTTGATTACATTTTTGGCTTTCTCACTTCCCCAAGAACTTGTAAAAGGAGCATCGCGTGTTAACCATCTAGGGCAGAGTTAAATATGTTGCAGTGCAGATTTGTAAAGTTTGGAGCAACTACAAAAGCTGAGAGGAAAAACAGGGACGCTCGCTCGCACAAGCGGGTGTGCTGGCAACACATCCATCTCAGCTCCACACAATGGTGGCAGCAGCCTTCCCTGGCTCCCAGGCTTCACTGAAGGAAATGAATGTTTACCCTGGTTATTTAATGGTTCCTTTTTGTGTTGTTCAAGAATAGAGCCAAGCACAAGAATGAGCAGAAAGCTTGAAATCCTGCCGCCATGAATGCACGGTGCACCGTCAGATGTTGCTTTGCACTCACAGGCGAGGTGGGTAGGTTGGAAAGGTGGCATCTCGTCAGCTCGGCGTCCCACACTCCACACGTTAACCGCTTTGTGCCCAAGATGGAAAACATCATTACTACGTCCATGCTGCGCTCCCCTTACCAGGCCACACTGTGGTGCTTTGTGTGCAGCAGATAGACGAGCAAGAGGGACGGATGACCAGTTACTGTATTCAAAGACATGGAAGCACTGTATTCATACACGGAAGAAGATCTGGCAACAAAGGGCTTTTCTCTTTTCTTTTTTTTGATAAATGGTACGATATCATTTTTAAAGCGTGTCATTTTGTTTTTGATCGATTTAGTCCGCTTCTACATCAGTGGCTTTTCACAGCACGACAAAGATGCAGTAGCCTATGAAACTCTTGACGCTTTGTAATGTTTTCCCAGCTTTGCCTCTCATTCTCTTTCGTTCTTTATGGTTTCCATCCTAACATCTGCTCCCAGCCAGCCACCTGTCTGCTGTCAAATGCAATATTAATGTACGCCATCCACTGTTAATTATTACCCCTGAATGTGGTCATGTCAAACTGAATATGCATAACAGGATTGTAAAGACCCATTTTATTAGAGGTGATCACTCTCCTTCCTCTGCCATTCTCCTTCTCTCCCCCCCCCCCCCCCCAAAACCAAACGCCATTTCTCAGGTCTTTCTAGCCGCTGAAGTTGTAATTGTGAGTGTGTGTTTTTGCGCGTGAGTGTGTTTGTGTGTACTCAGCGTGCCTCCATACACCACTGCAGCTTGTTTCCCAGGAGACGCACAACTGCGTGTGCGAGGAGGGTGGCAGAGGGATGGTCGAGGGGTGGATGAAGGGATCGGGTGATGGAGGGGTGGCATGTCGACCCGGGGAAGGAAAAGGGGGACTGTGGAGGGGTGAAGTAATGAGAGGTGTTGTAGGAGGGGAGCTGCGGAGGGGGTGGCAGTAAAGCGAGGCCAGGCGGGTGGCATGGCAGTGGGGCCTCCTTGTGTCCTAGTCCCCCTTGTTCCTCCTGGTCCCTTTTGCGGACAGCATCTGCAGCCTGCTTTACATGCAAAACACACCCTGCAGAGAGGGCGTCTACACATGGGGCTAAGGGGACAAGAAGAAAAGCATTCCTGAGGCAGTGCTGGGAGAAGAGGGAGGTGGGTCTCTTCAACAGCCTCTCTCTACCAGTGTCTCTCCCAGATGAATCCGCGGCGTTAAGCAGTAATGAGGGATGAGAGGATACATTCACTGCCGATGAGTTCGCTTTGGTTCTGCTTGGCGCTCATTTCCATACACAGTCAATGCCATTTTTTTCCCATTCAGTTTCATTTACACCAGACCTGACAACGTCAACCGATTTCACTCTTATAGCAGTTTCCGCTGAACCCACGAACAGGCTACTAAGCCCTGAGCGAGTGCAAACATGAAAAAACTGTGAGCGGACTGCTTTTGGAATTTGAGCACTATCTTCCCCCCTGAAATAAACTTTTATTCCAGTAACCACTAAACACTTTGCACCTGCGGGTGTGTACGCCCAAAAGCTTCCAAGTCCTGTTGCAACACAGACTACAGATATGATGGACATAGATTATTTTGTTGTTCGGAGTGGTTTATTTTAGAATTGGGAGAAATCATCCACGGCATTTTTAAAATTAGGCACAAAACAAAAATGTGACCGGTTTTTACCGATTCTGTTGTGTGTTGTTTTTTTTGGGTCCTTTTTTCTTCTCCTGGTGGATCTTTACTAAATAAATGTTTCAAAATTAGGGATGAGCATTGGACTATATTGATTCTGAGGAGTGCTGTTTTTTAAAATTTATTTTTATTTTTTTTATCAGGCATTGTTTTTAATTGGGAGTGCGAGATTGTCTTTCTGAATGTTCTAAACTCCTGTTTCAATGTGCAATATTGAGCAAAGTAATGCTACCCAAGTGGCCAACAATGCTTGCCCCTAAGATTTAGAACTGAATAGGCCTTTTGCGTTCATGAAGAAACATCAACAACCAAGAAGAATCCACTTTCCTCAACTCAATTTTTGCGTATTTGTTGTGCAGTTGTTTACCTATTGTTTGTGCCCATCCATGTAGTTCCGGTGTTAAGTCAATATGAACTCAGCGATATTGACTCTTGATCACTTGAGGTACACATTTATACAATGTCCAAGTCCTCCGATATCGCCGTTAAATTGGAATTGGTCACTTACACCTGCAGGTGATAGCCAGCCTTTGGGATTCTCTCAAGAAATTCTCCTAGTCTGAGCCCCTCTTCTAGGAAAGCATTATCCTGTAATCAAATATTTTCCTCATCACCATTGTCTCCCATTTTTTTCCTGCTGAACTTGGGTGCAACCAATCTGTCCACAGTAGTTGTCTGTTACTGGCAGTAATGTTCCTCATTGTTACCAGAGGAAAAAGCATGAAGGGATAACCCAAGGTCTGTCATTCTAATACAGCCTTTTATTTCAGAGCTTTCTCATTTTCCTTCCGTTTTTTCCCAGCGTGAAGTTACTGTGCTGCTTCGAACAATGTATCCAACATTAACTAAATGTCCTGGCATGTGAGTCATCTGCACATATGCGCCTGTGTGTGAATGCCACCTGCCAAGGGAAGCAAGTATATATTTTAATGTACAGTACTCTCATTGTAGCTGCAGTTGAAACTGGGATCTTAGTCACGGAGGGAATTATGAGCACAAAAAAAAGGGAAAACCCTCACACTTCTGCTAGAAAGCAACAAAAACTGAACTTGTTTGGGGTTAATCAGAAAGTTTGAATCTGATTGGTTAATTCTGAATCCAACCACCTCATTATTGACTGTATATGAATGTGTGCAAACTTATGCAACCAAATGATCTCAGTTAGTTTTGCTTCCTCTCTCAAAAAGATGTTTCTTTCAAATGAACAGTAGATGTTATAGGTCAGATCAATGGGAGGATCGATTTGAAATGATTTATCTTGCTTTATTATTTTGTTAATATCAGAAAAATTTGTTGGAACATGATTGAACCTCTACTGTACTTTTAGACACATTTTTGTTAGACAACCAAAGAAGTGTAAGAAAAAAATTAAAAGTGTTCTGTTCATATTCCTGTTTTCCCTTAATTTCCCCAAAAAAGAGAGATGAAAAGTAATAGGCTATGATTATAAACGTACGTCAATTTCGAAATCAGGCACTACACTAGCCATACTTTCTTTTCCCACAAAGGGCAAGCTTTCCTCGCACTTGTTTTAATAATGGTGCCGAAAGGATTTGTGCAAGATTCAGGAACAAAAGCTGCCATTTTGAAAAGTTCTACTCTAAGACCATTTTTCAAATGCCTGCACTTCAATCTTCATTTAGATTTTCATCTAAAAGAACTTCAAAATTTTATCTGTTAAATAAAAACCGAATATAACGTAAATATGTGTTAAATTTTTTACCCTTCGTTTACACACAAGAGCAGGTGATAAAGTGCAAGATTTGAAATGCCAAGTTTCCTTTGTAAACATTGAAAGCTGAATGTGCTCCAAAATGCACAACTTGTACATGTGGGAGTATGTCACATTCACTCACGAATAACAGAAAATGGAACCGTCCCTCAGATTGATGCTTCTTCAGCGAATTGTACTTTTCCTGTGACAAGCAAAGACACATGACTCCCATAGCTGTAATTCCAACCCTCAATGTGACTGGATTAAGGAAAATAAATCGTTTTGGAATAAGATTTAACAGGACAATCAGTTGACAAATGTCTGAGTGGTACAAGCCGAGTATGCAAATGACATTGTCGTTTCTGTTTCTTGAGCTCAATATAATTAGGGATGGTTTAAAATGTGATGTAATATGACAAATATGCAAAATAATCAGAGAATGGGCAGAACCAAATGTGGCACTACTTAGATGCTGTTTCCATTGAGACAATCCAGTTCAATCAGAGACTTAGCTCTCTTGTCAGATGAGCTATTGCAACAGATACACTCACATTGTTAATTTGTTTGAATCAAAATCATATGCCACCTAAACATGTGGAGCTTTGAGTGTGCAGTAAACTACCTCTCAAGAGCTGCTGGGAAATCACGGACGGGAGCATTAGTTGTAGCAGCTGGGGCTGTTGGGCTGACTCAACAGCTGTCTGGTTTGTCTACTTTTTTTGTCCTAAAGTGGAACTCCAGGAGTTATCAATGGTGTCCTCCAGCACATACCTTGCATGCTTGGGAAGTCAAAACAAAAGCACACCTTTGTTACCTTGCAGCCATTGAATCGTCATTACTAGGAATCTTGTATTTCTTTACCCTTCTGAAGTTGTTGTCTTTCATATTTTCTGTATTGTTTATGTAGTAATCTCTCTCCCTTTGCAGTGGCATAGAGAGCCTCTTGGATACCCAATTCCAGATGTTCTAGCCACTCTGAAGGGGAGAGGCGTACCATTGTATAATTACAAATGTACACAATTAGGATCCGGTTTTAAGACTGGCTCTAATCTTGGCTGAATACCTCCCTGGGCTGTCCAAAGAAAGAGCCTCATGGTATCGGGAGTTTAGGTTGACTGAGAACGTGGTCAACTGGATGGGATCTTCAAATGGAAACGTTTAGAAAGAAAAACAAAACAAAACAGTCTGTTCTTTAAAAGGATACGTTGCTGTTATGGAACTTGACATTCTATGGCTTCTGCTGCACTCTTCTCCTCATCCGGAATGTTATTTACGCGTCTATGGGGGCTGTGTTAGCAGTATGGGAACATACATTCACACGATGCAAACATGAATCACGCGTGGAGGCACACGGCTAACTCACCACCATTACTGAACTTTTATGTTTTGTGAAGTGAGGTTTTGCTCTTAGGTTTGTTTTATGGTGCAACCGCCCTTGGACGCTCCAAAATCTCATATGAAATATTTGTGTGCCACGCATCAACTCAGTGCCTACTCGTGTTGAAAATAGTTTGTTTCCTTTCATCATCCTCCTTTTTAAGTCACACTTCCCCCGACACCAAAGACAAAATGGAAGCCACAAAGCCTCTCTCTCGCTCTGTAATTTTCCATGTCGCCCTACGCACAGAGCATAAGCAGATGGGAGATGCAGCTCTCTGCCCTGATGTGTGCGTGTAATTCTGTTTGAATGCATTTCCAAATGTCTGAAATCTACAAATATGACCGGGTATTTTAGATGGAGCTTTTGGCTTCTTCCACAATCCCCAGCTGCCTTTAACTTTTGCACTCGCCCATTTTAGTCTGTTTTAATCAAGCTGTAGGTTGTTTTCCACTGTGGTGCAGTTTATTTGGTCAACATAGTCACTTAGAATGGGTGCGGACCAAAACAAAAGTTGTGAGACCAAGGTATGATATATTTTCAAGTGCACTGAAGCCTAGATGGTCCACACAATTATTAGAATGAATTATCAAGGCCATGTTGCGTTTCATTGTGCTGGTTAGTTCACTCACTAGTCCGTACACTGTACACCTTATTGTTTACCTAATTATCGTCAATACGAGAATACATGACATGCATGAACGGACAGTTACTCCCATATACAGTGCCGTGAAATAGTATATGCCCCTTTCCTGATTTTGGTGTTTATCACATCCAAAAGTTTCGGTTCATCAAAGCAATTTTAATATCACTGCTATTTGTATTTGCATGGGTCGTCTCTGTGTGATATTAAAATTGATTTGATGAACTGAAATCTTTGCGTGTGATAAATACGTAAAGAGCATCGAAATCAGGTAGGAGACAAATACCTTTTCACAGCACTGTACACGATAACTGTGATCAGTTGTCATATCCCGATATAAACGGCGACGCACGGATAATGTCGTGATGCTAATAGATACTAATAGATGTCATTTCCGCTTCTCTGCGCCGTTTTATATTCATGTCACTCACCACCGTAATAAAGCAGTCAGGTTCCTCCTCACTCCAAAAGTGTGGCTCTGTGCTGTAGTTTCGCCATGTTGGTTTACCTCTGATTTTGTACTTCCGGTGAGTTGCGCACCATGCACACTGACTTTTATACATACATTTATGTGTTTCTAAATACACCCTCTGTCATTTTTGCAGTCGAGACAAAAAAAATTACGATGCCACGGGGGACATAAATGTATTCAATTCGGGTAATCCAGGGGTCTTATTTAGGTTTTTGAAACCCCGAATATGAGCATATTTGGGATTTGGCGCATGTTTACATTGCCTTGCAAAAGCAGATTATTGCCAATATTTGGCTTTTAGATGGTTATTGGCTGCAGCTAAACATAATCACTGTCACCCTCCTCTTTCCCTCATATGCACTCACTCACCAAATGCCCCTCTCTTGTCCCAACTAACTAGCGGCTGTAGAGCGAGGGAACAAGAGGCCCCACCACTGGGCCAGCTGTTCCAGACTCTCTCGCCACCCTGGGCCCCACATTCCCTCATTCAAGGGAGCTTTGTAGTTCTGACATCTTGGAACAGTTGAGCAGCTCAGGTTCTAATGCTGCAGTAATAGTAAGGAGAGAGGGAGAGACAGAGGGAGGGTGTGAGTACGTGCGACTGGGGAAAAAAGGCTTTATGTGTGCTTGCTTGTTGTGTTCAATCTCTCCGCTTCCCCCTCCCTTGAGCCACACAAACCCATCATCTTGAATCTCTTTACTGTACGTTAACAGGACCGATGCTGGCGAGTCTTACACTTCACCTACACTATCCCATGATACAGTTGTAGCTTGCCTTTAGGGCTACACGGCTTCAAAGATGATACTTTTCATCCCGAGATTCTCAGTTGGGACCTTTTTGGCACTGGAAATAGTACAGTTGTTCTTCATTAATTCTAGTAGGCTACTTTCGTGAAGTGATTTCTTCAAAGGACACAAATTGACTCCTACCGTGTCCCTATTTGACAGTGTCAATGTGCAGCTTTATCACACAAAAACTGTATTTTCATATCCTACACTCCTTTGTCTTTGTTGATGTTGTTTTTCTCACTCGCCACAAACTACTTTTGACCCTGGCAAAATCATTCCAACGCACTGAACACAACCAAATCGTTCTCAAATAAGAATCTGAAGTTCCAAAAAAAGCCATTCGAAACACATTTATTACATGATGTCACGTAAGACCTCCGCTTTCGAGACCATCAGTTAATTGTCATACATTGTTCAGCTCAGTGAGCATCTTAAAAGTTTAAAGCCCACAGCTCTCATTCAAAGTTTTTGATGAAAATATGCCACACGGTTAGTGCCCAGGCTGCTCAACACAATATGGTCACTTCGACAACAATAGACCATTTGCTGTTCTATGTCATCAATGGCTGCATGTGCATTATTGACGCAAAACAATGAGAAATGTATCTGTGTGGCTGTGACGTTATTTTTTCTTTTTAGCATGGAGTTACAGTTTTATATAGTTTCAATCAATATCAAAATGCTTAGCTGTTTTGTGTATGCCTGTTTGAATTGGAGTTATAAAAAAATAAAATAAATCGCTATTCCGAGAAGAAACAGGTCATTTCAGAAACAACGGCAGAGCCTGTGATTGCAGGCTATCAGATGCGCAGACTGGACCAAGGACAGAAACGTAAATTCCCACTTTTGCTGTGCTCATTTCATATTTGGTAAATTATTGGTGCCTTATGGTTTAAGTTAACCTCTATGTATTGTGATTGGTAAGTGGTCAGGAATTGTGGAATAATGTCAAGGTGTTTGCTCCTAGTGCTAGCTAGTCGCTAGTAGCTAACTCGTTCTGCAATGAGCTTTGGTGCGCACTAGCTCCATGTAACTCTTAATTGATGGGAGTGTTGCTTCTGCTAACATGGCCGCCACATAAATGTGTGACAACAGCTGCAACAACTTGGAAGTTGGTGTATCAATCTCTGTCTGTTGATTGCACCGCAGCACCAGTAAATAGTAGTGGCCAGTTCTAGAACCAATAGATTTTGACAACTCCGATATAAAGGGGCGTTTTGAGTGAACTTGCACACTATTTTTACGTTTGTTAAATCCAGAGTCTCACTTAGTGCTGCAGTTTAACTGATGACACCACGGTTCACTTTGTATGTCTCACTTTCAACTCAATAACATGTCATTCAGGGAAGGCAATATATGAAGGTTTGTCTGAGATTATCTGCCCTACTCCTCTTTTTCTAGTGTGAGAGCTACTACATGTGCTTGCCGATAACAGGGCTCGTTAAGATTCAGAAATTATGCATTATAGCACGTAATCTGTGCGGGATGGAACGGAACCCTCTGGTCAATGACATGCAGACCTCTTAGATTCCTCTGAGTGCAACTGTCAATGGTCTCAGTGATAGAAGTTATTTTGCAGATAATGCATTTTTTTTCTCTCATTCCTCTGTCGTCCCAATACATGACACACATACAATGAATGTCTTTTTGTTGGGAGCTTCGAAGTGCGTCTATATGAAGTCAGTCAACTACAAAAAGATGTTAGGAACTGAGATATTGTGTTTCTTGTAGTACCCACTAGTGACCTTAAGATGGAACTGCTGCATACATTTTATTGGAATTCAAAAGGGAGTTCTCAGCTTATGATGTGGTACTGAATTGCCATTTAGTGTTGTTGTCCAGCTCTAACTTAAGTGTGTATATTCAGTGATTAGGGTTTCCCTAATGATGGATAAGTGTCATGGCTAGATTATTATGGAGTGCACTGATACAGCCATCGACTGAATTATACAAGTATGACGGCACAGCTTCATGACCTGAATACTATATCACATGCATAGAGTTCTTAAAACAAATACTAGACCTAGTCATTAGGTCATGTGCAATGTCTCAAGACAAATACTTATTAGAAAATCTGATCGGCTGTATCAATTGGTCTTCTTCAAACTCTTAAACTATATTTCATTTAATGAAATGGTCTTAAGTATATGATTAACGTCACACATGATTTAGGTCAGGGATCGTTTATTACAATTGTAAGATTATTTCTAAATTAATCATTTGTATACTTAATACCATGTAGCAGCAAGATATTGAATCCATGAATTTTCTTTTTTAGATCTTTGAATCGATATTTATATTTTGTGTATTTCCGACATATCACAGATGTGAGGAAGATGCCTGAACCCCTTCGTTTTTGTTGGTAACTCAAGATGCAATTTCTGCAATTCAGTTCCAGATATATTTTGGACTTGGAAGCTAATAATGAGCTCGTATCAACACCATGGTGTATGTGCCACAGGAAAAAAATGCCACCCAAGTCAGGCCCTCTCATCGGGTAAAATAATATGTTCCTGTTCTTTGCAATGAAAGGATGCATTTGTGAAACAATTATTTATATGGACAAGTAAACCAGGAATTTGGTGCAGGCAGTGTGTGCTGGGGTAGTGGTCAGCATGAGCCCTGACGTGTACCTAAGTGAGGCAATTAACAGTTAAGTGTATTCTGAGCCACAAACTCTGTCAAGGTGTCACCCTGGCGTTTTCTTTATAAATGGCATCATAAGTGTTGAAAAAAAATGCCATTCCTGATTTTGAAATATTTACTATTCACTGTCTCAAGTTCTCAACTCAGATGTGTTACGAGAATGATAAATTTGCTGTTATAATGTTTTTAAAAAAGCATCATTTACTTATTGCTCTCTAACTTCATTAAGCAGACATTTTTAAGCTTTTTTTCTCTGACTATCCCTTTTGTTAGTAGAATAGTAGGAAGCCATTTGTCAATGGCTGACTCGAATGAGACTGATTATCCCCACACAAAACAGCAGGTGTTGAAGCACAAAGCAGGAGGTCATAAACACTGGGACAATTTAACTGTCCAACATAATAGATTTTCATTTTTTTTTTCTGCCTGAATTGACTGATCCTGACACCAAAAACAATCCATTCATACAATGTCCGTGATTTTGATTTATGTTTTAATATTGCACCAAGTGCAATGAATGCATGTTTTTAAATTCTGCCATATGGCACACAAATCACATGTAGGGCTTTCGAGTTGTTTTAATGGATATGTTTTTTTCTAGATTATATCATCACGTTGCATAATAAATACACGTGATGAACAGTGTATACAATTGAACAATCTCTTATGTTTATGTCGTTAATGGTTCAATAAAAGGATGTGGATAATGATGGCTGTGGTAATGAATGCATCAAATCTTGGTTTGGAATCCATTTAGAATATTGAGTCTGTGGGTTTTAAGGTGTGGATGCTTTCTTTGAGATCTACAGGTGTGACGCCATCTGCGGTTTTCATGTTAACCGTCTTCTCTGGATGATCACCACTAACATCATATTCTCTTCTACTCTTCACAAGTCTCAGTTTTTCTTTAATCAGCCATGATATTTGAATTGTAATTTTTGTCTTTTTGTGGTTATACAAGCAGCCCTAACGGGTAAATGAGGAAGAGCGGTGTGTGTGTTTCTGGGCATGCAATCTCATATGTGATAACACATGCAGTATGTTCTTATAAGAACTTAGCAGGAAATCATTTTAGAAACTCTCGGGACATGACGTAACTCTCTCTCTCGTCAAGTTGGTTGGAAACCCCCCATGTCCAAATGTGGCCAATTTCATATGTATTTATAATTTGATGCTATCCATGAGTCCCAAAATGGCTTGCTCTCTATTGTGGTCCTTACTATTTCTGTCTTTGGATATCACTACTACTGTTGTGAAAGGTTATACACTGGAGCTTGGACTGACACCCAAAATCCCAATTTGCTGTTGGTTTTGATAGTTAGTGTTACTGTATGAATGACAAATGGAATCGAGCCAGTGCATTTTTCCGAAAAAAGATGCCATAGTCCATAGGTGTCAAACTCAGGTCCTCGTGGGCCGCTGTCCTGCATGTTTTCCAAGTCTCCCTGTTGCAACACACCTGATTCAAATGATCAGATCATCAGCAAGCTTTGCGGAAGCCTGACATTGAACCTGCTCATTTGAATCAGGTGTGTTGCAACAGGGAGACTTGGAAAACATGCAGGACAGCGGCCCACGAGGACCTGAGTTTGACACCTATGCCATAGTCCAACAAATTAAAAATCCTATTTGATCAAAATGCTAAATGGTAAATAGATTGCTTTACATACACTACAGTATATGGTGCCCAAAGCGTTTTACAGAGCCTTCACTATTGGACAACTTTTCGATTGAACCACAGAGTCTGGCATTAGATGTGGCAGCCAAGAGCATGCAGCACCTTCAAACTAAACAATGTTTTTCTGTTTAGTTTAAAATGGGTTGCTTTTTCCAGGATCCCGCACTAGATGATGGACAAAGGTATAAGGTATAAGGTATCCCACCTATTCGTGTAAATAATAAACCTTTGTTGCCACAGAAAGTGCAAGAAACACTCAAATAGCACAGAAGTCATATTGTTAAATTTACGAAGACAAGGAGAGAATGGACACTTTGCCTCAGTTCAACCACAATATTCACCACTGTTGCATATTACTTTGTATGTGATTTATAAAAAAACCTCATCATGTGGTTCTTTAAACGACAACTTAATTACCAGGGTTTTTTTGTAAGTAGTCATGCTTATGACTGTAAACTAGTAAAGAATAGAATATTTTGAATAGAGTCTTGATATGCAACAAGGCCTTATGCCAAATAAATGTACATGTGATTGTGACTGAAATGCCATGTACAAGTTGGAGCATCCTGTGTAAGAGTCAACACAAGATCTGTTGACAAGCCACCAAACAGTACAATGGAACCATAGTGGTGCTATGACGACTGCATGCACTTCCTGTTCTTGGTATTCATATTTGCGAGGATTTCGAGGAATGTGTAGCAACTGTTTCTTGTTGTGTGTAATCAGATACATGCGGCAACACATTTGATCAACTTTCTTACGTACCTTTTTAATGTAGTGCTGGTTTAAAATCAACTATATATTTATACTTAGATGGTTTTATTAAAGAAATAATGAATATCTTGTTATAGAAAAGACATTTTCTTATCTTTTTGTCAATTTTGGAGGAACATCCAATTATTAATAATGTTATTGTTTGTTTTGGGGGGTTTTTTTTTAGGCGGGGTTGTGCCCTTCTGACTGATAACTTCAGAATGAGATACCTCTGTTGCTATGGAAGCTCTATTCTGAAAAGCATTCTACTTTAGAGAACAGCTTCCTTTGAAACAGTCACATCACCAGCTAGAATAGAGTGTGCACCACATTATCCCAAGCGTTTATTTTTGAGAAATATTAACATATTCATATATTTGAGTTCCTCTCAAAAAGGTTTCTCTTATTTCCTATTGCATTGTGCAGGTCTAAGGTCACATGATGGAGAAGGTTTTGACATGATGTGACATTAAATTATATTTTTATATTTAAAAAACCTGGCATTTGAATGCGTGTTCACCTGCATATATATACAATCAAACCTCGGTTTTCGTACTTAATCCGTTCCAGAAGACTGTTTGGAAACCGAATTGTTCGGAAACCGAAACCATGTTTCCCATTGAAATCAATGTAAAATGTTTTAATCCGTTTCAAGACAACAACTTTTTTAAACCACTTTTTTTTTACAACTTCACACCATAAACTGTACAAATGTAATGGGAGATGACCAATTTTAACATTCACAGGAACATAAAAATTGAAGGAACATCTCTCTCTCTATCTGTCGTGGGGCGTGCGCCTCTCCCAGCTGTCAGCAGGCAGTAGGCGGGGCATTTCGGCATCCCGAACTCCTTCGCCAACACAGACACACGCGCACCTGACTCATATTTTGCGATTAAATCTTTCTTAAATTTCTATAGTTTTGCGCACTATTTTCCTCTTTTCTTCACCAGGTTCATCACTTCCACTTGCTTTCTTTGGTGCCATGATTAGGGGCTGATACACGATGCAAAAATAACAGTCCAATATAACGTAGTTCTCACCAAACACGTCTGCTTTTTTTTTTCTTAATCGAACAATACAAACTCGTCTGCTCACAAGCTGTTTCTGTACGATTATTGCATAATAATGAGACACCGGACACCAGAGTGTTCATTATGTGCGGCTGCATTGAAAAATGCCGGCCGTAAACAAACGCACGCCCCCTCCCCCCTCCACCGTGCTGCCAGGGCAAACCATTATGAAAAGAGGGGGATTTCACTAGCCCTAACAGAAGCGTCTCACCAAACACGTCTGCTTTTTTTTATTGAACAATACAAACTCGTCTGCTCACACTGGACGCTACACTAGGAAGCGTTTCACCAAACACGTCTGCTTTTTTAAAAAAAATCTATTGAACAATACAAAAACGTCTGCTCACAATGGTCGCTTCCTGTGTAGCGACGAGACACAAGGGAGCGCCGCGACAGGAGGTAGCGTCACTTCACTCCTCTCGGCTTTGCTACCTCCTCTCTGCTTCGCTACCTCGCGAAGCTACACGAGGTAGCGTTGCTACACGAGGTTATATCGGAATATATATATATTGTATATATATATATATATATATATGTGTGTGGGTGTGTGTGTGTGTGCTTGTATAGATAGATAGATATGGATCCATCCATCCATTCTCTACTGCTTATCCCGGGTCGTGTCGCAGGAGCCAGAGCTTTAGCACGGAAGCCCAAACTTCCCTCTCCTCAGCTACTTCTTCCAGCTCTTCCCAGGTGATCCCGTGGCACTTCCAGGCCAGCCGGAAGACATAGTCTCTCCAACGTGTCCTGGGTCATCCCCGGGGCCTCCTGCCGGTGGGACATGCCCAGAACACCTCAGCCCAAGCTGTGTGTGGAGGCTAGTCGAGTCGGAACTTCTCTACCTCGCATCCCAGCTCGGGCTCCTTCCCTGCAAGAGAGTGGACATTGCATGTCCCTATAGCTAGGGACTAACTCCTCTCAGCTTCACACTTAGGGACAATTTTGAGTGTTCAATCAGCCTGCCATGCATGTTTTTGGAATGTGGGAGGAAACCGGAGTGCCCGGAGAAAACCCACGCTGGCCCGGGATAACATGCAAACTCCACACAGGGAGTTCGGGGCTGGGATCGAACCCACAACCTCTTCCCTGTGAGGTCGACGCGCTAACCAGTTGACCACCGGGCCGCCCGTGGATATATGTGTACACACACACACACACACACACACACACACACACATATATCTATATCTATCTATCTATCTATCTATCTATCTATATATTGCGGGACGAGATTGGCGAGATCTGCCTTCACCTCGTGGAAAGCAGACGATTGCCAAGGTGTGTAACGTTAAAACAAGTGTTGCGAAAGTTTATTGATTATCTGATGAATGTTCAGCTGGCACATAAAGTTGACTTTGAGAAAGCATTGCATCATTGGAAGCAGAGTAAAGAGAGGAGAATTTATGAACTGAAAGACTGAACCATGGGATGAAATAAGAACCTATTTCTCAGCAAATCTTGTATGCCTGAATTATTTAAATTTTTGCAGCATTTGTTGAAAAAATAAACCTATTATCAATGTAAATTGTTGTTGTGTGTGTTGTTATCATATGCAATTGAATAAGTGGACTATTTCAGAATTCAAAATTTGGGACTCTCTAAATGCATAACCGGACTCATACTTTTCTGATCAGCAAGTCCCTGGGACTCGCAGGTCTCAAACTGTAAAATCATCACTGGATATATATACACACAGTAATCCCTCGTTTTTCGTGGTTAATGGAGACCAGAAACCTCCCGCAAAAAGAGAAAACCGTGAGGTAGGATTTTTCCCCTCCCCCCTGAGGAATTTTGTGTTTGTGTATGTGGGTACCAGCATGTTTAAAAATGTCAGTTTATGTTTGTCATTTTATTTACCATGGTGATATTGAAGTCAAGAAGTGATTTGACTGTGCTATACTTGTTTGGTGTGTGGGCAAGATATATTTAAGGCAATAATATAAGGTAATAGACCGGATAATTTAAAGTATAGTTGCTTGAAATCATATTCAATACACTACCTTTTCATATTTTTTGATCCTTAGAGGTTTTAGATTCATACAACAAAATGAATTGTGGGAAAATCTTCTATAGTGGTGTGTGGTCACCATGTGACAGTTGTCATCTTTCTCATGTATCAGTCTGCTCCTCTGATGATTTAGCCAGAACGGAACATGGGTCCTCAGAGAGTTCCATCAACTCAAAAGTCGATTTTGGAGCCATCTGGCATGCCAGGCTGGGACAGTGCAAATGACTTCAATAATGTCTGTGCACTGTGGCCGCCAACATTTGACTTGTGCCTACAAGGTCATGACCCTCAAGTCAGTTCCTTCCAGGCGGCCTATTTGACAGCAGGGTTAAGTTTATTTGATACCCGTGCATGTGCTACTTGGAAGTGCTAAGTTTCTGGAGTTGTCCCGCTTGACTTTGATCCTAAGGTTTCAGTTATGTCCCCACTCCGTCCATTGTGGCCTTAGTCCATCTGGACAAACTTCTACACAATTTGACGATGACCACCCAACACACACACACGCACACGCGCACACACACACAGTTTCTCACTCGCACATCCAAATCCTTTATCAACCATCAACTTCACTTTCAATCGAAAGTTATTTCCTTCTCATTATCTCCTCAGCAACTTTTAAGTGACCAAGATAACATTTTTGACCAGCATGTAAATTTGCTGTTACTAATTTACATATATTGCTTTTTTAATGTACAAGATGTTTGGCTAACTTTAGCCAACCACATTCTTAAAGAACAGTTAGGCATCATTGAATATTTAGTAACTGTAACATAACGATCTTAAAAAAAAATTGGCTTTTTTTTAGGACTTTAGTGGTCACTCACAAAATAACTCTCCCCTGAGAGCTGCCCTGGAATTTGCTGAATCTTTGAACCCTGTGCACAGCCGGCTGGTTTCACAGGCCTGAGGAATCTTTCAGTGGCCCCTGGTGCCAGGAGAAAGGCATTAGGTGTCGGGCCAGAGCCTCACTTGTCCCTGCTCAAGCCAGCCCTAATGCAAAAAAAGGTATATTTTACTCAGCTACAAGTATGTTAACTGTCTGCCGTAACATATTATAATTTTAAAATATATTTGTGTGAGACGACTTGAATAATATATGAGTAATGTATTCCTTGTTTGTTGAAAGAGGTTTTTTGTCCCATTATATCAGGATGTGCTGTGATCATTAGGACCTTGAAAAATTATCCATATAACTTGAACTTTTTCACATTTGCCACCCTACAACCATAAAGGGCAATGTTTTTTGTTGTTTTTTTAGTGAGACTTTATATGATCGATCAACACAAAAGCACATGATTGTGAAGTGGAACATATATGATGAACAGTTTTCAAATTTTAAGTAAATGAAATCTAATCTGGAAAATATGGTGTGCATTTGTATTCAAGGCCCGTGCCCCCCAACCATTACTTTGTAGAGCCAGCTTTCTCGAGAATTACAGTGCCAAGTCTTTTGGGGTATTTCCTTACCAGCTTTGCACATCTCGACACCAACATTTTTGCCCATTCTTCTTTGTTGAGGCTCAGACAGATTGGATGGAGAGCATCTGTAAACAGGAATTTTCAAGTCTTGCCACAGATCCTCAATGGGATTGACGTCTGGACTTTAACTGGGCCATTTCTAACACATTGTAACTCAGCAGTGTAGCCGTGGCTTGATGTTTTTTTGTCAGGGTTCGTTAAAGTCACAAATAGTCGCAAAGGTGTTTGGCAACAATTCAATGGTGATTTTCTTGGTGCCAAGAAATCTTTAACATGTTGAAAATTTGATGCCGACAAGAAAAACAGTTTTCACAATTAAAACCGTTGGAGAATGTCTGGTGAATGACTTTGCAACTGCTTGCAGCTGTTTGTAACATTGAACGAACCCTGACAAAACAACATTTGCTCCGTGCGCACACAGATGCAAACATTCGCTGCTCAATCAGACACGGGCGTAACATCAGGAGAATCATGAGGAACACCATTGAGTTATGACAAGTTATACACATTTGTGTGCAGCAAGGAAACACCCGACACTTTTTGTGACACTGAAGTGGATGAAAGTATTGCCATATAAATATACATCTGGTGTATGTACTTCAATAAACAGCTTTTCAGATATATGATTATCTGTATCTCTATACCACCAACTGTATGTCCATTCTCATGTCTCAGTCTTGCGAGGTTACAAGTTGTTGTCAGATTAATATTGTATTAAATAAAACAAGGTGAGCTATTCCTCTACAATAGATAAGACTTGTTTTTCTCTTCACCAGTGTCATGTGAAGTTTGAGGCAGTGCTTTTGTAGGTAGTCTTGAGGGAATGAAAATGTGCCCAGCGTCCCAAAAGTCCTGGTCAGCAGCCTTATCTATAATCTCTACATGGTTGTTCTTGTGCAGGGATGGCATTCATGAAAGGCCTGCAGTGAGCTTCCTGGTGGTATGATTCGTGTCATGGAACAGGTATGATATGAAAGCGTTAACTGTATTTTCTTTCAACAACTTGTGCGGAACATGGACGTAACTACATTGTTATATTCTTGATGGAGGGGTTCAAATATGGAAGTTAATTTAAGGATTATATTCTGTTGTCATGAAAACATGATTGCAGGATTTCACTCATAACAATTTGTTTGGTCCCCAGCTATCATGGAAGCATTTCCTCATGTATGCGTGTTCTAATATGCAGTTGTTGTTTCCCATTTATAATATCATATAATATAGCGATGGGCACCAGAGGTTGAAGGCATCACTCTGCAACACAGGCTTTGAATGTCAAGCCTGTCTGACTTGGTCAGGAGTTCAGCCATTCCGCATTCTTGACCAAAGTATAAAGCAGACCTAATCCCCTTTACCAGGTAGCTAGAGTTGGCAGTGGAGCCAGAAATTCCTACGGCATACCGATTTGGGGAAGTTGCTAGGGTTTGGATGGACAATTCGGACAACAATAGAGCACCCTCATTCAAAGAAAAATAGGGTTTGAGTTGTGTGAGAAAGTCCTGCCACCACAGAGATAGGCACTATGTGGAATGTGACATATTTAGAGTGCTTTTGATTGGCAAACATTGGCCGCATTTGGGTTAAAGTGGGTTGGGATAATGTAGGGCATCCACAAGTAGGGTCTCGAACTGGGAAAGCGGGAGACAAAGACAGCAATGAAAACAGGCAAAGGAGGTTATTATGAGCATTGGGGATGTTTGTTTTTGATCTCATGACAGCCAGTCTGCAATGTGTGTCCAGCAAGGGAGGACTATGGTAACACCGGGCTCTGCAGAAGCTTACCTGGCCATCAAACTGAGGCACTGATCTGCCAGCCATGCTTCCAATAGCACAATGTCAGGGATCAGGATCAGCTCGGCAAGAGTGATTTGAGCGACACAGAAGGCAGCGTCGAGCTCCTTTATCTGGCGTCATAATGCTGCCAAAGTCACAGGCCTCCTCAGAGGTGGAGCAGTATTACTGACCTGTCCTGCTGCTCCTCTCAGGCCCAGTGGATTAGCAGTGAAAAGGCCCCAAGAGAAAAACTGTGGGTGAAATACACTGGTCTGTCTTTGTCTGGTCTGTCTGCTGGGCCGGGGTGCACTGACTTTAGCCCTCTGTCAACCAGGCCCGGTGAAACCTCTCAACAAAAGCTATTCATCTCTTGTACTGTATATGCCAAATGGTGGGCATTCCTCTTCATGAGTTGTTTTGTAAGCCGCATCTGTCCGTCTGTCTCTCAGCAATTACAAGTCTGTTAGAAGAAGAATGGTTTCTGTGCAGCTGGGGTTTTCTGCATTTGCCCAGTAGATCTGATTAACCTTCTGTCTGCTCGTTAATGACCAATGGCCCGACATGTTTTTTTTTTTGTCTGAGATTTAGTCACCGAGACATATGTCATATATGCCTTGTAAGCTTTTCTTGTCTTGAGTACAGTAACGATATCTACTTGTATCTTGTTCTTGCTATTGCATTAGACATTCTGGATCATACAGTGGAACCTATGAATCAGAATCCCCCCACCCCCCCAAGTTAGACAATTTTCAATTCAAGAAACAAAAATGCAAAAGAAATATAATGGTTTTTGTCTGTTATACTTTTCAAAGAGCAACCAGGATCCCAATCCATATACTAACTTGCTGTAACTTTGTGTCAGTTCCACACCCTGCTTAACTGTAAGGGGCTGTCTTCCTCGGGTGAAGGAGATTTACCCCAGTTTCATTTCAATTCTCTGTCAGTGTTTCACTGTTTTTCAGTCCTTTCCAAAATGTGAAACAAAGTGTGACTCTGATGTCTAACCTTGTGTGTTAAAAAAAAAAAAAAAGCTGCCCAGAGGTCAATTGCCCATTCCCAACCGGCTCACCGTTTCAGTGGCTGGAAATCCCCCTTTGCACAAAGAGGCCAGATATGATACCACAACACTGCAGGCATGGGAGGGAGCTTGGGACCGTATTGATACGGTAAGCACTTTTATCTGGGAAAGTCCTAAAGGCAGTGATACGAATTGTTGTTGATTGTATGTGGCTGCAAGTGTGGCCAGTATGTATTACTGGTTTTGAATTGAGTTTAGTATGGTGATCTTACTGGCAATCATTGCGTGTCTTTTGTCCTTACAAGTCATTTCAATTTGGGGTATTGCTGTATATGATTGAGTGTAGTTGGAAGCAACTTTAGAAGCTCATGTCTACACATGTCACAGAATCCGTGTTTTAAATGTGTTCAACGTAAGTATACTGGGGAGCCTCTCAGGGTGAACACAATCTGTTCTGTTGTGATTTTAAAATATGTATTTTTTTGTAAGGGGACACCTTCCGTGGTCTAAGGTCAGGGGTTTGAGTTTGGGCTCCATCTTACCTGTTTGCAATGTGCCTGTTATCCCTGTGCTTGTGTTGTTATTTTCGGGTACGCCTACATTCCAAAATTCTACATTGCATGGTAGAGTAACTAAAAAATGTGAGCACGAATGGTTGATTGTCTAATCTGCCCTGTGATTGACTATTAACCAGGAAGGCCATATTTCAACCTATGACTTCCGCACTGTCAATGTGCTAACCAATCGACCATCGTGCCAACCTGTTTTGTTATTATTATTATTACTACAGTGGATCCCCCCTATTTGTGGGGGATAGAGACTGGGCTGGCCGACAAATGCATAAGGGATTCTTAAGTTGTTGGTTTTTTAAAAAACGTTTTTTTCTAAAAACACTGAGAAACCAACAGTACGCATTTCCATGTTTTTAAGGGCGGGGGGGTTGGCTCCCCTTGAGCCCAAAAAACATCTCCCCTCCCAAAAATATCTATATAGTACTGTTTTTTAAAATCAACAAATTGGTGAATCTCCAGTGTGTGTGTGTGTGTGTGTGTGTGTGTGTGTGTGTGTGTGTGTGTGTGTAAAAACATGCATTACGTATATACAGTGATGATTTTACAGTTTGAGCCCTGCAAGTCCGGGGGACTCGCTGATCAGAAAAGTATGAGTCCCAAATTTCGAATTCTGAAATGGTCTACTTATTCAATTGCATATGATAATAACACAAGCAACAACAATATACATTGAGAATAGGTTTATTTCTTTTAAAGAAATGCTGCAAAAATTTAAATGATTCAGACATACAAGATTTGCTGAGAAATAGGTTCTTATTTCATCCCATGGTTCTGTCATGTTTTGGTTTGTGACCAACAGGTGGCACTGTAGGGCTCTCCCTGCAGCTGCACACCTGTTGGTCGTTAGGTAATTATTGCTTTAAAAGGCCGCCCGGCACGACCACTCGGTGTTGGGTCATTCTTTGTTTCTTTGATGCTGTCACGCTTGTTTCTGTCCTGTTTTTTGTCATGTTTCTGTTATTGAGTTTTTAGCTTCTGCCATGGTTTTTGTTTGCTACTTTGGATTCGTTGTGTTCTTTGGACTTTATTTTGGATTTACCCTCCTGCCTGCTTTTTGGGGTCCACCACCACCTTGCACCGTGACAAGTTCAGTCTTTGAGTTCATAAATTCTCCTCTTTTTGCTCTGCTTCCAATGATGCAAGACTTTTTCAAAGTCAACTTATCGCAAAAAAATATCCAACTTTAGCTGCTTCCTCTGTGATATCTCCGCAGTAAACTTTCGCAACAATCCTTGTTTTAACGTGACACAACTTGGCAATCGTCTGCCGATCTCGGCAATCTCGTCTCGCGAGAACGGAAACTCGTCACGCGAAATTACTTAACGCGAGATCAAAACAACAATGGCAGCGATTGTCAAACTGTGATCGTTGCTGGAAAAAAGATGTAGCGTAGTTTTTTAACATTTTTGTTTTGACTAAGAAATTTCCTTTCGTCCCGAAAACACACATTAATTGGAACTGTGCGTCTCGCGGGAAAATTATGCGTCTAGGATGCAGGACGCAGAGGTAACGAGATGGCTGTATATAGATGAATATAAAGTCATTGATAATAATGCTGACTGTGTTAGCATGTGATAGTGGTCACTCACTATTTTCCCAGCAACTGCTCCAGTGCTTTGATGCGGTTGTTGATATGAATGAAACAAAGTTATAGTATCCTGATGGAAATGCATCTTCCAATGAGTTCCCAGAGTCTCAATGGATGTCAGAGTGAGTGAGTGGGACCTTTTTGGTAATGAGCAGAGACGTGCGGTGGATTCCTGACGGTCCTCTAGGGATCAGAAAGGTGCATTCCCAGTTAGACACTGCGCCATACATAGAAAGAGAAACCAGAGAGTCCACAAAGAGATGATGCAGCCACAGAGAGGATGTGTTTCCCCCTAGTATCATAATGCAGTTCTTACTGGGTCGACTTGGTTTGACTACACTTCAGAGAGAGAGTGGGAAAGAAGTGCCGCCTATGTACATCTCGTTGCCACATAATAATTTTCACACTGTGCTTCTCACGCACTGCTTCCACTCACGTTCGATCATTATGTACTTCTTACTACAGCTCAGTCTCTATGGTTTCCTATGGTCTAGGGGGCCATGGAGTGACAAGAGAGAGGACATTGGAGGCCATGGGAGAGGGAAGGGAAGATATGACACTGTAAGCTATGCACCGGTTAGCGTAGTTTTGGTGTGGCCCTGTTCTGACTCGAATCAGAATTTTCTGATTCGGCTTTCGTTTTTAACGCCCATTTCACTTCTCTATTCGAGTCACCACGGATTCAGGCACACCCCTACTTCTTACTATTACTTTCCGCTTACTTACAATTAGTACAAGAAGTATAGTAACTGACAGTAATGTGTTTTACATGGCTCCATTTTAAAAGCATATGTTTTTCTTGTTGTTTTTGCGTTTCATTATGAGGCACTATTTAACTGTCTAATTTGGTCAGAGTCAACTAATCCCAAACTGGGTCCATCAGATGTGCCTATAAAGCAGAAGTCTGCCATTCCGTGGTCTTGACACTTTTTCTATTTTATGTTGTATTCAATCTGATTGTTTTAAATTTTAAATCAGGAACAATGATAACAATGATATCTGTCAATATTAGTGAGCTGCACAACAGTTAATAAAAGGTTTACTGGCAATGTCTAATATTTTAGAGAAAGTCGGCCGCAGGTTTCACTAATATTTATTTGGATGCCATTCTCAAGCCTTATCTAATGTGATTGGGTTCGTCACAATTTGTTGTACCATAGCATATAACCTGACATTATTGTATCACACTTTTTTGTTTTATTGCATGTCAATACTTTGGTTTATTATTACTACATTACCTAGTGTTCCTTAAACTAAGCTTGAACTTGAACTAACCTATATCTGTGTGCAACCCTCCATTCAGCAATGTTGCTATCCATTTCATGTAAAAATGTGTAATGAAACATGGACATACCACTTCTAAATCCCAGTCAGATGGATAGCCCCAGTTGATCATATGACTCATGGAGCAGTTTAAAAAAAAAAACATCATAGGTCTGGTGACTGATCATCTGACTTTGTTTAAATCTGATGCTAAATAATGCCAATAAATTTCTGAAATGACTTGGTTTTTCTCGAACCTAAATTTATCAAAAAAGATTTGCTTTGCCTAACACAAATGTAGAATTTAAAAGTATTAAATTGATCTCCCAAATCAAAATGAGGTATGCGCATGTCACAAATATATAAATGCAGCTGTAGAAACACAATGGCATTTAAGTGTTGCAAATACGAATTGAAAAGTTGCTCGGATTATGTAAATTGAGCACATTCCCACTCATTCTCTCTCATCTGGCTAATTATTCAGAGGGTCCTCCGTCCCCCTTTTTAGCGACTCTGAAACATATGCAAGAAAGAAGTATAATGTGTGTGTGTGTGTGTGTGTGTGTTTTGGCTTTTTTTTTTTTTTTTTGAGGGGCGAGGGAGGTGGGTGGCATGTTACGTAAGAGTAGATTACCAACAGGAGCTCCATTCTCTCCATGATGTCCTCAAGCAGAGGTGCATCTGCATTAGGACTTCAGACAATGATTTGAAAATTCAAAGCGACATGATGTCAGGTGTTGATCCCGTTGGACCCAGTGGACAATCACTTTATTGTTTGCTGTAATGATGTTAGGCACTAAAAATAACTGCCTTTTGGGAAGGGTTGGATGGCCAAATAAAAGAGAGGAAATGTCGACATTGGACTTTTGATGAAATAAAGGTCAAAAACACAAACACATCTGAGGGGATGTATGACATGGGAATTATTGAGCCGAGTATTGTTTTACATTATTTCTCACTGGCCAGCATGTACATCAGGAGTTCAGACAATACAAACACAACACAAACCTCCGTCCAAGTGCTGTACTACTTGCCCTGAGATGTGGGATATTTGGAGGCTATTCTAGCTGACTTTCGAGAATTAGGGTACAACCTGACCTAGTAGCCAGTCAATCACACGTACAGTCTGTAAATGTTAATAAATTAATAAGAAATACTTTACATTTGGTTTCCCTGAAATGACTCTTTACTTCACTGGTTGTATTCAGTAATCATTTTGCCTTTAATGTCTCTGGAAAGAGCTGTCGCTGTGCTCGGGTCATACAGGGGTGGGCCCGCTCCGCTCAACAAGATGCCTCCGACCCCCTGCACAGATCTTTTTATATTTATTTCATTATATCATAGTAGCTATTTTTGCCTTAAGAAAGAAGAAAATTGACTATTTTCCACAGGTATTTGTGTTTTTTACGGCGAATACGTATGTGTGTTTACGTCATCATCAAGCAGATTTTTTTCATTTGATCATGTGCGACACACATTGAAAATATTGATCCCCACTGTCCCTTTCTCTAAAGTACCAAATAAACAATTCATATTACATTTCTGTCTGCATTTGCAAGAAACCTAAATTCGTAATTGGATTGAATTGAATACAACTTTTTGTCACATGTGCTGTACATATGTGTAACATACGTATTCACTTCCATGTCACTTGGGAGAGGAAAAAAATGAATGATGTCACTTGAACCGTATTTTCAAATCCATGACTTGGCCCATTGAAACATTGAAGGTACAGTGCACACACGTGTTTATTTAATGTGATATTATTAATAATAATTGTCTTCTTTTTCATCCTCATTTTTCATAGAGAAATGCTCAGTAGTTTCAATTCAAAACAAAAGTAGCAAATTACTGGAGACATCACCTCTAGGAAGCACATGCACGGGTTAAGTAGTACAAAATATGTCACGTCTGGGTCTTTGAGTTCTGAAGGTATTAGCTACGGACCACATCATCAGGCGCATGCCTTTATGCAAACATGTAGTGTACCTCGAAACAGAATAGGTGGCCGTTGCCCTCTCAGACCTCAGGGGCCTCTGTACATGCACACCCACGCGTTCCTGCTGCTGCTCCTGTGCAGACCGCGTTGAGTGAGCCAGCTGGTGACAACAGCACTTCCTCCTCCCGCCACTCTTGTGCAGAGCTGTTGTGCGCTGAACATCTGCGGAAATTGGTAGAGGCCAAAGCATTATATGACCTACGCAAGTGCATACCCAAGAATTTCCGAGAAAAATCCTTTAGCAAATAAATGTTGACAGGGCGTAGATGGAGAGAATAGGGGCATGAAATCAATGGCAGCAACATTTTCCCCTTTCTTTTTCAGACCGCGTTGCTGAGGAATTGTGATGAAACAAACCTGTCAGTTTGACGGAAAACTGAAGAATCAATTTGACTAATTTCTGTCATATCCAGATGTAAACAGTTAACAAACACAAATTGATATCGCCTCGCTCAGCTGTCAGCACCAGTACAAGTGTGAGGGAGAGGTGCACATTTCATAGCGGCCAAGTGCTGTATTGAAACAAGTAAGTCTGCCTTTCCGAGGTTTGATTGATCATTGCCACATGCTAATAATGTTACAATGACACTGACGTCACAGCTGAATTAATACCTCACCTACACTGTCCATCAAAATGTTCATTTTTACACCTGATGAAGGCAAACCTAAGAAAGCAAGATGCATTGTTTTGATTGCTGCTTTATTCATGCAGTTCACCTTGGAGACGGTTTGCATGCTACTGGCTGACAAAGTTTAATTTATAGTACAGCTCTTGTGGGCTAGCGAATGAACAGTTGTTATATTCACTTGCCACCTGTTATTGATGTTTTTTGCATCCAAGTATCAGTATCCCTGCTGGATTCAGAGCAGTATTACATGAGCTGTCATGCTGCAAGGGAATACCAAGTGCCTGTATATGACGTAGTAGAGGCAGGCATTGACCCCAAAAACATCTTGTGAGGTCTGATAATTTAAGAATTTTAAAAGCTGGATTAGTAAGAAGCAGGGCAATGCCAATTATGACTCTGAACGTGACCATGAGTTGTAATCATTACAGATTGTCTAATTAGGAATAAATTCCTAATGAAATGGTCTTGTATGATGCATTTCATCAATTTCCACAGTCTGTTCACCCACTCATTGGAAGGAAGTAGAGAATGAGATGAGGAGATCAAGGCTGTCTTGCAACGAGTTAGGGTCAACAGCGGCATGTTGCTCGATGGTATCCTTGGGAAAGTTTGCAGCTACTGCTTCGCTCTCTGGATTTTAACTGGGGACAAATACCGCACAGTGCTGAGAGGAAGCCCAGTGGAGTGTGCAGGGCCACAAGCAGACGAGAATATAATTCTCCAAATGGAAAATGTACATAGATAATTTTATTTTAAGTAACATCTGTCGCCTCTTACAAGTGTAAAAATAATGCTGGGGTATTGTGCAATGTGACACCTTCATTGCTGAAATTGGCCTTTTTTATTTCTTGCAACTTTGGCCAAATTTTTTTTGCAAATTCCAAATTATTCGGCCTCAGGCGCATTGAACTTCCTTGTGGATGTGCCATTCTGGGTGAATAATGTGTCAGTCTTGGTGAATATTCAGGTACGTGTACACATATTTCACCATGACCAATTTATTACAGATTCTGTACAATTAACAGTAACTTAGATCAAGAGTTTGCCCTACACCTAATTGTCCCATTTGGCTCAATTTACATTTCCGGCATTCATGAAGAAAATATTATTTATGAATCTAACTGATACATGTTTTCAGTCGAGCATCACTCTTCACAGGGAATAGGGACTGGGCCGGCCACAAATAGCGGAAATCTGAGTACAGTATAGTTGATGCCCATTGAAATGCATTGGGAAACAAAAGCTTCAACAACAACAAAAAATGCTCATAAACATTCATCATACCATTTCTTTAGAAGTAACAATAGTGGCTGAGATTGTGTTATGCATCCACTAGATGGAGCTACGCTAAAAGGAATACAATACAATACGGGTGTTATTTCTACAGCGCTTTCATCATCGCTGCAGCTGTAACAAAGCACTTTATAGAACAGTGAAAATACTACGTCTAAGAAATCAGAATATTGATCCATATATAAGGCACATCGGATTATAAGGCACACTGTCAGCTTTTCATAACATTGAATGCTTTTCGGTGTGCCCTATAGTGCGTAAAATATGGTTTTTGGAAAAAAAAAATCAGCTGAAATGCAAGTATGCTGGGGTCGACTGTACAGTTGTGACTTTTCATGTGTGGTTCAGACTTACATCTGCAAATCTGCGGTCCCCTGCTAATATGTTCAGCCACAGCTGATTTCTTTGTGCTTGGAGACAGATTTTTAGATAGAAATACAGAGAAAGAGAGAAGAGAGAGACCACCACCCACCAAGCCACCCACAAACTTATCCAGACGCTTATACCAGGATTTGCTTTTTTTTCTTCTAAAACCACTTCCCTGTCTTCCCTTTGCTCCCTGTGACGATACTATGCTGGAATTTACTCCTGGTTGGTCCATGCCGCTCTGAGAGAGAGAGAGAGAGAGAGAGAGAGAGAGAGAGAGAGAAGAATAACTGGATCGCTCAGATATCTCTGTTTAGCAGCTACTACATTTCACAATTGCTTTTCTGTCCCCCTTTAACACTTTCATTCTATGTTGTGTATTGTTTTCATGATAAACTATTCTGTTCCCATTTGGGTCAGTGTCGTTAACTCAAGGCTACTGTGGACTAGGTTGTGTACCGAGGTCCAAGATCTGGTCTGACATGTCTGAAAAGTTACAGTATACTGTGTGCATCTTTAGTTGCTGCAATCAAACAGCGTGCTGCTTATAATCAGGCATTGTCGGTGTGGATTCAGTAGCTCTGTGTGAGAGACATGGGGGGGATGCTGCCGGCTCTTGTGGAGGCCTGCAAAGGGACTCGCTCCCACCTCCTTTCCAAAGCCCGGTGGCTCTAGATTGATGGGGGAGGTGTTGCCTCTGCTCAGTCATCCATCACACATTTATTTGTGTTTTAGAAGACGGAAGAAATGGAAGAAAGGACAGAATAAAGAAAAAAAAGACTTCAAAAAATATCTGAATTGGGGGCTGTGGTGTGGTGGGTTAAAGAGTTGAGCATGGGGGTGGGGGGGTGGCTAGCCTGCCCAACTCTCCTCTCCTGCCCCCCTCCAGGCAAGCAAATTCTGGAAAAGAAGTTTTACCCTTGTGACCCCCGACCATTCTCCAGCACTGGCGCTGATAACAAAGGCAGATAAAGCAAAATGGGGGCAGATTTAGTGAAGATTAGCCAGCAGGTTTGGGATTTCCTCTGAGGTTTCTGTCAAGTATAAGTGTGCATGTGTATGTGCGTGCTGGGTAAACACCAATAGCACATTATAGGAGAGAAGGACCAGTGAATGGTTGGTGGTCTCTGTCTTCCTTTTAGACATTGCTTGGGATATGTGTGACAGGACAGTGAGTCAGAATATTTATCAGAATAATATATACAATTTCTGTGGTGTTGTAGTGCATGGGAGCTCTGTGGCAAAGGGGGATGACTCAACTCAACCCATAAACAATGCTGGGATTGCAATCTTTTGCACAAGCTGTACTAATCAACGAGCAATTTCAGGTAAATCGGCAATGCACAGCCAGTGTTGCTGGGAGGCCATGTAACAAAAAGAAACCTACTGCACATTATACGTCAAAACTTTTGAATCAATTTTCCATTTATACTTTACACTCTGATTAACAACTTGAGACATGAGATTGGGGTTGCGCTCAGATGGAGTGTGAGACAGGACACCTTTGAACTTCAGTCTTCATTGCACGGAACCGAAGGCAGTTCAGGTGTGATTGGGCAAGAATACGGAAACCAGAGCGCCAAGTTTCGGCTCACTATATTTGTGGCTATTAACATGTGTTTTTGGGTTGTGTGTGTGTGTGTGTGTGTGTGTGTGTGTGTGTGTGTGTGTGTGTACCAACTTGCACAGCGATGAGCAAGGTGACTAACAGGAGAGAGAATGAATCAGAGTGACAGCCTGCTGAGGATGTATGTAAACAAACAAGCATGTAGATGACCATTTATCGAATCTGGAGGACAAACTATCCATCCATCCATCCATTTTCCGAACCGCTTTATCCTCACTAGGGTCGCGGGGGGTGCTGGAGCCTAGTGGCAGTAGGCGGGGGACACCCTGAATTGGTTGCCAGCCAATCGCAGGGCACACAGAGACGAACAACCATCCACGCTCATACTCATACCTAGGGACAATTTAGAGTGCACAATCAGCCTGCCATGCATGTTTTTGGAACGTGGGAGGAAACCGGAGCACCCGGAGAAAACCCACGCAGGCCCGGGGAGAACATGCAGACTCCACACAGGGAGGCCGGAGCCGGATTTGAACCCGGTACCTCAGCACTGTGAAGCCGACGTGCTAACCACTGGACTACCGGGCCGCCCCGACAAACTATTGTGTCCATTTTATTCCTTGAACAAAAGTAATTATCATGATAGTACCTGGTGATACTAAAGCACAGGTTGTTTTGTCTTGTGGCTTTTTCACACGTATTGTTTTTGGAGACTGCCATCTGCAGCAGCTAATGCAGGCGTTCAAGCATGTTGCCATGTGACTTTACCACCTAGGCCATAAAAATAAACATACAGACTGTTATTAAATATCAGGGATGTTTTTTTTCCCCTATTGATTGAATTGAATTGATTGAATACAACTTTATTGTCAAATGTGCTGTACGTATTACTATTTGGATATTTGTAGCAGTGCAGCATTGTGTCCAAATAAAAAGCCATTTTTGTGTGAAGATTTAGCTTTTGTTTAATGTGCAAGCTGGAAAACTGAACCAATCTAAAGAAAGAACTGGTTTGCATTATTGGTATTGTCAAGCTTGAACGTGGCTTCTGTGTCTTATGCCAAGCAAATACAAATGTAATGATAAATAAACAAACATTGGAAATGATTACCTCATGCAATTGCATGCTGAGCCCTAATTGAGCTTCATAAAATGTAGGGTTTTTTGTTGTTGTTTTGTTTGTCATTGATGTTTACTGACTAGACCAAAACGCATTTATTTTTCTCTCTTTGTTCAACGCAAAATGAGGAAAATCCCAACAGGTTTTTGTGTGCAGTAGACAGGAGGACATGTTTAGCTTGTACTTGAGGCTATGGGAGAGTGTATGTTTCTTGCATTTCTGAGTTTTCCCAACTGCATACCTCATAGTGGAACCCCCAGAGATCCCATTTGAATCACAAATTTCTCGTTTCTCAATCGTTCAGAGGTTTTGGTCAGTTGAGGAATTTTGTGACCCATTAAAGCCTTGTGACAATGACTTTCACCCCTGGGACCACCGCAGGGGTCTGCCCCCCTTCTGACCTCTCTCTTGCTGCCCAGTCCTACCTCCAACGGTTTTCCTCCAAAGTTCTGATTGGTTCAACGATGTACCCCACAAACCCTGTGAGGTCAACGTCTTTTTTCTCGCCGTCCCTCTTGTCCTATTTTTCTGGCTCAAGTCGGCGTTTATCAAAGACAACCCAGTTCTGTCATGTGGCCAAATCATCTTGACACCCATTTAGCATGCTCATCAGACATAAGTTATGAATATTCAAGATGATGCTGGGGGTCACCAAGCAGAAGAAAAGAAGAGATGAGAGTGACATTTAATGAGAGTGTCTTAAAGAGGTTGAAATAAAGCGAAAGAGAGAATAATCCACAGGTACTTTAGCCCCTATTGCTCTTAATTATTATCAGACTTGCAGGATCCCGATATCAGTTTTTCTTAAATGGCACAGTTTCTTAATGGTAGAGTGGTCTTCTCCCAACCCGAAGGTTGTGGGTTCAATCCTCATGTCTAAGTGTCTGTGGGTAAGACACTGAACTCAAGTTGCTTCTGATGATGCATCATCAGAAGATAAATGAGGAAACAGTGTTGAAAGTACAGTACTTTGAATACCTAAAGTAAAATAGTGCGATAGAAGTGAAAGCCCATTTACCCATTTTAATATTTATCAATCATGAATTCCTTTGCCGTGTATCTCAAACATCACACACTCACCCCGTTATTGTGCGGAGTCAAGGAGCTTGATTTTTGCAATTTCTATTTGAACACAACCACTTCAATGCCCCTACACTGGCTCGATCCTCCCGACCAGTAAATGGTATGGTATTTTGCAGAGACAGAAACCAGTTATGGGGAAAAGCAAGATCATTGTAAGACCCCATTGTCAGAGTCGAGGATACAAGACATTTCAAAATTAAATCTATTAATATATATATATATACAGTCAAACCTCGGTTTTCGTCCATAATCCGTTCCAGAAGGCTGTTTGAAAACCGAAATTGTTCAAAAACCAAAACCACGCTCTTTTTAAAATAAAAATGTTCACTGAACCCGTCTGCTCACAATGGAAAGCAACACGAGGAAGCGTCACTTCCCCGTGTAAGAAAGTCGAGAGGAGTCAAATGGTGCAGTCAAGTGCTTAGTTTGTTCGAGAACCGAAATTTGTTCGTCATCCGAGGCATAAAAAACTCGAAATTTTCAGTCGAAAACCGAATTGGTCGAGAACCGAGATGTTCGAAAACCAAGGTTTGACTGTATATATATTTTTTTACTGCTGAACACTCCCTTATTTTGCACCACCATGTCCACTTTACTGCTACAGTCTGCTTGAATAAAATGCACCACCATACAATCATCTCCAGTAAAAACATTATTGTTGTTTGTCAGCATATCTCATTTCAGATGATGCATTAATTATGGCTTTGCTTTTGTAGGCCCACAAGCAATTTTGTGTGCCAAAGTTAGCCAGTTAAGTTGTTATTTGAGTCTTCATGAAGACATCAAATAGCCAAGAGATGGCAAAGATGTTAAGGAAAAAAAAGACCTCTTTGTGATGAAACTGTAAATCTGCTTTATTCGATTGAAAAAAGGATTAGGTAATTCTAAATTATTCCATCTCATTCTTTGCTGGTCAATCACATCAAGTATCACGGATCAAGTAAAACTTTATTGTCAAATGTGCTGTATGTGTAACAAACAGCACAGATGAAATGTCCTCCCTCTTAAACAGACAACAAGATGGCATGATATATTTCGATTCAGAATTATAAATAAAAGTATCTTTTGCTTTTCATTCAAAAATAAATACATAAAAAGGAAACACTCATACATGGTGGTGAGGTGCACACCCCGCCTCTGGCGCATACGTACTGTATTAAGCATTAAAATGGCACTTGTAATCATCATAGTTGCCCATCCCTGCATTACTCTCACAATCGTGTCATCTGCCAATTTGAGATGCTCCGCAACCAAGGCAATCCCGGAATTTGGCAGCGCCTTCCGAATCCACTTGTTTAAAACGTCCTGCCCTTGATCCTCTTGTCCGACAGGCAAGAGTGGTTATGAATGTGTTGGATCTTGTGAGAACAAGTAAGCAGAGCCGAGCCAGGAAGGAGCTACTTTCTCTGAATGAGTCTGGCTCGCTCATTGACATGGATGTTAAGAACATCTAGGATCTCATCCAAGCTGAGACAAATAGTCATTTTGACTTTGGGAATGCGGCACCCTTCCAAGCTTTGATGTTTCTGCTGTGTTGATGTCCACAAGGACGGTTATCAAGGGTATTATATCTTCATGACTTAAAAGTACAGTTTGCTTGCCGCTTTTTTTTTTTTGGTAGCAAATGTTACAATTGCTATTAATTGTTGATAGAATATGTTGATTTTTCAGAGAAACACCAGAACAGCATAAGTAAAGAAGATATGAGTGACATCATCTCAAGTTTTTGTCAAGAAAGTAAATTCCCTACACCTACTCAAGTGTGAGAGCTTTCATTCATCTCGGGCTGGGAAAAAAAGTCGACAAACTCGGTTGTGTCGACGAGGACAAATTGGTCGATACAAAAATGTTTGCCTTAAAACTCTTAATTAACAACTTTATTACTCTATTTGCGATGCGGATGGCTGGACGCACTTCACACTCTTCGAGCATATTTAGTGGATTGTTTTTCTCATTCACATTAACCAAATTAACGTTCTGTCATTACATCAAAGCGTAGCTCAGGTTGCTTAGAAACAGGGGAACACGGGGACGTAAAGGCACCAGCCTGTAGTGCAACAAATGTAGGATGTATTGACTGTTTTTACTCATTGAGTGATGTCCTATATATCCTACCATTGCTAGTTAGAACGCGCTATCTTGCATTCATTTTGCAGCCCGTCATGGCCGTGGGGGCATTTGCAAAGCAACGTTAAAAAGTCCTTTGCATCGATGTTAGTATGGTGTTCAAACCTCAGGTCTGGCAAAATCAAGTGTTATATGGAGAGGCGTACTTATCATTGTATCACGGTCAGGCATTTTCCTCAGATTAAAAAAATTGTCAGCCCTGGGTGATTCCCTAGGCAATCGATGAAATCCATCCATCTATCTGTGCACCTCGGTTTAGGGCTGTGCGCTGGGTGACTGAGAAATGGGCCACATCCAGGACTGCTCCACAGTCAATAACATGGCTATACTGAATACTTTAACTATCAACCCCCTGTGGGGTTTTCTTCACAATTGACATCTGTTTCCCAATCCACATTGACTAAGAGTGTGATTACATGTACCGATTGCGTAATTTTTTTTTCTGAACTTTGCCACATGGGGGAATAAAAACCGAAGCGGGTCACTTGAACCTTGAAATAAGTAAATCCAGCCTTAGAGGCTTCACTAACAATCAATGCATGAATTTTCAGTCAAGGTCAACACATTGTCCAACTGATTTTTTTTTCTATTGACTCTCTCAAATTAATTATAAATATAATCTCCAAGTCAATTCCCCCGCCCCAAATATAGATTTGTGTGAACCATAATCTATCTCTGAACAGAAACGTTTGTGCAACCAAATTCAACGTGTTTATATACATAAATGTATGGTGGGATACATAAGTCGCCACCAAAGCCATCCTGCCACTATTTTCATTTCCTTCAAACACATGCATGTTATGGAGACACGTTGCCTTTGAACATCCCTCTTCCTGCTTCTCATCAAGATGACTAGAGGTCAGGACTGGGTTAGCCACTTCAGGCCACAGTCCTAAACCTCTAAACGGACTAATTAAAATGTGCTTGAAAAATATGTCAAATGCACTCAGATTGTAGTTATGTAAGATGCGCAGATGTGAAATGTATTTTTAACTCATAAAAGCTCAGCACTTCCATTTTAGCTGTCAAGAGTGTGAGCCAATTCCTGAATTACTCATAGTTTGTCAATGTCAACTGTCACTGGTATATTTCAGTGAGAGACGGCATGCAATGTCCTCTAATAACAGATTCTAAAACCAATACACAGTATGGATTATGATACGTAGTGGTCCGCATCCCACACCAACGCCAAATCGCCAGTTTGCATCATCTGCGGGCCATCTTAATATTTCTTAATACTTCCTTCTTTCATTGTTCAATTCCAGTTCTATTTCTCTCAAAGGAGTTCTCAGACTCCAGTTTCAGACTGACATGGAGGGTGTCTGTCTGAAGAAGTCCATCTGGGTCACAGCCTGAGCTATTATCAGCTTTTTATTGTTCTTGTTGTATTGTATTGTTGTACTCAGTGTCTGTTGCCCAATCCTCTGCAAGGGCTTCTTAGGAACAATGGGGAGGTGACAATGGTATTTGTACTCTCCTTACAAAACACATTTGAGACTGTTTCCAAGAACATCCGCTCTGCCTTATTCAAAAATAGGATTGTGGTGATATACAGTTTGAATCCTAAACTCACAAATGAAACGGTAGCTATGAAAATAAAGCTGTTCATTATCTTGAATGTATGTGTTGATCATTTTAGACAACATTATGGGCAGTGTCACATTGGTCACGGTATGGCTGAAGAGCCTGCAGTATCTTATGTTGTGTCTGTCAAGTGATCCACTGACTTTTATCATATTTGATCCTTGTATCACACAATTGAAGGCACTTATTTATTTTAGTCTTGTGTCATTTTTAAAATGTACACATATTACTGAATAAAGTTACATATTTTTAAATGGAATGACATTTTGTCAGCACTCTGTTTTCTATAACATACATAAAAGATAAATCAAATTACATAACTAAGTCTGCTTCTCCTATTTGTTTCTTGGGGGAGGGTGTTTTGGGGGGGTTGTGTACACAAATTGTGTGAGCAACCCAGACAGATGCTGCCTATCCTGTCAGCTTGTTAGCAAGGGCAGTGAGGTAGATAATAATTGTCAGCTTGGCTGTCTTATTGCCAGTGACAGGGTGGGCTGCGCCGGGTGGTTTTGGCACGGGGAGCACTCATTCACTAGACATCAGGTGTCCACAGTCCTTTGGGGAGAAGAGAAGCTTAAATGGTAGACACTATAGGTCCTCTTCTTACGATGTGTTTTTATGCTCGATTACAGATGGCGACCCAGACGCCGATACAAACTACCCTCAGAAAGGCATCACACAATGGGACAGACCAGCATCAGAAGGTCCGTCTCATTCTTCCCAACCGGTCTACATCCCACATGTGAAAGACAACAGGAACAAAGCCGAATAGCCCAGCAAATAAGTGACCTTACATTTGAGCAGATTTAAAATGTAAGGCACATGTTTCATTATTGACATTATTGATTTTATGAGTCTGGGGGCTTTACATTGCCCTCCAGGTTCTTTCATTCTACAATGTCTCCTATCATTGATATAGACCTGAGATAATTTGCTTACTTCATGTGTGTAGTAATGAGAGCACATACATTCATGTGGAACAAGGGGAAAGAATTGATGTGTGTCCCCTCATGGAGATTGTGCCTTCTCTCGCTATCTCCGGGCTACTTCATCCCAAAGGTGGTTGATAGGATTGAGGTCAGGGATCTCACGTTCTTATCTAACTAAACCTTTGTTTGCTATTTGGAGAAATAGATTGTCACTGACAAACATGCTAAGAGCTGCCTTTTTAAATGTTAGGTCAAGTTTGTATGAAAATCTAATGGCCCAACATTATTTTATAATGCCGTAAAATGTGTAATACAAAATGGGAACAAACATGTTTTTATTACAGAACACATTTCATCCACTTTTGCATCTCCTCATTGTGCAAAACAAAATGTGCAATGACGGAACCTCCAATGTCCTTGTGACTGCACTGCCAGTGCACCTACCGCAGCAATGGAAATGCGGTAAAGATACTCTTTCAAACATCCCCTTCTGCGGTATGACAAAAGAAATCCAGCTGTCCAAATTAAATCTAAAGAAGCTACATCCAACCCAATTTTGGACACTGGAAGCCAACCCGGATACCAAAGAGTCGTTATTGCAGAGGCACAAGAAGCTGGGATGCTTATTAATTCCACATCATACCCTCTATCTTCCATCCCTGAATATAAACTTCTCTCACATTGGAACTCACTTCCGGTTGCATGTCCGCGGTTGTGAATCCACTGTGACCCATCACCCAAGTTAGCACTGCAACAAGCCATTGTACCATCAGCTGTGTGTTCTGTCCGACAAGTCAGACAGGAAAATGCAGACCTAAATAATGAATAGGAAGCACCATGGAGGAAGGGCCTTCTCTGCGGACTGATTAATAAAAAGCTAGCTGTGTGTGCCAGGTGGAATGATTTTGCACGCCCAGGCTGATTCCTGGGTCGACTCTTGGGGCGATGGTGTCCGGGCCACAGAGGGGATTTCCACAGGCAATTATTACTGATGACAGTGTGGGCCTTGTACATTCTCCTATGGACTGTTCTGCACTATTTTAGAGCGTGAGAACGTGTACATTGATAAGCATCTGATCTTAAATTGAATAGCAAATCAGTCTAAATCACCAATTTCAAAGTGTGTATTTGATTGCTTGCTGTGATTCTATTGTGGAGGGAGAGCTTGCAGCGCATTGTGTATTACTAAGGCAACTGATAGTGTTTGCCAGAATAAGCACCACCAGTTAATGGTTTGTAACTCTAGCGTGTCTTGGCCACCATTGCAACAAAACCTGTAATCATCTGCAAAATTATCTTGCTTGCTTGATTCCTACACAAATCATGTATTAAATGGTCCTAGATAAATATTGTTTACTACAATGCTGCTAGCCCCCATGAAAGAAGACGCATTCGGCCCACTGATGGCGGGTCAGTATTTTGGTGCTACTCAGGAAATTCACTGGTTTATGTTGCAATGCTTCTTAAAATATCAGGAAAAGGCATCTGTTGTGTTTCCTATATTGAACAGTATTTACTGTATGTCATTATGGTACATCTCATGCCATTGTTTATATACTATAGGCTGGGAGACATTTATTTCCAATTTTTACATCCCTCACCTCCCACTTTGTCTGGCCCATCTCCTTGAGGCTTGAGGATGGTTGGCACTGGCCTGCCGCTGTCAGCCAGTCCTGGGCAGCTGGGATCTGTGGTACTCCCTACAGTTCTCCAGTGAGCTGGCAGCCCCTTTTCATTTTCCCCCGCACTCTTGTTTCTGCCTTTTTCTTCTCGCCAGCCAAAGAATACAATACAGAGAAGCACTGTGCTGTGCTGTGAATAAAGACCCACACCCGAGGGCGTGCACACACATCCACACTTTTATAAGCCATTGAAAAAGACAAGGCTAAATGCAGAAAGAAGAGCAGACGCCTCTCAGATGCTGGGCTTGGCTTTGTGTGCCACTTGACACAGACGGTGGCAAACAAGATAACTGTTGTTTGTTGTTTATGGAAGGACCCTCTGCCACACTCCACTGTCATCTGGACACCCCGGAAGTGGCAACAAGCCTATGGGAAAAAGAATAATTAAGCTCACTCTATGCCTACTACAATTTTGCTCCTGTGTGACACACATGGTCATGTCAAAGACAGTACAGTGAAACCTCTGAGATGGAACAGAGTGCTGGTCAACCTCAGGTTTGGTCACATTAATTAAAGTATTCAGAGGAAAATATTGGCAATACAAGTGACCAGTTCCTGTGTTAAAAGTGCCATAGAACAATCAGGTGCGCAGGCAGACAACTACATATTCAAGGAAAACAAATGTGAAACTTTTGGCTTTAAGAGACAGTATCAATATCAATAGAAATGACCGTCCATACTGCCCTCTCCCCGCTGTCCAGAAACGGGTCCATTATCTCTTTTTTTTTTTTTTTGTCCCTCCCTTTTCTAAGCAGAGAACAAACGCACATGCACGTAATGTCTCGGCTGAAGTGACTCTGACAGCTGCTTATCCCGCTTCCTCAACAGATTTGCGCCGATGGACTGAATCTCGACAGAAGCACGCCACGATTGGGTGGGGTCTGGTCATTGACAAACTTGTAATGTGACGTCTGGCCCGGTCCAAGACACGGAATAATATTGATCTGGTAGTCTGAAAATGCGACCGTCATGAACGAGAAAAAAAGTCACCTAGTTTGAGAAGGCCGTAGATGTGTCTGGTGTCTGTGTGAGTAGCAATAATAACCTTTCGCCATGTTCATTCAGTCAAATTTCTCAAATCAATAGAAATGGGAGTTCTTTTTACATAATGAATGAAGAAAAGTAATTAGCCCCCAACATTCTTATTTGAACCGGCAACACTGCCCCGATGTCAAATCCCATTCATTTTCCTTCCGTTTTATACATCTGAACAGTTAGAGATGGTTTGATGTGTCTCCCTTGACCTTTTGTCAAAATGTGCGCTTGGTAGGAAAAAGGCTGCAGCTGGACACTGACGGCAATCGAGCATGAATAGCAGGGTAGCCCTGGGCACCATGAAAAATCCAGCTGAGAACTGTACAGACAGGGTCACAGCCCCTCCGTGCTGCTCCCCAAAAGGAGAGCGAGAGTAAACATGCGTAATAGGGAGAGTCTAAAAGAGACTTGGACTGTGTTCTTGTAAATAATTGCATTCATTGTTCTCTGCCACTGTTGGTTATGGTCACAAGCTGTTTGGTAGGCCCCTGTCTGTCTGGTGCTCCCCATGATCCTGGTGTCAGCTCCTACGCCCCCAAGGGGAGCAACTTGTGCCAGGGCTGAGAATGCCAGCTCCCTGACCCGGTGGCCCCAAGTCTGATGTGCCCACGCTAGCAGCAAACGGTCCCTCGGCCAACTCTGAGACTCGGGGCGTGCTGTGCGCATGCAGCTACGCTGTTAAATAAAGATGGTTCAAAGAGCACATTCCTGCCCTTGGCTCAGCAGTGAAATGGCGAGTTCGCCGGCTCGTTGTGTCAAAGCGGCAGATTGTTTCATTTTATTGCGTCGCCTTTATCTCGGCTGACGTTGGTACGATCTGTTGCATGTTATGAGCCCCTGTTCTTGGATGTGGCTACTGCAGATGGCCTATTTGGATTGTGTTACCTGGGCTCTTAATCTGCAGTCACAAACTCACTCCGGTTTCTGCGCTATTTCAAGAAAGCTGCGTGGGCACGTTATAAATGCAGTGCTATGTTGTTCACCTTATCTGGATATTAACACCGACGCACTCCTTTTAAATACCGAATGTAATGACCGTTCAGAAGAACAAACACTCAAACACAATGGGTTGTACATTTTTATCGTACACGATGATAAGCAATAATAGATGACTAAAAATATATATATGGACACATTTAGCCTTTAACAGCAATTACATCAGCATAAAATGAAAGTGATAGAACCTGCGAGTTGTCACACAAAACACTCATTTAGTTCTTGGAGCCTGCCTCTTTGGAAAAGGAAAGTAAACCAACTCGGAAAGTAAACCAACATTGGTCAACCCAAAAATGTAAGCCTCAAAACTATTCCTGAATTAAGTGTTATTATTATTTGTGCAATGTCTGCAACCAATGTTCAGACATTGGTTGCTCCCGGACGGCCGGTCACTTGTAGCACTCCGCTAGCAACAGAAATACCAATACAGAGACTATGCACATTGTTTTTCGTCTTAAATTTGACAAAATGTAAGTTTTATGTCATTACTGCAAAGCGGAGCTGTGGTCGCTTGGAGACGGGGTTGACAGGAACACGTCAAAGTGCTCATACATGCGTACATGCTTGACGATGAGTCGGTTCGGCCAATCATCTCTGCACTATGATGGTAAGGTCGGATAAAAGTTTTTGGGTTTTTTGGGGTGTGGGGGGGGGTTCTCATTAGTTAATGTAATACACCCTTCCACTGCTAGTTAGAATACACTGTATGGGGTTTGTAAACTCACTATATTGTATTTCTTTTGCAATTGACGCTTGTGTGAGTGGCTGTGGACTGAAATGTCTCTGAGGCATTAGGCTAAAGCCTTTCACAATTAGTCTGACCACTACTTAATCAGGGAGCAAAGCACGATCTTGAACTTAATCGCTGTGCACGGTTAACCTTGTCTCATGAGGGTTCAAGCTTCTGTTGCAAACTCAGATTTGCATAGCTTGCTCCAGAGTGCATCTCCATGGCTAAGCGGTGATCGACTGTGAGTGTGATTTTTAAGGGAAATGTGTCGGAAAAATGAGTGTCAATGACAGTCACTGCTGAACATTTTTTCCGATGTAGCAGCTATTAATGGCAAAGAGAGGCACTTGTGAATGTGAATGACAGCAGACCTTTGAAAAGCAATATTAAAATGTTATTCAACTTTGAAGTTGGTATCGTGTTCAAGTGTCAAGTTTGGCAAACCCGAGTGTTATATGTAAAAAAAATTGTTTGTGACCCTAGAATTAAAGCACAAGAATGAAGGAACGTAGAGCATCACACTAGTTTAATTTAAGATTAGGTTTTCACAAATAATAAACACATTGTGATCTATAAGCATATGTATGCATGTTGTTGCTTCCAAAAGGAGGAAGCATGGGAACTCACCGAGCCCAACACAGAATCATCTCCAGGCTGTAATGATCGAACCTCAATGACATCATGCATGTTTGAGAGCGAGCTTCTGGTAATGGTGCTGTGCATCTTCTCCGAATACCAGTGGCCAAATGGAACACACAAGCTGCACCCGGCAATGGAAGTCATATGCTCTTGAATCAGCCCATTCCGTTCCTCATCTTCAGACTAGGATGGGGAGGCCTCTATAAGGGCTCTGTATGGTAGATGTCAGAAAATAAGTGCAGGCCTTGGTAAAAAAATAAAATAAATAAATGGAATTGGATCTGATCAGCCCCAGGCTCATGTGTTTGATCTGCACCCTCACAGTACAGCGACTCAGATCTTGAGGGGGAGAGCAATATACAACACAGCCAGGATGTTTTACTATTTTGCTGGATAATAATCACGTGTCACAGTGAAGGAAAACTGTTTTCATATGTTGGTTGACATCATGAGAACATCTTGCTACTTTAATTCAACCTTTTTTTTTTCGATTGTATTTCACGTCCACTCAAGCAGCAACCAGGTTCACATTCTCTTTTAGTGTGTTTTGAAAATGCATACATTTATCCTCTTGAGTACCTGCTTCTGTGATCATTCCTAGAGTGTAACTTGAAAAGCAATGTCTTAACCCAGCAGCTAAAGCTGCTGAGATTTAATGGCCCCTTTACTGTATATGAGTGGACATTATTCAGTTGTGATTGACATGTACTTCCTGTGAATTGCAGAAATAATTGGCCGGTTTTATCAGCTTTGACTGAGGTCCGGGGCCATTTAACCATAAAGGAATAGACATCAAACCCAAGAGAGAACAAGGCCTACGGGTAGTACTGCAGTTAAACCGGAAGTATGTAATATCCGCCCACTCACACCGAGTATCTCAACCAGTGTGGGATGATCAAGAAGCAAGATGGTCGAATCCCACTAAGACTACTTGTTTATGACATGTTGAAGGGTTGTTTGAATAATAAATCCCCGCAAAGACTTCTGAAACAACTGCATATTTTATTCATTCACTTTCATTGGGTGCCCTGATGTTTTATTGATCTACATAAAACTTTACAGTCTTAAGTTTATTAGTCTCCAAATTGTGCAATGAAACAAAGGCTGCATTTCAATGATGACATAATGAATGCTTATTTGTCCATCCATCCATTTTCGGTACTGCCAATTCTCACTTGGGCTATGAATGTGTTGGAACCTAACCCCGTCTGACTCTGGATGAAAGGTGGGATCCATTTATTGCAGTTAGCTGATTTTAAGCATATTTCTTTTTAATAGTTTTACAGGGCTCCACACTAACTTTCTGTACTAGGAGCACAGTGTAGCCTAACCAGCAGAGTGAACCCAGTCCATCATCATCAGTCCGTCGTTATTTTAAGCCTGTGCTTCCGTCATCACAACTTTACAGTTCATCACCGTTATTTCAGGACCGTCAGTAGAAAAGTGAAATTCAGCCATGAAGGAAGGACAGCTAAAATAACAGTAAAGTGATGGACTGAACAAATTGGTGGGCCGGCTGCAAGCGAATGACAAATGACGGATTAATTGCCCACCTCAGATTTTGACAGGCAGTGTGGGTTCAGTTTCTTTTGTCTTTGTGCCCTGTGACTGATTGGCGACCAGTTCAGGGTGTAGTCCGCCTATCTTACAAAGTGAGCTGGGGTAAGCACCAGTACCTCGCGACCGTGAACAAGATAAGCAGCGTAGAAAATGGATGAATGAATGTCATTTGTGCATTTGAAAAAAGCTGAGAACCCCTACCATCCTTTTTTTTCTTCGATTACTGTTGTCGTCTTGTAAATAACACCTTAATCATATTGGGACTACTATCCCATCAATTGCTATTACAATAAGATACTGTAGTTGTTTCATTGAGTAATGAACAGATCATGCAGACTATACTTCCTGTTTAACGAGAAGCATCGCACTAGTTCTTTTTAAGCAGGAAGTGTGGAAATGTGCTACACTTCTGACATACTTCTGTTGAACTTTGTCAATGGCCAAAAGAATTTGGGAAAAAAACATGCTTGTCAGCCTGTATTTTACCTCCTTGTCCTCAACTGTTTGCCCCCCACCCTCTGTTAATAACCAGGAAATCAAACTGCAGCAGGCACCGTGTCAAACCATGATATGCACTTGGTTCTACCCCATCTATGGGGCCAGACGTGATTGAGTCACGGGCTGGTCTCGCCTGCCTGGAAATACGATCTGACTTACAAGTGCAAGTTGCTCACACACACAAGCACACATTTATTCCCTCACATCCCACATTTACGTTCGGTCAGATTGCTATCAAATTGTGTCAGCTCGATTTTTAATGTTTTAAAATAAGAATGGAGACGTGCAAGACCAATTTGAACGAATCGGCCTTCTTTGTTTTACTGTTATTTCACCAACGAAAGCTCAAAAGTTCAATGTACAGGAAATCATCTGACATGGATTACGGCAAACATCTTACTTGAAAGTAGCACAAAAATTGTCATTTTGACATTTTGTCATGTGAGACCTCAGTGGGGTGCTACCACACAGAAGGATGTAAAGAAATGCGATGTTGACCACACCAATTTTAATTGATCTTATGAATGTAGTGGCATGGAAGGTTAGTCCATTGAATCATGACAAATTATGTTTAAAGTTATTGGAATATTAAGTTAGAACCTTGGCTGCCTTGGCTGACAACGTTTTCTCCAGTTATCAAAGCTGTGAATGTGCTTCTGATGCAATTCTTTATTGCAATGTAAGCCTTTAAGGTGACATGAACCTGTTTCAATGTGGGGAAACCTGACCACGATGATGTGAGGGCGATGTCATCTAATATAGAGCAGCCGCACTTTGGGGGCCTATTGCCCACTTTTGAGAATTGCACTGTGACGTGCTGAATGCATATGCGACAAAAAGACGGGAGAGATAAGCACAACCTGGTATGAAACTGCCATTAAAAATACTAATTGTAGTCATTTTTGTTCATCTGTGTGTACGCTCTACTTTATCTGACATAGTTTGTTGATTTACTCAGTTGTGAAATGTGAAGATACCGACAGTCATTCATTTTCTTTTTTTTTTCCTTTATTTATTTCTTTTTTTTTACTCTCTTGAGGAACGACGGTGTTGCTAAAAGTCAAGCACCGGTGTAATAATGCCGAAGTATCACAACAGTTAAAACCAAACTCAAGATCTGGAATGTGTTCTACACTTAAAGGGACAGCACAAGGCTTTGGAGAAGTTGCCAAAGGACTATCCCAACTGTTGACAGTCTGCAATTGCCTTGTGGGTTAGGATACTCATTGTACCGTAAGCTACAATAGATCCACATAAACAAAATGTCGCACAGAGTAAGAGGAGAAAGCCCTCCTGTAATCTCTGAGTCTTCAAGATCCAGTGAGCATTCAAATTCAAGTACCACTTCTAGCGGAAGAATTGATGCAGAAGTTCACCAGGAACAACTCAACAAATGGGAGAGCAACTTTAAACTTCGAGAGGCAATGTTGTTGTCAGAACTGAATCAGAAAGAAGTAGAATGGAAACTTAAAGAGGCAATGTTGTTGTCAGAATTGAAGCAGAAGGAATGGAAACTTCGAGAGACAACACTGCTGTCAGAAATTAAGCAAAAGGAGGTTGAGATGAAGCTCAGACTTGAACAGGAGAGAACCAAATTGCAAAAGTTACAAGCCAAAAAGGAAACCAAGACTCCTACGACGCTTGTGAAGACATGTCACAGTTGCAAAGGTCTGACCCCTTTCATGGATGAAATTCAGGTTAACTCTGCATGTGAAGAAACTAAAGGTAGTATGAGAACAAACGCAAATGTAGCAGCATTCCCTACTCAACCAGTATCTCCTATAACCCTAGTTATTCAGGAGCCTTTCAGCCAGACTCAAGCTAGTTCAAAAAGCATATCTATTCCGCAAGTTCCACAGCCAACAACCTTCAGTAGTAAACCTCTGAAATGTCTTGACCGAGACATTTCCTCCATGAAATTAATCGACAAAGAGCAACCAACAACTCAGAAGACACTGAAAAATGTTAGGGTTGATGATGGGCACCAAGTTGTGGAAGGTTTTCTCCACAGAGATAAACAAAAGGCACACAATGAAGCTTCAGCAGTACTCCAAAATAGAACTGATAGCCCCTCTGCTCTAGAAAGTGTGTTCAGAGAAAAGCTGTTGAGATGGCCCAAGATCAGAGATAATGATCCGCTGGCACTAAAAGCATTTGTAGCCTTCTTGAAAAGCTGCAATGGAGCCGTTCCCTATGGTGAGGAACTAACCTTTTTGGACAGTTGTGAGGAAAACTATAAGTTACTTGAAAAAATGCCTGAATGGATTATCCACAAGTGGAGTCAAATTGTTGTGGATGAACTTGAAATCCATGGTGAATATCCAAATTTTGCGTGTTTCGTACAGTTTCTGAAAACAGAAGCACAGATTCGCTGCAGCCATATCGCCTCACCGCCCATTATGAACAACAAATCCTTGGACAGTCGATCGCCGAAACAGAAGAGCAGTCCCAAAACAAGTATACAACAAAAAAATGCCATCTCCCAAATACTGTCCGGCAGCCCAATGACATCGTTCTGCTTTTTTTGCAAAAAGGACGGTCATGACATGGCTAGATGCCCCATCTTTGCTGCAAAGCCTCTCGATGGGAAGAAAACATTCATACATGGCAATCATCTGTGTTTTGGATGTCTCAAGAAGGGACACTTCATCAAGGAATGTAAACGAAGACATGTTTGCAACACATGTTATCGTCGTCATCCGACCAGCCTGCATACAAACACGACTAAAAGACCTGCAAATATTGCAAAGAAGGACTTTACTCCAACAGAAGACCACAGAAGACCAGGGGCGCATAAGGTTCTCTTTCACTCATCAGCAAAACGCTCCTATGCTACATCAAGTATTGTTCCGGTTTTTGTTTCATCAATTGTGGAGCCAGATAAGGAGGTACTTACCTATGCGATATTAGACGCACAGAGCAGTTCAACGTTTATCTTAGAAGATGTGCTTGATAAATTGAACGTGGGTATCCAGTCAGTTAAGCTAAAACTGAGCACTATGACTGCCACTGACACGATAATAGCGAGCAAGAATGTTCAAGATTTACAAGTTAGAGGACTAAACTTGAGCAGTCAAATTCAGATCAAGCAAGCCTATGCTCGCGATTTCATCCCAATGAATAAGGGACAGATTCCTACGAGTCACACCGCACTGCAATGGCCACATCTGGCACACTTGGCGGACAAATTGCCACCATTTCAAAACTGCAATGTGGGTCTTTTGATCGGATATGACTGTCCGTCAGCCCTTGCTCCTCTTGAAGTCATTGTTGGCACTGCAAATGAAGCTTTTGCACAGCGGACACAACTCGGGTGGAGCATCATAGGCCCATCAAATCCCAGCTTTGACTGGGTACGAACCAAATCTGACGCCTTAGTGATGAGCCAACCATCTGAAGACAATGATGTGAAACTGAAATAACTTTGCATCATTTCTTTTTCTAATTCAAAAGTGTCCGCGATGCACCGGATCAGCTGCACAGCTGATAGCCAACAAATCTCAATACCAGAGACAGACTCTTTTTTGTTGTCTCTTTAACCGAAAGGATTTGTGGAAAAAGGGGATTGATTCTTCTTATCAGAGCAGAAAGTGAATGCTGCATAGTTTTCTCTTGAGTGCTGTCAGCAGTATATCAACCAGAGACACAACAATGTCATGTTTTCACAAGTTTCTCCATTCGTCGTCAGAACTGTCCATCAAACATCCACTGCTTCCTTCCTTTGTCTGCAGCAAAGAGACCATCGCCAGTACTTTTATTTTAAACAAATAAAAGCGCCAACCACCTTCAGTGTTGAATGCATGAGTTGATTATTGACAACAAATGTGTCGTTTCATTCAACCTAGTTTGGAGTGATGAACACAGGTACCAAATGTTGACTTCTAGTCGGAGTAGTAGTGTATGACCATCGTTATTCAGAAAGCATCAATATTTTGAGGTAATAGTCACAGTGGGATAATAATATAGCTCAGATTCATATAAAATGTCAGTTATTTAAAATTAGATATAGTTTAAGTGTAGAGACGTGTTGGAAGGGCAAACTTTGCACTCTGAATCTTACAAAATATGTTCCCCACTTATTACTTTGAACTTGCAAGATTTCCTTTCCTTCATAATGTGGTTTGAGTCATACATCAAGGGGCATAGTACCCTTCAGCTTTGGGCATCAGTCCAGTTGACTGGTGACCTGAGGTTTCTTATGCAAACTTCCAGTTTTCAAAGGCTACTGAGTGCCCTTTCCTGCTTTGTCAAGCTCACATAAGGATGTGTCAAGTATTGGCTGCGAAGGCATGACACTACAATTTTTCAAGTGGACGCCTTTGTGTATGAAGTTCTGCCATGTTCTGTGTATTCATTGACAGAAATATGTGTTCTTTGGGGTGTATCAGTATGACCTTCCGCATGCATTTGAGGACCGTAACATTACGTGTTGCTCTGATGTCCCAACAGTTGTATGTGCATGGGCTTTGTGCTGCGCTTGAACTCTGGGACTTTGTACTCTTGAGAGGCATGCCAGCCAGTCAGCTGAGAGAGCAAAACAAGATGTGGTAGATTTGAAACAAACATGGGTGTAAACAAAGGCTTTTGCCAGGCCTGCAGAGCAGGCGAGATACGGTAAATGCAGAAATGCTGGACTTTGCATTGTCGCTTTGAAGCTGGTGCCAGATGTTGAGTGTTGCAAATATCTAACATGAAAAGCAGACCAAAGATGGATTAGACTAGCATTTAGTCAACTACAGGAGAAGTAGTTTTTCATAACATTCATTCACCAATTATATTTTACATTTCAGAATGTGTGATTCTTTCTGGTAAAGAACACACTTAATACACCCCATGGCTCCAGGGGTTGCTGCACAGATGGTAAGATTAAATCCTTTGCCTTTACCATGGACCAATATGGACCCCAGACTTAAAACTTCCCATTAAGTGATTATACGAACAGTCTGGGGATTAGCCCTATTGATTATGTGTCTATTATTCTAGGCCGACCCATGACTGACAAATTATCTAAATGCCCTTGCTATCCTCAAGACAGAGTTTACCTGATTATGTTGTCATCCAGAAAAGTGCAAACAGCAACGGCACTGACCGACCTGAAAATTCTTTGAACTGCAGATGAATTGCAAATCTATCAGCAGTTGTTCAGGATGACCCTACCCCGCAAAAATCAATCAGGTCAAACACAGTGCAATGGCACTGGGGTGTTAGAGCAGTAAAAAAGGACAGTGCATGTGCATGCTTTTTTTTTTTTCATGTCGGTTGTTGTGCAAAGAACTGTGGACCTTTCCCAAAAACGTTTTGACGTCACGGTTGTAAAACCTCTCAAAGGTTCCGCTCATTCAAGTTGAGTAAGTTGAACCTATGGACTCCTCTTCAGGGGGAAACGCTCTGACCAACTCACAACTTGTGTCATCCTGCTCTTTTCAATGATTAAAAGGTGACTGCACTTGTTCACCTCTTCTACATATCCATTTTTGTGCACAGTCCCACAAAGGGTTGTGGTGGATGGTCAGGGAAGCAGCGACAGTTTCAGGGCACCACTTTTGTGCCAGGTTGCCTCCTCCATCTGGACATTGAACTGGACACATTGACAGACAAGTTGCTTGGCATTTGGCAAAACAGGCCATATTGAGCCTCACATTGTCTTTTGCTATGTTTCGGGTCTCTTCCTGCCTCTTGCCGCAGTGCATGCTAATGTGAGGCGAAGTATGTCGGTTATCTACTGGAAAAAAAACGGTGCCCCCGTTGCTTCATATAGCTCGGCTCGAGCGACCGAGCATTGATAAGGCTAATGTCTACCGATAGCTACAACGCTTTCAAGTCCTGTCACAAAACAGCCGGCTCCCTTTCATGTTGTTTTCCCAAGCCAAGGACAGAACGGCCGCCCTGCAGGACCGGTCTGGCTAATCAGTAATCACTAACTTGCTGAGCCCAGCATTCCCCTTCAGATGGTCTGCTGTTTCACCTCTTCTTCTCCATGTTCTTTCTTTTGCTTCTTGTTCAACCTTCTCTCATCATCCTTGTGTTTTCTTTTTACTCCTCTCTCTCTCTCTCCTCATTCTCAAGCTTCCCTGATGCTCTTCTATTATTCTTAAAACCCGACCCCCCCCATGCGTGCCCCTCCCTAATTCTCTCTTGTTAACTTTGCTCATCTTCGCGCCCTTCTTTCTGACTGGCCGCAGAACAAATGCTGCCCCCTTAGCCTGCTTATGAATCCAAGATACAGAGGGGGTGTGGTCATAACTGACACATGGCGTTCTATTAAAACATTAGTACCACTATATGACTTTATTTAGTACTTGCCAAAGAAAATTGATTATGTAAAAGATGGGGGACAAAAGGGGGAATCATCCCGTACCACCCCGACTGGGTTTCTCCTTTCTGGGCCAACTGTAGCAGCTCCTCTCTGAACGTGGGTTGGGAAATCATCTAGCCACACTTTAACTCAGCGATGTATTGAAGTGAAGTAATGTCAAAGAATGTCTTTACATTAATAGATTCTTTGTGGTCCCACTAGTCTAAACACATGATTCAGATTCAGATTTTGTTTATGGAATATGAATCCACCCATATTTATCCATCTCAAGAAGCGGCCATTTTGCCACTTGCTGTCAACTGACAATAACCTCACAGTTGCTCAGGGCTCAGGCAATGACCAATAATAGCTCACCTGTTTTCTGAGTTTGGTCATGTGACGTTCTCAAGATGATGCTGTCGCCATTGCACTGTCTCCGCTTTCCACATGTTGCTAGCTTCATCTTTGCTTCCTGCAGCAGCTACCAGAACGTTCCCCCACTTTACTTCCGCTCTTTTCAGCTCTGTTGCCACATTGCATACTACAAAATGAATATATAAAACTTAGGAGCTGGTTGTGGATTTCTGCAGGAAACAGTCCTCACTTCACCGATGAACATCCATGTACCTAGGTGTTGTTCTCAACTATAAACTCGATTGGTCTACCAACACTGACGCTCTGATCAGGAAAGGACAGAGCCGCTCTTTAAGACCTTCTATGACACTGATGGCTTCAGCCATTCATTATGGCATAGTCTGCTGGTTAGGCAGCATCTCAGCCCGTGACAGAGAGAGACTGGACTGACTGGTCAGCAAGACCAGCTCTGTCCTGGGCTGCTCCCTTGACACTCTGGAGGAGGTGGGCAACAGGCGGATGCTAGTTAAGCTAACAGCTGTGATGGACAGACCCTCCCACACCCTCCAGGCCACCCTGACAGCAATGGGCAGCTCCTTCAGCCAGAGACTGATACACCCGCGCTGCAAGAACGAGCGGTACCACTGCAAGAAGGAGAAGTACCGCCACTCGTTCCTGCTGACTGCTGTCAGGCTACTGAATAGACTCACCTGAAAACCTGGACTCACCCACACTCACCCATTTTAAATAGCATGGCCACCTTATGCAGTATATATGCAGTTGCATAATATGCTTCTATCTTATATGTTATATTGCATTCTGTACTGTGTACAGTTCATTCTTTCGATTTATTTTGTGCATGCAAATACTGTACTTCATGTTTTTCTACTTTTCTTCCCTCCAAATTTTGCTGCTGCGACAAATAAAGGTTTTCTTATCTTTATATATATATATATATATATATATATATATATATATATATATATATATATACAATATATATATGTAATTTTTTTTTCAAGCCCACGACCCTCATGAGGGTCGTGGGGTTGTGGGGCACGCTGGACCCTATCTCAGCTGTCTTCGGGCAGTAAGCAGGGGACACCCTGAACCAGTTGCCAGCGCATATATATATATATGCTGACCCTCATGAGGGTCGTGGGCTTGAAAAAAAAAATTACATATATATATTGTCAATACCTGTGTTCTTCCATATTATTTTGTTGCTTTTAGACCATTAAAATAAAACAAATATTTAAAAGCATCCCTCCACCCCTCGATTCCTATCGTGATCGGGTCCATTTTCATACCCCATACTGCACCACCGCCAGCACGAAACCCACATGAAACTTGCAAACATGATAGCTGCCTGCCTTGTAATTGTTTTGAGTCAACTGCAGGCTGGAGGCACAGAAGTTAAAGCCACCATGAGGCCATTCTAAGGGGGAAAAGTGAGGAGACAGACCAGCAAGGAGGGGGAGAGAGCTTCAGGGAAACAGTGTTCATTCAACCTTTCAATTTGATTTCACTTTCAGTTTACAGTAAAACAGGCACCCGGAGTGCACTTAACTTTTTGTTGTCTTTGAATTGGTATTGAAATGTTTGTCTTGCGGAACTTTATGCTAGTCATTGAAGCTATCTTATCATGCCACATGGCATGTTCTTTATCTTTAGCACTGTCTTTGAAATTCCACGACTATGTGCAAAGGTGTGTGGATTTATTGAGTGATAATATATTCACAATGATACTGTAAGTGCAAGACATTCATGAGATGGTGTGGGCCAGATGTGAACGTGTGCTTGACACCGGCCATTTCTCTCTTCAGATAAAATGTGACCATGTTGGCATGTATCCACTCAAGGCTTAATTGTTACAGTCGAGTCTTATGCGGCCAAGGTCCTAGTTTTTGTAATACTTTAAAATATTCTCTGAAATGTAGGTGTGTGTCGTGCACTCTGAGTAAAATGAAAAAGTGGCCACAAAAAAGCCAGACATTTAAAGGTTTTGAGCTTTGTGGTTCCAGTCATCTGTTAAGTGCTCCTTATCAAAAATCATCGTCATGGAAATAAGTTTCATGTTCACTAATTTCATACCTAATAAGTCATGAAATAAACTTCCCCCACCTACAGTGTCACCGAAGCCCCACCAAAGTGTTTCTTTGACCTTTTTTTAATAAGAATGTTAAAGTCCACAACGTGAGAACCAAAATCTGCCAGTCATGTAATGCAGTAAAATTTAAGATGTAGTATTCTTACTCCCCCATTTTATCACCCATTGTGGCCATTTAAATTACTTAATAAACTTTTTTTTTTTTTTTTAACGTGAATGCTTCTAAAGCATTTACTGTGTTGGATGCATGGTTTCACTTCACTTCAAAGTTAAAAAACAGCTACACTAAACTAATCATCGATGGTGTCACTGTGTGTGGTTAATTTTCAAAGCTGATGCACACTGAATAGAGCTGTGAACTAGGCCTGTTGAGGTATCTTATTTATTTAATAACAAAGACGCCAACAGATTATAGTTTCCATTGTAATCCCACTTTGGTAAATTGAACATGTAGTTGTTAGATTTAAAAAATATATATATCAAATTCTTGGAGTATGATCTAGACATATAACTTACTTCTTGCATGGCGTATTTATGGAGTAAGTGTGACTGATAGCAGAGCAGCTGTTTCCTGGGGGCTGCGCACGCGCGCGCACGCACGCGCGCGCGCGCACACACACACACACACACACTTTGTCTTCGCAGTGAGACTTGCTGGTGGCCATTCTGCACTGTGCCTGACCAGCTGCCTGCACTGCTGAAAGTTTTTTTTTTTAGCAGCTGCTCCTAGAGGGCGCTATTGAGACTAACACTCCAGCTGCTGGAGGGCACGGAGGCAATATGAGCACATCGTCTGGCAGCCCAAGGCTCTCGAAGAAAGTCAGGCAGACGTCCAACGTATTGTTGATGCTCGAAACACATTTGATAGTGGCATTTATGTGTGGTTCACAGTTGTAGGACTCAATGCACACTTAATACAAGTAGTTCTGATTAAAAAAAAGAAATGACATTCTTCCAAATTAATGCACTGCATTGTTAGCCATTGGATTATACATGCAAGCATAGCAACATGCCAGGATTTAATAAATAATCGTGAAGTACTCGGAGGACAGAAATTAGCTAATTTAGTACAATAACGAGCGATGGAATCATGTACTTTATTTTGCAGTTACAACACCTTGGATGACTGGGGGCCATTGAAATGTGAATGTAGGTCCTTAAATTTGTGTCGTGTGCGTTGAATGTTGAATAGGGCTTCTTCTTGGGGTTGCACAGTAAACACCAGAGCCGCTAACTGTTCTGTGGGGACTGAACAAGTAACGTGAATTTGCTATGGGATGGCCATGGGGATCTTCAGGAAATGTGTACAAGTCTGGCGCCTCTTCTGTTCTTGTCTCCAGCTGCACGCCTTCCCTCCCTCTCTGATGCATTATCTGTCATTATGCAGGCATATTTTTCCACACCATCAAAGAGATGACTTACATTTACCGTTGTGTTAACAACAAAAAAAGGTGCAATGAGGTGCCGTGCTCATGCAGCAGAGAAGCAGCAAACATACGTGCTGAGTCAAAACGAGACTTGTCAGCTGTTGCAAGGTTGCAGCCTGTCGCTTACCCCACCTCAGTTTACCTTTTGTTTCACATCCTTCTCTGTTCACCCTGACGAAACATCCTTTCTGCTGACATTCAGATGGATGTGTCTGTTGCAGCATTGCATGCGGTAGCCTCCCTCCCCTTTTTGATTATTCGTCACGGAAACAGCTCGAGTCCAAGTGTGACCCTGTATCAGTAACAGTGGCCTACCTCTAGGTAGTCGGTAAGTTAATGTATTGTGTCTGGATCAGAGTTCACCAAAGCTTGACTTAATCCAACGTATTGGCTTCTGTTAATCAGTGATTCTGCCTCTCTCCTTTCATGTACAGTAAATTGGGCATGAAAGGCGTCGACACAGATTTCAAAGATTCTTTCCGTCATTCCAAACATGGCAATTATCAACAAGTCACATGGGAATCAGTCACCCTGTTGTCATGCGGTCTTATTTTGCCTAACAAGAGTTAAATTTTAGTCAGATCCCTTTGGGAGTGGCGGAGGATTCTTCACGCAGACCTCAAACACAGAGCCTTTTTTTCAAGTGCCTTAATGAAATAAAAGCGGGCAAGGACCTCAAATACGAGACTGAAAAGGAGAATGGAATGTGGTAAAGGATTGAAAGGTGGCATCAATAGCATTTAGCCGTAATTATAGAGACACTTCTGCATCTCATTTGTCCTACTTAATTCTGACCGAATACCTTGGAAAAATTGACTTCAACTAGATTATTTGGGTTGTCTGAGAAATTCTCAGACAGTAGTTCAATGCCATTAAAATACAATCACCTTGGTCAGGGATGGGCAACTTAAACGAAAGATGGGCCCACAATTTTTCAACAAGGCTGTATGACAAAAATGACATTTTGAAAGAGGGCAATCTATTTTTTTATTGAACATACAGAAAAGTATAATATGGGTAATATAAAAACATCCACTTGTCATTTGCATAAGCTTTGAATCAAATTTTTTTTTTTTTTAAACATACTTTGATTTTTTTTTTTTAATCCTTCATGTATACTTATAAAAAGTCCCTCTCAAAGATGACACTGCTGAACAGCAAACCAACATTAAGTGCAGGAACTCATATTGCCCGCGTTTTCACCAAAAATAACTCACTCCCAAGATTTGAATATCATTTTTGTCGTGCTTGTCATTCAAAATCCTCAACTTAACTCATTGAATACCACCCTTATTCACTGGAGCAACCCCCTCAATCCCTCACATTTTACTGAATTTTCTCTGATTTGCAAGGCCGACAGAATTTTCTGTTCTGCGGGTATATAAACATGCGACCTCTCAGAAGAATGGTGAGACTCTCTTCTTTCAGCAGAAAAAAAAGTTTGTTTCTGTTTTTCTCAGTTCGTTGGCAATCAGCATTAGACAATTGCTAAGTTTTATGGAAAAGGCCGATTTTCTTCAGAAATCCAGAGAAAATTAGCTTTTTGTAAAAGCATGCATTTCAAGCATCATTTCAAGTTTGACACTATTTTTTGCTTTTGTGACAGCTCAAATACCTCAATAATGTGTTCCTCTTAAAAAGCATGCGATGTTTGCGCAGGCGGACTGTCGTTTGACGGCTGCTGCTTTCGATTACGTGACTGAAGTGTCATCTTCTCTTCGACACAAACACCATTTCCTTTGACGCTTTTATACCGAAAAAACAATCCTCAAGTGTTAGTTGTTTTCTATTCTCCATCGTTGCTAACTAGTTGCTATTATTCCAATCCACTATCCACATCCGCCACTACTCCACTATCACGCCCCCTCAACTACTTCTGCGGCATGATCCTGGTGGACTTTTCACCACTGCCACCTGATGGCCATTTTTTAAAACTATTTAACATTGCAGTCAAGCCTGCTCCTTCAGTGAGAAGTTGCATCAGACTATCTTGCACGCAAACCCATGAAAAAATGTGATCGACGCCTTTAGACGTCATGGGAAAGCGGGGACTATGCATTCATTGACACTTTCAGACGTCAAAGGCAGGGGTGTAGTGGGCGTGGTACGCGGGGGTACGCCGTCCACCCACTTCTCCCGACACCACATTCAATTTTTATTTCGGTTTTAGCCCTGCACTAAAATGACAGAGAAAAAGCAGAAAAACATTGATTTTTATTTTCGGAAAGAGAAAGACGCCTCCAGTATCCTATCCAGACACCCAATTCAGAGACTTTGTGTGAGAAAGTTGAGCAACCAGTCAGCGGCAACACCGAAGTCACTTCGTCAACTAATGCTAGCCATGGTGATGCTAGCACAGAGGTGGCGGGGAGCTCCAGTAGCTCACCGTTCGCGATTTGGAGTGAAGACATGTGGAAGAGAAAGAAGGCTAGCCTATGATTGATGTTCTGTATGTATATATAGAACATCCCAGAATCGCGTACACCCACTTAAAAAATCCCCACTACACCACTGGTCAAAGGGTTTGAATGGGTTAATACACTTGCTTACTCACCTGTGCGAACACAATGCAGTGTAGGGCAATTAAACCATCCCAACAGCCAATTCGCCAAGGCCTCACACGTTTGTGCGTGTTGAGTGTTGAATATATCCAGGGGTGCACATTAGTGGTGCATCAAGAGAAAGCGGTCACAAGTGCAAAAAAGTGTGGACAGTGGACGACTGCCCTACAGAACTGTGCTACGCTAGCTGATCACATGGTCCAATACTGCAAATCCGAGGTGGGCAATTAATTTTTTGAACGGGATGTGGAGTTCTCTTGCATCAAATATGAATTTAATATATGTTCTATAAAAGAGTCCATTGTTTTGATTAACAAGCAGGTTAATCTATGGTCGGGAAAAAATGAGCACCAAAACAACCTCTAGTGCTCATTTGAGAGCCATACCAAGATGTTTATGTGCACCCTTGAATATATCCATGTTGAGACACTTTGATTGCTGAAAGTATTTAAATTGTGTCCAGCATCTCTGTCTAAATTTGGTGACTATATGGGGAATTATTTTCGTGCCTCGCGCAATTTTATTGCAAAGCGCAGTTGAACTGTGCACATGGGTGGAGTTTTCTTTCTTTTATTATTTTCTCAGATACACGCACTTAGAAATGGGCTTTTGTGCCGATGTGGGGTCAAAAACAACCGACTTACTTCCTGGCCAATCGAAGTGGCTCCTCGCATCCATCCATCCATCCATTTTCCGAACCGCTTGAGCCTCCCTTTCAAATTAGCGGGCTAGAAACACACAGCTTTTGATGACCCTTTGGGTGAGGGAATATGGTTTATAAAACATTTCTCAATGCATGGGGTCATTAAGCCATGCTTTATTTTGTCCCTCACCTAGACCCTGTTTGTAATGCGTGATCCCGCTAGGGGCATAAAGCTGCAGACAAGTTATCTCCTAGGATCATCGGGATTCGCATACCCCTCCGCCACGATAAGGTGATGGCTCACGGCGGCGTAGATCATTTTCAAAAAGTACCAAAAAAATATGACCTCAGCAAACAATTGTCATTAATCTCTTGATAACATGACAGAATTTTCTTATTAATGATATTTAAAAGCGTTGATTCTAATTGATTTCATCATAAATTCCCCCCATTTTTTGACCATGTATTTTTAGGAATCCAAGCTTGCATTCCCAGGTAGAACTTTTAAGTATTTACTTTTGTTTCACATTTTATGGTAATGAAGGGTCTGAAAATGGCTGCCACCGAATTAGTTAAATAGAGAATTTATGAGCACTCTTTTTCTCTTGAGGTCATACTGTGTTTTTTCCAAACTTTTGCATTTTCATGTGAATTTTATTTGTTCTTGTTCTTTATCAAGTGATTTTTGCCAGTTTACTCTGCTGTTGCTCTCGAAGGTTCCCCTTTTTGGTTACCTCTGTGCAAACTTCCTTTCACAATCATGAATGAGTGGTATTGGAAAGTCGTGCTGCAGTATCTGCTTTATTCATCAACGTGACATTCTTAGGTCAGCGCTCAAGCCAGCAAACATGAAAACAGTTCTACATGGATGAGTGTGTGTTTTGAATGTTCATGTCCTATTGCTACATTATTAAGAATGTGGCCTTTGTACAAACTAAATATCACAACCAACCTTCAATGTGTCAAATTTAACTTTTTGCCCAGTGAGCATCAAAGGATGCTTTATTACAGTACAGCCTTTATAGCTCAATAGTGTGTTTGTCTGCGCAAGTAAGGGCACCATCCATTATTTACTTTCATTTATGGTGTGTGCGATAATTTGCTCGTTGGATTAGAAACACTTGAGAGTGTTCCCAAAACCGTCCGAGTCCCAGGTGCTTCTGACACTCTCAGTCTTATTTGCGTACACAGATGTTTAAGCTTCCACCTTCTGTATACATACTGTTGCTCCACAAAATCCCCTAAGCCTCATTCTCAACTGTGCAACACGATTGTCACTCAAAATCGTGCTTGGCATGCGCATTTAGCTGTGGTTGCGAGTTGTGTGGGTGTGGGTGTGGGTGTGGGTGTGTGTGGGTGCTGCCAATGGTGGTTATGAATGGCCTCCCACTGACCTTGCCGGATAGCCGACGACTGAAGTGGTAATCATCGAAATAAAATTATTGATGACATACTAACGCTCGCTGGGATGCTCTCTGCATCGCTTGATCCATACCTTTGTCTCACATGTAACTGCGCTGGCATGTTTTTCTTGTGGTTTTGATCAATCATTTTGCAGACTTTTGTCTTGATACTAACTTTTTACAACTTTACGTGAAAGAAAAAGAAAAAGAAAAGAAAAAATTCTGAATCTAATGAGAAAGGTGCATTTAAAGTCAGAGCTCAAGTTTAGTGTGAAAAGAGATCTGAGTTCAGTGAGCGTGAAAGAATTGAGCCCTGCCCCCTTGAAAATCCCAAACATTTGATAATTTAAACAACTGGTGAATAAAACCTGTTGTTCATATCCCAATGCTTTATTTTATGTAGTGCTGAAATGCTGTCACACAAATAACTGGACACAGAGCATGGGCAATTTGCAAAGTCTAAAGAGACGAAGAAGATGCCAGACGACGACCAAAACAAACCTGTGTGGACTGACGACAAAGCCAAGGTTTTTTTGCATGCTACTTTAATCTATTGCAATGAAAGTTCGAAAAAAAGTTTGACCGGGACTCATACCAATTGAACATATATTAGCTCTAGCGGGGGGGATCAAACTCAATTTTGTCACGGTCCACTCAGGGGGCCAAAGGAATCCTCTCATCGTATTATTACTTGTTACTAGTTTTGAAATCAGTCAACAATAATAGTTTGTTCAATTATTGTTCAAGTGAGTGCAAACAGGGGAACACAATGATTGCAAAATCTGTTATTTCTTACACATGACAGTATAATATTTTAGCAAGGATCATGGAAGTTGACACACATGGTTTGCTTTCACGGGCCAAATAAAATGACGTGGCCAGCCGGATCTGACCCCCCGGGGCCTTGAGTTTGACACCTGTGACCTATACCCTAATCATTATTTGTATTAAATGGATGTGTAGTGTAATATACACTACTCATCAAAATGTCTGGGATATTCAGCTTTTTGCTGAAAGTTCCGATTGAACCTAAAATGAACTTTGACCTTGACAGGTAAACTTAATTGAAGCTCCTGTGAACTTTTGAATGCACACGTCAAACTGATCATTGTACTTTTTGCGACTTGCTGTTCTCTAAGGAGCTGAAAGACAAAATTCACAAGATTTCCCCCCCCCACACACACACACACAGGGACAGCTGATTTTATGCCTTTCTGTGCATCTTCCTCCAATAATTATTGTTGTTGTTTTTGTTGTGGTTGGATTAAACCCCTAAATGTACACTCACTCTTTTTCTTTTGAACATTTCCGTGATTCCAATGCTTATTTATGTCTTGTATTTTATATTGCATTCTGTACTGTGTACAGTTCATTTCTAAATGCATTTTGTGCATGCAAATACTTTGTTTTTCTACTTTCTTCCCTTCAAAATTTTAATGCTGTAAATTGCAAATGTCTCCATTGTGAGACAAATAAAGGTTTTCTTATCTTATCTTATCTTATCTTATCAACTTTATAGGAGCCATTTTGGACCTGCATGACCGATGGAAAATTCAAGGTCCACATGTTTTTCTGTTGGACTGGACAGAAACTGCCACAGACAGAATCCTGAATGGTACCAAAATAAAAAACAGCCATTTCCAAAAAGTGGAAGCTGTTGATCGCAAATGTTCTATTTTCAGTCTGTGGAGGTGAAATGGCCAGGTGTCTCCAATACATTTACCGGTATCAAATGTCAAGAGTTTGAGAGGGAAGTAGTGAAAGTGACAGATGGACAGAGAAGGAGGTGACAAAGACAGGGAAACTGGGCTGGCATCGAAAAAGGGGAAGAAGGGCAACGATAAGGACAAAGACATCAGTCACGTTTATGGAGGAGGGGGTGGGGGGTTACCCTCCTCCCCATTGAGAGTGGACCTTGATCCAAGCCACACAGACTCCACTGTGTCATGGTGTGTGTGGGCTTGTGTCTGTGTGGGCCCGCAAGTGGTGACTGGACAAATCATGACTCAGCAGAAATATCGACAAATGGAAGAGAATGGAGCAGTACTCTCTTCTTTGCGGCGTGATCCACCACCTTCAATTGCACACAAAAGCAAGACAAGTTTGCTGTTAAAGACATGTTGGGATTTTTCTTGCATGTCACTCAACTGATTATTATTAGGGTTTTGTTTTTTTAATTTAACTTGCGATGCTTTCAGCGTTTATATGTCAAATCTTCTCTGTCATTATCTATATTTCATTATCTTTCACTGTGATGATCTATGTGAAGGCCCGGTGGTTAGCGCGTCGACCTCACAGTGCAGAGGTTCAATCCCACGTCCGGCCTCCCTGTGTGGAGTTTGCATGTTCTCTGCATAGGTTTTCTCCGGGTACTCAGGTTTCCTCCCACATTCCAAAAACATGCATGGCAGGCTGATTGAACACTCCAAACTGTCCCTACATGTGAGTGTGAGCGTGGATAGTTGTTCGTCTCTGTGTGCCCTCCGATTGGCTGCAACCGGTTCAGGGTGTCCCCCGCCTACTGCCCGAAGATAGCTGGGATAGGCTCCAGCACCCCCCGCGACCCTTGTGAGGATAAAGCGGATTGGAAATTGAATGAATGGATCTATATGAACGTATGTACAGATCCAAAGATGCTCTCATGGACCTCGAAGACACAAGAGCAGAGCCCGCCCCCTCCTCCCCCCTGATGAAATATCAAGTGCACAAGTCCTCATTCTTAGTAGAGTGCTGATATATTGTCATGTCCATCGCAAGACTCCTCTTTAAAACTTGCACATCTCTCACATTTGCTGTCTTGAGGAAATTGAATAGCCGCAATCTCAACAATAACTTGGCATTAAGGCCAGTAGCCTGGAAACAAACTTTGCTTTGTGGTGCTGGTAATTAATCTCCCTCGGTGATCAACTTGTGAATGGGGAGCCTCATTCTAAATATCCTTATTGTCTGGTTGCCTTAGATTCTCACTTTTAAGTCATCAGATGAGCTTGTAAATGCGGGACGAGGAGGTCAACAGAGGCGAGCGCAAATGAATAAACAACTCAGGGGTGCAGCACAATGAATGTCACTTGATGATATTCTCAAAACGAGCTCACTGAAATACACCATGGTTTACATGCTTTGGAGTATGTGTGTCAAAATCTTGCACTTGCAGTTCGTGTTTGGGAGGTCCGCTGGTTTTGGCAAACAGTGTCTGGTCTTATCTCTTGTGTTTTATGTTCCTAGCAAGCCGAGGGTACAAGCAGGCCTTTGTGGCCCCAGAGGTGGCTGGTCTGGATCCAGACAGATCCATGCAGCTGTTCACCATTGTTGGGCTTACATGTGCACGAGGGTTACTTGTGTGTATGCCTGCCGAGGCGCATGGATGGTTGCATGGGCAAATATTTCTGTGAGCAGACAAATATGTTTGTGGGTATAGTGTAGACGGTTTCATGGAATGATTGATTGAAAAGACATATGCAAGGTCACATAATACTTAATGGGCTTGACCACTCATCATGTGGTGTATCTGAACCCCAAAAAATGCAACTTTAATAACACAACCGGTTTGGCTGTAATAAGCAGGCTATCCTGACTGGTCGCTTGTATGATGTCCAGTTAGGTTAGGGGGGAAAATAACATGTTATGTTTGGTTTCTGTTCCGTTTTTGTCAAGCAATGTTGTCGTTCAGTTCAGTCATGCTTCACAATTGAAAGGAAAGAGCAAAAGTGTTTCCTGGCAAAGTTATTCGTTAACTCAACCATCTAGCCTCTGTCACTCAAATATTAAGATTGTTTCTATGGTGGGACACTTTCATTTACAACATGGACACTTTTGTTTTGTTTTGTTTTGTTTTCTGAGCGACCGAATGGTCAGACTGGAAGTGGGCGACATTGACTCATGATGGAGGTGAATGCGCGTGCTCAATGTGATGCTGTGTCTGAACTTCAGCCCAGTATTTTAGCCCAGTTCATGGCTCCTTTCTCCCTCAGCTCCTTCTCCTTCACCTGAACCCTGGTGACGCCAGTGATCCCCTCAGTGGAGGTTTACTGCTTGGGAACACAAAGTGTATTGTGCGTGTGACCCATTAAGAACTCCTAAAAGGAGCCATCGGCGAAGCCTGCACAAAGTCACGTGCTGTTTTAGCAGTTGAGTGAGGGGAGGTCAAGAATGTGGTCCTAAGACTCGGCTTCTGGTTTTTCAGTGTTACCGACTACTACTGACCAGGGAACATTAAGTTGATTTTGAGGCATTTAAGGGAGGAACGTCACCAATGAAACAGAAGTTACCTTTGTCTTAACATTTACCTTTGCAGGTCTAAACTGATTAGGGTTGGGGGAAAAATAAAAGGTCATAAATATCTTTAAACATTTTCTTTGAAAAGTCAAGAATGCGAATCTGAACAGCAACTATGTGGTGGTCGACAGACGACCTTTTCCATTGTAAAGCGTCACAAAACGCATACGGTCCATTATTTGGCACTTTTCTTTGGTGGACCAGTTACTTTGCTTGAGTCACACTTTTTGTGTTACAAAGGAATTTAAGAGTGGCTTGGGTCCACAACAAAACGTACGGCTGAAATGTATATGCAAATTGAGTCCAGGCCTTTTTATTTTGAAAGTCTTGTGCAAAGTGATTGGCAAGTTCAGAATCTTCCAGTTAAATTTGTCAACTTCCGAGTAGGCTCGGCAAAATGACTGACATGTACTGTATATCACGATATAAGTATTTCGCATTGATCAATGTCGATAATTATTGATTTTTTTTCCATCCATCTGTCTGTCTGTCCATCTATCTATCTTTTCATCTATCTTTCCATCTGTCTGAAAAATACAAAACCGAGCAAACAACCAACATGGCCAGTCATGAACATAACTAGAAAAAAAAGGGGTGGTCTATTCAGAAAACAAATTCATCATATCATCATTTACGGTCAAGGCATGTCTTGTTTTAAATACGTTTAGTGCCCTACTGAAAGTCACAACCTTATATTCCGATAACCGAACTGTTATCAAAGTATTGTACATCATGCCCCATTTCTTGTCTCACTCTATTGTTGCATGTTTAATGTCTTTCTATCAAAATTTGAATGAATCACAGTCCCTTACATAATGATTGAAGTTCACAGGTTAGAGTCGAGACAGTTTCCTTCAGGGATGTTTCAGTCGGTCTAGCAGCTAGACCGACTGAAACATCCCTTAAGGCAGTGTTTTTCAAACTTTTTTGAGCCTAGGCAAACTTCTTTCGTTGAAAAAATCTCGCGGCACACCACTAGCTGAAAATGTAAACAAAAAAACGCTTATTTTAACAATTAACGTGGTATATTGTTACTTTAACCGTTTTTAACATTGAAGAATGATGTTATAACAGCTTTAATTGTAATCAAATGAACAAAGAAAAAAGTATTTTATAATATTTGATATTTATTGTTTCACTGTCATCCTGCATTCATGCAGCACAAATTCGCACAAATTCGCTTGTCTCTAGTGGTCGAAACACAAGGCAATTGGCTGTTGCAGCGGTGTAGGAGGGTTCTGCACGATTACTTTCTGGGCGATTCACAAGCATACAAATTGGATATTTTACCGCTGACCGGTGTGCCGCGGCACAGGGTTTGAAAAATACTGCGTTAAGGTAAGGAAAACTCTCACGATGGTATTGGATGAAAAAATGTGTTTGCCTCTTTAATTGGTTACCACTTAAGTTTTCTGGTCTGTATTGTTTCAAACAGATTAACAAGAATTAGTCAGTAACTAATATTATTCATCATGTTTACATATTAATAATACTTATAATAGTATAAATGTGTGTCGGTTACATGGACCCCTTGGCCAATGAGATGTATTGTCTGTGACGTCACATGGTCAGTTTCGAACATGATATTTAACGGCTCTGGTTCAAGCAAGTTTAGGCAGCTAGAGGGAGTGCTTCAAACTCCCATGACCTTTTTTTCACTCTGTTTAAATTAATGTTCACATCAAAGCCTGTGTATGTATGAACTTGTTGGAGCCCTCTGCCGCACCCAAACCCACCAACGAGTTTTGTGTTGCTGGTATGTGCAACGTACAGTATGCAATGTCTATGAAAAACTATGGAACTAAATGTCAAAATTGAATGTTTGTATGTGTGGGGGGTACTGAAAATTAATTCCCAAGTTTTAGGAGAATTTTTAACACCTTCAGACTTTTCCTTTCACTTCCAATGCTATGACTACTGGTGTTGATGATTACCTGAATGCAAATAGAATTGAGGAGGATCGGGGCACTGCTTTTTGTGTGTCTGGCCTGATTTTATTATTGGTATGAGTGGCAGTTTTCACATGAAATTGCTGGAGAAAAAAATACTTTGAGCCTAACTGCTGTTTTCGATGTTCTGTCTGAAATGGGTTCAATAATATAATTTTTTGTTTGAATTGAAATCTTGTCCTGTATTTTATTTAAGGTAGTGAGGCAAGGCATATCCCCCCCTCCACCCCTCACACTGTATAGTGTTGGCATGAACACTCATTGGGGTTAATCTAAGCACCCAATAGTGTCATGATTACTGCACTGTCAGCACTATGTTTTGTTGCTGTAACACACTATTTGGTGTAGGACATTGAAAACTCAAATCGTGTGTCACTTTAACACCGGTTAGAGGTCATTAAAATTAACACCTTTGGTGTTGAATAAACAGCAGCTAACTTGCAGTGGAAGTAGGTGCAGCATGGTCTGCCAAATTCCCAAACACGGGGGAAAAAAACTGCCCTGGCACAAAAATTAAGATGTGCCACTTTTACGCCAGAAATTGGGCCCTCAATCTTTATGTACATCTCATCTGTCACGATATTGAGGAGCGGAAACATCAGCCCAGGCAGCTACCATTATTTTTACTGGCTAAAAATGTTGATTCTCATGTCAAGATTCTTTGACAAGGAAACACAGGCTGCTTCTTTGGCAGGCAGCACGATCCTTCTTTATCCTCACACATTTGAAATGCATCTTCTGAGTCACCCTTTGACCTCCGTGACTGTGTCCCTTTCTTTTCCACTGGTGCGCTACTTCAGGGGGCAATGGTAGATGGACCGCGAAGGTTAGCAAGCTGACCTGTCATCACAGGTTTCATCTGCGAGTTTAGGATTTGTATGAACCCACAGAGACCACATGACACTGCGGAGTCACAACACATCTGATGGATTACTTTTGTCACACTGGACTCTAGTATTTGCTCAAGCTCGTTTTGTCCCTCAGTTCCCTGCACAGATGAAAAATGCACAGTTTCTTTATCGTCTCTGTGTACAGCTCACCAGGTCATTCATGTTAGTGGTTAACATTTATATTTTGTTTTTCTTTTTTTCCACAGCAAGACTTGTGACTGCCTCGAGAATGTTGTCACAAGGTTTATTTTTTATGTAGCTTTTGAAATAAAGTGTTGATGTTTCAAGCTTGGAGGGCAAGTCAAACTTGTGATACCAGATCGCCTTGTACTTGAGGTACCTTTAAATCACTCCAATTAATTGCCCATGACTTCTTTTGCACTTCTGTCTTGGCTATTTTTTCCCCGAGGTACCAACTTGGTTTAAGAGGACAGTAATTCATACTCATTTCCACATTACTGAACGATCTCTGTCTGATTAGGGTCTTCCTTTTCTGTCCACGAACCTTTGTTCCGTTTCCCCTGCCGTTCAATATTTGGAACTGCTGTCAACAGCCTGTTTGTGCTTTTTCATTCATTTGTCATTCTTTGTATTCTCTGTCACCTGAAGCAACATGGCTGTACAAGCGCAGGGCAAACAGATTCCTAACAGGCCTCAAATGAACTGCTTTACAAAAGACACAAGGCTTGCAGATTTCAGATCAAGTTGAGGTTTGAAAGGTGGACAAAACCCTCCTTGTACAAATTCTTAGCGACCAAAGCGTTTTTACTGATAGGGCAGCCTGTTGACTCAGGTTCTCAAATCAAAGTCAGGAACCGAATGAAAAGATGAGGAAATTAGAGTATCACTAGGATTCTACCAACGCCCATCTTCTCTTTGTTGTCACCCACCTGGATGAAACGTCATGCTTAGTAACATCACACATGACTTTCAAAACCCCGGTAAAACAAAATGCAGCTGCTTTTTTCTTTTCATTCAAACCTGAAGTGATGATTTTAGTATTGTTGGCAATTGGAGATTCCCATTCCTCTGAACCAATATGTAGCTCTCTGTGTGGCCTTTTCCCGCAGCTGCGGCCTTTCCAGTACATGACATGAACATTAAAGCTGCTGGTACAGTGTTAGAACGCGTATTCTTGAACCCATGGGGAGAAGGAAAACAAAAGCAAGATCAGCAGGGTTGCTGCATGGTGTCATCAAGTGGGGAAAAAAAGCATTTAAATCCTGTCAAATTTGCTTGAGCACTCCTCGTGAATGAAATAATCAGGTGTAGTAGTCGTTTTTTATGCCAAAAGCCTCCTGCCAAAAGTTCAGGTTTCAAAGACATGGCTAGATAATGGAAGCTGTTTAAATTACATTCTGATAATGCAGGATCTTCAATCCTCGACGCCTGCAGTTTGTTCATCTGATCCCGTTTCCTGACTTCTGAAGATGTGGGAACTAATTCTGCTTTTACAGTCCCACTGGATTCACAGTTCTGCCTTATAGAAGTTATTTTGATGAGAATTTGTCAACAAGCTAGTAAAAATATAGCGCCGTTGCATAAACGCCTGTAGAAAAAGTTTGCGAACACTTTGGACTTAGTGTGGATTTTAGCAGCAACAGTCTCAATGTTACCTGCAGTTGCAGATCAAACCTGCCAGAAGGAATTTTGGACCATTCCTCTTCGCAAATATGTTTCCGCTCTGCCATGTTCTTGGGATGTCGGTGTGAATCATTCTCTTGCGGTCATGCCACAGCATCTCAATCAGGTTGTGGTCAGGACTCTCGACTGTGTCACACCAGAGGCCGTATTTCCATCTGACAAAGCTCTTCTGTTGGTGATTTACTTTTCTCCTTTGGGCCATTGTCCTTTTTCATCACCCATCCTCTGTTAAACTTCAATTGGCATACAGAAAGTCTTGATTTCTTCCGCAAAATGTTGAGGTAAGCCTGGCAATTCATTTTTCCATCCTTGATGCTTTTTGTCCAGCCTCGGAGGAGGCAAAGCAGCCCCAAAGCAAGATGTCCCCTCCACCATACTTCACACTTGTTAAGATGTTGCTTTTGGTGATGGTGTGATGTGTCTTGCGTGTTCCCTCCAGACGCCTCAACTTTATTTTTATCTGTCCACACAATTGTTTTTCAGTAGCTCTGCGGATTATCCTGCTACTTCAACAGTAGCTTTCTCTGCGGTGTCCTCCCATGACATCCATTCCGAAGTAATGTTTTATTTATCATAGCTTTGTCAACACAGATGATGTGTCTGTCAGTCTTTTTCCAACACTTTTGTATTTTTTTTTCACCTCATTGAGAATTCTGTGTCTGTTTCAGTCTTTGGTCTTTTTTTACAGCACCACCACTAATAGGGAGAGTAGGACTGATGAACAACATGATTTAAGAAAATCTTTTGTGGACCTTTCCAGCTTCGTCCAACAAACCATTTTTTTTATAATTGTGGGTCTGAGAGAACGTTTGTGCAAGCCACGGTTGCTTATGGGCAATGCTTGTTGATAAAGAGAAAAGGCAAAATTGATTTGTGGGCAGAGCATCTTGAACCAACACCTCCAATGCCACCATATTGATTGAAAATTGTTGCCTCTCTTTTGCCACTCTTTTCCCTCTTCTTTGAGTTTCAGAAAAAGAGTTGAAAGGCAGTAAAATTGATGTTTGCGCTGTTCTGTGATTTTTAAAGGCAGAGCATGTGTAACAACACAAGCAATAAAATGCAAAAATATACTGTCCAAAAACATAACAAAAACAGCAGTACAGTATACAGTACTAGATTTAAAAAACCACAACACCATGTTGATCAGTCCTACCTATGCCATGATCTACAGGACGAAGTAAATAAAGTTAAAATCGTTGCAATTACAGTAAAACGCACGCCAATGTTGCCTCTCGAATTTGACATGCAAACACGTTTCTTCTCTTCTCCCCTTTATAAGCTTGCCGCTTAAGTGAGTTAGAAATCGTTTTACAGTAAAACGCACGCCAATAAAAACTCACTTACACGTCGTCGTTTCGAATCTGATTATGATTATCAAAAATGCGAAGTGAAAAGGTGTCTCCGTTGGTGTGTTTCCGCATATCGGGTGGAGCGTTGCGTGTATTTAAACTCCCGCTGCATGACGTCTCCACCGGATAGTGGAATTTCCGCTTACGTAGTTCCGGTAACAAAATCACCAAGTTGAAATTTGTCAAGTATATGATGTGAGTGTGGAAAGGATCAAAATCGAATTACGTAGCAAGAGATTACACAAGATAGAAGATCCTTCTTTGACTTGTGTGTACAAAAGCAACTGTTATTTATCCATTTCTTTGTTCTGATGGCCTACCTTGAGTGGAAATGAAAACTTGAGTAATCCATCAATAGAGCATGTGTCCTATTGTCACATGAAACATGAAGCATTGAGATTTCATTTCTCTGGGTGAAGTGTTGTTTGTCTCTTCAAGTGATTTTCCAAGAGTAGTTTCATAAACGTTTTTTTTTCTTCAGTATTTCTCATCAATGTAAATGAAGTACATGGGTTAGAAGATATCTGCTTGTTCCAGGCAGTTGACATGTCATCCCTTTCTATCACTTATCCTCAACGCCGCCACTGTGTTCACTCTACTCCTGGTGTGTGTCATTTCTTTTAGGAATATGATCCTGTCTTTACGGACATACTCGGGATTTGCCTCGGGAGTTTTCAGGTAAGGTGATTTACATTGCATGTGTGTGTGTGTGTGTGTGTGTGTGTGTGTGTGTGTGTGTGTGTGTGTGTGTGTGTGTGTGTGTGTGTGTGTGTGTGTGCGTGCGTGCGTGCGTGCGTGCGTGCGTGTGTGAGTCATAAATATGATGCTTATTTATTGTACATCATGAAACTGAGATGACTGATCATTTAGAATAAATCCTGGAATGTTTTCTCTTGGCGGGTTTGATGGTTTTTGTGTGAATTTTGAGGTTAACGCAAAACTTGTGTTGTGCTGCATATTGCGAACATTCGATTGAGCTGCTGAGGTTTGCATCAACTCTTGTAATATGGAGCTTTTCCGTGGCTCGTTGGATATTGGCAAGTTGAGACAATATAACCTTGTTACAGTTATTTTCAGTATCACAATGATATGAGTGTGCCCCTGTCTGTCACGGAAACTCCAAATGTTGGATTCCTGTCAACAGAGGTTTCTCTGTTGTTATTTATGGTGAAAAGTGACTGTTTCTCTTCTTTAAATAAGATTGCATTTCTCTGTGGGGAAAACTGCATTGGTGATAAAGTGCTCTGTCTCTCAGGCTAAATCAGAACTTTTGATGTTCATCAGCAGCAGAGGAGCACTCGCGTTTGTTATAGTAGGCCGCTTTGGCACAAAGAATTAGACAGATGACTTAAGCGAGGCCCTTGTGTCACGAAACTTGATGCGGAATTTCAGTTCATGCTTAGATAATGAATTATTTACAGCACAGAGAAACCATACAAAGAACCAAGCATTCTCCTCTAAAGTCACCCTAAACTTCAGAGGTCAAAGCAGTCTCGTGCGTATTGTCACATGAGACCTCAGAAAACCTCACAAAACTTAAGATCAGTGGCATCTAAAGGTTTTGTTATTGCCTTAATTATTTTTCCGATGCCCCCAGAGAAGGCTGCCACCGATGTCCGAAGTTTGAGTGTGATGTGGACTACAAATACAGAAATCTCATTCATTGCTGACTACTCAAAGTGCCAAGAATCTGACAATAACTGTATCCCCTGCAACACAAGCAGCACAAGTTACTTTGAACATCCATCACTGCATGTACATCCAGTCACGTGTCATGAAAAGTTAGGCAAGCCATTTTCGTCTTCACTCCCGTATTTTTGTTTTCGACTTTTATTCTCTTTTAGCGGTTCACCTCTTTTTTACACTGTGTAATCATTTTTAAAATGGTTAACACAATAATTGGGATTTATGGTGGTAGTACTTGGACACTGAAATTGTTTCCATATTAAAAAAATAAAAAGAGTAAAACTCATCAATTCCTTTTCTGTTAGGCTTGTTTTAATTTGTGTCATGGGCAAGCCGGAACCTGTCCCTTTGGGCACGAGAAGCGGGTACACCCTGGTCTGCTTGCCAGCAAATCACAGGGATTGCATTGTGTTCCACCTTTGAAGTTTCACTGTATTCTCCCAGAGCAAGCTGCAAAAAAATCAGATGGAACACTCAGTGGAAAATTAAATAGCTAAGAGCAGTTGGTCAAGTACAATGTTGTTATTATCATCAGAAGGAAGCAAATCTAACTCTGACATCCTCATGATGATTATCTCAACATAATTCTGCAAATGTTGTCCGATTAAAAATTTCCACAGGGTCCTAACAAGCTGTTTATGATGTCATTTTAACGCAGCACAACATTTATGTTTTAATCGTATTATGAGCGATCGTTTTAACATATGTTGACAACTCTCTTCATTAGCTGATTAGTGTATCCTTTAGGTTAGGCCCCTGTTTTTCTTTCTTGGTGGTGTTCTCGTACCAAACAAAGGAAACATCTGCTTTACTGCCATTCTAACTGATCCTGATCCACACACACACACGCACACACACACACACACACACACACACACATGCACACAGATGCTGCCTGCCTTCCTCCCATCCTCATCCTGTCTCAACTACCGAGCAATTCTTGGCCTTTTGCAGTGCAGCCATAAAGGTTCTTCCGTCATCCTTCCACCTCTCTTGCTTATAAGACACAATAAAACATCAACCCAGCCACATGAGTAGGGAACTGTACATAGCATCGTCCATTCATCAACATGTTGAAAAATTTCTCGCGACATCACTTCCGTCCCAATATCATCGAAAATCTGCCCTCACTACCTCCACTGATCCTGAACCGAAATATAGTTGCATCGTCCCGCGGTTCACATAGGGTAGCAGGGCTTACGTTTATGTCACAGGAGACGTGTGCACATTTTCAGCATGACGTCTCTGATCCACTGGTGAAAGGACACTTTGATCATCTCTTTCATCTATAACTGCTTCAAACAACAAAGTGTATGCAGGAAAAGTGATTAAGATTGCATGACTGTCTGTGTCTTATGTGTTGTTGTGTTGTGTTGTGTTGTGTTATTTTGTTATTTTGACTTCAAGATGGCACCGCGACAGTGGCTGCCTTTCCAGCAGCTACTATATTTTGTTCTTCTACTTCTTCCTTTCATAACTTTGCTGCTGTGAATTGGGAATTTCTCCATTGCGAGACTGATAAAGGTTTTCTTATCTTATCTTATCTTATCTTAAACACGAGCTCTTATCAAAGACTATCAACAGAAGCGTGCAGCACTTATCTAACATTTCGACAAAACCTAATGCAGTACAGCTAATTTTATGTGATAAAAGTGGCGTTTGTGGTTGCAGCGTTTTGTAGAATATGTATTTCTAAAGATATGACGCGTCATGTGATGACCCGAAAACAAGACTGGTCAAAAAACAATTTAAAAATACCTTCTTCCCTGATCATAATCAGATGAAAATAAACCATGGTTTTAGTCTGCATTTAGTTGCGTCCTAAATCCAAGTGTAAATATGTATTTAGTTAGTTAGTTAGTTAGTTAGTTTACATGTCTCCAACAGAACATTCCACAGATGCTTCTGAAAGAATTGTCTTCCTAGTCTGGGTAAATAGTCCTTTTGTAATATTCATTTGCCACCAAAGGGAAAAAAAAAACATAATTCTGGAAAAACATGTTTGTATTTTTAGGTTGTCAGCCCATGTCGAATCCTGTTATGGCCAACGGAAACAGGTTCAGAGTCCAAAAACGTGCTTACTATTTCCAAGGACAATACATTTTAAGGGAATTATCACTGGTATGGTCCAAATGAAGCATTTAGTTATTTCTGTGGCGTTATTATTTTTTTTCTCCCACCCTTCACAGTTGCTAGAGAACAAATTTACACATATTGCTGTTGAAAAAAAATCTAACTGGACATTATTGTTTAACGCACAAAAACACAAAGAGCCTATCCGATTCTACTTATGTTCTTCTGTCATATTAGATTCCCAGGATTTAAATTGCATTGTTTAGAAGGATGAATTTGGCATGTTCTTGGAGTACTCGGAGTACTTCAAATTTCTCTCCTCACTTGACAAAATGTGTGTGTGTCCATGGAAGTGAACTTGAAGTAGGCCCCGTGGCCCCTGTGGCCTCCAGCAGAATTGTGACAAGCAGATTAATTTTACAAAGTAGATGTTGATCATCAAAAAGCAGTATAGTTCAGCTTGGGGCAACAAGAAGCATTTTTATTTGTAAAGTTTGCGCTGCGTTTTTCTATGTGGACAATTCAACAAAAGAGATTATTGCTTGTCGCCGTTATGTGCTGACAGGATCTGTGAACAAGCAACAGATTTGATTTCTGTTCCGGTCACTATCCAGCATATTCTGAATTTCTTTTTTAGATATGTTGTTGCTGTTTTCTTCTTTCCAACATTCCCTGATAACACAGAAGTGATCATTCTCTGTCCACCAAGCCTTTATTTTTTGTGGCATAAAAAAAACAGACAAAACTTGAAACTTTGTTTGAGCAGCTTGACCAAATGATGTCAGGACACAGCAGGTGTTCGGAGAATGGTTCAGTCATTCACAGAGACGTGCAGGACCTTGGAAGTAGATGGTGTCCAGAGATATTTGTTGCCACTTCTTGAGGCGTGACATCAGTTGGAAACAGAAATAAGGTCTTGTGGTGCCTTGTCACCAAGAGGGGCAAACACAGAGTGTGTCCTTCCTCGCTGTGGTGGTGGGAAGGATCAATGACTTCCTCTGTGTTTTCCCTTGGAGGACAGGGCCACAGAGTCTCCCTGGTATTAATAGTAGTCCTCAAACTAAGTCAGCCTGTAAAGTGCTTGCCGCGGGCGAGACAGCCCTTTATCTCAAAGCATTGTTTTACTCTTTAAAGGCTCTTTTCAGATTTCAATTTCCTTGGTATCCTGTTTTTGTTCATCCCACTGTTCGTCACTGTACATGGACGTCATTTTTACAGCACAAAGGATGTCTCATCATTGGACTTTGATACTTCAGCCTCCGGACCGTCGGGTTATTTAAATCTTCAACTTTTATGTCGCAAATTCCTGGTAGCCTTCTCACATTGGCAAAGCCACTATTTGTGTCAGGTTTATCTGGAGACCAGAAAAGCCACTCACCTCATCACGTTGGTCTCACTGGGAGTATTATAGAAAGGCACTCAACTTTTAGATTGGCTCATTGTTTCTGACGGGAAACATCATGCCATGCTGCAGCATAATGGTCCGAAAACAGAAGTTATGGTGGCAGAACCTTTTGAACGGACAGCAGTGAAAGAAAAACAATAGCATGGCTATACTGAGAAATGATTCGTACTCATTGAATGCATTTTATTTGTATTCCCTAACTTCCCTGTGAGTTATTTTTGCAGCATCAGCTAGTTTAATAGCATTTATGCCCCAAAATAGGTCTTATGATGAGAGAGCATGGGAAAAATAGCTGGTGTGCGCTAAAGTGCTGGGAAAAGACTGCTCTCAACGGGAGGGGTGCAAGGCAATGTGGGATACCATTGCACTATTTGAAACGGAGGAAACATGGAACCATGGACAAGAAAAGTGCAGAGATTAGACCAGACCAAGCAGAACAAGACCATTGCAGTTTATGTTCGCTTGGCTTCACTTCACTCAGAGATGAGAAGATGAGAAGTGGAAGGTCTCTGATTGAGGCAGGAGCCATGTGGTGCAGTGTACTGAGGTAGGCCCCATTTTTTTTTTCATTCTGCAATCATCTGGTCCTGCTTTTTCAAAATCCCCTGACGTCTGCAAGAGCTGCGGCGGCACACATTCCGACATACCAGCCTGATGGCTGTTGGCCCATTAGCAAGGCCCAAGTGGAGGAGCCCACCCAGGACTGCCCACCCTCTCCTGCCTACCTACGGCCTTCCTGCCCAGCCCTGGCTCTGGATCAGAGGCAGGCCGCATGTCAGGGGACGGGCTAATGATGGCCACTGCCATGCCATCCCTTTCAAGCCTCAGCCCAAGAGTACAATTTGACTAATGCTATTTCCTGGTGATAAGATGCAAACGAGCTCATTAGACTTTTTTTTCCTTTTTTTTCTCTGAGATTTGGGTGGTAAGGGGATTGTTTACTTACGTGTTGGAGAAAGTGCTCTATTGCTGGTGTTGCTTAGCTCTACTTGGAGTGGTAATGCCTACTTTCATGTGCGTTATTGTCTTCTAATAGATCATAGAAATGCAACAGCATGAGCAAAACATGCTTGCCTTTTTGAAACCTTATGGTCTCCCTTGGCCACTAAGTGCTTTAATCAAGGCTCTTTTACTTGATTATTTTACTCACCCAAGACTGTGTAAATTGATTCCATCTTAAATTGAGATGGGTCGCAGACATTCACTCAAGGCAGAAAAGCGTTGTTTACACTCAACACTCTTTTTTCCCCCCTTCTGGCATTTGTCCATCTGTACTTAAAATTTAAGGTTTCACTTCACTTTCAGTGTTTAACCCATTATTGAGCTATTTGGTCATTAAATCTGAGGGGGTTTTTTTTCGCATGTATTTGCTTTACCAAAATTGTACATTTATTTAATATCACCTCTTTATTAAATATGTTGATATGCACAAATAAAGAATATTTAACAATATTTAATTACCATTTTTTGGAACATTCATGAAAGCAACATATAACAATATACTCATGGAAATGTAATCGTATCCTTTGGAAAGAACAGCTAAAGGCAGTTCAGAAAAGTGGGACCTAAACAGAGATCCATGTCATAGAAAATAGAATGACTTGCTCCTGGGTTGATCTCCTGAGCCCCTGCAGCCCCACGGGCTCACGGATAATTTTAAAACGTGGATCCAAAAAGTGGACAGATTTTAAAGGGCATTTTTTTCATATCTGTAATGTTCATCTGTACATTAGCTAAACAACAATAGATGCAGTAATTGTGTTACTTGTGTAACCGATCCCAACACTTGTGGCTTTCAATGTTGGGCAAAATGTATGAAAATACCTTGCAGCAGTTTAAGTACAGCCAGAGTCGTATGATTTCTTCTCTTTGAACTAGCTGTGGAGAAAAAAAAAACCATCACAGCGATTAAAGCTGCCTATGGATGAAAAGTGTTTTTAGCTCAAAGCAGAAAAATCCCTTTGGAATTTGGTATGATGCTGTCTGTGTGATCGCTGCTTGAGGATATCGGCAATGGCATCATTGTCAGAGGGGATGCGTGACATCAGGCAGTGACTTAGCGGAGCATCCACATTCATCCACGTGCGCCTCTGATCCCAATCATTAAAAAACTCAGCCACCCACAGAGATTTGTGCTATCTTTCACCCCCTACACACACACACACACCACCTCCTGTTGGCAATCAGGAAGGAATGACATTTAAATGTACATAAGCACACAAAAACTGAGCATTTCGCTCAACAGAGATTTCTTCATGTTTTGTATGAAACAGGCTATTCCATTCTCAGTGATGTTCTCTGTTATGTAATTTCCTCCAAATTCACAGGCTGCGTCCTTCAAAGGCCACATTTCCGTCCGCATGACGTCACTTCTGGCGCGACTCGACTGCACGTGGTTTCCAACTTCCAGAAAGACAGTTCGGAGGCTGGGTCCTTCGGTGGCTTCAAAGGCTCCTCCTCATGTAGCCTTCGTGGATAGCATTGACCGTGGCGAATTTGGACAGGCTCATTGTGACTTTTGAAACCACGTGCGCTCGAGTCACGGCGGAAGTGATATCATGCGGACGAAAATGCGGCCTTCAAAGCAGGCAGCCTGTGAATTTGGACACAGCCTAGATCTCTGCGACAATTCTTCCTATCCCACTGCTAAACAACAGGCAGGGAAAATTCCCCTTAGTCATTTAACCCAGATTCAACAGTGCAGGCAGACTGTGCAGTCAAGAGTCTGTAACTTACCAGAATGTAAATGGAGTGGGGTTTTTACATTACTTTACCACTTATTTTTAGTCGTGTAACAAGATCAGTCGAGGGTGTGCCTTTTGAAGTCAATCTGAATCTTATCAGCTGCATACAGAGAAAAAAAGGAGAAAAAAAATTGGAACTCAAACAAAACAAAAGTGACCCAATAGGAAGTGATGTCTTGATTGATGATTGAATTGTTAACTGCTTTTGGCAGACATATCAGGGTCAACGTTTTTAAACATTGACCCTGCTTTTGCTTTCTCTTTCCCTGATCGCGGTTTGATGACCTTCTCTTACCTTCGCTGTGCTTTCAGGCGCAAACCAGTTACACCAGCCAGTTTCAGAATGAACAATGTATCAGGTACAACTTTATTATCTGTGGACACCTCAATCCCACGGTTGCATCCCTGTGCTGTGCATGCCTTCATGCACTGCCGTTTTAATGAACTATTTCTTCAAGAGAAAAACGCAGGTGTCGATACCGTTACCAGTCACCATGAAAATCTCTGAACAAGAAGACCTGTAGGCTGTTATGAACGCTTTTGCTATGCACAGTAAATACGTCTCTCACCACTGCCTTTCTCAATATATCCTTGAATGAGCAAAACAGGGATTTCAAAGGTACTTTTAGGTCCTGCAATTGTGACAGATCAGGCAATGACGATGAAGTTTGTCACTGTGGTGTTGCCATAGGAATTCAGCATGTGACCCCACCGACCCCCCCCCCCTACACACACACACACACACACACAACACAGTCCCTTTAGCCACACCAGGAAGCGTCTCTCTCTGAATCCCTGCCATCCATTGACAAAACAAAAGTAAAAAAGATCTTTTGCAAGCAATCTAGATCGGGGGTGCCCAAGTTGGATCAACTCATCAGCAATCTTTGCAAAGGTCCGATAACGGTCCTGATCATTTAAATAGGATGTGTTGGAGGACGGAAATATAAAACAGGCTGCATAGGGGCTCTCAAAGACCAGACTAAGGGCATCCTAATCTTGATGTACAGTATTTAAAGTCTTTTTTTTTTTTTTTTTTGCTCAAACATCAAGCGATGGAAACTATGTCCGTATGTGTGTGCCAGTGTTCCCTGCGCATGATGAATCTCCACCGTGGTAAGCCGTCACTCTCTGATGAACGGTAAACTCACAGAAACACACACGCGCACGCTCAATAAAACACACACACTCGATCAAGGTAGGCCACACAGATATTCAATCATCAGTACATCACTAAAGTACAACAGGAGTCAGCTCTCCAGCTCTGTGTTATGATTTGCTGGAGCCACACACACTGAAACAGACACGCTCATGCGCGCACACATTTTCGTTTTGCCATGTCTCTGGACAAACAGCCCTTCTATAGTGAGAGACTCCAATGGAGTGGATCAAATCCAGCAAAGACACCCTCGCACGTTTCCTCCCTCTCTTTCTCCAAATCCTCCCTCCTGTGTGACCGCAGGGCCTTTCTTCCTTCCTTCCTTCCTTCCTTCTGACACAGAGGCCTTGCCGAGTCACAGGGGAGTCAGGATGGCCGGATGCGCCTCAACCAGACAGATGGACTGACAATGAGCAGACATGCAGACAGGAGGATGCAGCTACTGTGGACTTTGGACTGGGTTTTCTTCCCATCCACAGCGCCGAGGAGCATGACATCACTTATGTTTTGATAGGGCGACAGGAAGGTCGAAGGAGACTGGACGCCGAACGGCGGCGGGCTGCGTGGTCGAGAGCACCGAGAAGTATGCGACGGTAAAAGGATGCATAAGTGGTGATCAGTGAAGAGATCAGAGATGGCTCTGTTAGCAGAGGGGCACGTTGACCTTGGGAGGCTTTATTTTTCTCACTGCTTTCCTTTACCCCCTCTCCCTCCTTTTGTTACGTTGACGAAGAAATGAAGACTAACTGCAGAAAATGACAGGATTTGGGCCACAAGAATTCTACTAAAGCAGTCAGTGTTAAAACTCAATCTGGTCGGAATTATTACAGTCATGGGATTGTTCCCGACATGTAAACTGTTAGAGAAAAAGGGTCCATTACCACGACAAGGGAAGTGAAACTATAGCTCTAATAGGTCTGCAGCGTGTCTGGACATAGTCACATGTACTGTTCTAGTTAATCCCAAAGATGTTTGATTGGGTAGATCTCAGTACTGTATTGTCAAGTTTTTCCACACAATCATGCAACAATTTCTATGGACCTTGCTTTGTGCGTTGGAAAATGAGCCTCCATTACATTTGTCAGTCATTTGTCAGTACCATTTAAAGCACAACTACCCTTTCTCCCTGTTGAGCACAGTCATCCTCAGGTTTTGTGAAAGTCCAGCTTGTATTTTTTGGGTAAAGGAAAGGTCATGCACATGTCGGCAAAAGTGCTTGTATCCTTCCGTCAACGAAGGGTGGTGGGGTGGGGGGGACAAGGTGCTAACTGAATGAAAAAATGAAACTGACAAAGACATTTGTCACCAGGCTTTCTGATGCTTTACAACAGATTTCATCCAGAACGTCTTGATAATCTTGAGATTCCATTGCATTGCACAGATTCAAGATGCATTGTTTCGAATGCAGTAAAGCATCACCACGGCATAACCAAGCCCGTCATGTTACACAGTAGGTCCCATGTCCGGTTGTCTGTCTCTGTATGTGCCCTCGGATTCACTCTGTGTCTTTGCCTTCTGCCCAAAGTCATTTGGGATAGGCTTCAGCTCCCTTTGACCCTGAACATTATAAGCTGCACAGAAAATGGAGGGATTGAAGATGCCATTTCCCCTTGAATGGAGGAGAGGGAAGACTGGAAGAAAGGACAGAGAGCGTAAAGAAGCTCACATCAGCATAAATCCTTCTTCATCGCCCCCCCCCCTCTTCTATTTGTCTTTTTCTTAGAAGAGGATACAGTGGGTGCCAGCTGCAACACAGAGCAGCACTTTACAAAGGTTAACATCACTACTGCACTCCATCGAGCGCCTCTGCTCATCAATTCCGAGCCTTGTGCTGTCACTGCGGGCCTCCGGACGGAACAGCTGGCTGCAGGAAGACAAGCGCTCTTCCACAGGCTGTCCTCTGATCAGCTGCAGCCAGCTGTCCAACAGCAGCCCCGCTATTCACGGCGCTACCGGCCAGCCAGGCCCTCTTTCACTGCTGTCCCTGTCGCCTGCACTGTACTTGTCTCGTTTTATCACTTCTTCCTTCCTACGTGTTTTCACCCGCAACAGAAGCACCCCCCCCCCCCCATCCCCGACTCCTACGAGGTCCACAGCATCGTCTCATCTGTCTCTCTGAGTTACTTTTCTTCTCTTCACCGAGTGAAATTGTACATCCTAAATCCAGGCCTTCCAAAATGTTGCTCTGCCATTTCCGTCTTGCTTTTTCTCTACAACCATTTCTCTTCCTGTCTTTCACGCTGGGTCTCTAGATGAACTTTTGTCCCTGTTTTAGTTAAACTTTTGCTTTTGTTTTGCCCTCGCAGCAACTTCTTTATCCGGCCTTGATTACCATTCTCCCTTGTCCCTTCTGTCTGGCCGTCTTTTGCTAGCCATTCTTCTTTCCCTTCTTTGTTAGCTGCGGTGTCTCACTTTCGCCACTCCTTCCTCAGCACTCCCTTCTGCGTTCATTCTTTGACACGCCAATGCAATCTAATGTGCTTCCCTTTTCCTAATGTCACAATAGAGTGTCTTCTCTTCTTCTTTAGAGCAACTTGCTCTGTGCCCCCATTCTGCAGGGGTTTTTTTCACAGGTGTCTGTAAGGTGGGGATTTACATTTTCTCAGGACAGGGAGCCCGTGGAGAGAGGCCTGCTGGCAGATCAAAGGCTCTGCCTGTAAAACGATCTGAAAGAGTCCAACATTAGCATCCATCAGGGTACCTTGAAAGCTCCCTGGTCAGCCGAGAGGGAGGCTGAGGGCCCCCCAAAGTGAAAGGCCAGTCTGCAGAGGCTGATGGAGGGGAGGGGAGGGGATGGGATGGGATGGAGAGAACGAGTTGGAGGCAAATATACTAAAGGGACATGAGGAAAATATCAGTCCAAGGGAAGATAATTCCCAATCCATGCTGGAAATGTTCTTTCGGATTTAGCCCCCACCTCCTTCTTCTTTTCTTTGTCTTACTTCCACTCTCAAACCAACTTCTTTACTGCGTTGTGTCCATAGGGGGAGATCATTTCCATTTCGGCACCATCATTACTCAGCTCACCAGATGCTGACGTTTATTACTTCACTGTGTAGTTTGCACATAGTATCTGGTCTAGAGAGTCAAGGCAAGAATTGGAGCGTTATAGTTTTCCTCGGGGATTGTTTGCCTCTCCAAAGAAGCTAAATAACATTTTAATCACAATAATTATGAAATTCGCTGTTTGCTTATTCAGAGCATTGTGACCTGCTGTGACTTTTCTGACTGAGGACATAGATCTGGTAACAAAAAAGCCCATCAATATCCATCATAAATAAATAACAAAATAATCACACAAATGATCAGTATTGTTATTGGAATTGAAAAAAAACTGCCCAAAAAAAGGCATCAAAATTGTCTGGTATCGCCCATCACGATTAGTCAAAATGCCATCAATAACAGGAGCTTCAATAAAAAGATTGATTTCAAAGTGAATCTGCACAGTACTACATTTGTAAGGAAATCTAAAGGCTGACATAGATCAGCTCTCACCAGCCATATAAGTGTTCAAATGATGCTTAAATTTTGAGTCGTATGTGTAATTCCGGTGGGGCGATGGATGACTGGTTATCATATGCGCCTCACAGTTGAGAGGTCCTGCGTTGGATTCCAGCCGACCTTCCTTTGTGGAGTTTGCATGTTCTCCCATTCCCTGGGTGGGTTTTCTCCAGGTACTCCGGTTTCTTCCTGCATTTCAGAAACATGCATGGTAGGTTAATTGAATACCAGGTGTCGTTGTGGGTGTGAATGCTTGTTTGTCTTTGTGTGCCCTGCGATTGGCTGGCAACCAATTCAAGGTGTACCCCACCGACTGCCTGAAGACAGCTGGGATAAACTCCAGCATGCCCGTGACCTTTGTGGGATAAGCAGATTGGATAATGGATGGATGGATGTCTAACACTGCAAACTTGAATGAAGTAGACAGGCTTTAAAAGCTCAGGGAAAAAATGGCTTCGCTCTTGAAGACAGTAGTTCAGATTCAGATGATGCATAGGAACATATGTGTAGTCATTACTACATCACCAAATGCTGCAGCCTGGAAACGCTTTGCCGGGCTTCACTGCAGCCACTTTTCACACTTCCTCTTCAGAAAATGGAAAGCATCCTTTATCCAAATACTTCTGGACCTAACTGTATTCTATTTTTACATAAATGTAAATTTGTCAAACTGTCTCACTCCAAGAAAGATTTTAATAAGGGAAATCATATCACCTGCAACCTATAACTACAACAGAATTTATGTTTTCCTTTCAATTGCTTCCACTTAACTGTTTGGGTCAGCGAAACACACAAAAATAGTTCATATTGGATGACCTGTTTTTTGTATTTGATTAGCAAAACTCATCTTAAACCTTCAAATTACAACCAAAAGTTGTATTCTTCTTTGTTCGGTGTCCTTCAAAACTTTTTGGGAAAAGGCCACTGTATGGAATCTGTGCAGACGCTAATGCTGATTAACAACCTCTCTTGCGACAGTACATGCAGCAACAAATGTTCATGATCAACACACTCATTACTAATGAATGTAATGAACTTCCCGCTCTGGTTCACTGAAACACACTTACACGCAGGCACTCTGGTTGTGTGCAGCTTGTCAACATGTGTGAAGCCTCCTGCTGGAGTGGCTGCCTGTCCCGTTTGTTGCACAAACTCAGACAGATAGTGGCGGGTCCACCCCAAGATGAGTTCCTCCTCTGTTTAGGAAAAAGGATGTGATCTCACTCGTTAAAAATCCAACCTATGTCGCTTGACACTCATGACTTAATCCAGGCTTTTCCTTTGTACAGCAGAGCGCCCTCTTCTTCCCATCTGCTCTATCTATCTATCTATCTATCTATCTATCTATCTATCTATCTATCTATCTATCTATCTATCTATCTATCTATCTATCTATCAGTATCTGCACTTTTGTAACAGGAAAGAATATTAAATTATTGCCTGCGTGGTTTACGATTTTATGCTGACAGAACTTTGAATTGATACTTTAAATGCAGTATTTTGCGTCAATTCTCCTGGGAATTGTTCAAAATTAATTTTGAAGTTACACCATTTTAGCGATTAGAGTAACAATGACACAGATGTTCGTTAAGACCCCTGCCAAGTCCAAACAATCCGTTTAAGCATTTTACACATACACCACACTCCTGCAAGTGCCTGAATCTTGTCATTGAGAGTCATATGTTTTCATATAATGGTGTTGGGAGTATTCGTTTTTGCCGCTCAAGTACCTCTGTGAAAATAAAATAAAAAATTAATTATCATAATAATTATATATGCTTGGGGATTTTTTGTGTGTGCATGGCTGGGAAGGTAGTCAAGATAGCTGTAGCTATGCTACGCATGACGGTAATACAATGAGAAAGTGGTGAAAATGCCAACTTCAAAATAAAATCTTTCCCAATGCAGTATTACACGAGTTGTTTGCGTCAGTGCGTGATAATGGCAGCTAGCTTGACTCGACTCCGCAACTTGAAGTAGGATAGTTGAAGTCCATAAACACAACATAATCCTGAAATCATAAGGACACACGCACACGCACACACACAAAATGACCAGTAGACCATATGAGCGGCTAGTAGCTAAAAACACAACATAATCCTGAAATCATAAGGATTTTTGTCATCTCACAGGCCAAAATCTCATTTACTCGCTTCAGTTTGCTGCTTTGCAGTTTAAACACATCAAAATGAAAATAAATACATTCAGTGAAATTAGTATACAGTATTTTAATATGCAAATACCAAAATATTTGATAGTAGCCTACAGCTAGCTATATGTTCTTTCAAAGAGATAACGATGTGGCAATAGTTGCGGGATAACCTGTATTTCATTTGAAAGAATTCCTTCTCAACTTACTCCTAAAAAAGTTTAATTTGTAGTCACTGAAGGTAAAGAAAGGACAATCTCCTGCTGTAAAATCTATCAAAAGCACAGGAGATCAAAAACAGTCTGGATTCCCAGCTGGAAACAGGAGTTGAACAGCGGCCCCCTACAGCAAAGTCCACTGTTTCATTGAACCACCCACGCCACCACAACCTCCTCCCTATGCAAACTTTCTTTGTCGAGATCATCCAATTTCCTTGTTTGCACATGAGTGACAAAAAAAAAAAAAAACGTTTCCTGGCAAACATAATTGAGCATAATTTTATGACACGTGGATACCCTTTTGTGTGAGGGTGTCATTCATACAAAAGCTCTGTAATATGAATCATTAGCGAACGCTATGTGAAATAATAAAATATTTCAGAATCATTCAAATGCAAATAATCTCTTTACCAAAGTACATATGTAGACAGTATGTCAACCACCTTAATTTCAATATTCTTGATGCTAAGTTTAAGTTTTAAGTTTCCGAACTAAAAAGGTGACGGTTTGATTTTTTTTTTCTGAGCGCGAATGTCAAAACATTGTCCTCCACTGCACAAAGCCCTGTGTTGATAGCTGTCAGTTTTTTTCACCCTCAAGTGCATGATGTCCTCATTCTTCTCCTTCAAAAACACTTTTGTCACCCCAAAGGGGAGAACAATTACTTTGTAGAAAATGACATCTTCCCGGATTGCCAACAGGTTGCCATAAAGTACTTATAACAGGGACATGTCATGTGCAGCTTTTCATCTTGTCACTGCCAGATTGCGTCCTTTAGTTGTGTCCATGAGCAGTGGCAACAGGTTGTTCCACTTAGATATTTTAGTGGACATTGTAAGCAATTCACGCAACAAGCAAAACACTGCAGTGAATAAAGATAATTCAGTTCAGAGGCAAAAATTGTATCTTCCACTTTGTGCTCGATGGCTGATTTATGAAGACATAACATTAATGATCCTCAAGTAACTGAAAAAGTGTCACCTACTATGTTTTTTTTAACGTTTATTGGTTCTGAATGTGGAGATGGGATTTGTCTGGTGTTAAATGCAGTGCTGGATCTATTCTGTGAGATAGAAGGTTATTGGCCACCGCAAAAAAAACCTTGGAACAGAAAGCTGATGAAATTACCGACACAACACAAATAATAGAACACACACAGCACTTTGCCGTTACACTATACCAATTCTTTTTTGATTGATTGAGTCCCTGCAAATAATAAACTCTATTCAGAATTAAGAATATTGGACCGGGCAGCTGCTATTGGCTGGTAACCAGTTCTGGCTGGGATAGGCTCCAGCATCCCCCACGATTCTCGTGAGGATAAGCGAATCAGAAAATGGATGAATGGATGGATGGAACTGGCATATTTGAGGCAACAAGGCGAAAATGATCATGGTCTCAACTTAAAATGTTTCATAATTGGATCGCCATAACAGTCATATTCCCCTGACTGGAAACTATTGAATTGTCTGTTCCATCACACAAACCGTGCACTTATGAACGCTATGATTTGATGTTGCACACGACACGCTTACTACCACCCAGCCCTAGTGCAATATGATTTTTTTTTTTTATCCTCCTCTGTTTTACTTTCCTGACATTTCTTCATCAGTGCACCTGGAGGTGTGCATATCCACTACCAGGCTATATAGTCTCACACAAGTTCCCGATCAAACAGAGACTCCAGCAAGATGAGTCATGAGATAAGATAGATCCTGAACAGGTGGTGTGAATGACAGTAAAAGATAAAGACATACCGAAGCCGCCCCACTCTCTGGCTAAGAACTCACATATAACATTTATGACACTCCACATTTGCATGACCTGAGGATGTACTGGCATTCCCAATGTGCTTGTAGAAAGCCCAGAGGACAAACTGTCAGGAAGTTCCCTTGGAGTGAAAACAACGCCAAAATCACGCGAAACCAGACCAACCGGATGTCTGCTCGTGGAAAGTGGACTGGAAGAAACTGTGAGAGCGCAAGAGAGACTTAATGAAATATTGATCTGTGAATCCGCACCAAACATGTTGCCGCTGTTATGCTGTTATGTAAGACAATGACTTGTGAGCGACCATGGGAGTGCCTGTTCCTCTTTTTCGTTGTGCGCTTTGCTGCCGAATTGACAACTGACTCTATAGGCAAGCTTTGTTTTACTGTGTTTAAGAAGAATTACCAAATGGCAGTATGAGTTGTAGCATTGGGATACCGCACCATCCCACTTGCAGAGTGAAAATAATACAAAAAGAAGAATAAGAAATTGCCTGCCCCCTTCTCCCTTGGATGATTTTGTTCATTTGACAATGTGAGCATTCTATGCCTGCTTTGAAGCACAGTACAGTGGAATCTCAAGTTACAAACGTCCCTTTTTACGAACATTTTGGGTTTCATTGAAAAATTACGTCTATTCAGGTACAACTTTACTATTTACTATTCGGGACCTATTTCGGTATGCAATTTGTCTTGGCAAGGACGAGTGGACGGCTCTACATTGAGCCTCTTCTCGCTCTGTGCAACCATCATGGGCAACGTGCATAACGCATTGCTGTAAACTGAAAGCTTCTTGTGTTCCTCCGTGAAGTAAGGCGGAAAGCAGTTGCGGATATAGGCGGAAGTTCCACCTCCACATCCTCGATCATCCGGTCACAAATGATTGTTGTGTTAGCCTTAACGAAGTCCGAAAATAATTTTCAGTCAGATAATACAATTTTCAGTGTGCATATTATGTCGTAAATGTAGAGGCTCTTGAATGAAGACAACAAACGGTGAATATCGGTGTAATCACATCAAAAAAGATGCCCATGCATGTTGTTGCAAAATAGAAGTTCCACCAACGCACAACACATTCACCCAATCACAGTTGCCAGGAGCAGCCACGTTATAGAAATGAATGTGGAAGTACAGTATATGCTTTCTCGCGCATTACGTAACCAGGCTCTGCATCACGCAAGGCAAAGTCGGCACTGTATCTTTTTCGTTTTGCTCTTGACAAATGAGAAAACACTCGCTGGTCATAGTGTGAGCAATCCAATCAAAAAATCTGGAATTGTGTCAAGAAATAATCTTTTAACTGGCATTGTGACATCCCACGTGATTACTTTTTGTCATAGAAAAAAAAAACACATTTCCCTCGATCGCTTTGCCAAAATCCACCAAAGAATTAGGAAAGAAACAGACATAATAAGAGTGAAAAAACTAACAAAAAAACATATTTTTATGGAAGAATCTTTTTCTCCTCCTTAGTTAACGATCAATAAATAGTTATCGTGTTCTTATTAAGTCTTATTTCTGTATGAGTGTTTTTTTTTTACATATTACATTATACTTATTTTAAAGCACCCATCGGTTTGAAAAAAAAACAGTACGACTTAGTTTTGTAGTTGGAACGGATTCATTGCATTTCCATTAAATCTGATGGGAAACATTCCCTCAATTTATGAACATTTCGACTTACAAACGAGGTCACAGAACCAATTAAGTGTGTAACTCGGGGTTCCACTTTGCTTGCTTGGTTGGAAGAAAACAGTTATGTTTGCTTTTGCACAAGTACACACACGGGCCACTTTGGATATATATCAACAATATGATCATTCACCGTCACTAATTTGTTTTGAAAATCACCCCAAAAAATTGCATGATTGTAGTAAAGAAGGATTCAAAATAGCACAGTCAAAGTCATGAGCAAGTGCAGGCATGTAACATGAGCGTGTCATAGTGAGATCAGTCCGCCAGTTATCAATGAGAACCTCCTCCTTACAAAATAGAGATTCCCAAACAACTCAAAGTAAGACACAAAGTGAGGAAAGTTGCAGTCAGGCAGTGTTGTATCATAAAGCAGAAGCACAGATGAGTTCAGCGAAGAAGAGTAAAACCACTACGAAACATGCTATGTTGGTTTCCATCTTGCTAGTGTATCCAATGGGTTTACTTTTGCCTGGCACTTTACATTTGGACTTGAATTATGTTGTGTTGACTGTTTGGAAGGAGTAATGTCAACAGTACTTTGCATATTTTGCCACCGCATCCCTCTGAACAGATTCAAGTCACCGCTTGTGAATACAGTACTCATTAAAATCTAATTACACTAACAATCGTTCCTCCAGGTTTGATGTGTGATCAACGATGGGAAACACCTTCAAAACAAACAACAGTATTGAAGCATCTCCACAAAATGGAAAGTGTACATTGTTGGAGTTGCAGAGTGAGCCCTGTCACCTTTTATTTGCATATCATTAAATGAGCTTCGCTGGCGCACAATAGCTCAAATAAGGTGGATGTCTTGCCTGTGTGCAGGCTACGGTCGTATTCTCTCACCTTTGGAAGATGCCATACATTTCCACGCTGACATTGTTTATTCAGCTTTTGTATTACAGTCGTGGGAACTGTGCTGGAGACTGTGAGGTCTTGGTGGTATCAGCTGGTTGCGCACAGTTGACCACACATCATGCCCTCATCGGCGCACACACATTGCGCTGAGGAATGCTGCTCACAATCGACCTTATCAGGTGTTTTGTCTGAGGGACATCCGAAGAGGGCTTGGCGTTTCCACAGTAGAATACATATCTCTGTTTGGTTTTTGGGAGTTTTAATTTTTGTATTTTTTTTTCTCTTATCTTTCCCTCCGCGGCCCCATCTTGTACCCCTTCTTCGCTGCATGTCAAATGTATTGTGACAGCCCTGCTTAATTCACCTGACTGGTCCAATCTCTCTAAGGTTGAATGCAAGCTGTTCCAGAGAGCTCTAAATTGGCATTTTAACAATCATACCGGCCAAGCAAGTAGAAAAATAAGTTCACCGCTTTTAATATGAAAGCTTAAAAACATGTCCTCAGTCTTCACTGCGATGATGACTGTACACGAAGACGACACGTAGCTCACTTTCTGGTGCACATATTGTTCTTCCTCTTTATTATTTTTGTCCACGCCATGGTAGAGACTTAGTGTCCTGCTTTCTGTCAACATTCCATAAAATCCATTTCATCCTCATCGATATCGCGAGTACCCTTCTACGGTCATATCACAAAGAAACATAGTCAAAAATCCAAGTAATAAACCAAACAGGCTCACGCTACGGCTCATGAAGTTTGGCGAGGTGTCACAAGATATGCAGGGCATTTCGCCGTACAGTCTTTGACACGGGCATGGCATAAATTATTCACACTTTAACTCCCCCAAATGTTTTTTCTTTCTGCAGTAGATCTCTTCCACCTTTTTTTCCCAGGCCTGTCTGTATGTCTGACCCGTAACTTACAATTGATTTATCCCTGATTGTTAGACGGCCTCTGAAGCTGCGTCTTGATTGGCTCCATGTGAGAGCAATGCCAAGGGGTCATCTATAACAATCATTTTCAGTGGCTCATTATTCCCCCAGCCAAACAACCCAAAGACCCAATTTCCTCGTGCACTGTTCATAAAAGTGACAGATGGCCAAAACCTGGAAAAGCTTTGCTATAATGGCAAGCTCACTGAAGTGCTCCATACAATGCTCCTTAGTACGGTGAAGGTCGGTATCTGCTCCCTCTCTTTCTCACCCACTCCTTCTACTTTCTCGATCCTGTTCTTTTTTCCGAAGAGGAGAATGTGAAGGAGGAGAATGCGGTGTGTTGAACAGCTTTAGGTATTCCACCCAGTTCAGTTTTCCTCCTCTTCCTATGGCCCATAATGTGAATGCTGTACGCAAATATTTGTCAGGTACTTTGTCTCTCTCTAAAGGTTCACGCTACCTTAGTGTGGGGCGGCACTTCAACTCCCATAGACAGACAGAGGCCAACTCAAGGTCTCTTTTCATCCTACAGACCTGCCGCTCTCTGGGGTTCAGGGTCATCTAGTAACTTGAGCAAGTCTCCACGGCCGCCCGCGAGGGTCCTTTACAGCCGGGGAAGTGCTTGTGTGATAAATGTGTGGCTTGGAACAACAGCTGAGACTAAGACTGCGCTCGGTGTTCCCACTGTCTGCCTCAGACACAAGCGTGGTTTCCTCATAGTTGGGCTCTTTGTCACAAATACTTTCTTTTCATTTCGCTCCTCCTCTTATGATAGCCAAACACTACTCAGCATTAAAAACTTTCTTAGAGCACTTTTTTCCCCCCCGCTGTTATGCGTTTCCACTTGCGTGCACTTGGCTGAGGGAAATGCTTGGTCATTGCACCAACTGCATCCACTGATTACTTGCCTTGCAGTTTTGTGCTGTGAGGGGCCTAGAAGATGTGCATCATCTTTTAATTAATTCTCCATTGTTTGTTTCTTAAGCTGATAAACTTTTTGGCGCATGCCAACTTAATTCTGCTTCTGATGAGGCAGCATTGGCACTGTGCCCAACACATGTCATACATCCCTTGTCGTCTTTGGCCACACTCATGAACAAAGAGCATCCATTGAATTGGAGGGGTGCTTGCTGAATGCGAGTGAACTTGATGCGGCACATTTGTAATCTGATTGTCTGTCATACAAATGTAAAAATAGGCACTTGGGCGATAATTTGCCAATAAGTTTGTGACCGACATGGGAACAAATGTACAGTGGGAGATTACCATTTGAGTATTAATCAGTGGCGGCAAAGGGGAGGAGGGGGGCGAGGGGGCAGGACCCCGAGCATCCACAGGGAGGGGGGGTGGGTTGGGGGGCTGTCCGTATGAACAAAGGGAGCATCCGGCCTAACAGACGGCGGCAATACATCGACGGTATGCTTCTGTCCACACAAATTTTGAGATTCCACTTTCACCTTGCACATAAACTCAAGCTATATAAGTTGAGTAAACACAAGGCCCATCCGCTCACTGGAGCCCCTCTCTGGCTTTTACCTGCACTTCATTTATCCTACTGTCACCTTCACCTCCAATTCATCTAATAAAAATAGGGGGCCAAACCCCCATCTCCCTCAACCATCTTTCATCCTGATTTTGTGGCCCTCCCATATGTGCCGCTAATGTCTCCCTTGTGTCTCTGAAATGTCAGTGCAGAGGAGCGAGCATGTACTTGCTCGCTATGGATTTCCAATGGAATGTACCATTTTCGGTTCACCCTGCGTACGTTGCCTGTTTAGATGGGCGGTGATTACGGCGTATTTATTTTCCTACAGGGTGTGGGAACCCAACCTGTTGGTACACTGCCATTGTGAAGTGGCCTGCAATTCCTCCTGAAGCTGTGAGTCACACACATATGTCGACACGCACACACATGCAGCCACACAAACACCCTCAGTCATTTAGATTAGATTAGATATGCAATTAAGAGTCAGGCTCGCAGTCGAAGCCACCTGAAGGTGCATTGTTAACAATGGAGGGGAGAGGGGGCGGGCGGGCCATGAGAAATTAGAAAACCTGTCTGTGTAACATGAGAATGACGAGTCTCAAAGCGGAAGCAGAGCACAATACTGCAAATGTGGTGTGATTGCCTGCGACTTTCAAAGAAAATGAATGGAATTTGAGTTTCGATCCTGTCAAGTTACCTTCTCACTTAGTTGATCTCGAGTATCATCGCAGATAACGTCTTATTTTTGCATCCTGTACACTATGTCGTGCACAGGTGAGTTGGCGAAGCCTTTGGGTGAGGGTCTGCATGCCTTCTCCTGTTTGTTTGTGTGTGAGGGTAGAGAGCCCTCACAAGTCAAAGAGTCTCAACTATCTGGCTCAGTGGTAAACGCTGGAGGTCTGTGGACCAGGGTTTAGTGGAGGAGGGGTCAAAAAGAGTGAATGATGGAAGGAGGGAGAGCCGGAGGCCCCTGCAAGACAATTCCCCTGACGTCGGGTCATTCACAGACACAGGAAATGCTTGACCTCACACCCTGAGAAACGTCCACAGCGGCCCACTTGTGTTAAAGGTGTAATTGGGCATAATTAGAAGCTGGCAGAGAGCGAGAGAAATGGAGACGGAATTACGTGCCCCACATGCCTTCCCTTGCTCACGCCTGGCTCCGTCTGGCGGGCTGCGACACAGCGGAGCCAAAATCTCATTGCACAAATTTACAGCAAATAGCATCTGGGAAAAAAAACACATTTCACAACAACATAGAATCCTTTCAGTGCTACTTGAAGACATATCGCACAAGCATGCGTGTGAACCTTTTAAACGTTTTTTGCGACACTCCCCTCAGGAAGCAAAATCGTCAACGAAATGGTTTTAACACAGACAATTATGCCTACGCAGCTCTGCGGATGCATTTGGGCCCTTCGGTTCCTTCTTTGCAGTTCTCTAGCTCCACCTCATCATCATCGTCATTGTCGTGTTCATCCTATTTCCTGTTGACGATGGCACTTTCCTTTTCTCTTGGCTTGCATTCATTTTCTGTCCAACCCTCCAGTGTCTCAAGCGTGGAGGTAAAACACACAGACAGTCTAACACAGACTCCAGCAAACAGCCAGCTGCTCCCCCTCAAAGCGGAGACTGGAATGCACTTTCGTTTGGCCCTTTCATTCATAAGAAATAAACCATGGTCCCGCATGCTGGGGTTTTAGTGAGAGAAAGGGCTGTCAGCCATTGATGTGATAGGGGGTTGGGTCAGTGAAGGTTGGTGGGTGGGAGAAGGCTTTCAGAAAGGATTCGGAAAGGCAGGCGGGTGTAAATCTCTCCGCAGACACATCAGGTAAACTTCCAGCCAGTCATACTCATTTTATTTGGGCACTTATTGATTATGGTTCAAAGGACTTGCACAGTATTCCTTTGTTGTTTCTTTGACTGATGAGAAAAAATGGGAACAATCAACTTGTGTGTATGGAATGAGCTTGAGCAAGCCGCAAAAGTTATCAATGGACTTGATGAGAGCAAAGTTTCCACCGCGAAAACGAGTGGGGGAAGAGCTTGAAATGTAAGAAAGCTTCTGGGAGCTCGGTGCTGAGCTGGATGGGGGGCTGGGAAAGCAGGCTTCCAGCACAGAACTCCGTTGAGTCAGTGATCACTCAGGAGGTCTGGAACTCTGACCTCTTACCCCTTAGAGGAGCGGATGCCACCATGGTGAAAATGTGAGAGGTGAGGTATGCGAGCCCCCTGAGCCCTGGCGGAAACCATTCTCCCCCACCCCCCACCCCCAACCCCCTACCCCCAGTGTGATGATGAATGAGATGTTAGCATTGACACAAATTGGCCCATAATAATGACACAAGGCCGCTAAGCACACAGGCGCAGAGCGACAGAGTGGGAATCACAGAATGAAATGCAAGGTAAGAGAGCCATGAAATGAAGCCAGAAAAAAAGGTTTTGCAGGGGGGAAAAAAAACAGCTTTCCAACAGCGATGGGGTAGAGATAGATTAATGGTTGAGGGTGTCTGTTCGTGTTTTTCTTCCACTCTCCTGAACAGTGGGGTGGTAAAAGGCCGCCAACGCACAGAAAGCAGAAGATAAAAAGGAAAACACATGCGGATTGTGGGATTCTTGAATGCCACTTTGTGAGTGTTGTCAATCCCCCGTGTCCACCGCCGCTGTGTACATCACGCAGGAAATAGTACTCCACATGGGCCAAAAATTGTGCCTGCATCTGATATTTCTTGTGTTTTCAAGTGAACTTTATCTAATATTGCAGTGAGGGTGGGGTGGGGGCGGGGGCGATAACCACATGCACACACAGCCAAAAGGCATGCAAAAATACCCATTTACACACTCACACTTTGTTCCACTCATTTGAATAATGGCATACCACCTTTGGCCACTGCAAGTATTTTCCCCTTTTTCGATGGTTAACATTTCTCTGACTGCACCATATTTGAAAACTCGTTCACTATCATTTCAGAGGATGATTTTTCTTTTCTTCATGTGATTTTGTCCCTTGCATACATCTGTCGCATTATCAGATATCAGGTTCACAATCAAACTGAAATCAAATTGTCTCACTTGACCCAACTCATGCATATACAGTAATAGATGCAATTTCATTCAATTGCTCACGGATGCTGGGGCATTGTGATTTCCTAAGATGAACCTCGTGCAAAGATTTATACAATAAATAAAGTGCGGCACATTGATATACATTTTTTTATCTTTATTGAACACATCTGTTCACAACTGAGGTGTCACTTCTTCGTCTACCAGAGGAAGCATCACTTCCTCGTGTAAGGAAGTTGAGAGGAGTCGATTGCCGCATTCAAGTGTGCTCAGTTTGGTTTGACTGTATTTAAAACAAAAAATATCAATTTCCCTCCCACATCTTTTTCCATTTTCAAACATTTTTACAAAGCTCCAGGGAGCGACTAGATGGCGATAAAGGGCCGCATGTGGCTCTGGAGCCGCATGTTGCCGCTCCCCGATTTAGGGCTTTTTATTCCAGCAGTCATTCATGCTCTGATTTTTTAAAAAAAAAAAAACGACAACAAAAAAATCGGAAGCTGCTCGCTAGTTTGTACTTGCATCGTTTTTACACTGAGTACTTGTTTTCTGTTCCCCAATCATTATTTGGAGAACTACGTTTTGCTTTTACTTGAGTCATATTTGAGTCACGCAACCTTGACTCAAATACTTGAGAACAATTTTAGACTGCTCTCCCCCCCTCCACCGAGTGTGAACTTCTACTTAGCTTAGCATTCATGCAGTGTCCTCCTGCTTCCTCCTCCTCATTGTGGATCCAATGGAGTGTTTACCTCATGTCCACGCGCCATGTACAATACGCTAAAAATAGCTGCTCGCTTCCCAGGCAGGATCAGAAGGAAACAGCGACGTCCCTTTTTATAGCCATGGCATGACACAGCATGTTGATGCATGCTTCTTTTTTCCCCTCTCGCCCCGGTCTCGCACAACAAGGCATCCCTCTGTGTTTTAGGAAACACATGTATTGGATTAGGCATCTTGGGAGGCAAGGGTCACACTCCTGTCAGTAATTGAAATGTGATTATGTATGAGCTAACATGATTACAGGGGTGAGGGGTTGGGTTGGTGATTGAGAGGTAAATGCCAGCCTCTGATGTGCTTGCCTCTTCCACAGTAGACATTCCAGAGGTAATGGAACATAAACGGGTCCATCGCCATCATCATGCCGATCCGGACCTCACAGTTTTCCGCAGTTCTCTAAGCAGAAAACTATAATCCGACATGTTTATACGGAGTCGTTTAACACTCAATCATTGAGTCAAAGTTGAGCATTTTAGAGTTTGCTGTCTTATTGTCTATTTTTGTATGGACATTTTTTAAATACAAGTACGCTCTTTTACATGTAAATTTCCTGCTGCGCTGCATGTCGTAAGTCACATGCGTGCCTGTTTGAAAGGCAAATGTGACTCCCTGCCTTTACACATTCATAAATGGCCACAACATACATGCTCTAACGCAGGGGTGGCCAAACTTTTTGGACCAAAGATCGACGATACGATCGCGTTCATACACATGCACGCCACGATGAGTAACAGCCTCACACGGAGGCATCCGACGCACTTTTGCAGCCTGTTAACTATCGTAGCTCACACGTAGACTATTGTAACTCCCTCTATCTTGGTCTCCCTCTGACACTGGTGGCACGGCTTCAGATGGTCCAAAATCGACTTTTCACCAACACAAAAAAGCGAACACATCACACCTGTCCAACCTCCCGCGATCGACACTGCTGTTGGTTTTTAAAGCTCTTCATGGCCTGGCACCCACCTACATAGCGCACGCCCCCAGGTCCCTCATACACATGTACCACGGTCCCGGCTTAAACCATTTTCTGTTGCTGGCCCTCGATGACTGTATATCAGCCTCACATGGAGGCATCCGACGCACTGTGCTGTTTGCTGTTTTAGCCTATGTGTACAGCACTATGCAAGCGTAAATGTGCTACACACGTACCATTTCAAAGTGCTTCTCTCGGCCCTCAAGATTCCCATTCTCTGCCCGTGCCCTCGGTGAATTGTACACGAAACAAACTCTGAATGAGAATAATGACAACGATAAAAGATAGAACACAACAGCTCTGATCACAATTGCAGACTGCTGAGCGCGAACAACTCCCGGTGATGCAGGTCACGTGCCACCGTAGGTTAAAGATTTACCTGCTTTATTTTCTTTTAGTTTTTTAATACTTTTTGTGAAAATGAGACTGATAGGATGATTAATTAGGGTGCCGTGTACATTAACACAAAAAATATATTTTACTAACATGCACAAAGACACAGATATTTTTGTTTTTTCTCTCCTCTACACCCCTTGCGATCGACTTGGGACCAGTCCGCGATCTACCGGTCGATCGCGATCGACGTAATGTGCACCCCTGCTCTAACGGAAATACCTATCTGGAAAATCAGGTTTCTCTAATCCCTCAATCTGATTTTGGAAACCAGTTTCTTGTATGACAATTAGGAAATCAGATGAGTGCAAAAAATCCATGTGAAATGCAAAGTGTTTGTCATGTGGATTTTATTGGCCTTCCTGCAATCATGACAGAAAATGCCGCATTGTATTGAAGAGACGGCCAGGTCAAGACGGGTGTAATCGCCGCTTTGTCACATTGCTCCGCTTTTTGCAGCCAGGTATTAGTTAGCGGTTATGACTAAGATAAGTTTGCTTAAATACAACCAGTGTCACCAAAAACGTGTTTGGATGCATTTTTTGGGGGGGATGAACCATAAATGCTTTTCCTTCCAACCACCATAAGTACAATTTAATATATTTCAAAATCCACAAAAAAAATATTAAGCTTACTGGTATTGTGCAAAGACCCAGTACAACCAATCTATGTCTGCCATCCAGTGGTGAATGGTGATACTACAACAAAAAACTTATTTGCAGTTTGGCAACCATGAATTTTGCATATTCAGGGGATTTTTAATTCCATCCGTCTATCCATTCTCTGAACTGCTTTATCCTCACGAGGGTCGTGGGCGTGCTGGAGCCTATCTCAGCTGTCTTCGGGTAGTAGGTGCTGTGATTGTGATTGTGTTTTGAAAGGTGCTTATAAATGAAATGTATTATTATTATTATTATTATTATTATTATTACACAGGTTACCACACAATCGCAGTGCACACATAGACGAACAGCCATTCGCACTTACACTTCGGGACAATTTAGAGTGTTCTATTAATATGCCATGCATGTTTTGGGAATTTGGGAGAAAAACCGGAATACCCGGAGAAAACCCATGCAGGCACGGGGAGAACATGCAAACTCCACACAGGAAGGCCGCAGTAGGAATCGTTCCCTGCAACCTCTGCACTGCGAAGCAGACATGCTAACCAGTCAATGACCGTGCCACTGGATTTGTGATTTTTTTCAGAAATTTTCTCTCAGTTCAGGCCCCTTCCCCCATTTTGTGGGAAACATAATGAATGTCCACTAAATAAGATGATGCCTTTGTTGAACTTTTTTGTTGCGATTGAAAAAATTTTATTTCAATTTTTGGGAAGGGCCAGGCCTGTTATACAGTGTGTAAAACGCGCAGACACACTCACACACAGACACACACACACACACACACACTCTAGTACATTGTGTGGTTGATGTCTCGCAAATTGTCATGCTCCTTGTGAGTGTTTTCATTTCATTCGTTGAATAGAGGAATGACCGAGGTCCAAATCCACAAAGAATGAACTGCAGCCGCTGATAGCGCCTTTAATTGTTCTTCATTTTCACCCGCAGTTTGCTTGTCTTAGTGTCCTATTCACAAAGGATATTGCGCTAATGACATACCAGTGCAAACACGCCCATAAAGTTTGACAGCTGAGTGCAGTTTGCACCTGTTTTCACCCTCAATTGCACATATGGCAAAGTATAAATGCAGGCTTTGCACCAAGAACTCTGTGGCAGAACGATGGCAGTTAGGAAGAGAATCGTTCACTCAATTCATATCACAACTCAAAATGCAGCTGTTTAAACTGCCTACTCAACCTGTCATTTTTATCTGCCCCTTTCGTTATTCTTTCTATTCTTTTTTTTTTTTAATTACATTTTTTTTCTCTCATTACAGTTTTAATTGGGGAATTTTGGACAATGGCTTGTGTATGCCAGAGCATTCCCTCACATTGCTCGGATTATTTTACACCAGTTTTTCTTGGCATTTTTTGCATCACTCAAACTGTGTGTAAATACAGTATCAGTGCTGGCGTTCGAATGAGTTAAATGTTTGTCAATGAGGCTCATTTGTGTAGAGGTTTGTATTTTTCCGCCATATATGCATATTACCTTATTTACATCCTCACCAATGTACCGAGACGCATTCTACTTGGTATTTCAGTTTGTGACGCATTTTACCGTCTGCGCCTGCTTTGTGGATTAGAAGCTGTTTGCTCCATTTTAGCTGGTTCACACCATTAAAAAAGCCATTCAATGAATCCGGCCCTGAATGTACAATACTTAGTGAATCTTTTTTTTTTTTTCACTTGAGCAGCAGTTTATCATAAGCTCACACCTAACTCGTAGGGACTGGAAGCCAAAATACACCTGAAGTCTTTATAGCCAATGCAGCCGTGCTGTAGAGTTTTATAAAAATATCCATCATCCAACTCTATTGAGGTTACATTTGCAGATGTGGAGAAGATATTCTGATATGCCAAAACGTGCTGAAAATAAGTGTGACGCGGCAACTGTTTTTTTTTTCACCCCAGAGTCAGTTTACCGCACTCTGCTCCCCATATTGTAACCAAGTCAATAAAAAAGGTCAACTGCCAAGATCGGTTTTGGTTGACTTTGTTTTGCCTAGATTTTTTTTTCATATTTCCCCTTTGTCCCATATCATTTGATTCTTCTACACACCTTACTTGCCTTTGTTGTTTTTAAAAACACATTATTTTTAAATAATGTTTTGCAGCCCTGCCTTGCTATGCAGAGTGGGTGTGCAAGTTCATGTCTCAAATTTTTGCCATCTTGCCACTTATTGATACATTTTTATCCATCCTGCCATTTTTTATCGTGTGTGAATCAGCCCTTATCCCAGCTAGCTCTTGTCACAAGATAAACTACACCCTGGACTGGTAGCTAATGCATTCAGACCCTCCTTTACAAGTCTGGGTAGTTTGGAGTCTTCAATTAGCCTACCATGCATGTTGTCGGAGTGTGGGAGAGAAAAACACAAGCCCAGAAAGAACATGCAAAAGGCATACAGAAAGACCGAATCAAAGACCACTCACTAATGGTTCAGTATACTTCAATATTCTAACTGGAACTTACTTTATACGATTAGAAATCCAAATGACTTGGTATTTAAAAGGGCAACACACTGACACCGTGGTTATCACATCTGTCTCACACTCGGGGGATCTGATCTGGGTTCCAACCTCCATTTGAACCTCTCTGTGTGAAGTCTCCGTCCTTTTGTGGGTTTTATTGCTACATGTGTCGCTTCCTATCTCCCACTCTGTTCCTCCAGCTTCCTCCCACATTCCAAAAAACCTGCATGTTAGGTTAATTGAAAACGCTAAAGTGCCCATCGGTGTGAATGTGAAGGTGAATTGTTGGTTGTTTACGTGTGCCCTATGATAGGCTGAAAACAGCCCCCCCACCTCTCGCCTCGGACAAGCTGCATTGAAAATGTATCAGTGGATGGTATTAAATGATAGTTGAATCATCAACTGGAATGCCTGATTACTTTTGAACATTTGACAACTTTACCCTATACATGGGAAATACAGATGTTAAGTGAAAGTCAGAGCTCTTTGAGTGCTTCACATTTCATTTCCAGTTGCCATCAACAGTTTGTTGATATGACGTCTTAAGATGGCTTCTGCTAGAACTCCCTGAAAGGGCCTCTTCATTGTGAAACTATCCTATAGAGCAAGTCATCAGCCTTGCCCCACCCAACAGTTGTCCCACGTTATCACAGGATGTACATTAGATACTGTATAGACACCCTGACCCCTGCCCCTCGCTGTGGACTGTAGATTACGCGGGCTGGGCATCTCTCCTACACCCATTTATCTTTCTTTCACCTCCCCACAGCTTCCCCTTCCCCCTCTGTAATGTCTCAGCTGTTCTTTGCAGCCAGGCCTCGCCGACTGAGTGCCTGCTCTGTTATGGGTTCATTGGGCTGGTATGCAGCAGGAATCTTTGGATCAAGGTAATTTCACACTGTTCAACTTTTTCCCAGGCTGTTAAGCCTCCCTCTACCTCTGTGCCACTCTGAGTGGGAGATAGGGAGCGACACATGTAGCCATTAAATACACGCAGGGGCTCGCGGGGCTGACGCCACCAACATAGACAAGGCAACAATGTCAAAGAGTTTGCCCGTAAATTACAATCCAACACCTCACACTCTCAAAAGGAGATATCATATTGTTACAGCCTGATGGAGAGTGCGGTCGCCATTCCTGTGCAGCGTTTGGGGTGGGTGAGCTACTCCCTGAACTGGTCGCCAGCCATTGGCAGAGCTCACACCGATTCTACGTCACATCATGTGACCAAAAATTAAATCAGTAATTGGTGATGTCTTGGTGGAGAAACACAACACACAGATGGGCCAAATGCTTGTACTCCCCTGTAAAACTGTCTTCGATACGCTTTTTGGGGTGTGTGTGTGGTTAGCCATGTGGCTGCTTGATCCAGTCGTACCGAAGGAATGTACTGTTTGCTAGATTGGCGCTATCGGTCCAAACACAACTTGTAATGTATTTGTGCATCCCCAGACTGAACACAGACATGCATGTTCTCAGACAAGACGTTTTCAAAAACTTTCAGACCCATTTTGTGGCTCCCAAATGCTGTTGTTATTCTGATGAGTTTGAAAATCATTGCAATTATGGGTTTATTCCCCCTCAATATTGTGATTGAGATTTAATATGCAGTTATTTTTGTCATGGCCCTTTTCTACTGTATTTTTTAATCAACACGAGCAATTAATGAATCTTTACTACAATAAACAATTTCAGATACTGTACATTACACATTACAGGATGGGACAATAAAGGCAAATGGAGAATTAAGTAATATGAAAGTCGGTTTTATTTCATCTACTGCAATTACAGGTGTAATTTTTTTCTTGAATGTGCAGCCTTGTAAGCAGCGTTCACCACAACAACATAATTCTGCCACACAAGGCTGGTATAAACAAAAGTATATATTGTACTGTAAATCAGCAACAAAGTACACAAACCAAAAACAACAATGTTTGACTTCACCACTTCCACATACACAACTTCTGTAAAATATGCAATGCTTTTATTTTGAAATTTGGGCTTTTTATGTGCACACGTGTGGACGCTGGCATAAGCAAGGTAGCGAGCGAGAGCTGCGTTTGCCAACTTGGTGACATTTCCGTTAGATATAGCTACTTTTCCGACCCCTCTAGCAACGATGTTTCTCAAAAAAGAGATTAGCCAAAACGCTAATTACAATATCAATATAAAAACTGTTCATTTAATTCATCACTCTATCGTCACACATCACTGTCAACAACATTATGCTTCCCAATTATCTAGTGTATATATTTGGGAGTCCTGAGTAGGGATGGCTATTATGATCACAAAATAATGTCGGAAGACGTGAATTTAATGATCGCTTCGAACATCCATCCATCCATCCATTTTCCGATCCGCTTTATCCTCACAAGAGTCACAGGGGGTGCTGGAGCCTATCCCAGCTGTCTTCGGGCAGTAGGCGGGGAGACCCTGAAACGGTTGCCAGCCATCGACGCTCACACTCACACCTAGGGAAAACCTAGGGTTTTTGGAATGTGGGAGGAAACCGGAGTACCCGGAGAAAACCCACGCAGGCACGGAGAGAACATACAAACTCCACACAGGAAGGCCAGAGCTGGAATCAAACCCACAACCTCTGCACTGTGAGGTCGACGCGCTAACCACTCGCGCACCGGGCCGCCCTCACCGCTAACAATAATGCCATATCCACACACATAACAATTTATTGAAACAAAACAATATGCATTTTCTAAATACATTGCACAATAATGTGACCAAATTGAACACTCCAAATTGTCCCTGGGTGTGAGTGTGAGTGCGAATAGTTGTTCGTTTCTGTGTGCCCTGTGATTGGCTGGCAACTGGTTCAGGGTGTCCCCCGCCTACTGCCCGAAGACGGCTGGGATAGGCTCCAGCACCCCCCGCGACCCTTGTGAGGAGAAAGCGGTTCAGAAAATGGATGGATGGATGGAATAATGTGACCAAATGAATTGCCCATTGCCCCCCCCCCTCATCTTGACCGATAAATAAGATACGGATAGATAAAACTTGGGATAGGCTCCAGCAAGCCCCGCGACCCTCGTGAGGATAAGAAGATTAGAACATGGATGGATGGTTGGATACATAGTTTCATTCATGATAATACAACATCTGGCTGCGGGGATGACGACTTTGCAAGACGTTAGGTACTTGCTTCAAAGTCTCATGAGGGGGGGGGGGATGTCGCGAAAATTTCGCACCGCTATCGCAGCAGGTTTTAATTGGAGCGTTGAGGTCTCTGCTGGCTCCGAACACCTCCCCTCCACTTCCATTGACCAGTCAAATCATAGGCTTTACAATTAACATTTCACGTTTTATCCTATTGTAATTATATTGCAAAAGCATTATTAATCATTCATTTCCTAATTCAGACCTACATATTTAAGTCTGAAGGCAATAAAACTATATACTTTTGTAAATTTGCGAGAACCTAATTTCTAATCTGGGTCTGGGGGTGGGATGTCCATTTGACTAACTGACTTCCTTGATTAACGACGTTGAACTCAACTAACAGGCCATTACATTCCATTTTATTCTTCGAGGGATGGGGAGAATCTCCCTGTGAATGTGAATTGTCTTGCTAATAAACAATGTCATCAGTTCTACACAATGGACAGAATTCTTAATCACTTCTGATGCCCGGCCCGAGTCTTGAGCCGACAAATTCGCTAATCCTGGGTTTCAACAATACTTGAACATAATAATACGAAAACTAAAGTGTAGCTCCGGCATGTCCTTGTCTCTCGCTGTATGCTTAGTTCTGATTGAAGCCCCCACTATGTGTCTCTACGACAGATTGCTGGCATGTTCGGATGCTGTGTTTTTGGCTGTCGTCAGCCCATGTCATTTTGTATGTTTCTGGTTTCTGTCTCCGCATCGACCTCTCTTGTGCATGTGCGACCACTGTATTAATTTAATCCCTTCATCCCCCGAGCAGACTTGTGAGCGCCTGATGCACGTGCAGATGGAGGGAAGCCCTCTCAGAATTGTTGCGGTAATCTCGTTCTCATCTCTGCTCAGCGCACCCTCACATCCCATGTGCCATCTGTTACCATCTGTACAAGGATAGCAAAACCAAGCCAACAGTAGCCCCACTTAGTGTCGTACTCACATGTTAGGGCTGTTACACTCTCAGGTGTTGAATTGGTTCAGTTTAGAAGGTGGGGAGGGGTGGGGGTTTATTTCTAAGCGCAGTGGTTATTTTGGTAACTCTTGCCTGGGAATAGAAAATGTGTTTTGATGATGACTCCAACAAAGCAGCACACCGTAGTAGACCATGTGCACGTGATGCCCTGTGCCTTGTGGTTTCTTGTGCAGTGAACCCGTTTTTCGTATCATTCCAGTATTGTTAAAAAAAAAAAAATTGACATAGACAGACCGTATATAAAAGAAAATAATACTGTAATAATAATACTTTACCCACTTTTTAAATCCACTTTTTAACAAATTTGTGCCTGGAGAATCTATTGTTGAACGCAGCGTTTCTTGACCAAAGTTATGCGAGCACATTGCATTGTGTACATGGAAACATTTCACCTTTCCTTTTCCCGAGATGATAATTAAATATTCTCAGTTGTTTCATAAGCACGTCAGTAAAATAGTATGGGTGTGCTACAACTTGTTTCCCTTGGGAGACAATTGTTTTCACTGGTCAAAAGCAAATTACAGTATAATCAGAAATGGCTTTATGTGTCCCTCAATGTGTTTCTGACGCTCATTTAAAAAACATCTTTACTTTCTTTCTAGCACATCAGGGTTGAGGGGCGTTTTTTTTTAGATATTTTCATTTTTTATTTTGAAGTTTGACCTGTGAAAGCGTTGTATTTTCTATAGCTGGCGTTTCCGATAAAATTCCACCTGTTGCTGAACCTAACCTTTAATTCATAAATATTGCTAGATGTGTTCTTATTATTATTGTTATTATTATTATTATTTTTATTAAACCTATTTTGCTAGATTAAAAAAAAAAAAACAAGGGCAGATTCCCCCCCAAAATAATCTCAAAATGTTTACTTGCATCTCTGATGAGAAGATTTGGTAAAAAAAACTGTTGCCCAGTGTGACTGAAGTTGAAATGAATTGTTTAGGGGAGACTTATTCAAATGAGCTCCATCTGTTTGTGCTAAATGTTATCAAAATAATTCAGTTTTATTAATTATTCTGAATTTTTATGTTTTTAATTTATATTGCATATTTATTTTCGAGACCACCTTTATTTTCGTTTCATTTGAGTTAAAAAGACGGCAAATGCCCGAGAATTAAATGTTGAAAGGAAGGAGAGGAAACAAAATCATTTTCATTTCATAATCAGTCGCGCTACGTTTTCCTTTTGGAGAATCATCAACACGTATGAATGAGTGACGAAAACTTTGAGGGTTCACTACCAAACAAAAAAAAGACTGGAAACCGTGGTTTACCTTCACTTTGGGGAAACGAAAAGAAGACGACTCGCTCGCACGGTTCTTCAACTAAGCAGCTGGCATCAAGCTGTTTATTTGTCACTCCCATTTGTAGTTAACTACTGCAGAACACACACAGAAAGCAGAAGAGAAGTACACATTGTATATTTAAACAGTTCCTGACTCAACGAACCTTATACAGTCAAACCTCGGTTTTCGAACGTCTCGGTTTTCGACCAAAAATTTCGAGTTTTTTTATGCCTCTGATGACGAACAAATTTGGGTTCTTGAACAAACTGAGCGCACTTGAATGCACCATTTGACTCCTCCCGCCTTCCTTACACAAGGAAGTGACGCTGCTTCCTCAAGTAGACGAGGAAGTGACGCTTCTTCGTGTTGCTTTCCATTGTGAGCAGACGTGTTCAATAAACATTTTTATTTTAAAAAGAGCGCGGTTTCGGTTTTCGAACAATTTTGGTTTTCGAACAGCCTTCTGGAACGGATTATGGATGAAAACCGAGGTTTGACTGTATCATTTTATTGTCTTCAATGCAAACATACAAGAAATATGAAACAGCATAGGTGGGCTCAGGAAAATTAGCTTCTATGTTACGGCAAATTTTAAGAGCTACTTTAGCACATCAACGTAAACAAAGAGGGTGTACAGCAATACTCTCACACTATACTGTTCTCTGTCTGCTCTTTAAGGAAAAATGGATATGAAACAACAAACCGTGGTTTTGTATTCCTGCCCACTGAACGGACGTCCTCTTTTTCTTGCTGTCAAATACGCCACTTGTCTTCCTGTCGAGCTCTGTATTTCCCAGCACGTTGTTGTGCAAAATGTGCTCCTCTACACGGAAGGTGCGCAACTCTAAATTCGGACTTCAGTGTATACTATTGTCTAAAAACCCAAAATGATTGCTTAGAAAGCGTAATATACAATATACAATGAACCGACATGTAGTGGGGGGGGCCGTTAATTGTACATCACCTTTAATGGTTGCTTAATTGTGTGATTGGCCCCATTAATCAGCCGCCACACCGATTTATTGATAAGCCCAGTCACAATCTCACCATAACTATGTTTGAGGTTGTTCTTGTCAGGAGGGTGGAAGTCCTCAGGATGTTGATCCTTCCGAACCACCAACAGACACAATTTTCAAACATTCTTGGGAGGGTTTTTTTTTTTTTTTGCACAAAAAGGCAGTTAGTGCTCCAAGGACTCAGTGGGATTACCCATGCCTTTGTTCTGTGTGTGCACAGTGAAAGAAGGGTGCGCAATAGGCTGGAACTTTGGTGTGGTATCAGCAAGCAGCTGTTGCATGAGTGACAAAGTCAAGGGCTGGTGATAGGAACATGGGAAAATCCTGGAGGAGCTGGAGGTGAAGAGACGGCGGCGGCAGCAGCTGAGCCGAGCTGAGCCGCGCTGCAGCCTTCACTCGTGTGGAGGACAAAACGTGGCCAACACAAAAGGACGGCGGCGGTTTGCTTTCAAGACACTCCCAACAATATTTAGCCTCTTTGTCCATGCTCGTTTGTTGGATTGTTCAATGGCTGCATTGGAGACTTGTTAGTGGGGTTCAAAAGACCCGGAGAGGAATGTGAGGGGAGGAAGGGCGTAAGAATGAAGTGGGGGGTTCGAGGAAAGGTAAATGAATACCAGACGGGTTGTTTCTTGTGTAAAGTGAAGGTTTGGCCACATCTAGCAGGCGCCCGCGCAGGGCAACTTGCACAGCCGTCGGGAATTCAAATTGAGGATCGTCATCATCATGATGCTGTGACTAAAACTCCTGGGTTGGAACCTGTGAGGCCCAAGTGAATAAATGTTTCAATCCGCAACTGAGAATGCGACGATAAGTACTAAACTGTGATAAGCAACGTATGACACTAAGTACCGAAATATGACATGCTTAAGATGAACGGATAGATGCAGAATGGTCTGAGGTTCAATTATAGGGAGAACGAAAGAAGCTACTTTTTTTTAACTGCCCGTAAGCCCATATCTCACTGAGCGGAGAAGGTATGCACGTGTCGCCGTCGCAAATGGTGGGGTTTTTTCTTTGGTTGTTTTGTTTTGTTTGTCAGGGTTGGTTCAATGTTGTAAACAGTTGTCAACAGTTGCAGACATTACCAAACACTTTTTAATGATTGCAAAGAGCTTTTCATGCCGCTATCAAATTTATGATCATGTTCAAAAGTTCTTTGCGGCAAGAAAAACTGTTTGAGAGCATTAAAATTGTTTGCAAAAGTCTTTGTGACCGTTTGCGACCTTGAGTGAGCCCCAATCAAAAAAAAAAAAAAAAAAACATGAGTTAGTTGCGTACACATTTGCAAACCTTCGCCGCTCCGTGCGATACGGCCTTTACTACTGCCAAAAAAACAAATGGCATTCCAAAAAAACAGCAGCTTTTCAGTCACCCTTTTTTTTCTCGTCCAGGTCGCAGCGGGATAGCAGCTTTGTAAATCGTGTGTATCTTACAACAGAAAGTGTATTGCAATGCAGCTGGCATACGGTCAGATGGGGGCTCATTTCAAATTAAAGGGGAAGTCAACCCCAAAATGTTCTTGACAAGAATATGTTCAGTGCAACGCATGCAAATCACGGCTCAGCTTCAGAAAACAGCCGCGATTGGTCATGACCTGAGCGCTGAGCATCTGTGACAACATTTTCACCTGACACAAAGTGCCAAAATGGCCGCCTCCCAAGATGGTTCAAAACGGGTGGATTTTTTTTCTGCTTAACTGACATTCCACAAAGGCAATCTGACTCAGAATGCTGAGTTTAGACTAGTGAAGATATTGCAAAGAACATTTTTCGGTTGACTTCCCCTTTCATCAGCATTAGTCTTGTTGTTCCCTCACCAGAGAAATGATGCACAATGCCTCACGCGGGAATTATGTCTCAAAGGTGACATTAATTCATAAGTTTCTCACCAACAATAATTTCCAAACATTCCCAAGCTTCTGTGCTTTATTTTCATACAAATGTTATCTTAATCTAAATTTTCATTCTTTTTTGGGGGGGTGGGTGAACATATCGGCTTCAGGGTGCCGCACACCACAATGACCTCTTATGACTTTCATTTATTTTGACATTTTATTCCTTTTTATTGTCGCACAATCTGAATCGGAAGAGTCGGTTATGATACGTTCAGCCTTACAGTTTATTATGGTGGGGAAAAAATGGATCGGGACCATTTCTGAATGTTTTTAAATATTTTTGGAAGGACATGACCAATGAAGAAGCTCTGTTTGGTATCAGCCACGTTTATTTGCATTTGCAGCGAAAACAATTGACTAGAATCGTCGTCCTTCTCAGTCACCCTTTATTGGGGTAACAGTCACTCTTGTACATATTGGTGCTGTCGTCAAGGTAAGGTCAAGCTAGGCATGCCATTGTTATCGGTGAGCAAAGAATTGTCTGCCTTCTTCTTTGTGGGAATTCAGTGAAGAAAACAAAACAACAGCTCAAAAAGCTTGGGACGTCTGTGGTGTTTCCATTTCACGCCCTAGCAAAAATCGATTCAAATCGGAAACTCGGTTTGGTTTGACGAATCATTACTTTTTAAAGTAATTGCTTGAATCCTATCGCACCACTTGGATCGAGATATGTCATGCCAGTGTCTGAAATGAACCGCATTCAGTTGATTGGTCAACAAAGAATTGTCCTCCCTCTTCTATGTTTCAATCAATGAATTCAAATAGAATGGAACGGCCCCCCCCCGCGCCTGAGTAAGAGCTCCATAACACTTCAATGAAATAAAAGGTGTCATCTTTGCTCCTGTGAGCCTCTCTGAAAGGTTGGTGTCACGTGTAAACAGCCTTCAAGCATCATGCAGTCAACACAATCCACATCTTCCCATTTGCGCCGGCTTGTTTTATTTCTGCGTTCAGCTGTTGAGATAGGGGATGTCTCAAAGAATTCGGGAGGATGTGTTTTTGGGAAGAATTTCGGAGGGAGTCTGAGGGAAGTCTGCAGGCAAGGGCGCTCATTGCTAACGCTGCGTTATTTGAAGAGCAGCCCCGTGCAGGCAAAAAGGCAGCTGGATAGCAGGTGATTTCAGGGAAGATGCCGCATTTCGACACGTCACAAGGAAACATTGTTGAAGATAAAAGGAAACAAATAATATGATCAGGCCAAGGTATTTAGGGAAAGATAGGTTATCTCCTGAGAGTCAGATTGATGCGTCACTGCCTTGATATGTGAGTTATTTGGCAGGACTTCAGTGTATAATTCCATACAATTTCACATGCATGATGCCGAAACACTTCACTGGTATTTTGGAATTATCGTCATTTTCTAATTGATACATTTGGCACAGAGAGCTCTTAATTTCACCCCACTCGCTCGGAAATATTGACTCATTGCGGTTTGACTGTATGGCTGGAGAAGTGTATTTTTCCAGTTAGGCTTTCCATGATGTCTACTTTTGTTGTTTTTCACATTTCTATTTTTTTTTTTTTTGATTGCCGTATGTTTTAACGAACTTCTCTTTGTTGGTGTTTGGGGTGCACATCTGCACTTGTTCAACCATAGAGCAGCACAGCAAGAATAGGGAAATGTGAATGTGACAAACAAATGATTTTGTCAGTGTTATGATGTCAACAAAGAAGTATAGCGCCCGCAGGGCCGTGGATGTGTCATCTTCTCTCATGATAAATTGCTCGAGGTTTTTTTTTTTTTTCTTTTGTATTTTTGCCAAACTGCATTGGATTAGTTTTTCTGGTGTTGAACTGGGGAGTAGTGCGTTTCATGACAGATTAGTGTTGCTGCATAATTAAAGAAGAAATAAATGAGAATGCTGATTGGGGATGTTAACAGTCGTGTTGTGTCGCTGCATTCTAATTCGTTTTACTGATGTAGTTTTTTTTTTAATTCTTCTTAATTTGCTCTTTTCCTAATCTCGCAAGGCATTTCTACATTTAGTTTTGATTTCATCGCTAATACAGTGTTCAGGTTTGTAGAATTCACAGCAAATTGATTTCAAAGATATTAATCATCTGGGAAATGAAGAAATAAGCAGGTTTGAATTTTAAGATTACAAAGTTTCATCCTATTCCTCCAATTTTGTCTTTAATAAATTGTGATTTAATTTGAGTCCAAGAGGATTCAGCAATCAGTCAGTGATCATTTGTAACTCAAAAAAAGATACGTCTTGCTAAACAATACATATGTTTAAACAGACAGAGAATGAAGAATGATAAAAAAAAAGGAGCATAATAATTGAAAGCATCCAAGTGTTTAACTATTTCAGAAAATAAATAAACAAGATCCAGGTGGGACCTGAAGTGAATCCTATTTATTACATCCAATGGATATGACATTTCTTTACAAGCTCTATGCAACATAATAATCCAGAAATTTGTTTGGTGTTATTATGTTTGTAAAATGTAAATTCTTAATGGAATTTGCAGATTTTAAAAGGAAATAAAAATGTGAATGGGGAGCCCCTGCATGTCAGGTATGCTCTCTCCCTGCAGACTTGTCTGTGAGTATTTTCTTTTCACATACCTCAGCCGATCTTATCTATGCAAACGAGTTTGGCTACACCTCCCCAGAACAAAACGGACAAAAGATTTGAAAAAAAAAAAAAAAAAGAAAGAAAGAAAGAAAGTAAAGAAAATGGCAATCATTTGAAAACATTGCTTATTTCTCCTATAGTGGCCACCAAGTCCTCCTTGACTATCTTCCCGTGATTTATTGAAACATTGGTGTGACTGTTGAAAAACTAAAACGAATCTGAAAGATTTTCATATCACTTGACAGTTAAAAAAGAAAAAAGCATACACACGTCGGTGAGTTGTGAGCTTGTGAGAGAAATACTCATAAGTGAGCTGCTGTGTGTCTCGGTAGAGCTCGGATGAATTACCCCATTCGACTCTCGTCTCACTTGCCGCATTTTTCTCATCATTTCTTCTCGTCCCGATTGTCATGTCGCTCATAAAGGAACAATGATCGTCGACAGACCCGCGCGGGGATTTCACCTGTAAAAAGTGCGGTGATGATGACTGAGTCCAATAGAAAACCCCGATCTTTTTTTTTTCATCTCCTCATTCTAAACAGAATTTTTAAATTACAATATTTATATTCGGTGCGCCCGCGGCCGCGACCCGCATGAGGATAAACGGTTCTGATAATGTATGGATGTATGGTTCGATTTTATTTTTCTTTATTTCACTTACTTACATCAAAAACTTGAAAGACCCCAAACAAGTCTTATTATTCGATGTGCATTTCTTGCAGCGTGCTGCGCACTTACTTTGTAGTTTCATTTTTCATTGACTGCCTGCCTTCCTAGTAAAAAAAAAAAAAGTCGGACGGTAAATGCCAGAAAGGCTTGGCGTGTCTTTGCAAAGATATGTTTCAGCTTTATTCTGATATGCTGAGTGAACGCTTCCGCCTGTGATGTGCCTTGCGGTGTTCCGCCATGGAACTGCACAATAGGGGGGGGGGGGGGGGGGGACGCGTCCAGACATGTGTGTGTGATTCAACCACGTGGTGCTTGCATGACATTTAGAAACATACACATGGGAAAATATACAACAAATAATTTGTTTTAAGTTTTGGTTTTTTTTTTTTAAGTCAGTTCACTCCTGGTTGCTCCTTTCTAGGAGGCAAGCTCTGACATGGCAAGGTATGCATATAAGCAAATATGGGCTGCATATCCTCCAATTTGCATGCGGAGAGATGACTATCGGTGTGTAAACAGCCGCAGGTGCGATTCATGCAGGTGAAGGAAGCGGCTGTGGCAGCAAAGGACGCTCGGACAGTTTGGAGCACCTGCTTCCATAATAGCGTCCTTCTTTGTCGCTCTTTTCTCTCAGATTCGTCCGATTTGGATCATTTTCTTTTTTTTTTTTTGTAGCATCACTTCACAGCTAATGTCTGCTCTGTTATTAGCACTGGTCAACCCTTTGGTGACTACATGTTCCAAGCAGAGATGCCTGTTGTGTTGACAAGGAATGTTGTGCAAATACAACCAATGGTTTGTCGTTTGAGACGCGAACAGTTGAAATCGTATTCCGTCCATGCAATTTAGCTGCTCCACTCATTGATGTTGTCTTTTGCATCCCAGCCGAGGCGGAGGAAGGTAAGAGGATGTCTGCCCAGTAACAATCGCCGAGCCTGGTCGAGCTGTGGAGAACTATTGGCTATGCAAATAGACACACGCGGAAGGAGGAGGAAACTACAGGAGTGTGTGTGGGGCGGGGGGGAGGGAAAAAAAACTTTAAAGAGACATTTCCCCTGCTTTTTTTCTCCCAAGGGCGCAATGCAGCCTATAGGAGCCTCAAATTTGGGAGGACTTTACAGTCTTCCCCTGATGCACTGCGGCCTTCATTCACAGCTCACAGCTTTGAAGTCGCTCAAGAAGAATAGGCGATATGGGCGCATTAACATATTTACCCCTTGCAGATTCTCATCTCTTATTAGTTGTGTATTTTTTTAAATTATCTGGTTAATAAACGCAATTCCTATGTATATATACACCCTCCTGCTTCTCCGTGCCATATTTCGACAGAGGGAGACACGTTTTTTTCCGCGCCCAAAGTGTTGTTCTGCTCGAGAAAAGCACATGGCAGCCCCTCTTTGTTCACCGCAATCACTGTAAAAAGTCATCCACGCAGTTGCTTATTTATTGAATTAAAAAAATCTTCGGACAATACATACTTTGCGAAGTAGGCAATTTTTGGTCACAATGTAAACTTAAAATAAAATGACGTTCCTTGCTGTAGTTTTTAAGAAGCTATGGAAGTCAACGCTCCCAAAGATAATGAGCCCTTTTAAACGCGTGTTCTTCGACTTTTGGGAGGCAAAACGGTGCAGAAGTTGATTTGAGCCATATAAGCGGTGCGCGCGCGCATGGCGGAGAAGAAAGAAAGAAAGAAAGAACGAAAGAAAGCAAGCAAGCAAAGCGAGAGCCATGCGTGTGCTGCTCGGAGCTAATGAAGTGAATTGCGTCGATTGCGCACGCCTGCAGCGCAGCCTTGAAATGCGCCTGATGCAAGTAGAGCCGCACTGAGGGGGACACACAGGAAAAGTTCTCCACAACGAGAGGCAGGACGACGCTGACGGAGCCCCTGCAGTCTCGCCTCTTTTTTTTTTTTTATGCCTCCTTGTACACTTTCCCTTCCACCACGGTGTGTTTTTTTTGCTCTCCGACACACTTCCCAGTCGGTGATCCTGCTTCTTTTTTGTTTTTGTTTTTTGTTGTTGTTGTTGTGACTTAAGCCAAACGTCATGGAGCTGCTCTGCCTCGAAATGGACACGAATATACGGGCTCGTCCCGATCCGAACCTCCTTTGTGATGACCGAGTCCTCCAGAGCTTGTTGACCATAGAGGAGAGGTTTCTACCTCAATATTCGTATTTTAAAGGGGTGCAGAGAGACATTCAGCCCATTATGAGGAGGATGGTCGCCACTTGGATGTTGGAGGTAGAAACGCCACACAAAGCTTGTTGTGTGCTTTTAAAATACTCCCCACGCGTTCGGTACTGCTTTCACATGCAACATTGACGGACTTGACTAATCATTTGTGGCTACTTGTGTTTATTTATGGGCTTTTTTAGAGCAAATGTGAGCTTTGCAACCTTTTCGACTCCGCTGGTGTCGCTCGTCTTTGCGCTGTTTTCAGCGTCCATACGTAACGATCGTCAATGTTTGCTGCTCGTGTCTCTGGCTCTGTTTGTTGCGGTGGGTTTGAATATTTTTAATGCTTTTTATAAAAGATAGAGCGACTATTTCCATGCACACGTATGCACTCGCCGAGCACCGCGCTTGTCCATTCGCCATGTTGTTTTTTTTTTTTTTTTTACAGGAGCGCTTGTGCTTTTTAAGAGGACTTTACAATGTCATAAACGCAATAACAACACTTAAAATCCATCGGCTATAGCACAGGTCGTACTTGTCTGTCCCCCGGCTGAAGAAATGGTGTCTTTAATCGTTGCAAACTTTCGAGGCATCTGTTTGAAAGGAGGAAGGGCGAGGGCCTTATTTGCGCCTTTGCTATTCCCCCTTCGCAATGCCTCACACAGGAATCATGTTCAAAAGTCGACATTAATTCATGTATTTCTCACTAACAACGACCTAAATACATTGCCGAGGCTCTCCGCTTTATTTTCATGTCAATATTATCCGGTTCCGAGTCACTGGGTATTTTTAATTAATTTTTGAAGTGAATATCGGATCGCTGGTGACGCACGCAATCCCAGCCTCTTGCGACTTGACTTTCATTTTGACATTTTATTCACATTAATACTCGAACAATTTGGATAGGAATGGTCGGGTATGGTGTGTAAGGCGTTGAAGCTTATTATGGTGAAAAAGAAACGCATCCGGACAATTTATTTCTATTTTTAAATATTTTTTGAAAAACATGACGAATGAAGAAAAAGTGTTTCCGCGTGCTGCGCTACGAGCTGGGTGTTTTCTGGCTCGGCTCGATTGTCACTTGAATTCATTTCTTTAGTGAATGAACTCCGGGAGTGTGACTGCATTGACGTGTTTCACACTTAATTCATACTTTGTTGTAATCATCACGTCGATTAAATGTGATGTCGCAACCGATCAGAACCGAGCGCAAATTCTTGGCTGGTCCCCAACTTTTGAGTGTCATCGCATTTGTATGTGCCTTTCGAATACTTTTAAAGCGTATTTATTCTTTTCAAGTGCTGGGTAACCAACTTTGACGTCACCGAACACTGCTGTATTGTATTGTATTATATTGTATTTATTGTAGTGCCCCCCTCCCCCAACCTCTCTCTCTCTCTCTCTCTTTCTCTCTCTCTCTCTCTCTCTCTCTCTGTTTAGGTTTGTGAGGAGCAGAAGTGCGAGGAAGAAGTTTTTCCCCTGGCCATGAACTACTTAGACAGATTTCTAGCAGTTGTCCCCACCAAAAAGTGTAACCTGCAGCTGCTGGGAGCAGTTTGCATGTTTCTTGCATCCAAATTGAAAGAGACTCGTCCATTAACTGCAGAGAAGCTTTGCATCTACACAGATAACTCCATCAGACCACAAGAGCTGCTGGTAAGCTACATTCAAACGTCACCAGTTGCTCAACACCAACGCTTTAATCTAACCCCCCCCCCCCCCTAGTTTTATCGTGTTTTAAACTACACCCGCACCCCCAAAAAAAAAATGTAATCCAGGGTGCACTTTCAGTCTGTGTTTTAATGAAACGCAAAATCCACACACAAGTGAATTGCTCCACAGGGGCTCCTTACTGTACAGACCCATCTGGCTGGGCTTTAAAGTGTGTCTAATGGTCTCCATTGCCATCTAGCGGCAAATATTTGCACACGCAGAGCAACGAGGTCATCTTGAATGGCGGCCAAACTTCTGACTCTGTTCCTGTCAGAGTGGGAGAGAGGCACAGCGAAATCCAAGTTTGCCTTTTACAGTTCAGCCTCCATCCCAAAATAACCAGCGATGCACGAGCATATGATGCCATGTTCTGTCACGCCGGTTCTACTTTGCGTGATTGCCGTAATTCGTCCGAGCCGATGAAACAATTATTCGTTTGCGAAAGGCCTGCGATATCCGCAGCCGCCGTCACCTGCGCAAAGCAATTACTTAGGCCTCACATCAGATAACGAAGCTCTGCAGTGCTACATAAACATTCCTCGGTAAACAACCGTCAATTCCATCCGTGTTATGAAAGAGGCCTGATTTTATAATTCAGACGCCGCCGATGGTCCCGAAGCAGCCGGCGACTCGACGACGGAGCGCTCTCATTTCCATTCTCGTACCTATATGGTCAGCATTTGAAAGAGGTGCACTCCATCAAACAGCATGTCTAACTTTTAACTTTTGAGGCCCTCTGCTGTTTGTTTCCTGATGCTTCCTCTCACTGTTTCTGTATAAGGCAGTATTTTGGCTGTCATGCAGATACAGGAAACAGAGATCAGCTGCTCAGTGCATGTGATTGCTTCTTGGTTCTTTTTTTCTAGTCCTCATCTTTGGTAAGACTTTCTTGTAAATTGAACCGCAGTGTTAGAAAGGTGTGACCAGAGGAAGGCAGTAGCAGAAGGAAGTGGGGGCCAACTTGACACTCAGCATTCAGCTCTGCTATGTTGCAAGGTTTTTTTTTTTTGTCACAGATTCTGTAGTGCAGCTGCACTTGTGGAAGAGGCACTTCAATGCATTTAAAAAAAATCTTGTTGCTCACATGGTGGTCCCATTTTTACTTAATTTAATATAAGTCATCAAAGGTACAGCTCCTCTAAAGGGCATATAAGTAGAACATCGAATGTCTGAAAAGGTCAGTGGAAAAAAAAAAAAAAAACACCAATTTACAGGGTCAGGGGCAGCCATGTTGGATTATCTCATGACTGTGACCATGCGGTCTCTCCGAGGAAGAAAATGAGTACCATCCGTGGCTGCAGTCACAAGGCAGTAGTCCGGAAACACACCACTAAATGTTTTCCTAAATTAGTCACTAACTCTTCAATTAATCACCTCCTGCTCTCGGAAGTGAAAGTAACAATACACCCTTAGACGGGAGAACACCACACCTAGTGTCATGTCCCATCACATGGACAGCAGCGTGTGTGTCCCCCCCCCGACTCAAAAGTACTGCTACAGCAATGTGTTGTGTCGGTACAAGGCATTTCTACATATGAATTGTAGGTCTGTTTGGCACTTGACAATGGTGGGTTTACGGAGATTTTCCAAATGACCTTTAATGGTTTATGTGGGAGGAAATCCGTTTAAGAGTATTTTTACATTTCTTTCTCACCGTTTGAATGCAGATTAAATGCTGATTCTTCCCAATGCACAGTCTTCCTTCCCTTCCACTCTCACACAGCGGAACCTCTACTGGGCCTCTTTAGGAAAGTCCCAGATGCCAGACAGACAAGCAGGGAGGGAGCACACAGTCGTGAGGTCACCTGAGCTGGTGACATTGCTTGTGTTTCTTTGTGTCGGGCTGGAAAACACACACACACACACACACACACAAATAATTGTCATCTGCATCAGATCAAGTTTTTTGATGAAAACAATTGGCTAAATACTGTGAAAACTGCAGTTATCGCTTTCACTCTTTGTCTCCTTTGAAGACGGTGTTAGCATAAATAGTACGGGCAACACAACCAATTAGTCATTTAAGATCAAACTTTTAAAAAATTTGGAATGTCTTGGAAACACAGCAATGTAGAACGAGAGAATTGCGCAGATCTTCGGTCGTTAGACACGCCACATGTTTACATGGCCACTTGTTGCTAGGCAGAATTCATAAGGCATGCTTACAAGGTTGTTTGAATGGCAACTGAGGGTTGATTCAACAGAAAAAGGAAGTCAGATAAGATTACGTAAAGGAAATTAAAATGTTACAAAGACGTTTTTGCAATTGAATCACTACTTTGTATGAAGGAGAAAATACATAATGCAAAAACCAAAGTAGGGTTTGCTGGAGAAACATAACTTACCCGAACAATGGCAAAATGTGGTACATGTCTTTTCTCGCTTAATTTTGCTGTCCTCATCGTCTGTTTCCACAATCCGCTGGTGTCTCCTTTTTTTCAGGAATGGGAACTGGTGGTGTTGGGGAAGTTGAAGTGGAACCTGGCAGCAGTGACGCCAAACGACTTTATCGAGCACATAGTGAGGAGGCTGCCGCTGCCTGAGGATAAACTGACTCTTATACGCAAACATGTCCAGACGTTCATCGCCTTGTGTGCCACAGGTAGGTTACAATCAAGCAACAGATGCTTGCTCATGGATAGCCTCATTAATATATTGCAATGCTCCCGTGGGGAAACTGATGCAAAATATCAGCGGTAGGCAATTTATAAAATGGTGCCGGTGCATCATCCGTCAGTGGCGTGGGCACCCGTCCGTCATTTCAATTCCCAAGCGCTGATTCTCAAGTCCAAATATGCATCCGCACTACACGGCGACACTCCTCTCGCCTCATCCTCCGCTCCAGCAGCCATCCATCCAGTCGCACCAACACAAACTGTCCCATCAGCGCTGACATCTCCGCTGAACAAAGCAGGGCTGTGAAAAATACGCAAAAAAACACAAGCGCCCCGGGATTGTCAAGGGGCAATGGGCAAATAGCGCCAACATTCCTCCCAATCAAAATCAGGACTGGTAAACACGTGCTGCCGAGAAGGCGCAACCATCTTAAAGTGTAGTTTCAGTTAGTTTTCATTTTTTCAAAAGCATTTTTGTTGACATTTTATTTATTAACCAAAATGTTCTTTCAATATTTCTTTTCGTGTTAGTGTTGGTGTACTGTAATAACGTTGGTTTACAATTAGTAGTGCGCGTTAATAATTTCAGTGTGTTTTAAGAATTTTAATCGATCAATTAATCAAACTTTATTTATATGCCACTTTTCGTACGTAAAAAACAACTCAAAGTGCTGTACACTTAAGATGTAGAATGCAGTAGTGGTAAAACGATATTCCAAAAAAAAGTGTTGCTGCGTTTCTGCCATATGCAGTGGTTTTTTTTTTTTTTTACTTTTGATTGTTTTTCTTATTGGTCCCCAAGTATTTTTGTTGGAACTATTCACTGGAATGATGACTTTAGTACTGCGTCGTGTACGTTAGTGATGGACTACACTCTGTTGCGACTTACAAACATATCCGTGCCGCTGTAGGAACGGGACGGTTGAAAAGTGAATCCCCCCACGCCACCCCCTCCCTGCATGGACTGTACTTTTAAGTGTGACACCAGGGTGACGTTAACTACTCTCAAGCAGGTTACTCAATCAACTTTGCGGGATACGTGGCTAGAAGTGAGGAAAACAATCCTGATTATCTTCCATTGTTGCACGCCATAGTCTCCCAATATGCTGTTGAATGGAAGTGCCCCTAAATAAAATTTGTCTCCTTTCCGTGACCACAAAGTAAATACATGAGACTCATTTCCCTTCATTGGTGGTCTTTTCTGGCATGTCCAGAGTTCGATCCTACTTGGTTTCTGCAGCTTTACACGATATTGTTTGAAGTGGAGAAAGCAGCCGCCCCTGCGTGAGGCATCGAGAGCTGAGCCGAAAAAAGGAAAAGTGGCCTTGGCAATGCGCAACTGCATACATTTACAATGTTGTAAATGCGTTTCTGCATGTTGTTCTCTGCACTCCATATCAAAGTACAGCTCAGCTCATTGGCCTGATGTAATGTAAGTGAGCTGCATTAACTTTAAGATGAAAAGTATTCCAAATGCAACTTATGTCATTGAAGATGTTTCACAGTTTAGACTCCCTTCATCTTCTGCCATGTCACAGTCTGGTATGTGGCAGTGTTTTGGAGGCTCACCGGTAGCCTCCAGTCACACTTCAAAGCAAACTCGGCCGATTGAGGAGCATTCCCATGTGGCATGGGGTTGGGAGAAGTGATGGACAGGCGTGGAGGCTTGGCAAGCTATTGTGAGGTGGAGTGTTCCCACAAGATCAAACATCAAGTGAGGCCAGGGAGGGACACGCAGCCTTTAACCTGATCGGTAGATGGCGGTGAAGAAGATGCAGGAGCTTTGCACATTTTCATATCGCCTTCCTTCTTCACTTCTCATGCCTCTGCGCCCCACAGCTGGAGGACATGCGCGCTTTACCATGTGGGGAGGTATGCGCCTCCTCTTTGCATCACCTCAAAACTGAGAAGCTCCCAACAGGGTAGGAGGAATAGTGTACAGTCAAACCTCGGTTTTCGTCCATAATCCGTTCCAGAAGGCTGTTCGAAAACCGAAATTGTTCAAAAACCGAAACCACGCTGTTTTTAAAAATAAAAATGTTTACTGAACACACCTGCTCACAATGGAAAGCAACACGAGGAAGCGTCACTTCCCCGTCTATCCGAGGAAGCGTCACTACCTTGTGTAAGGAAGGGGAGAGGAGTCAAATGGCGCATTTAAGTGCGCTCAGTTTTTTCGAGAACCGAAATTTGTTTGTCATCCGAGGCATAAAAAACTCAAAATTTTTTGGTCAAAAACCGAATTGGTCGAGAACCAAGACGTTCGAAAACCGAGGTTTGACTGTATTATTATTCCTTAATGTCACCAATAGCGCCTTTTTGGGCAGGCCTCAGACAGGAATGCAAAGGCAGAGATGTGTAGCCTTAAAGTAGAAGATTTTTTTTTTTTTAAATGTAAAGCCACCATGAAAAAAAGGCGAGGGTGAATGTGAATGATGGGCTGAAGCAAAAAGAAGAACGAACCGACTCCCTCTGTGTCGTGTAGATTCTTGTGTAATGACAACATGTCAGCGATAGTACCTATTCTCAAAGTAGCATTGTGAAAGACTCAGCATGCACTTTGTCCGTAATGGCTTCATCGAGGGAGTGGAAGTGAGTTTACGAGCCGAGTCCTCCTGACATTGCGTCTTCGGAGAGAGCCTTTCCGCAGATAGTGCTGGATTAGCAACAGACCATTTATTTATGTATGCACTCGGCAAACAGAGAGTAGTGAGGGCCGGACGCAGAAAGACAAGAGTGCGAGTGAGTCAACGATTCGATGCACTGAAGATATCTGGGAATTTGAAACCCTTTTTTGCTCAGTGTTCCCAGACGTAAATCTTGCGTTATCTTGGTGAGAATCTTCCCGAAAGGCATCCTCCGAGCCCATCTGAAGAGCTGAAGACGCGACACAAGGAGGGGAGCTCTCAGGAGGATTTACATTTGCAAGACAGTCGACAACAGGTCACCTGTGGCCTTCCCGTTTCATTCAGCCCACCAGCCGCCACAAATCCCACCGCCGCTGCCCGTCTAGTGGGGTGGTGGGAGGGGGGTGGGGAACATACATAAAACCGTCGCGCTATGTCTTCAAGAGAACAAGGAGAAGTGGAGACGAAGGCTTCTCCTTCCCTAATAGCTCCTCGCTTTTGATGAAACAGTTCCGTTCAGGCCACTCGGCGGGTTTTTGTCAGGTGGCGTAGGCAGGCTCTGTATTAATTAATAACACTGGCTGGTCCATTCAGGACGATGCAAATGGCTTGAGGGACTCCGCTCAAGACTGCGAGAGGCGGGACAAAAGACTCGGCCCTTGCATTTCATATGCAGAGAGCCATGTGAGGGTCAGCGCCGCGGGGCCACTTGATAGGGCCTTTCCCTCAGGCAGCCCGCCGGATAATAGCCCAGAAACAAGCTCATTAAGGGAGATTATGAACCTCCATTCCTACACACGCACACCAAGCACTCCCAGCTTCCTCGGCTATTCTTATTCAATTGGGCTAAAGTGGGAGAATAGACGGGGTGCCCGGGGCAGACAGATGCACCCCAAACTGTCCGCTGTGGTTATTGAGCTTCGTCTTCTGCCCATATTGGCAGGGATTATGCCGGCTTGTTTTTTTTAATTGTGCACCCCCAATAGCCTTTACTGTAATGGTATGCACGTTTTGGATCCTCGTGCATGTGGATCAAATGCAACACCTGGATATTGGCCATGAAAGAAAGTCTATTGTCCTGCATGTTGGGATGTAGATCATCATGAGAGTGGTTCAAGTGGCAGAGGACAAGCTCTTCAAGTTATACATGGGATTTGGTGGGGGGGGGGTTTTTCCTCCAATGGAAGGAAGGGCGAGGAAGTGGCTTTGAACTGTCAAGTAACTTGATCATTAACTTGTCAGTTAGACAGAGGAAAACTAATGATTCACTAGATCGGAGACACCCTTTTCCTTTTCCTTTCTTGTTTAAAGTTCATTTCACCGGCAGGACATACAAATTTGGCATAGGATGAATTACGAACATTATATTGAAAGAGAATACATTCTTAAACGTACACAGTATGATCACACAGCTGGTTAAATTCACACACAAGATGTTGTCTGTATCAGAACGTAAATTAAGTAACGTGTTTTTTGTTTCGTTTTCATTTTAATACCTTTTTTTTTTTTTAATTGAAATTGGTCTTCCATGGAAAGTCGCCGATGGTGTAGTGCAAGGGTGCCCATTACGTCGATCGCGATCGACCGTTAGATCGCGGACTGGTCCCAAGTCGATCGCGAGGGGTGTAGAAGAGAAAAAAACTCAAACCAGTGTCTTTGTGCATGTTAGTAATATATTTTTTTGTGTTAATGTACACTGCACTCTAATCATCCTATCAGTCTCATCTTCACAAAAAGTATTTAAAAAATAAAATAAAACAGGTGAATCTTTAACCTACGGTAGCGCGTGACCTGCGTCACCGGAAGTTGTTAGCGCTCAGCAGTCTGCAATTGCAGCTAGTGATCAGAGCCGTTGCGCTATATCTTTTATCGTTATCATTATTCTCATTCAGAGTAGTTTGTTTTGTGTACAATTCACCGAGGGCACGGGCAGAGAATTTGAAACTTGGGGGCCGAGAGAAGCATTTTAAAACAGTACATGTGCGCTACGATAGTTAACATGCCGCAAAAGTGCGTCGCATGCCTCCGTGTCAGGCTGTTGCTCATCGTGGCGCGCATGTGTATGTGCGTGCGTGGTAACGGGTCGATCGCGGGAGGTTGGTTGATCGAAAAATCGATCTTCGGTCTAAAAGGGTTGGGCACCCCTGGTGTAGTGGTACAGTCGGCTAACGTGTGTGCTATCCGTTGCCACTCGGCGATTGTGTGGATGTGGGTGTGAATGGTTATTTGTGTTTATATGCGGCCCGCGACTGATTGGTGACCAGTGTGTAGCCTGCTTTCCGCCCAAAGTCAGCTGGGATAGGCTCCAGCAACTCCCTGCAACCCTGTTCAGGATAAGTGGTGTTGAAAATGGATGGATGGATGTTCATCCATGGATATCCTTTAGTTCCACAAGATGGCGAAACTGGGGGCAAATATTCCCCTGCAATTTCTACGCAACAGTGCAAATATTTTTCGGTGAATCATGTGTCTTTTGATGCCAACCTCACCGGACCAGAATGCCATCGGCATGGAGACACACATCAAATCGGTCACGGAATGAATGATTCATCTCAGATGTGGTCAATGAAACAATCTTTACTGCTGTTTGTTATCGTAAAAAAAACTCCTTCACGCTGGATGCGTCAGAGGCTGAACAAATTAGCCACCACCTCCGACAAATTATCCTCACATCCTTGATATGTGGGATCATGTCCGGTGCCGCCGCATTGGCAACAGATGAGGCAGGAAGTAGCCTGCGCCCAAACGTGTGACACAGTAAATGAATCACACGGCCGCATGTCCTGCATTCCCCCCGTCAGCAACCCACTTAAAACCATGTGGCCATCTGACTCACACCAGAAACGCAAAGGGAATTTATCTCTGGATGCTGCTACATTCTCTCCCATGTTTGAAAAGGCAACATCCTCATTGGAAGTATTCATGTTTGACCTTGGTGAGGGTAATGCTGAATTTTCTCACAATTTACATTGTGTGAAATTTGTGCCTGTTTAGTTGAACGCAAAGCTATTATGCTGTTGCGTACACTGAAAGGGAGCGTTGAAGTTAGTTAATACATCAACAAGAGACTGAGAGGAGCTTGGTACAACACTTGGCAGCGGGCGGGTGAGTGTATGTCAGTCAAGCCAGAGGTTGTGTGTCTGACATCCTGCACTCATGTCAAATATCCCAATGCTGTGTCATTTGCTTTTCTATCGTGATGGTATCTTGTGCTAATCAGAAAGAGACATGATGAAATGTTCGTGAGGATAACTATTCATCTGCATCAGGTTTGTCGGTGTGAAATCGTTGATTTACCTTGGAGCTTTGCCGTGAGTTGACAACATTCTGCTCTGTATGTGAAACGTTTCAAAAACCAAGGGCTGTTTGGAATGACGGTGCATTAGTGGTAATGGTGATTTAGCAATCCTAAAATAATGTTTAATTTTCACCTTTCCTAAACATGGTCGGCAGGTACTACATCTATACGCTCACAGGACCTTGATTTATTGCGTTGGGGAAAAAAGGGGGAGTTGGAGAGGAGAGTTGTGGATTTTCTGCCAGTTTTTATGGCTGGTGTTCAGCTCTCCAGTGTACATTGATTTACCAGTTGAACGTGCATACATTGCAGCCACCCACAAGGAGTGTGCCATGTAGGGCAGCAGACTTTATGTGACCAGAGGCCAGAGAGGATGGAGTTGCAGACAGAAAGAGAAAGGGCCATTGAAGGCACTGAGAGGCGTGCTGGCCAGACGAGGCAGCCACCGCCACTCACACAGAGCTTTCCATCGGAGGCGTGCGTCCCCACTCGGCTACGTACACTGTTTATCCTCGACAAGAATATCAATGAGCGGCTCCTAAAATACGAGCATTCTTCACCCCGCGCGCCGCCGCTACCGAGCCGACGGGTCGATTCGCGTCGGCTCGCGCGGCCTTGTTTGTTGTTGTCTTGTCAGGAGTGCGGAAAGTCAGCTTACAGCACACCGCCCGCCACTCTGCTCAGCCATAAAACGACACTACATCTACGCCGCCTGTCTGTGTACTGTATGTGCACACACGCACGCCGTACAGTGTATTATTCTTTGCCTGCGAGGTGTGCCCACTTGTCAGTCAATCTGCTCTCACATCACATGCAGTGTAAATCCATGTACGTCTTTCTCCTTTTACCCCCCTGGAGAACGTTGCGCTATTACAGCAGTGATGTAATGCCGAGAGTCTTTGTGTGCTCTTTTCCTCTTGGCTCGAGATAGCCTTTAATAAATCGGCCCCTTGGCAGCCGCCCAGCCACCAACACAGGGGTGTATAATAAGTTCATTTATTTGTCAACACTGAGCCCACACGATGAGAAAGCGCCTGGCCGTGCATGTTAAAAAGGCAGCGAGGGCCTGCCTTTGCGCCTATCAAAGGGCCCACCTCTTTGATTCCAGCTGGAGGAAAAACGAAAGAAGAAAAATCTCCTTCAGAGCCACGGCATGCCGTTTGCTTTGCAATTCAATATGGCAATATGTTAATTCGCAGGCTGCCTCTGCCCCCTCCCGCTGCCCACTGGCCCAACCCAAAGGTGGCCCAGGAACAGAGGCATGCTTGTGGGGGGAAGGAGAGGAGGTGAGGGTCACTGGAGGCCAGCTCTTTTCTTCCTGGAAAACCTCACAAGGGTCTGGACACAGACTTGAGAGTGATGTGCAGCAGAGATGTCAACACCCCCCACCCCCGCGATGCGCTCCCACCACGCCCACCACCGTCCAGTCTTTTTTTTCCTCGTGGCCTTGTCGCCACTCTGTCCATCCCTCCTTCTTCATCTTCCTCTTTTGCTGTTGACCCCCCGCGCCTCCGCTGTCCAGCCACGCTCTTTGTCCGGCCTGTCTTGCTGAATTGCCATCGGCACACAGGGGGATGGATGCTGTGTCTCTCAATTGGGTGAAATGAGGTGATGACTCCGGACAATGGAGTCACACTCTTCTGCCTTCCATCTCGCCGGCCCGCCACTCCATTAATATGCTAAAAGATAGGAGGGCCGCCAATGCAAACCACCGCCTGTTGCCGCGACAAAGCCTGGAGCATGTGTGTCATTCAGTTAACCCCCCCCCCCCCCCCCCCCCCACCACCACCACCACCCGCCCTCCCAAGAGTGGTCTGTGTGCTTTCCAAAAAGAAAGGTAGAAGTTGAGCAAGACGTACAGAGAGAATAGCGGCGTGAGAGATTATGATCTCTCTCTCTCTCTCTCTCTCTCTCTCTCTCTCTCATGCCCCCCTCCCTCACGCCTTGTATGCCAGTTGCCTTGCCTTTTCGGGCTTCTGGCCCGTTCACAAGCTGTCTCATTTGCATTATGAATGACAGTGAGGGGAGCTAACAAGGTTATTGGTCTTTGAGACGCACGCCTGTGACCACACGTGGAAAAAGGACCTACAGCAGTGAGCATTGGCAGAGGCACTGAGCCTCTTTATTCCTCCCTTTCCAAGCGCTATGGGGCTTTTTCAGCAAGCACACGATTTACTCAGGAGATGGAAGGAAAGGGGCCGGCCTGGGGGAAAGGGAGTGGGGGTTTGGAGGGGAGGGGAGGGAGGGCGGCTGCTTTTCAGCTCCTTTACAAGCCAAGTGAACCCTCATTATCCAGGCTGCTGGTCATTAGCGAGCACTGCATTCAGACTGTGCGCAATAGAAGGATTATTTATCAACTGACTGCTAGATTACCAAATCATACGGTATTGTCTCACCCTGCACTTTTTGTTGTGCATCATATTCATTCAAACCTAAAATTATGAAACGGCACCATCGGAATAAATAATCCTCTGTTAAATAGAGTTGTTTAACGCCTGGCTTAAGGTAACGATGCACGCTTCTTTTTGTACAACTTGTTGAACTCGAAATGCTCGGTCCAAGAAATGCAACTCACCGGGAATCCTCAAATCGCCCACGATATTCTCTGTGCACTAAAAGATACACCAGTCTCTTTTAAATGCCCTTTGAAGGGGGGGGTTTACAAATAAAACCAGATTTTTTTTTCCCCCACATAAATCTTTATTCTGCACAGAAAAGCAGCGTCACTCCCACCTTTACTCACTTAGCTTTTTTCCTCTTCAACAGACTTCAGATTCGCCATGTACCCTCCATCCATGATTGCCACAGGAAGTGTGGGGGCAGCAATCTGCGGCTTACAGCTGGACTCAGTGAACCAATCCCAGTGGGGCGACAGTCTGACAGACCTTCTGGCCAAAATCACAAATACAGAAGTGGTGAGTTATGTTTACAAAACACATTTTAGTCCCATTTTGTCATTGCCCGTGTTTACCTGCGGTTAGGAAAAGATGCCGAGATCTGACCAACGAGTGCTACAGTATTAGAGCACGCTTACGTACTACGGTATGATATCAATATGTTTATTCTTGTAGTTTGCGGTGGTGTACAACCGCTCTGCATCATATTTGGAGGTTCTATTACTTTGGATTGGATGTAGCTTCATAGCCTTAGCAATTGACTACGTCGTGTCTTTTTTACTCATGCCACGGGATCGAATCAAACTAAGAGAACGTTTGTTTCCTGTACATTTGTCAGAAACCTGACTGGTAAGTAAGTGGCAGGTTTTCGTCTGAGTAGGGCCTCCTCATATAAACAATCCTGGGAATGTTGCTGTGGTGGGTTAGACGAGTCCAAACAGCAGCAGGACCTTTAGCGATACCTGGCATTCATCAGGCGGCTGGAAGTCTCAAGTCTCAACGTGCTCTATCTCATTTGCACTTAACAAAACGGAGCATTGGAAGTCAAAATTAATTTTATTTGGACTTTCATGGAGGGCCGTGTTCTGAAATCGACACGTCCACCCTGTATCGGTAAGAACAAGGTCACAGAGACCCAAATCAAGAATGACGTTTGGTTTGCACTAGTTGACTCTGTTGGAACAAGAATTTGTGTGTGCTCACTACACAGGGGGCAGATAGCTGTCGCCCCGACTGGAGTTTGTTCAATCCTGGCCCAAAAGGCTTCTGAGGAGGAGGAAGAGGAGGGGGAGGTGGACCATCAGGCCTGCATGATGACAATCAAGCCTCTCCCACCTCTTCCTTCTGCTCCGTAAAGCATCCCGGCTGGAAAGCATGGCTCCCTCTGGTGTGTTCTGTGTGAAGTCCCACTCGCCAGCTGAGGAAAAACAAATAGTTCGCCCGAACAGCACAGGACCTCAGTGTGTTTAGACTGCACGGTTCAGGACTTGAGGGAATTAAGTTGCTCTATGGCTCTATGATCAACTCCCCACATTCCTGGGTCCAGACAAACCGTGCTTTGCAGCGCAGGCTGGAGGCGAAGCAGAGGGCACCTTTCCTAACTCAACATATATGAGGGACTTAAGTATAAACTGCTTAGGAGCCAGCCAAAAGTAAACATATTGGGTATGTTTTGGTTTGTAAAATTACAAACCAAAATGCAAAGAAATTGCATCGGACCACACAGCGCAAAAGAAAAATGTGAACGTACACTCATTTGTTGAGTATTTATTTTGACAACATTCCAAAGTAGTCATTGAGACGGTCAGAGAGAGTGTTGGCAAAAGCAGATCGTTGGCATTGTCCTATGCCACAACGATGGGTTACCTCGATGACAATTTTGACTGCAGTCACCAGGGCGGTGGTTCAAACCAAACTCCAAACGTACACGTAACGTTCTGTATTTGTATTTGGCCAGCAAGAAGGTATGGCTAAAGCTAGCTCAAGAGCCAGGCCAAGTATGAGGGGAAAGTTTTGCCAACGCTGCCGCTGTTGCCAATGGCATCACGGTTGAGGCCGCCGCCTCCTGGCACCCTGCTGGCATCTGCGGTATCCACAAGTTGCGGTTTTCCAATGGAAATGTGACAAGGCCCAGTCACCACCTCGGGTTGCTGGAAAAATATGTGTCAAGTCATGCACACACACACACACACACACACACACACACACACACACCCGGTGTTCCCAAGCTGTGCTAGGTGGGAATCGGGGACAGCAAAAGCCACCGCAGTGATGCTTTCATGTTCATTCATTAGCCGCCTCTCACTGCTTGGTGCAGTTTGCTACTCCCCGGTGCCCAATCTCCTCCTTGTCTCTCCCCTGAGATTGACCTCTACTTTTAAAGTAACATTGTTTTTCAAATGCCATCTGAGAAGAATGTTGAGCATAGAATAGTGTCTCTAATTTTGTGTCGTGAAAATAGTATTTTTATTATGGTACAGTGATCCCTCGCTATTTCGCGGCTCGTTTATCGCGGCTTCAGTGCATCGCGGATTTTTTCAAACATACAGTCAAACCTCGGTTTTCGAACGTCTCGGTTCTGGACCAATTCGGTTTTCGACCAAAGATTTCGAGTTTTTTATGCTTCGGATGACGAACAAATTTGGGTTCTCGAACAAACTGAGCGCACTTGAATGCACTATTTGACTCCTCTCGCCTTCCTCACACGAGGAAGTGACGCTTCCTCGGGTAGACGAGGAAGTGACACTTCCTCGTGTTGCTTTCCATTGTGAGCAGACGTGTTCAGTAAACATTTTTATTTTAAAAAGAGCGTGGTTTCGGTTTTCGGACAATTTCGGATTTCGAACGGCCTTCTGGAACGGATTATGGACGAAAACCGAGGTTTGACTGTATTCATTCATTTTTTATTTTTTTCATAGACATGGAGTACAGTACCATATACTGTATGTTGCTCTATGTGACTCGCTGTTGTTTTGCTGACTTTCGCAGCTTCTCGCGGACCGTTTGCGGACTTAAAATTATTAATTTTTTTAATATGTTAATTGGTCGCTACTTCGTGGATTTTCGTTTATCGCGGGTGGTTTTGGTCCCCATTAACCGCGATAAATGAGGGATTACTGTATAATAACGGTTTATTCTTGAACTCATATGGACTCGGACCTTTGTGAGTCGGACTTGATTTGGACTTGACAAAGGTGGACTTGAATACAGCTGTGCCCTGACGAGAACGCAATGTTCATGACCCAAACCCTCAGTTACATGTGGCTTTGTTAGTGATGTATCAAGAAAGATGTCATCAGAAAAAAATTCAGTTACCGCACAACAAAGCTGGTCTATCTTGGAGACGCAGATTTCAGTCACTCATTGAAAACTATTTCCCTTTTTCTTCCAGTTTTAATGACTTTTGAGGACTGGGTAGCCAAGCGCTGTAGTTTGCGATAGTTGCAGAATGGCTGTCACCGCAGCAAGCGAAATGTGTTTATTTTGGAAGATCAATGCTTCACAAAGTGAGCTGTTTGGGGCCACATAAAAACGACTGATTCTATAGTTAGGATTTCCACTGTCAGCCTCTTTCTGGAAGATTCTTGAGATAAGTGTGTCGTGTGTTGTGTGTGTTCGCTCCAGCTCTGACCATCCAGCCTTGTGTGGTACATTCGGCACTTGAAACGCATTCCGTGGCTTCACACATTTCTTCCTTTTGGTTTTGTCTGTCTGCATGACTTCCCCCTGCTGCTCGTGTCACAAAGGCCGCCCAGGAATAATGTGCTCGCCTTGTCACACAGACAGATTGTTGCAATATGATGAATGCTTGAGGACTGTAACAACATGGCGGGAATATGAGACCATCATGTGCTGTCCAGGTTGAGGCAGCGCCACACGACGCTTCCCTAGTGCGCTCTATCTTCAGAGGCCTCGGTCACTGTTGGTCGTCTCGATGAAAGCACTCTGGCCTTCCCTGAAAAGTCAGTAGTCACACGCTGAAGTCATTAGACTTTCTCAAATAAAACCTATAAGGCTTGGCAAGTCATTGGACTTGCCGCTCTAGAGTGCTGCGGACACTGTGAGAGTGTCCTATTCGAAGTGAAGGCGTGCATTCTTGCGGTAAAACACAGGCAGTTGCTTTACGTGTTTGGAGCTTTGTTTAATAGACTCACAGGAATTGAGATTTTATTACCATTGAGGCATGTTGGTTGCTGCATCGGGTATGTTTGTGCAGACGGCTATGTTAGTGGTCCCCTCAGAGGATGGACGCTAGTCGGGTTATCTTCATATCGGACCGAGTCCAAATCAAATCCATATTCCTGGATTTTTAACCACAAGTCTTGACGAAATAAGATTCAGTGGTGGCAATGAAGTCAAGCTGCTCCTAAATCTGCAACAAGAAAATAACCCTCAATCGGCATAAATAAAGTACGACTATAATTCATCAACGCGTCTCATGCATGTTTTAGCCTGTAATCTATTGTGCCGTTTGACTTTTGACACCGTGACCTTTTGTCAGTGAGCCATGTGCAGCTCCCGAAGAGCAACTCTGTTCTGAGTTATGTGTTGCTTCTGCCTGGCCTGGCGGCATCTGAAGCTAGAACACTGGCTTTTCAGGTTTAAATTAGCTGCAGCCTTCTTAAAAAGAAAAAGAAAAAAAAAAGAAGAAGAAAAGAAAAAAGTGGTGCACTCCATTTTAGGTACAATGAACACAAGGAGCTTTTTTGTTTGTTTGTTGACACAGCTAGAAGGTAGTGTTCGCCATTAGTGCACTCAATTGTGAACAAATGCTCCTGCAGCACTGTCAATACAACATCTGTGGGATTCTTCTGCTAACAATCAATTCAACAGTCAGCACTAGCACCCCCCTCTTTAGAGTTCGTCAGCCCTCCCCCTCCCGTCCGTCCCCACTGTGGACCAGCCATCACAGACGGATATGAGGGCTCAGTACTGTTGAGAGGCTCCTCTCCCAGGTGGATTCTCACATTGCTTGAGCGCCTTTGATGGTGAAAGGCGAACCGAACGGGTCTCCCATGGATCCCCGCAGGCAGGCAGGCAGGCAGGCAGGCAGGCAGGCAGGCACAAGGACTGGCTCTCGTTAAAAAGGCACCACCGTTGTGCTCCCACAGGAGGTGGATGTAATTAACATAGCTTTGGTAGTACCTGTGTTTTCAGACGTCCTTGTCAAGGCTACCTCTGTTTTCTGAAGGCTCGAGAATGGCTGAGGAACTGGCGAATAGCTGGGTGTATGGTTGGGGAAGAAGGCAGGCAGGCGCAGGTGTGTACGTGTGCGGCACTGGAGGGTCGGAGTTTCGTGCACAACCCCGGTGGGCTGACGTAATGCTTGCATCTGCATCGTGTCCGCCCCTCAGCCCCACTGCTTGTGGGAGTTGCTGGGAAGTCTGTGATCATTTATAATGTCTGGCATACCCCCCGCCCTCCCAAATTCTTGTCATTCACAAAGATAGTTGTGGAGGCCAATTTTCTCCCTGGGCAACACTGGCACAATAGCTGGAAGTGGTACAGTTTGTGAAGCTAAATCTTTGGTTTCCAGTCAACCTGGATGGAGCATGGATCTGTCCCACTAGTATTATTATACTATTGAGCATTTTTGACCCTAAAGCAGGGATGGGCCACTGAAACGATGGAGGGGTACACCATTTTTTGGATAGGATCATGCACTTCCGAGCCAGAAGTGTGACAAAAATGCCATTTTAAATACAGAGAAAGGTTGTGCATGTCTGTTGTTTTTTTCTTCAAGCAATGTACAGAATAATAGTCTCTTAATATGTATTCATACTCAAATGCATATAAAGATCCACTCCTCAACGATGAAGGTTTTGAAGCAAAAATGCGCGCATATATATATGACTCACTTGCATAAAAATTCCCATTGAAAGGTGGCACACAAACCAACATGAAGTGCAAGACCTTAATTTGGGCACACTTTCACAAAAAAAAAAAAAGACTTTTAATATTATACTACCATATGTTCATCCCGCATGTCATGCAAAATCTCCAAATTAATAGGCTGGCTCACTCACCTGTGCACCAGTGCAGTTTAGGACAGTAAAATTTATACCTATCGGGTCCCCTCTGCATCACCGGTGATAATCACAATAGCCGCGTATCCACTTTAGCCACTATTGAGTATTGAATATGCCGTGTTTTTGGAGGACACAAATTTAGTAACTGCTCATACACTTCAAACAAACTCTCAACAGTTCTTGTGGGGTGTTTGGGGATTGCCGTGTGTGTGCTCTTAGTCTTCGGTGTTGTAATGGCAACTTAGGTTGAAATCTTTGATGGCTGATAGCATCTCGAAGCAAATTCGGTAGAAATTCAGTGACAAAATAATCTTCTTCCTATTTTACACAATTTCCTTGACCTAATTTTGACAGGACCTGATCCTCTCTGAAGACCAAGTACTGTCTTGAGCGATGTCTGCAATCTATTGGTTGACACCGTTGTTACAAATTAAAACTGATCAGCGATTTGAACAACAGATTTGTTTTTCCTGTAAGAGAAAAACAAATCCTTCATTTTTTGATAATTATTCGAGGGCCACTTTGAGTCCTCATGCGGCTTCTGGGTTGCCAGTTCAGTTGCGAATCCCTTTTTGTTTTTTTTTTTGTCTGAGCAACTCTACATTTGCTCATGTTCAGCCATTTGGAAATAAGATGAATACATTCTAGTCAGATATAGTGATATGAATGTGATTGATCTGAAAACAAAATAAACTGCAGCTATTGGGGCAGAATTTTAAAAACAGAATGTGGTTCGAGATTCTAAAAACCTCTGATCGACATGATCGTTCTTTGCTTTGTCAACCCAATTCTAAATGTGCGTGTCTCTCTTGTGACATTACAGGATGTCCTCAAAGAGTGCCAGGAGCAGATCGAACGTGTGTTAGAGAGCAGCCTGCGCGAGGGCCGGAAGCAACAGCAACAGCAGCAGCAGAGTCAGAGAGGCACGAGCAGTAAAGGCCTGGAAGAGCTGGATCAGTCCTCCACCCCGACAGACGTCCGTGACATCAACTTGTGAACCAGAGGAGGGCCTCACCGTGCAGGATTTACAACGACAGCAACAAAAAAAAATATGAATCATGAAAAAAAAACCTTTCAGAAAAAAAAGAACAAAAAAAAAAATGCTAAAAACACAAGCCCTTTAAAAGAAAAAGAACAATGCTTGATAGTTTTTTGTAGATTTTTCTGTTCAAGATATAAAAAAAAAAACACCTGCCCACGAAATCTACATTTTATTTTTTAATCTAAAAGCAACAGATATGGGGCACGATACAGCTCCATGGTGCCTTGGATATACAGAAGGGAAACCAATCATATTTGCATTCTGCCTTTGATTGTATAGAATGATCATTAAGTTATATTGTAACCATAGCTGGTTGGCAGAAAGTTGCATTCGTGGGAGCAAAGTATGGGCTTAGGTTTTTTTTTGGGGGGGGGGGGTTTTGGTTGTTGTTTTGTTTGTTTTTCTCACTCTCTATTTCGATATATATTCATGTTATCTTCTGACCATCAGTGAGATGTAGAGAGGAAGCCTCGACAACAGTATGCGTTACGCTGGTGGGTCCCAAATCCAGGGATGCGACAGGATCATTTGAATCATCATTAGTAGTTGTAGTAATTATTATTAGCCGTAATATTATTGGACATATTTTGAGTAGTCAAGATCAATAAGCTCCTTTGTCAGGCTGCTTGTATGTGTGGGTCAGTTAGTGGATTCGGCGTGCCTCAGCATGTGCGTGTGTATATGTGTGCGCAGTCCGAATGGGATCCTGTATCGAAAATTAGCAGTAAACATTCTAAGGCGCGAGGCACTTACAATGTTAGAAGACGATGGAGCAGGCTGAGGTTACACACTTTGTCTATTCGTATAACATCTATGCTATGTCACTGCCTTCATTCATTGGCAGTGTATCGAGGTCTGTTGTTGGCCAGCAATCAACTGCTGCATGGGCTATGAATGAGACGTAGTTTATTTGAGCGGAGGGACCTTCACTTCACTCAGAGCCCTTTCTTCAAGCATGTTTCAAAAGTCTTTCATAACCTCAGCCTCACAGGTCAGGCGAGACGTTTTGTTGTATTACTGCCATTCTCTTCATGATATATGACCACATCTTGTCACGTGGTGTTACGATGTTGCGTTTCCTTTTGTCAATGGAGGATTTGGGAGTGCAGAACTCTCCAGCACGAAGCGTTTTGGAGCACATTTGAACAGCGAAGAGGACAATGCCTCAAAAGACAGGAGGACGGGGTGGGGGTGGGCGACAGGTTTGGGCGGGGGGGGGGGTACTCCTGTGTTCATTAGAAGGGAGGCCACAGGGTGTGGAAAGAATGAGAAAAGACAGTTTGGATGGATGATTGAAATCGAATGGATGAGGGGTGTCGCGACGCGGGATGCCTGCTGCTGATGTATACAGCCAGTGGCTGAATGATGAGTAAAGCGCCTGATTGAGGTTCGAGAGCAGGATAAGAAGGTGGAATTCAAATTCTCTTCACGGAGGTGTACGATAACACAGGTAATTGAGTTGAATTTCGGAAAAAAAAAAAAGAATGGTTTCCATTTACATGAATGCTAAATGAGGAACTAAGGCTACCCGATCGTATGAGGATGAGTTTCCTTTTTGTTCCTTGGAGGAGTACAAGATATTGTCAATGCATCTGGAGTCCCGCATAGGGCCGTGTTCAGCTCCTATCCGATTTCAATGGCAAAGCACTTTGAGAACATGCTCCCCAGGAGATAACGTCAAAATGAATTGGTCGGTGATTTGGAGGTGGATGGGTGTTTCATTTGACTTTTTATTTGTATCCTTTCCTTTGGTTTACTTTGTAGGGCTGGTTTCCCAATCACCCCCTCATGTCAAGCAACAGTCACATAAAACGGGGCATTCCAATCAAAACCAACATTCCGATTCAAGCAAAGACCAACTTGACCCAAGGAGCCTGTCCATGTCCAAGGATTGGAACAAAAAACAAAAGGCCAAGACACACAGTTCCCTCATCTGTGGCTTTCCTTTACACTGTCATGATTTTTTTTTTACTTGAATATTTCTTTCTATTTATCTGCATCACAGCCACAGTCGTGTCACACAGGGCGGCGCCCGGGTGCTCGGGTGGTCGTAACATCCAATATTTGCACATGTTCTACAGAGGCCAATGATTTTTTTTTTTTTTTTTTTTTTTAAGTTTCCAAACCACCGCAAGTGATGTGTGTATTAGTGGCTGTTCACTTTCTATGGTGCTGGCTTGAAATTGCAGAAATGTTCGACAACATTGTGTGAGGCTATGCGACGTGTCATTCAGTCCTCTTTGAGCTTTGCTGCTTCGAATAATCGACGAGGGGGTTCATCAGGCAGAGAGACACGACCGTGTTTTTCGTTTTTGGACTTTCACGTGTGCTTGAGTTTTTGTTTGTTTCCATGAGCGACATTGCTTGTTGTCAGACTGAAGAAAATGTGGGGATGTTTTTGTTTTGATTTTGATTTTGGCAATTTGATTTTGCCAAAACATCCCGTTTTGAGAAAATTGCCCTCCTTCATTTTGCCTCTGCCGGATGTAAGCTCTCACCCAAACTTAATGTCTTTCCTGCAATGTCTTGTTGCGTGTGTTATATATTAAGACCACACTTTCAATTTGTGTTTGATATATTTTATGGGGTGACCAGACCCACAAAAGGGTTTTTGTTTTCTTTCTAAGATTTAGAGATACTGTATTCCAAAGTGAAGAGAGGACAGAGGAGGTGTGAAGACATCAAGAAAAAAAAAATGTCAATATTTTTATTGAGTTATTGTTGTCTTTTTGCGCTGCTAAAAGCTATGAATTTGTTTCATTTATACAAAATAACATTACAGAGTTGTGATGTGTCACTTGAGTGTGCTGCTATTTTATAAACATTTGTATTATAATATAATTATTTTACTGCTTAAGAGATAAATTCAGAAAAACGAAGTAGAAGGTGATAGAAGAACATGAAATGAGTATTCGACTGGAAATGTTCTTTGTACAGTTTGATGTTTTGCTTAGATAGCATGTCTCCTTTACCCCCTTTTTGAATCTATTTTGCTCTTTTTCTTCAGTCACATTCTGCAATGGTGGTATATGTCCTGTACCTCAGGATTACTGGCTACATACAAAATAATCATACAAACCAACCAATCCATCATCGATACCTCTGCAGTTAGGGAGCCTGGACTAGAATAGAAAACAACAAATTTGCATTTTGTGGATGAGCCGCTGTTTGCCTTCCACTTGGACATACTGGAGGGGAGGGGGGTCCTCAACATTTCTGGGGGTGTTCTAGCATCTTTTGCTCATGTTGGTGCTACATCTGACATGTTGTGGGTGACAGAGGTTACAACAGCGTTGCTATGATGGCCAAAGTACACTTGTTGCTTTATTCACTCACAATCACCCTGAACGTCCGCCAATATGGATTCCCAATGCGGGAGTGACATATTTTGGGCTGAAATCGGAGATAATGTGCGTGTGCTTGTGTGGGGGCGTGCGTGTGTGCGTGTGTGTATTACACTTGTCATTTCGACCCATAAATATTGTGATATCTGGAAGTTTGAGTGGAGCACATTTCCCTTTGACTCGTCCCCCTCCCAACGAGATCCCCTATCATGTACCTCAACTGTCTGTTGCACAACCTCTGTTCAATAAACTTCTGCTTTAAAGGGTGTGACACCACATCAGTTCACTGCTCTTTTCCTTGCCTCGCTTCCTTTTTACAAACATGTTTCCTGAGCTGTGCGTGTGTGTGTGTGTGCGCGCGCGTGTGCAATAGTTGAGCATACAGCACTGCAAAGTAAGTACAGTTCAGCAGTCGCCGTAAATTACTTGAAAGTGAACATGTGACGTTTTGACCCTGGCAGAGCGGCTGGAAACACCTTCAAGAAAACGGATGCGTAAATAGAATTTCAATACATGTGTGTATATACACACAGACACAGTATATCCATTTTCTGATCCGCTTATCCTCACGAGGATCGCGGCCATAGGCAGGGTACACTCTGAACTGGTTGGCAGCCAATCGCAGAGCACACACAGACAAAACAACCATTCACATTCACATCTAGGGACAATTTGGAGTATTCCAATAACCTGCCATGCATGTTTTGGGAATAACGGAGGAAGCTGGAGTACCCACAGAAAACCCACGCGGGCACAGGGAAAACATGTAAACGCCACACAGGAAGGCCGGGGTCTGGAATCGAAGCCTGTGAGGCGGATTTGCTAACCAGTCGACCACTGTGCCGCCATACATATATACTGTATACAGTATTTATATATAAAATGAAAAGCAGTTTGAAAACAACGGCACCTGTAACAGTGTCTGTAGACCAGGGGTGCCAAATTCAATGTTGTCATGGGCCACTTAGTAGTGAGGGTATTCCTTTAACTGTCAACCTAAATTGCCTCATATTTCATAAACACAGCAAATTGAAAAGTTTAGTAGTCGGGGGTCATTTTTGTTCAAATATTATTACACTTATTTTAAACGATTGAGATGGGTTCCAAAAATGCTTGCAATATCCGAACGCTTTTAAAAGTGAAGACAATTTACAATTTTGATACAGTATTTTAGCTAGAAACAAAATTGCTTTGACGGGCCACATAAAATGATGTAGCGGGCCTTGAGATTGACACCTGTGCTGTAGACCCACTGACAAAATTAGGTACACCCACAATTGCGTTTCATAAATATACCAATAATTGGTATTATATTAACTATACAAGGTCTCAATCATCTTCAGCATCATCTTGAGAAACGTTCAATCCTTGGTTCTTTCTTTCCATTCTTCCTTCCATCTCTACTCCTGTTCTCCCATCCTTCATTTAATCAATTCACTTTTATCCTTTTTACCTTCTCTCATTTTTTTCTTCCTTACATTCATTCTTCCTTCCACTCTTTCCAATCATAAAAGCTTTTGTTCCCTCACTTCCTTTTTCCCCTTCCATGTTACCTTCCAAGCTTCATTCCATCCTTTCCTCTCTCCCCCATTTCATACTTCCACTGTTTTCCTTCACTCATTTCTTTTTTCCTTTAATATACAATAGCCTTCTTTCCTTCCATCAAAATTGAGAATATTAATGGCTGGCTGGCTGGATGGATGGATGGCTGGATGGATAACACTGAGGAACACAGTTTTTGTTGAGTTAGGTCTGACAGCTGTTTTGGTTTCTGTTTGCAGATATTGATAGTACTGACCTATTAGGAGATGGCAACTGCCTGTCTCAGTTGTGACTTCACAAACAAATTGCCATGGAGCTGCAGCTGAGTCCAATCATAATAAACTGGCAAGTTTACAACAGCAAATCAACGGAATTTTGCTTGTCTGGTAAACTGTACAGAAAAGAAATTGACGGGCTAAAAAATAAAATGAAGGCAATTTTGTCATCAGCATGCCAGTTTCAGTTTTAATCAGCATAAATCGAACGAAATAGAATTAGTTTCCCCCCCCCCCAAAAAAAAGTATTTATTATTATTTTATTTATTTTTTACATATTCTACGACCAAAAATTGTAATCCATCGCTTGCGAATGTACATTGACGGTTTCAGAAAATGAAAAAAAAGGAGCACTGCCTTTACCGTAATTGTGGCAAAACGACGCTCTCCAAAATCAATGTGCGTACATGTTATCGACAGTATGCGTGACGTTGGGGGTTACCGGGAAGTAGAGTAGTCGACATGTTTTTGTGGCTGTGAAACTGAGGTCATAACGTGTTGAAAGCAGCTCATAATTGAAACAGAAGGCTTTTTGCTTCGTGGACGGTCTCCAGGAAATGAAGGCGTTCACGTTCGGCTTGACATTTGTTCGACAGTAAGTGCAGCAGCGCATACAGCCACACTCTTATCTGTCAACTTTGCTCATAACATAGACACGAGCTAGCAAATCTGACGTCGAACCCACACTGCTCGCAACAAATGTATTTAATACATCATGCCTTGAATTGGCTGCTCGATGACTGTGTAATATACCAGAGTGACCGGCAGAGTGCACAATAAATCATAAGCCTATCTCGGTATCGCAGTATTCACTTCCGCCCTAAATAGATTGCGTGTGGTTTACACAGGTGGAAGCACTTGCTTTAAATAAAACGTTGCTATAAACAGAATTAATGTCGTCCAACTCAAAGCCATATACATAATATTTCTTACCTAAAACCTCATTGTGTTCTGATAGCCAGCGAAGTAACCCAGTTTGACGTAAATGGAAACGCACTGCAGTCCACCAACGATAACAACGGGGGGGGGGATGAGTAATAATTTCTATCAAAACATTTCTAGGTCATGGGTTTAAAACAGTCAAATGAAAACTGAATAAATGGTCTTCGTACGTTTGAGAATTATATGTCTTCTTGACTATACCAAGGGACTACAGATGGAAACTAACCGACAGCTGTTACTTGACATATTTACATGTAATACTTGTTTGTAAAAAATGTGCCCTGTCCCATCCATCCACCCTTTTTCAACACCGCTTATCCTGAACAAGGCCGCAGGGAGTTGCTGGGGGCTATCCCAGCTCACTTTGGGCGGAAGGCAGACTACACCCTGAACTGGTCGCCAGCCAGTCTCGGGGCATATGCACTGTCCCTTCTAAATGAAATCAATACAATAAAATTAAAACCACAATGAAAGGGACTAGCCAAAAGCCAAACAAGTATGATGAGTGTGCCATCTGTTTAGTGGTAGCTATTTACCTTCCTGTGTGATATGTTGGATAATATAGTAACGTATTTCTTACAGTGGAGAAACAAAGTTCAATAAGGAGGGCCTGCTTCAAGGTAAGGTATTTTTTTTTTTTTTTAAAAGACGCAAAGGTTGTATTTTCTTTTCTGTTACTTTATTGTGTTCTGTCCGTCTTGAATCCAGGCCAGACTATAGACTGTCCGTTGTCTGAAGTGGGACTGCAGCAGGCTGAGGCTGCAGGTCGCTACCTGAAGGATGTCAAGTTCTCCAACCTGTTTGTCAGTGACATGCTGCGAGCGCGACAGGTTTGATGTTTTCTAATTACAATAGGAGCGAGAGAGAAAGAGATGTCTCCTTGCGAAAGGAAAAATGACTCATTGGAAACAAAGGCCAAACACAGTCTGATCTGCAAGGCTGGTTAGAGCCTATTTTTCCCGGAGGAAAATAATGGAAGCAGAATTAATCAGATCCAGATTAAAACCGTTATTCACTTGCAAAGCACATCAAGTCACATTTTAACATCAGTGGAAAAATTGTTAGCACATCTGCCTCACAGTTCTAAGGTTTAAGGTTCAAATCTCTGCTGTGCCATTTGTGTGTGCATGTTAAACGATGACCCTTTTCAAAGGTGTTGATTGAATAACTTGTGTGCAGGCGGCGTGGGCTCAACTCCCACGTAATGTAAGTGGGAAAGTTAGTCCGTCTCTCTATCTACCCCGGGATTGACAGCTTCCCGTAACACAGAACAGGATCAGCGTTATCAAAAACCGGATGGATAAATGCTGCTCTTCCTTTTGCAGACTGCCGAAACCATGGTGAAACACAACAGTAGTTGTGCTGGTCTACAGCTGGTGTGTGACCCTCTACTCAAGGAGAAAGTCAGTCAAATCGAAGCTTCCTTACACACGTGCAGAAGCGATTCCTGTCTTCTAATCATCAGATAAAGCACTTACCGGTAGTTTTTGCGTTTGTTTGTTTTTTTGTTTTTTTTCAGAGCTTTGGGATAGCAGAGGGGAAGCGATTGCAAGAAGCGAAAGATATGGCCAGAGCTGCCGGTCAGTCTTTGGCGGTTTTCACGCCTCCTCAAGGAGAGACTCAAGAGCAGGTGAGGCTCTGAATATGTAAAATGCTAACAAAGCGCAACAAAGCTTGATCTGTAAAATAAAGGACACGATCCAGGAGAATATGACTTCTCCAAAAATTTCTCATCACATCTTAACTTTTGGAGCAGAACCAGTGTTGTTGTGAATTCTATGCTGGTTTGCAAATATTCCTTGATTCAACCCAATGCAGACAAACGTTTGATATTCAAACATTATTTGATCGTAGCAGTTATTTGATATTTGCATTGTGATGCTTCATTTGTGGTTCCTCTGCCAAATATTTTATAATGGATGCACAAATATACATTGCCTGCCAAATGAGGGTATAGCTAGTATTAATTCCTTGATAGTTGCCATGTTGATGGTTTCTATGTGATTGGAGCTATTCAAGTCTACGTTTTACAGAACATCACCATTTGTATGATGCATTTTTCGAATTGTATTTTGTAATTTGATCCTCCTGCATCCGATATCAGAATCAGGTTATTTTATGAACCCCCTGGGGATCCATTAAAAAGTCACACGAACCAGTCAAATGAAGCCTTTCCAAGAGAAAAAACATCAGTCTGACATTTATCAAGGTTCTTAGAGTTGTATGTCTTCTTTGTAAAGTGTCCTTGAGTGTTTTGAAAGGCGCTTTTAAATGAAATGTATTATTATTATTATTTGTTATTTGATATCCCAGGTTTAGAATCATCTTTATTGGTCAATTTTAATCAGAATCATCTTTATTGGCCAAGTATGCAGAACACACAAGGAATTTGTGTTCGACTTAAAAGTAGCAGTAATTGTGGTACATCTTTAGGTGTGCAACTACACAGAAAGTCCTGGAGCACTTTAAAGTGTCTGGTTCTGTGGTATATTGATCAACGATAATTGTTCAAGCATTTCGAGAGCTGCAGCTACAATGACCATTGCGGTAATACTGTTTCACAGAGGTGTGCAAAAATGCAACGTTACTAGATTTGAGTTACTGTTTAGGGAGTTAATGGCGAGAAGGAAGAAGCTGTTTGAATTTGTGCTGGTTTTGGTGAGCATAGTTCGATAGCGTTGTCTGAGGGGAGTATCTGGAAAAGGCAGTGGGCAGGGTGTGGGTGGTACAGTAGGATTTTCCGTGCCCTTGTCTTGGTTCTTGCGGTGTGCAAGTCCTCGAGAGTAGGTTGGTCAGTGCCAATGATTTTTTTCCGCAGTCCTAATTGTCCGTTGCAGTCAGATTTTGTCCTTTTTTGTGGCGGCCCCAAGCCAGAATTTGATAAAGGAACACAGGATTGATTTGATGACTGCTGTGTAGAACTGTTTCAGCAGCTCCCGTGGCAAGCCGTGCTTCCTCAGCAGCCTCAGGAAGTACATCCTCTGCTGGGCCTTTTTCAGGATGGAGTTAATGTTGGCCTCCCACTTCATGTCCTGAGAGACTGTGAATCCCAGGAACTTGAAGGTCTGGAACGGTTGACACGGGGCAGGTGGAAAGTATGAGGGGCAGCTGTGGCTAAGGATGTTTCCTGAAGTCCACAAACATCTCTACACGATGATCTTTTAATAGCTTAGAAAAATGATATTGCAGCCATATTTTAGCCATAATAGCTTTGCCGACTTCCTTGCGAAACACGAATAAAGCTTTTGGAAGTCATAGGGGTTGCTTTTCTTAGAATATAAATCCAAAGCCAATTAAATTGCTTCCGCATTTCACGATTTGTTGTATCGGCCCTCCTTCTTTTTCAGTTTTGTGTAATGTAATTGTTACTGCTCATTAAACCAATAAAGAAGGAATATGAATTGCAAACATGAAACCTGAAGCAGCAAAGCTGGCAAAACACAAAATTGGAGTCTCTGCCAAATGCTTTGGGTCCAACCAAAGCAGATGAAATTACTGCTGGGCACAAAGTACGCCACTAGAGGGCAGGACATACCAGGAGAACCGCTGAGTGTGTCCTGTCCTGGACTCTGCCGCAAGGGGGGAAAAGTGAGGTGGTTTTTGCGTCCATATGCTTGAATGGCATCTTGTGATCATCCGCCTTAGTCTGAGAGTGGCTCTGATTAGAAAGTCACCACTTGCTTCTATTTGTGTTCGAGGCTGTGTGGGTGTGAGTGCGCATGATTGGGATGTTCCATTTCAGAAATGTGTTGCCTCTATTCATCTTCTACTTTCGGGAGTTGACTCGGCTCCATCACAGCATGGGAAGAGCACATGACTATGAGGATGATGATGAGAACGGCGGCCAAAGATAGATTTGAGCCTCATAGTCAGCGCCTGGCGGCTCCGTCGTTGCATCAGGATTCCAATGCACTCGCTGTCTTCAATTTGGTCAGTCAGATAGAAACCAGATTGTGGGGCGGGGGCTGCTATTAGCACCACAGTGTCAAACCAGTTTTCATTGGGGCCACATCGGAGAAGTGGTTGGTTGCACTCAGGGCCTGACTTGGGATGCCAAAGCGATATAATGCTATGCCAAAAAGCACGCCTTGTTACTTGAGGCACTGGCGGACGCGTAGGGGTGGCGGCTCAGGAGATCCATTTACATCCAAATCACGGTGTAGGAATTCATTAAAACAGTTTGGATATAGGTCTCCCACTTTTTAAGGGACACAAGCAATGGGAGAAATTAACAATCAAAATTCAAACTTTGACTCTTTGATACTTGGTTGCAAATTCTTTGCCGTCAATTACAGCCTAAAGTCTGCAATGTCAAGACATCACCAGATGCTGGATTTCATCCCTGGTGATGCTCTGCCAGGCTTCTACTGCAAGTATCTTAATTTCTTGCTTGGTCTTGGAGCCTTTCCCCATCATTTTAAAAAGTGAAATTCAGACTCAGTTGGACGCAGGTCAGGTTGACTTGGCCATTGGTTGCTTTCGCAGTATACTTTCGGTCATTGTCCGTCTGTATTGGGGCGCACTATTTGATAACTTTTGTAGCATTTCGCTGAGGATGAGTAGATAACATCGCCCAAAACACTTCAAAATTCATGATGCTACTTTTATCAGCAGCTGAATCATCACTAAATACAAGGGGCGAGTTCCATTGACACAAATTATTGTCCACATACAGTGAAACTCCTCTACAACAAAACCAACATGTGCGAAAATACCCCCTAGTGTGAAAAAATCTAAGTACAGTCAAACCTCGGTTTTCGAACGTCTCGGTTCTCGACCAATTCGGTTTTCGACCCAAAATGTCAAGTTTTTTATGCCTCGGATGACGAACAAATTTCTCGAACAAACTGAGCGCACTTGAATGCACCATTTGACTCCTCTCGCCTTCCTTACACGAGGAAGTGACGCTTCCTCGGATAGACGAGGAAGTGACGCTTCCTCGGATAGACGAGGAAGTGACGCTTCCTCGTGTTGCTTTCCATTGTGAGCAGACGTGTTCAGTAAACATTTTTATTTTAAAAAGAGCGTGGTTTCGGTTTTCGAACAGCCTTCTGGAACGGGTTATGGACGAAAACCGAGGTTTGACTGTACATTAAAGCCATTCCCTGTTATTTGCTTCCCCCTACAATGAAAATTCCCACTGTTGCATGATACAAAATCCTTTCTCCACCCTCGCACTGAGGTTCACTACAACGAAAACAAGCCTTCCGCAAAAGTCTAATCCATCCTCAGCCTACAGCGACTCCTACAGCTTAGCTCGGAAACGGCAACAGCAACCACCACACTGGTTTACACATGCACAGTAGAACAGGAAGTATTTGTTATTGTTAGCACGTGGTTAGAAATGTCACTAGTAGTTTCAGATACTGCACGAACGTTGCATTTCTTGCTATAAAATGGCTACAAAACGGACCTTTGCAGACTAAAGCTCGTCACACCGAGTTAAGAAAAGAAAAGCTTTAACACTTAAAGACTGGATAAAAGTAATAAAGATGAAAGATGGAGGAAGCAAAGTAAAAGACATTGTGCAAGAAATTGATGCAAGTGAAAGTGAATGCTGATCGTAAACTTTGCTATTTCTTTCCCTCTTTTTTTTTTCTTTCTACACTGTCTATATCAGGGGTGGGCAATCCCAGTCCTGGAGGGCCGCTGTCCTGCATGTTTTCCAAGTCTCCCTGTTGCTACACACCTGATTTGAATGATCAGATTATCAGTAAGCTCTGACGAGGCCTGATATTGAACCTGTTCATTGGAATCAGGTGTGTTGCAACAGGGAGACTTGGAAAACATGCAGGACAGCGGCCCTCCAGGAGTGGGATTGCCCACCCCTGGTCTATATGAAGTGTCAAATAAGTGATTGCTCATACTTATGCGCTATTGGAATAAAAATGAAAAGTACACATGTATGTTTTTTGTGTGTGTTTGTGTTTACGTCTGAGATAAAATTTGCTGTAGTGAAATGTCCCCTGTTGTGAAAAATCTCTGGCTGCAAACATGATTTCGTTGTAGAGGAGTTCTACTGTATGGTGTTCTACTTTGGAGTCTTCCCTTCATATGTTAAATGGGTTCATTTGTGCGTACGTGTGTGTGTGTGTATATATATATATATATATATATATATATATATATATATATATATATATATATTGTTGGGGGACAGAGTCGGCCTTACTCTTCCTCCGCGTGTTCGTTAATTTCAGACAATGAGGATGTTGGTTATTCAAATACAGGCTGGAGCCAATGAACAGTACCTTCGAAGGTTTTATTTGCAGAATATTCTGGGCACCCGCGGTCTACAGACAATGGCTCTGGATCACGAGTACGAAGGTGTAAGAGATTCACAACACATTTATATCGTCAGGGGCGGTACCGAAACTTATGACGTGGCATCGGACTCCTAAACTCATCAGCTTGTATCAACTGGTGCTTTCCGAAGTTCTGTGTGTCTCCACATTGTCTCCACTAAGGAAGAACTGATATCATCAACACCATTTACCATGCTTGTACAATTACTTTGCCCTGCGTGCAGCGTCCACGCAGTAACTTGCAGATTCCCCATTTGTACGCCAATTTTCACATGACATTAGTAGTCTTGACTCCTGGTCGTTATTTTTCAAAAGTCATGCACAGTAGGTTGTGATGGAATAAATCCCGCTTACTGATGATGGTTCAGTTGCCATTCAAGCTTTGTGTTCCGAGTTCATGATAATATTACCAGTTGAATAATATTAAACATGAAATTCCCAATTCTTGCCTGCCCGTTATTTAAGAAACTCTTCGCCGAAACAGACGTCCTTGAAAACCTCCTTGTTAATTTATCCGCATGAAAGTAACACATGCACTACAAATCCTAACACTTGATAACCTTTCCTACTTTGGAGTCTTCCCTTCACATGTTTTTGTCTCATCGGCCAACAGGATGTTGTTCCACAAGTGTAAAGGCTTTTTTTTTTTTTTTATGTTCGTGCAATTCTGGCCTTCCTGTTTCTCAGGCCCACTAATGGTTGATGGCTTGTGTTGAAGTCTTGTTTCGATTGTTGTCTTTGACACACATACACGTATGTACCTCCTGCAGAGTGTCAGATGAAGGGCTTTTCCTTAACTTTTGGTGGGTGGGGGTCTTCATTCATCCACATCACCTATAAAAACAAATGTTTTGTTCTGTGTTCAGGTGAAGCAGCGTGTCAAAGAGTTTTGGCTCAAAATGGTCCACCAAGTCGGGCACCAACACTGGGCCAACGGAGGTGACGATGAGCGCTCTTCGGCACCTCGCGTGGAAGGAGAAGAGGCGCGCGACCTCTCCGCCCATGCCCTGGTGGTCTCTCACGGGGCCTACTTGTGCACGACCATGCGCTTCCTCGTGGACGATTTACACTGCCCCATACCCGAAGGCTGCAACAGAGCACGCATGTTCTCTCTGAGTCCAAACGCCGGCGTGAGTCGCTTTGTGCTCACCTTGGCCAAAGAGGACGACGCTTTCAAAGTGTCTCAGATTCGATGCTTGTTTGTCAACAAGGGAGATCATGTGAAAACAGAGCAGGACGGATCTTCATTTAAAATAGCCGACACACGATAGAAAAGTCATGTCAACACCTTTTAGTATTAAGGCCACGCTGAAAAGAAGCAATTTTTGAGAAAAGAAGTCTTGAATGTTTATAAAGAGTTCCCACAGATCTTTTTGGCTTCGGCAACATTAAAGTGAAGAAATTTATTTCTCATCGTAATGTTTTTTTGTTTTTGTTTTGCCTTTTCAGTGTGGCACGGATTAGTCAAAAAGTCACTCTTTCCCATTCAACTCCTCTTAACTTGACTAAATCCATCTTGGTTGGGTGCCGAGAAATGAAAAGTGAAGGCCAGGCCGAGTGATTTTCTTATTGAGGAGTTGTTTTATGTCCCAAGACATTTGTCCATATGATGTCCTGTGAATGTTGAGCAGCCTGCACCCTTTTCATCATTTCACTGTTTCATTGAAGACTTGAGCCATGGCTTGATGATTTAATAGTAGAGTAAGCATTGGCGGAGCCGAGGGGGTACTGAGGTGGCATTGGACCACCCTAAAATCTCCTTGTACCCCTCAGGTGCCGGTCCAGGTGATTGTCTTACAGCACTCTTTTTCACGTGTCTGAAGCAAGGTTTGGCGGTGGCTCAGCTGCCGTGCTCAGAGAGGGAGACGGGAAGAAAAAGGGGAGGGGCGAGGGGCTTGGTAGGTACAAATAATTACGTACTGAGAGAAGGAGCCGGATCAGCCCGTCCAAGTTCAAGTATTTAGTTTTGTTGAAAGCAAATTTAAAATAAAGCAAGGAGTATCTTATATGTTTGTTTTGTTCGCTGCTACTGTTGCAGTTACTACTCACTATTTTTGTTATGATGCAGCATGTTTGATTGTTGTTGGTTGAAGTTTAATTTTGTTGCTTGTTTATTGTTTGGAGCCTTTTTAATGTTCAATAAAATAAGTAAAAAGCCATTGCTTTGCTTGATTGAATTGTTGCTATTTGCAGTCAGTAGAGTGCAATATTTAGTTCACCAAGTCATTTATCAAAATGTATGCTAAAATTGTCATAAATATTTAAAAGAAAAGCTAAAGTTAAAAGAGCCATTTGAGAGCCAAAAAGAGCCGGCTCTTTTCACTGAGCCGATCCAAATGAACCGGATCACCGAAAAGAGCCAAAAATCCCATCACTACTATTGTTCTCAATTAACAGAGCAAATTACAAATTCCAGCTCATTTGTACACTATCAACCGAGTGTCATTAACGCTCCCCCTCCCCCCTTTTAGGTAACATGTATGTGATTTTGTATTTTATTCACTGACAGAAATTATATGTTGGGAACAGTGGCGGATGCTGGTCTGTCAAGGAGGGCAAGCTCAATTTCGGCCTACATCATAAAATGTGTCCGTTTATTTACACGTGAATTCTACTCTGTGTTCCTTTTCAAGAAACTGATCTGTGCTGTGCTCTGCTAAGATGATTAGAAGAAGTCTCCAGTTCAACTCAGAATGAGAATTGAAATGTGCTCCTACGGATGCCTCCACCAAAAGAATCAGTGTTTGGCTCCAGAGACGCTGAGCGTCCGATGGGCGGGACAAAACCAGCACTTATCCAATGACTCATCTCGTTTCAATGCGTTGGGACAACGGGCTCTGAACTCTCTCGACGCCCAGCGTCCGCGCTGTTGACGTCTCAGCATCCACACAGTTTATAGCACAATGAAGCTGTGGGAATGAATGAGAAGAGAGTCGCATTGTAAACAGTAATAAGCTGATTCGGGGAAAAATTGAGCGCATTGTCGCGTATATTTAGTCAATGACATGTACACAATTGTATGTACACACATATATTTGATCACTTACTTTTTGACATTGTAGGGGAAGCTGAGCTTCCCTTGCAGTCATAGAGTAATCCCTCCAGTTGGGAAACGTTCACCATGTTGCGGTACCATGATCCTGCATTATAATGGCAATGCCTTTGTGCCTTTTTTGTCCCATTATAAATTCACAACTGCTTTTTGGAATGCGTGAGTAATTCTTCATCAAGAGCTTTCACTTTTTTAAACTTAGTACCATTATAACATTTTACAATGTTCTAATAACTTTGTAAGTGAAGATGTGGACAACGCTATACTGTACAGCAGGGGTCCCCAACCGCCGGTCCGCACGGCATTTGGAACCGGGCTGCACAGAAAGAATTTGTCTTAATTCCGTTTTATTTATTTCGGAATACGAAAGAAAATGTGAAAATTCACCGGATTTTTCGTTACACCCGTCTCACGTGACACACGTCAAGCGACGCTTCTCCGTCACGTGACCGATTACGCAAAAAACTAAAACGCCGGAGCTCGCAAAATGTGTAAAAAAAAAACTGCTGGAGATCGCAAATGACGGCGGCCTTAAAAGTACGTTCGAGACAACTGGATTAAAGTTATGGCTGAATACTCTGAGATCGCCACAATAGCACTGTTGCTATTTCCGACATCCTACCTGTGTGAGCCGGGGGTCTTCTGCAGCAACGGCGACTAAAACAAAATTACGAAGTAGACTGGACATAAACCACACACTTGAGGTGTCATTGTCTCCTATTACCCCGAGATGGGGCCGTCTGGTTGCAGAAAATCAAGCTCGGGGCTGTGGCGAGTCGTCATTTTCATGCACTTTGAATTTGCGATGTATCGTATTTTGAAGGCATTAAACATTACCATAGCGATCAGAGTGTTGCGGCCAGATTAGACGCTCCTTATGTTTATTATTATTTTTATTATTTATTTATTATTATTATTATTATTATTTTTATTATTATTAGTTTTCGAATATTTATATTATTATTATTTTATTATTATATTATATAGTTTTCATGCAGTTTTCATGCAGCTCATATTATTTTGTTGTATTATTTCCGCCACACCTTAAATGCTGGTCCCTGTAAATATTGTCTGACATAAATCGGTCGGTGGGGCAAAAAAGGATGGGGACTCCTGCTGTACAGTACTTTAGGTACAATGTGTTGAATGTAGTGCCATCTATTGGTGAACTATCAGAATGTCACAACCTCAGCTCAAAACTCGTTTTTATATACAGTATAGGATAGATAGATAGATAGATAGATAGATAGATAGATAGATAGATAGATAGATAGATAGATAGATAGATAGATAGATAGATATAGATACGCACACACACACACACACACACATGGGCACGTGATGACATAAAATATGTTTGACATATTTGAATTAATAGTGGGACCTTATTTTTAATACAGTTGAAAAATGAACACTGTCCCTGATGAGAAATATACTTTTCGGTGAAAGATCGACGTAATCCAAGTGTATACTCTGAGACATCAAGCCTATATGATGGAACAAAGATACAATGCATACAAGAGCCACAGCAACTGCATAGCAACTGAAACATTAATTTAAGGAGGAAGAAACATTGACAACAGGGGCACCACCAGGTGCTCGACTCCTCTTGTGAAGCAACACCTGGTGGAAATTCATATTCCATGTCAAAAATTAGAATGCACATGAACAAAAGATAAACGAGGTCTAGAGTGTAAACCAAAACAATAAATAAACAGAAGTCCAAAACAACAAGAATCCAAGTAACCAAACATCAAAGTCACTCCACAAACACTAGCAAACTAGCTTGAATGTTGAATCAATTCAATGAATTCAACATTCAACATACATGTGGGCACAACAACCTAACGAGACGCACACAAACAAACAAACAAAAAAACATGAGGAAAACATGAAACTACAAAATCAAAACCATAATCAAACACAGATCGAGGAAGGCAAGACAATAAGTTCTTGACAAAGAGTTCAGATTTAAGATATCCTTTATACAACATCCGCTTCCACTTTCCAATAAATAAATACCTTCGTCATTTGTGCATCTCGGGTGTCCGGCACCTCATATGAAAGGCTGCAAACGCAGAGGCCGATTATGCCGAATCAAAAAAATGAAGCATTTCACAAATCAACACATTTATAAATAGGCGCAATTGCTCACAGAGATGATGCGTTTCCCATATGCGCAACAAACGTTTGCCGCATCTCGCCCGAGGGTTAATGTTTAACTGACCAAAAAAAGGTTCAAGGACAGCTGTGCGCTGAACCTAACCTGCCTCTCACGATGCCATCCAATGTTTCCAAACTAACCCCAGTAGTGAGGTAACACATTCTGTTTTTTTTTTCATTTGGGGAAAATGGCATCGGTCTTAGAAACAGGAAATGCTTTCTTGCTCCTGTGACAGTTGGAGCGCTTTGCAAAAGGGACGATAGTGGGTTGTGTGATTGCCCTTGACATCATTTGGAAAGTCTACCTACAGTTTTGCAAAAAATATGCCTTGAGAATCAAGATCTTGGCGTATCTCAACGGACCTCGATGCAGTGAGCTTCCAAGGATTAACTCTGAAGTACTGACTCCAAAAGAAGGACCAGCCTCGACAAAAGGGTGTCACAACAAATACAACAACGTAGTACGCGGTCCCCTCCAAAATGATGGGAATGGCAAATGATGCATTCTTCATTTGAAATGCTTTTGCCGGGCTTTTTCTCGAGCTTCTTTCAGTTCTTGTTTGTTTCTCCAATCGGTCTCCTTTTCAGCAGGTAAAATGGCAAAGGCTCGACTCGGTTAAAGTCCGCCGATTGACTTGGCCATTCGAAGACCTTCCACTTTTTTTCCCCTGATGACGTCCTTTGCTGCGTTGGCAGTCCGCATTGGGTCATTATCTTGTTGCATGATGAAGCCTCGCCTGATTAGGTTGGATAAATTTTTCGGTGTATTGCCAGATACAACGGTTTCATCAACTTTGAAATTGAGTGTGTGGCTTTCCATACAAAAATTGCTTCGTCATTTACTGTTTCGCACATCACACACACCGAGAAATAAAAGCAGAAAAATTTAACTTTGGTTTCCTATTCATCTTTCCATCTGAAACTCTTCCGTAAAACAACAAAAACAAATGAATTGACCTTGCCGTTCCCATACTTGTAGAGGGGACTGTATAAATGAAGTCACGTTAGAAGACTCCAGTGTCAACATAGACAGCGCTCGCGATTTAAAATAGTTTGCTCCTTTTTATACTTCTGTTACAAGAAGAGGTGAGATGCAGGGAGCGCATCTTCGTCATTGATAATTGACAACATCAAAAAATCTGAAAAGGTTTTATGTTATTATTTTCGATGGGAAAAATAGTTTTGACCATCTTCGGGAACGGACCGGACCGTGTTCACTCTTCGATCTTCCAGTGTACGTTCTTTAACTTTGAACCACGATCGCCCAAGTTGATGACGTCAGTCTTGTTCCGCTCGGTCTGCTATGTTGGTCTTGACTGGACTCACAGGCCCGTTTGGATGTAAGACCTTTAAAGGGTCATCGTCACTGGAGGTGATGGTCTCCTTTGACACGGCTCCCGTCTGGTCCGGTTCCGGCTGGCCGTGATCTGAATCTTTGTGCTCCTTGACGGAATGAGAGGGATGCGACTCGGACCTTAACGGGTCGGACGGGTTCACCTCCTCGCTCCTCCTCTGTCTCGTCACCAAGCGAGCCAGGAAGCGCTTTGGCGAAACGGAGGACAGCCCCGATGACCCAGGGTGAGAGAGTAGAAGCTGACTTGTTTTTGGAGAGTAAATCACACCGCGCCGTTTCGCACCGATGAAGCCAATTCGGCTGAAGAGACAGTCGCTCCAGTTCTTTTGCCTCTGTTTGGTAAGAAAAGAACAACAATGTGCTTTACAGTGTTTCCCCGCTGTATCGTGGCTCATTGTGCATGCAGTAGGGCAGACTTTAACATGATCAACAGGCAAATCCGAATTTAGAATTGCGCGGTTAACGTGTAATGCCACAACATGCCGTGCTGCGCTAAGGTCTACTCTCGTGGATGTAACTTCACCCTATAAATTCTGCTACTCAAATGCTACCCTTAAATCCCAAAGGGTCAAATTTGGCCCTAATCGTAAATTAGGATTAAAGCATTAAATATTTGGGGGGAAAAAAACATATATTTGGGTGTTCAGTGAACATATAGCAGTCATTTAATGTATAATTCATCATTTTTCCAAAGAAGAAAAGGGTTCTTGGGTTCTCCAGGGTTAATTAAAGGGGCAGTCAAAAAGATTTGTGGACACTAATGTGTTTGATGCACCTCCACGAGTCTAAACACGGAATTTTGGTTTGTGGAATATGAATTAAGCAGAAAGATTCACCGGGTTTCACCCATCTCATGGGGCGGCCACTGTGCCTTTTACCGACACTTGCTGCCAACTGAAAATAACATCACACAGTTCCTGTGGGCTCAACATGCAGACATCACATGATCAAACCCAGAAAACGCTTGAGATGTGGCGTTCATTACGTGAGCTCTTAGGCACTCTGATGTCATTCTCGTAACATATCCACCCATCCATTTTTCGAATCCGCTTATCCTCACGAGGGTCGCGGGCGTGCTGGAGCCTATCTCAGCTGACTTCGGGCAGTAGGCGGGGGACACCCTGAACTGGGTGCCGGCCAATCGCAGGGCACGCAGAGACGAACAACCATCCGCGCGCGCACTCACACCGACGGATGATTTTGCGTGTTCAATCAGCCTGCCATGCATGTTTTTGGAATGTGGGAGGAAAGCGGAGTGCCCGGTGAAAAAAAAAATAAAATAATCGAACCCTGTACCTCTGCACTGTCAGGCGGCCGTGCTAACCATTCAACCACCGAGCCACCCATAGAACGTAAAGAAAAACCTTTCGACTTGATTTCCCCTTTCAAAAGCAACAAAAAGCTCCCCAATTTCCAGTCACAGTCGTCATTCGCACAAAGTCGTGAGAATATATTAAAAGGATTTTAATTGCCATAGTCTCACAGTTGTCACTGGGTGGTACGACCGCACTACGGTTCGCTACATTACGAAATGTCCTTTCATACTTATTTGTCATGTCCTTGTTTATGATGATACTAATGCAGCGTGTTATACCGGAGTCAAATTCCTTGTGTGTTCTACATACTTGGCCAATAAAGATCATTCTGATTCTGATAACATCAAAACGAATTTCTCTTTATTTCATTTCGCATTCTTCAGTGTCTTCACATTGACTTAGCAGACGTTCATCGGATCCAATGATATATTGTTTGGTTGAACATTTTAGTGTTTAAATATAACATTATTTTGATTTGGCTTTTGTCTTGTGTCAGTTTTACAGTCAATTTGAACTGGGGGTGGCAAACGGCTTCAAGCAAGCATGCTCGGCCTCTTGCTTGCAGAATCGTGTGAGCTGTTTAATCTCGAGTTTAATCTGTTGGTTCTAGAACGCAGCCCCTTGTGATAAACGGGGTGGACTGGATTTGCAGTCATTTGGGTGCAATCAAAGTTGAAAAAAAGTGACTCACAAAGTTGTACAGCTCCCCATCGGAGTCCATGCACACAAACTGCTTTCTTCTCAGGTCAAATATGGACACATCATTGTTCCGTCGTGTCTTCGCGGGATGAACAACTGCAAGGATTTGAGACAAAATCAAATGACTTCAATAAAAACACGTTTTGGTTCTTTTACATACAGGCACGATTTTTCACAACTTGATTTTCTAGTACAGCCGTACGCCTGCACGAAGCAGCTTTAAAGCCTACTGAGAATCCACACAGGTCAAACCGAGACGAAGAAGCAGACTAACCAAGAAAGTGGCCGAGAAGACGTTTCCTCATGGATTCCGCACTTTGCAACTTGTAGTAATGTGTCCTCCTGGCTGACGTATCCGCACGCGTCCCTGAGCCCAAGCTGTCGCTCCGTTGAAGCGGTAGCTCCTCCGGGTCCTTTGACCTCAACTTACAATCCAAGGGTAAAGACACATGGGCGGCAATCAGGAGGAATGGGAAGAAAGTCGCTTGCATGGTCATTTGAGAAAGGCGCGCTTTTCCTTACCAGAGCAGAGCGAGCGCCGTCGCTGAGAATGTGAGGAGCTCTCTCTGCAGGAGGAGAAAGTCCAGCGGGCTTATTTAAACACAGGGTCGTGTCCAAATGACACAAAGCCTTGTTGTTTGTCAGTGGTTTAGGGTTGCCTTTGTGGAATTCCTGCAATCTTTAACTGGCAGCGTAACAAGGAATGTCGCTGCCTCTTTGGAAACTGAAATACATTCTTTGCCTAGGCAGCCACTTGTGGAACTGTGTAAACTGCAAGTGCGTCACAAAGGAGGACAACAAGTTCTCTGCATTAGCCATATCGACATCATCCAAATAGTCTTCGAGTGGTCATTCTGTCATGTAAAACCATTGAGGGTGTATCACTTTCTCCAAATCGACAGTTCCCTCCCTGTTTTGGAAGGCAGGGTGCCTTCCTTTGTTTTTTGTTGCACACTCAACACATTTGGGTTTTCAGCTCAAAAGATGAATATGAGACAAAAGTTCAGAAGTCCAACTTTTATTTCATGGTCTTTACATCTGGATATGTTAAAAACTCAGGACAGGGCACCCTTTGTTCGAAGCTTCTGACTTTTCAAGAGAGTAAAAGTATTGAAGCGGGCCTTATTAAATTTACTTACAGTGAATCATCATTTTGGTGTCGGAACCCTTACCTGCAAGAACCGCATCAAGCCTGCGAACCATTGAATTCACCAGACTGTTGCATTCTTCATTTGAAATGCTTTGCCAGGGCTTCCAGCCATCTTAATTTTTTTGATCTGAAACCCAATTGTCGTCTGTATACAATAAAAACAAAAAGGAATTGACCTTATGGTTCCAGTACTCTTTTAGGAGAATGTATACATTTAATTTTTATCGGACCCAAACGTAACTCAAACATAAACACTACAGCCACTGAGGTAACATTGGAACTCTACTGCCAATGTTATAAATATCATGTTGAATATCTTCTGTTTTAAGTGAAAAAAAAGAAGAGAGGCGGGCTACACCATGGACTGGTCGCTTGTCAATTACAGGTCCGCCTCTCTCGACTGTTTTAACAATCAATTTGTGTACTTAACATTGATAACAAATCTTTTAGCAAATAGCATTCCTGTTACAGATGCACCTCATCACGTTTTAAAATTATATCACCATGCTTATGTCATTTTACAAGTGGAAAAAGACGTTTGTCACTGCAAAACCAAAGTACAATACAGTGTAGCCCCACATACACCAGGTTTGGCACCCCTGCATTTACCTGTTTGTAGATTGTCCTTCAGTACAATATATTTTAAAAGATATTTTGTAATCATTTATTTGGGGGCTGGGGGAGAATTTTGTAGAAAACATTTATTGGAGGAAGTACAGTAACTTAATTGAACTTTTGACGTTTGAGTACTGGTACCGTGAGTCTGTGGGAGTGTATTTGTTATGTGTGCATTTTCTGTAGGTCAAAAGTGAAACCTCAATAAAAATATTATTCGTAAATAACTAAATAGGTTCAAATGGTGCATTCATGCATGTACTGTATCCATATTGAGTCTTTTGATAGGGACTAGTCTTGGCACCCTTTGTTGCACGACGCGTTGGGTGGCATCTGCTATACTTCTGACTTGTTACATTAAGTGAGAGTCACAATTTAAAACCAAAAGTAGCAATTATAACTAGAAACAACACCCTTGTAACTATTTTACACATTGCCTGTACTAATATAACACAAGTAATGATAACCGCAACAAAGCATGCTGGGAAAGCCTCTTCTCAGGGCATTTGTGAAGCCCCGATGATGCAAAAACGACTAATCTTGTAAAAAGAAAAAGCCAAAATGTTATTTGCTCTCAAAGATATGTTAATCTTATTTAGGTGTTTTAACCGTTGACGAGTTTGCAAGCATTTGTAAAATGCTCTCGTACGAGCCTCGGTCACGTGATTTGCGTGTACGCCGGAGTATGCGTGACGCAGACACGCTGAGGGAAGCTGTGCATAGCGGCAACAGTTCAAAGTTCATTCGGTGGTGTGCGTCATTGGCAAAAAACAAAACAAAACACCGTTAGGATTAGTTTTAATTAAATTATTGTCGTGTTGACCATAATATTTTGATTTGTGTTACTTGTGTTATTTGTTGACGATCGACACGGCGACAGGTACGTATAGAACATACGTACCTGTCGCCGTGTCGATCGTCAAGTTAGCGTCTGTCCATTCGCTAAGGAGTGCACCGAAAATTGTGCAAATTGCGCACAAATAAGAGCACAAACAGGAAGTACCGTCTTTGCTGCCGAAGTATTGCTGACCTTATACACACACACACACACACACACACACACAAAATATGCTTTGCAGATTTGAACACGTCCCTGTTAAAATAAAACACTTCCCCGGTCCCTATCCCCATTCCCCTTATCCAATGTAACAAATTACATGACATAACATCTCAATGTGTTGTACGCATCAGTGTGTACAAAACCATAAAAGCTTCTCAATTTTGGAGGTTACATTTGGAATTTTAAGGAACCTATATCAAGGTTTTAAAAAATGTCTAATTTCTATAAGGTTAAATTCAAACTATTCCATCATTTATTTTTCTGAGTGCAGTTTTCACGTGTTTCAAAAGTATTGTCAAACATGGAAAGACATCACAACAGTTTTTACAAAATCTTTTTTATTATCATTTCAGGAATACAGTTGAATGCTGTGCACAGCACATACGTACAAAAATAAAAGGAAACCCATTTGTAATATAGTCTTTTTTTTAACGTACTCGCCATCATATTTCTTTTTCAGAAACAAATGATTGAAGAAGTCTGTTGTTTCAAACTAATTTACAATCATTTCAATAATCAGAACTAAGGCAGAAGGTGAGGTATATGTTCCAAAAGAGGAGGGGGACTCAAGAGGAAGCACTCTCCCCTCAGTGCAGGAATAGGAAACTGAGAGGAAAACAGAAAGGCTGCGGGCACGCAGGGACACACACACACACACACGGACACACACACACACACACACACACACACACACACACACACACACACACTGAGCACAGATCCACTCGCTTGAGATTCCTGTAAACCAACATAGATCTTTAAAAGCAGCTGATGGTCAGCAAAACGAACAAGGGGACCATTCCAAATTCCTTGTGCATAATAGGGCATTAAAGAAGTGGGAGTTGATTTTCCCCTCACCATATCAATACTTCTCTCAGTGACATCAAAACTAAACCGGAAGTCTGCCTCAAAACAACATCATGCAACAGACTTTCTTGTCCTTTTAAGACACCCAACAAAGTTGCATTCGACGCAACACCACTGCGAATAATAAAATATTCTCTCGTATTGCCCGTCCAACCACCTTGCGTTGTTTTAAGAGTGTCCAGTGCAACACCCAACAAGAGACCGGGGATGGCAAAACAAAGCCAAAAGCAATTCACACAATATTGCCTTCACAAGCAAGTGCTTTGAAATGTGTAAATCGGACTTGATTGCCAGGGACTCTTCCCCTGTTGATAAAATTGCACCGCATATAATAATTGATCCTCATTTTAGTCGTTTTGCCAAAAATGTTACAATCATGCAATCGTTCCAGCAAAAAAATAAACAAACAAAACGAAGCTACAGCTGATTATTTTCTGATACTCCATCATGTGTTAAAATTAACAAAACAATTATAATGGTGATCGAACCAAAAGATAGCTTTATCAGCAGTGATAATAGTCACAGTTTAACACCCGCAGCCTCCCTTGTAATCACAGTATTCAACATGTTTAACCAACCAAGCAACCATTCTGGAAGCATTTTGCTACTTACAGTGCATCCCACTTAACTCTTGCGCTCCCCACCCCCACCGACCCTTTTTGCCTCACGGTGTCCCGTTATTCCTGACTCGAGGTCAACTGATATGGCCTCTGGTGTCATTTTGGCCAAGAACCGACAAGTCGCGCATGCGCTGGCATGGCCGCACTCGCCATCCAGGTGCCACACGTCTCAGTTACTAAACATGAGCATAAAGCTTGTGCCCCCACCCCCTCCCCCCCGATGCACTGCCCACAGCAGGTTACAGTTAAGAGTGAATGAGGTAAACGGTGACATTTTCTTCAAACAAATCATACTCCACCAAGCTGGACGGAGTGGTACTTTGCTACATGCAGAAATTTGCAAAACAACATTTCAAATTGAGTAGTACAGTAGAACCTCTCAAGTTTTTACACAATGCTGGTCAAGCTCCAATTTTGTCTGATTATAAAAAATACTAAAATAAAAAGACATACCTTAATTAACTGTACAGAAAACGTTTGAACATTCCAAACTGTCGTACGACTGTAAAAATAAAGTTACCCGTCAGTAAATTTGTAAAAGACACATGAAATGACTGACCACGCATATCTGATTTGCATATCGTTCTATTTCAAGAATGACTGCATTTTCTCATGTTGTGACGACAGGGCTGTGTTCGAGATCGCTCCCTGTTCACTCGTGCGCTTGTCTATTGACTACAGTTTGTGGCTTACACACATATCTATCTAGTTGTTTTTTTGCGTCAACAGAGAGAGAGAGAGAGACAGAGAACTGTATCGACGGGAGAGGGAATCAGGAATCTGTGCGTATCCAGGATCGACTGTACATAAAAATCCCCTCTAAATAATGTGATGAGTGAATTAACCAAAGATAGCCCAGATGGTTGCTTCCCCTACATCCGAGGGGAATTGGCATCTTTAAGTAGATATTAATAGGGAGGCCTCTGAAAGTCATGTTAGAAAATAATTTAAAGATGTCAAATGAAAAGAAAATGAGTACCATGTAGAAAATGAAAAGGAATGACAAAAAAAACTAGGCAAACTCGAAAGAGGAAGACAGCATGGATCTAATCTAAACATATGTGCATCTTTGCAAGACAATGTGGAGTGAGCACAGAATCGAAAAAAACAAAATTGACAGAAAGAAAATCCCTGTGTCCCCTCCCCCCACCACCACCCTCAAAAGGCAAGGTCATCATTCATCTCGCACTGGGAACTTGTTTTATTATTAAGACTCCAAACTGTGATTCATCTTAAAACCAGTAATCGGACTGAATTTGATCGTTTGCGCTCCCTTTCGATCAAAGTCGGCATCGGCTCAATCATCTGATGTCGCTAAAAGTCATCCTGACTGATGATCTTATGGTGTATTAATAGCGATTTATCTTATAGCATTTAGTTTTGCTTTAAAGTGCATTACGAAACAATTGTCCCCCAGACTACTGTTTGCAAACCTATTTATTGTGTTTATTTGATCATGTTTCGCAAAAAAAAAAAAAAAAGGAAAAAAAACAACAACAGCTAAGCAGTATCGCACGAGGGGGAGTAGATGATGTACTCACCAACCTTTTTGAAATGGATTTGGTCATTGTTTTCCAAAGTAAAAGAAGATTCTTGCAAAAGGCTGTCAACATGCTACAGTAAATGCTGCTGTTAGCAACAGATTTTGGAACTCAGGGGAAACCAGTTTAGGCGTTAACGCTGAGCATAAACAGCACTGCGCATCAACAGACAACTGATACTTTTAACCAAGGTGTCGATTTGAGGAGGGGCTTCAATTTGTTCACGTGGCAAAGATTAATTGAGAAACTGTGTCACTTCTAGTGGAGGCAACTATTGGTGGAAATGTGGCATTATTCACCCTTTTAGGGGCAGCGGTTACTACAGTGGACAGCTTCTCATGTTATCCGGTTACAGGGTGCATGAAAGGGTCCACTTTTTTGTCATATTGTACTGAGGAGCTTTCCTTGCCTCTTTTGTGGCAATTGGAATCCATATCTCAAAAAGCCACAAAAAAAAAGATTAGCCCCCCCCCCCCCCCCCCCCCCCGCACCCCACTTCCCAGAATAGCTCGACTGAGCAACTTTATTACTTCAGAGGTTCCACTGTACCCCAAAACTAACACTGATTGCAGCGCGTTTCAGCAGGACCGAAAACGGGCTCGATGAGTCATGGCGTCCTCATCTCAATCTACATGAGAAAACACGAGCGGCTCGCTTGTCATGCTGCTCAGAGAACAAGGTCGCCACAAGAAAACAACCAAACGTCAGTAACCCGAGAATGAGACGTCAGCACCGAAAGCCTCAGTACACAAGTGGCTCGGATGGATGGGGGCCCGCAGTGTTCGTCCGCATCACTCGCATCGTTCAATCAACAACGGCGGCCACTCGTAGAGACCCTTAATAGTCCAACTCGGAGCATCGCTCCCGTCGTGGCCTTAGCCCCCTCCCTCGACCCATCGCCAAATTACAGTGTCTCAAAGGGTTGCATTCAAGGAAAAGTACGCTACATACTCAGTAACCAATTTGCATAAATACATTTCAACAATATTAAAGACAAATGTCATACTAAATGGGAGAGACTGAGGTACCTGAAGTGTCGAATCCTGATGTCCCTCTCAGAGCGGACCCTCATTGACAGTGAACTGACTAATCAACAGTAGCATCCACACTATTTCCTGCATAAAGGCCAAACCAAAAGGGAAGCCTCCGTCACTTTTTTGTCTAAATGCCAGACGGCGCACTCTCAGTCGTAGAACCGAAGTGAGAAAAATCAGGTTTCCTTCATACTTGGATGACAATGGCATGTCCACCAAGTCTTTTGATCACCAAATTGCGGGATTGTCAAAAATCCCTCCGGGGCCCGATTTCTTTCTTTCCAATGTTTCGAAAAGGCTCTGCAATCACAATTCACTTCATTTAGCTCATTCCCGGAGGGAACATCGTGTGGCCTTCCTGGAATGGGGCTCAAGACCGACGCTGGCGTCTGACTTGCTGAGTGATGGCTTGTCTGTCATTCCTATTTCTGACTTAAGCACCGGCGATACTTGCATGCAAAGGAAAAAAATGGGGGGCAGGGGGCAGAATGGGAATTCAAGGCACCGCGACCTCATGACAAAACAAGAACAACCACCGCCATATTTGCAAGTGCTTGAGCTGCCCTGTCAGAGACGATATCCAACAAACGGAGATGGTGCACAACAAAAACATGTTCACAGGCAATTTTTTTTTTTCCTCAGTATAAGTTCCATGCATGTATATTTTTCAGGATTTTTGGTGCTTTGAGGTAATACAATGATCATCTCCAAAAAGAAGGGGGCACCCACTCCACTGACTCCAGCAAGCACCCATACAGTAGAATGAAGAGACCAATGAAGCCTCCCCCGCCCCTCAACACAAATTGGTTTGAAATCCAAAAAAGCAGCAAAGAAAGGCATTTCATCATTTCTAATACAAAGTAAGCTACCCAAATATACATATAAAGTCTGAATAAATACTATTGGATATTCTCTCTATGACAGTCCGCGGTGGGTTTTTATGGATGGACAGAATGGATCGGGTATTGAAGTTACCTGGGAAAGAATCCACATGTGCAAATAAGTGTGTTATTGCCAGTCTTTGCTCAGGGGAGGTCATATTCGGGGTAGGAAGTGCGTCACAGTCATGGCAGTGGTGGCCTTGTTGCCCCTCTTGACGCGGCCGTGCTTGCTGAGCGCCACGAACGAGCCTCTGTACGGCAGCGACTCGTAGGCGTTGTAGTTGTTGGGTAGCATCCTCTCTCGGAACTTGCACTCGTCATGGAAGACTGTCTGGAGAGGACACAGGTGGCAAAGTCATTTTCTCAAGCTCCATTCCTGTCTCATTTATACTTTTGCAAAAAGGTTGGGGTGTACCCTGCCATGGTGTATTTGGCGTTGTCGTTAGCTGTCAATCAAAATGAGAGTAAATACATCATGACATCTTGTAAAGTTTGTCTGTGTAAAGTGAAGCTACATAATGAACGAGTTTCACTTTTTGAATTTTTGCAACAAATACACGATCCAAAGGGGCCTCGGGCTTCCATGGTAAATTTGTTCTGTGACCACACTCATCATATGTCCCCATTGAAATGAATGGAAACACTGTTCATCCTTTCCTGCCCGCCACACAGAAACAAACAAAAAATACTTTAACTTCAGTATTAAAAAGAAGAAAAGACACTCTACAGTATTGTATATAAAAGTTTTTTGCATTGTGATTTCATACTTTTCTGCGGTTCAGTGGGTCTCGGCCACCAGGCGGCCGTAGATTACACACATGGAGCTAAGGCACTAACATTTGATGCTGTCGGATAAAAAGGAATGCTGCAACTATGTTACGGTAATATAATATCCGTATATGTACAGTCGTGACAAACAAGTCATCCAGAAATTTGATCCACACATCAAACAGCATTCTGGCCAAAGCATCAGGGGAAGAGTTATTGATTTGATGATAAATTGTTTTGCCAGTATTTAGTGTGTTAGGATGACACAAAGAAGGTACGATGAGCAAGAACCCGTTTCATGTTGGTGCAAGTCCGGATAGAAGCAAATCATTTCACATTTTCCATGTTTGCACTGGAATTGTTTAGTCACATTTCTCCACATATATATACAGTATATACATATACACACATATATATATACATATATATATTATATAAATTATATATATATAAATACATATATATATTACATATACATATATATATAATATATACAAATACATATTACATATATGTATATATATTATATACATATATACATATATATAATATATATAATATACATATATATAATATATATAATATAATATATATATAATATATATTATATATACTGTATATATATTATATATATACTGTATATATATAGGGCGGCCCGGTAGTCCAGTGGTTAGCACGTCGGCTTCACAGTGCAGAGGTACCGGGTTCGATCCCAGCTCCGGCCTCCCTGTGTGGAGTTTGCATGTTCTCCCCGGGCTTGCGTGGGTTTTCTCCGGGTACTCCGGTTTCCTCCCGCATTCCAAAAACATGCATGGCAGGCTCATTGGGCACTCTAAATTGTCCCTAGGTATGAGTGTGAGCGTGGATGGTTGTTCGTCTCTGTGTGCCCTGCGATTGGCTGGCAACCAATTCAGTATATACTGTATGTAAAATATGTATATATAAAATATCCATCCCTCCATCCATTTTCCGAACCGCTTTATCCTCACTAGGGTCGCGGGGGGGTGCTGGAGCCTATCCCAGCTGTCTTCGGGCAGTAGGCGGGGGACACCCTGAACCGGTTGCCAGCCAATCGCAGGGCACACAGAGACGAACAACCATCCATGCCCACACTCATACCTAGGGACAATTTGGAGTGTTCAATCAGCCTGCCATGCATGTTTTTGAATTGTGTGAGGAAACCGGAGTACCCGGAGAAAACCCACGCAAGCACGGGGTCAACGTGCTAATCTCTTGACTACCGGGCCGCCTATATATATATATATATATATATTTGTTTGGGGGGGGGGGTCAGAAGGGAAGCATTCCTCCCAGGAAAAATAAATCTTTCGACCTTGTGCCAAAAGGCAGACAGCCACATAAGATGCCAACAAGACATTTGGGCTTGTGTGTGACATCACAATAGAGGCCATTGATTTACAGTTACTATAAATGCCAGAAGCAACACACTTTGCAGATAAAAATATAAAAATACATTCATAAACAGTATTTTCCATCAGGTTCAAAACTCAAGTTGATGTCCTAAAGAAGAGGGTGAAAAGTCCAACACATGCATTCATTTTCTAGATTGCTTATCCTGTTCAGGTCAGCTGGAGCCTCTGCAGGCTGACCTCACACAATATGCAGAATACACCCGGGACTGGTCGCCAGTCATATGCACGGCATACGAGTCATATGAGACACACAAACTTTCACAATCAAAAGGACAATTTGTCACAAAGTGGAGAATGAAGTCCCACAGCCTGCATATGGTATACGGGCGCCTTCCAAAATATGAAAAAAAAAAGTGATCAATTCTCTCACCAAGCACAATGGAAGTAAAAAACCAACATTTTCCCAGAGGACGACGATAGCCGGTTATGAAATTCAAAGACAACGCAAAAGTGTTGAACTATTGAACAGGAGCTAATATTGTTATATTTATGTTTCATTCGACTCAGCGTCTTCATTTATGTGCCACTTCAACAATTGAAGACATAATATAGGTTCCAGCCCTTGACCACACTCACTGGACTAATTTGAACCTCTTTGAACGCAATCCAAAATCCGGTTCTTTTGAAAGCTTCTTATTGAATAGAACAAAATCCAAGAGGGTTTGCTTCATGGTGAACGAGAATCTTTCCCGTCCCTCAGTAGTCAACAAAACATCAGCCACTACTATACAGGAAACATACGGTGCAAGTTCTGCAGTGCTGACTGGCCAACATGGCGTTTCTATAGCAGGCGAGCCGGCTGCCTCCATGTGGCTAAATTCAATCTCTTATCAGATCACCAGCACAGTGGCAAGCTAACACTTCATCACTCGAGAGGAGATACATTCTGCCTGTCAAGGATGTCAGCCCACAAGCCAAGCGGCCGCCACCAACGGGAACACGTGTCATTGTCATTTCAGCGCCAGTGACATCAAGGTTACTGCTGACATGCTCACAAATCTCTCCAACTCAAGTCAAGTACCTTTGAGCATGTCTGAACCAGATGTTAAAAGAACACGAAACGCATAAGGTTAAGTGTTGGTTATGCTGTGGATCCATCACACTGAGTGTGTTAAAGAAATACAGCACAATGGGATGATACAGCTCTGGGTGAATGCCTCCAACTTTGTATCGCTCCAAATTCAATCAAAATCCCTTCGTCCATGTCCTCATTATTAACTGAACAGGCAGCTTTTTTTTTTAATGATTAAAGTGTTTAAAAAATTTTTTTAAAACTATCTATATGCTACAGTGCTTGTTTTCATCCTCACGTGGTACATTTAGACAAAACATCTACTCCCACTTCATTCTCACTTATGGACAACTTCGAGTCTTTATGATCGCAAGTTCCCAACATGCCTCGTTTTTGTTTGTTTGTTTTTTTGCAATGTGGGAAGAAACCAGAGAAATCCCACACACGCACAGCAAGAACTCAACACAGGAAGGCCGCAGCAGAGTTCAACCCATAAGCCTCAGAACTGTGAGGCAGACGTGAAAACCACACCACACCACCACCACCACCACCACCGCCGCAGCCGGACTACCAACCAAAACATTCCAGTAAGAGATGCCGAAATTATTCTGGGCATTTGTTTTGTTTTTTTTTTTTTTTTTTGTCTTTTGGTGGGAACTCCAAAAATGAAACAGCCAAAACAATTGGTATTAAAAGACCGACAATAGAAAAACTACAAAATACACTGAAAGAAGGGAAAGACGCACTATGGGACTTCTTATCAAAGCTCAATTCTGCATTGCATTTTCCGATCCAGTCATCCGCGGGTGCGCTGGAGCTTATCCCAGCCATCTTCAGGCATTAGGCGGGGGATACCCTGAACCGGTTGCCAGCCAATCGCAGGTCACACACTGACGATAAACTGTCCACGCTCACACCTGGGGACAACTTAGAGTGTTCAATCAACCTGCCATGCATGTTTTTGGAATGTGGGAGGAAAGCGTAGTACCCGCAGAAAACCCACGAAGGCCCGGGGAATACATGCAAAGTCCACACAGGGCGGCTGGAGCAGGAATTGAACCCAGTACCTCTGCACTGTGAGGTCTAAACGGTAACGACTGGACCACCTGGCTGCCCAAAGCTCAGTTCGATTTTATTGATTTTACGTTTTATTAATAATGAGTAAATGTCGGTTTTATTTCTAACTATGGTATATTACACCGGTCATTACATTTTTACTGAACTTTTTTGGGATTTTTTTTTTTTTTGCACAGATTTTGAATCCACCTACGTTTTCTCTCTCTAGCCCACATCAGGTTTTTGTAGTAGTAATAATGATAAAAATAGTCATATGTAATGGAGTAATATATTTAGTCATAAATAAAGGGATTCAATTCCGCAACGGGATGTTTTTTTTTCCTAAAACGTCACAGCTATAAACTACACCGCATGGCAAAATCCATATTACACAAGCTTTTTTTTTTTAGCTCAAACATAAAAACAAAAAATTAAAACATCTCAAAAACCTGATCTGCGAGAAAAAAGGAAAGATATTTTTGAATCGGCGCCAAAAATACATTGACAGACACATATGCCACTTCTGATGAAAATTCTCAGTTGACAAGTGTTATTTTTTGTTTTTAATCCACAAACGGTGATGTCCAAGAAATATAGCGATAAAGGGGGCTATTTCTTTGCTGCGCTGATGCCAAGCATGACTGAGTTGTAATGTTTAAATCGGTCAGTTAGCGACCCAACTCGAGAACTGCGGCTTTAAGGGACTCGCTTATAAAATTGTAATTATAGCTCATAGTGATGCCACAACACCTATTAAATATTGCTGTTAATAGTTTTGTAGATGCTTATCAGCTGTCTAGAGAATAAATCCTGACAATCACTTTTGACGGACGCCCTTCAAAACCACAATAACTGAATAAGTCCAAAGTAGAGGCACCCCAGACCGACAACCCTTGATAGTTTTGTTTATTGTCATTTTAAAAAAAATATTATTTGTTTGACGGCACGATGTGCATAGTGACGTCTCACAGTTCTGAGGTTGGGGGTTTGAATCTCAGCTCTGGCCTTCCTGCAGAGGGGGCATGTCCTCCCACATTTGAAACATATGCAGGCATGGTTGATCAAAGACTACATTTTAATTTTGTGTAATTGGCTGGCGACCAGTCCCGCGTGAACCTCACCCCTGGTCAAAATTCAGCTGGAGTAGCTCCAGCTCATGTGTTAAAAAAAATCGATGACTTTTTACTTCATTTAGACCGTTATGTTCATGCACATGCGTCCGAGCTTGTCACCGAGTTTGTGATTTGGCATTATAAGAATGTTAGGAGACAGATGCAATGCATAGATTCAATGTCTTGCATTTGACTTCACCGTCAGGGGGCCCAATTGACAAGTTCCTGATGTCAACTATTTGGAATGTGTCAATCCTACTGGCTCAAGCACATTAATCACCAGCACTTATCGAACCATTCACACGTCGTTCCGGTGCAAGTAAAACGGGGGTGCACACCTACCGTCCCATATAACCTCCCACGTCTGTTCATGGCGACAAACAAGTCACTCTTGACTCCGTACAGGCTCACCACTCCTCTCTCCACCGTGGAGATCTCAATGAGACCTGAAAGCATAAATCATTTCAGGGAGCACGACGGCTGACCGGAGGGGGTTGCGGCGGGGTTCTTTTTCCCCTTTAACTAGAATTATGCTTAGGATTTCGCATGCATTATGCTCCATCTCTGCGCTTCTGGGTGTAACCTTGCGGAGTGACGACTCTTTGTTCTGCATCCTTCACATCCGATCACATTCAATTATTTATTTATTTGTGTTGGCGCGCGTGCGCGTCGGGATTGCGCCATTTGCGTGGTCTTGGGCTCCACCGCCACCGGCCCGCTGGAGCTGGCCCACAGCGTAAAAATAAGTTGTGTCTAAAAGCGTCCATACATTCATGTCATGCTCGGGGAGAAGGGGGGGGGGAGAGGAAGAGCAAAGGAAAGGAGAAGAGCGGAGAGGAGAGGAGGGCAAGGGACGGGGGCCGGGAGAGAGAGAGGGGGGGGGGGTGGGTGTCGCTCGGTGCTGTTTGTTTTTTAATAGAATTGTCTTTGCACCCCCCACTGAGATGACGCACGATCATGCAAATGACACGGAAGAACTCACTGTACTGGCTCTCGTGGTGGGCACCGTTGATCGTGCCGCCGGGGAGGATCTGGAGGTGGAAGCCGATGCCCACGTTGCAGTAGAGCCTGCGCACTCTCTTGATGCCCAGCAGGTAGTCACTCTCCCAGTTGAGCTCCGGTTTCTCCCCGGAGATCCCGAGCACGGAGCGAGAGAAGAGCGTCTCCCAGCGCTTCTCCAGCAGCAAGGTGCCATTTGTCCGGCCGCTCGGGAGCGGGTACGCAGACACGATGCCCAGCAGGAGGCTCAGGAGAACCGCCGCGGTCAGCGTCCAGTGCGGCGTGCCGGCCTCGCAGGACATACTGACGAGGAGCCTGTGAGCTCCGGCCATCCGGTTTACCTTCAGACCACGTGGTCCAAATTAATGAGCCTAAAAATACCGCTCTTCTTGTTTTTCTCCCTTCGGCATGCTGGCTGAGGGTTATTTCTGGAGCTGTGCGGGGCATGAAACGCAAGCCCCGGTGCAGAGGAGGAGAGGAGACGCTGGAGGTGATGGTGCTGGTGCTGCTGCTGGTGATTACCATGTTTTGCAGCTCCTACCTCCACGCCTCTCTCTCTCCCCCCCCACACGCACGCACTTGCTCTCTCTCCTTGCTCCTCGACCAAAAAGAAGAGTTGCAAGAAATCCACCATGCACCAAAGCAGAAACAAACAAAAACAAAGAAAGAAAGAAAGAAAGGAAGAATTGAGAGCCCAGAAATCAGGCCAGCCAGCAGCTCCGCATCATCCCAGGATCTGATTCCCAATGTAAGGCTGGAGAGGGCCCTGATGGCAGCAAGAAAGCGCCTTCAATGTTTTGTCATTGCTGGCCCAGTAAGGGGCGTAAGGGGGGGGGGGGGGGGGTTGAGTGGGCTCACGGCAGCACCCAAATTGGGTTGGTGGTCATATGTCTGTCAGGCCGCTTCCTTATTTAGAAAGAAGGTGTAAAAACAGTCCCACTTGTCACTGGAGAGCAATGACAAGGCTCCTGCGGTGCCACTTCTTCTTCTGCAACCTTCAACAACTTTAGCAAACACATTTCTGGATGACATCGTCTACACCAGTGAGTGCCACCCGAGAGATCAAGTGTGTCGTGTGGGATTGTATAAATTCAATGTGATGGTTCAAAAATGATTCACTACAAATCATGTCAAAGTACTGTATGTAGTATCTTTTTCCATTAAAAAGTATCATGTCGTATATTTACTCATAAAAAGTAGTACTGTACTACAAATAACTAAGTACTCAGTCAAGTAAAAAATGTTCCATGTAGTTTTTCACTACGTGCCCCCAACTAGTCTAGCCCTGGAGAACCCAAGAACCCTTTTCTTCTTTGGAAAAATGATGAATTCTACATTAAATGACTCCTATATGTTCACTGAACACCAAATTAAATGTTTTTTCAAACATTTAATGCTTTAATCCTAATTTACGATGAGGGTCAAATTTGACCCTTAGGGATTTAAGGGTAGCATTTGAGCAACAGAATTTATAGGGGGCAAATTTGACCCCGTGGGTTCTCCAGGGCTAGACAGAGTATTCTGCTTAATATTGCGTTTGTGGAATATGAATTAAACAGTACAATTCACCCGTTTTATTCCCAAAAGAACACATACCGTAAAACATCAACAATACAATTGTAACAACTATCCCTATGGAAACCTTGTTGTTTGAAGCAGTTATAGCGGCTGTCATTTTATGTTAAATGTTCTGTAAAGCACTTTGTTACAGCTGCACCTGTTGTGTATTGCATTATATCTATCTATCGATGCCAATGACATATCAGGACAAACAGAAGAATTAAATGTTCTTCCACTCGATAGCAATGAACCTTTTACACACACTGTGTGCCTTGCCATTATTATTATTATTATTTTTGTTGTTGTTGTAAAATGGAGGACATGCTTATAGGCTCAATAAAAGTTGATCAACACTGGCCTACGTCCACCATTTCGGTAAAAACACTAAATGCCGCCACCCATCTGTTCACTGCAACATTAATCCTAAAGTCACACATTATGATCTCAGCATGTTTCCCATGGTACATATGTAAGAGCCGCGTGGAGCAAAGCGGAGGCCTGACATGGAATGGCACACATAGTCCGCATGCCATTCCAGGTGACACGAAAGCCTATCGTCTTTTCCATGTAACAGATAATGTCAGCAGCTGCATGGCCATGTGTCAGTGGGGCCACAGCGGTGGGCTGCGCGACACAGTCAGTTCTCGGAATCTCCAAGGGATGGCACCATTACCAAGAAAGTATTCACAAGAGCTTCAGGGTAAAGCAATTTGGAGGGAGTACCACGATGTGCAATCAGCAACTTGTAATTGGGATACATTTTCCAAAAACAATCAGTGACAGTGATTTCACGGTATGCAAGAAGACATCCGTTGGGGGAAGAGTTCATTTTAAAGAGAACGAGTCAAATTAAAATGATTGCATTAATCAAGTGGCCACTCAAAAAAGTGCGTGGATAAAATGCCCATCCCCACTATAAAGATTGCTGAGAATGTTTCGGGTCTTCTTACACTTGACATGACAGTGGAGAATGTTTGAAACATTTCCTGGAAATGTGTTTAACCTCAATGGGTGTACAATGCACTTTTGTCCCAAATAAAACGGTCACATGTGCCACATATATTGTCACACTTAAGTTCTTGACAAGTGAAAAAAAAAAAAAAAGGAAAAAAAGACAAGTTGTCAGCCATTTTCTGTTTTATTGTTTCTAAAAAGCTGTTTGGAGATCACATCTATGAAGTCAGGTTATCTGACGGAAGTACAAGAAAGTCTTCTGTCATGGCTGCATGCATCTATGACAACAATCAGTTATATCATGTGGTACATGGTTATAAAAACACATTTATCATAATTTTAGAGTCTAAAATTGGCACTTTAAACTGTCTTGAATATCAATAAATCCCAAAAGACAGTTGGTTGACGAAGGAGCCTAAAAAAACGCTTCAGCCTTGAAAGTTATGAATCGTGAAAAAAAATTATATATATTTACTTAAAAAATACAGGAGACTTCTAATGGCAATAAAAGAAGTGCTGACAAAAGAAATCAAGATCTAACAGCATGGCAAATAAGAGTGAAAGAAAACATCCGATGCTAGACGGCAAAGTTTTCATGAAAAAAATAAGTTAGGACTGAGAATGGTTGCATATCACTATAGAAATAATTTATGTTTTTCACAGATATAGCCCTCATCTTTGCACCAACAGCAGATGCTGGAGGCCAATATTTTAAAAATCCCCCCCCCCTCCCCCCGAATAAAAGTACAGTATTACAAATAAATACAAAAAGCAGAAAAATAGGCACTTTTTAAAAACTATTGTGCTACTGCTCAGTACTAGTTTTGCTTTGAGTTCTGGGACAAAACTATTCATGTGTTTAAAACTTGATGAACCTGCTTAGGTAGAATAAACACAGTGCAATGAAAAGACAGCCTGGTGATTATACTGAATGGACGATTGAGCGTGACTACATCGACACATAAACACACACAACTCGCACACACTTTCACAGAGCCTATTGGCATCTCGAGTGACCAAATGGTTGACTTTACTCAATAGATTTGGTCTTTTGGGAATGGGCGAAAGATGTGAATGTCATTGTGGGAGTCCGAGATTGTCAAGGGGCATATATATGTGGAAACATGAAGCTGCAGCAAGGAACATCATTGGCATTGAAAAGAAGAGGGCACTACGATAAAGTGCTAACCTGAGATGTTTATCTCGATCAGAGATAGAGCAGTCCACTTTTGCACTCTTGGGGACATCCATAGCCCAGTTCGAATAAACCACTTTTTGAACCAAGACCGATGACGCGCTCCTATAGGTGCGGTTTAATCTACTCTCGAGCTCTTTCACTAAAGAGAAATGTGGGAGGGGCATCCTCTCATCATTTCGCTTAAAACGCAAAAGACAGTCGGATGTCGAAACATTTGATAGCCGGAGTGTGCCACAAATTTCATTTCTGAGAAAGGGTTGTGTTGACGCTTCATAGTTAGCACTAAACCAGAGCTACAAACATCAATGTAGGGATACAGTACATTATATATGCATTGGTTCCAGGCCAATCAGCAGTAATGTAAAAAAAAAATGGAGGTCTAAAATCTCCCAAATATCATCATGCTAGTGAAATGCATTCGATGAGCCAGAAACGATCCGACTGCTCAACAGGCCTTTGAGGAGACAGCGAGGGGTTGATTTTTGCGAGTGGTATGTCATACGTTGGAAACATTTCCATACTTGTTGATTGAATTGGCCCTCAATGGATGTGACAGGATGGTCATTTCTCCAATCACCCTTCAGCTTCTTCGCACATGGCTTTATGAAGTATAACATCACGCGCATGTCTTTTGAGTGAAGAAACAAGGCAACCATTTTCACGCTTGACGTCACCTTGTGTTATAGTACCGGACAAACTGTTATTTTCATACCCTGTATATACCCGAGAATTGAATAAAGTGTAAATAAGTCTGGTGGGGGAAAAAGGAAAAACTCTGTCAAATGGGCAAAATGTGCGGCTATTCAAGCTAGCGGGCACGTCCCCGATGACATAAGTGTCTTCACTCTTTCTACACTGCCTCATCATGGCACACTTTTGGTAAGGTGCAAATGCACAAAAATAGAGCAAGGCCTCCTGGGATACTACGCGATAGGGCATTGCTAAACACCTCCCAAGCCCCCGCGGCATTCTTCCACAATCTTTCTCTGAGGTTTCCCATCGGAGTCTCAGCCTTTGAGATCCTTTTGATCAAAGACAATATGACTGGCCAAATAGATGGCGACAATGCCTAAGACTACGGAGCAGGCAATATAGGTGGTGACTGATTGTGCGAACTGAACAATGGTGCCCATGAGCAGGGTGGGGATAACCTGAGAGAGGAGGAAGGTGCTATCTAAGATGGCAAAGTCCAGGCCCACGCCGCGGTCTTCATACCCCGACTCCGGCGGCTCCTCTGGCTCGGGGCCAGTGGAGCTCTGAGTTGAGCCGTTCTGGTTGAAGGGAGCAGAGGAGTAAACGTCCTGGCTGAGGAAGGCATTTCCAAAGGAGTGGCCAGCCGTGTTATTTAATATACTCTTCTCTTCCAGTGGAGTCAAATAGTCTCGATTTGTTGTAAAACCATTTTTACGTCTGTTTTTGGTTTTCCTTTTTGGCATATACACCTGGAGTGAGACGAGACAAGTTGTAGCAGCGGTCCTCCATATTTTAGCCCCACCTCCCAAAAATAACATGACAACGGGTGCTTACCTTCTTCTCCTGGTGGTAGTGGCAAGTGAGTGTGTAGGGCAACGTCTGCAACGCGGCGTATGCGTAGCCAGTGAGGCCGGCCATGGTCGTGACGAGGACCACGCTATTAGACATGCAGATGACCAGAGCAGACACGGTGAAGCTCACCATGCTGCTCAGGTAAACCCAGCGGGACCCAAACCAGCGAACCATCCGACTCATTATCATTGAGAAGAAGGTTGAGGTAGCACACTGCAGGACCAAACCTAAACTTCCCATGCGGATACCTGAAAGAAGAATAGAAATTGAGTTAGAGCAGGTGATATGAAGCTCACGGCTCTTCTCATCGAACGAAGGGGAGGGAGAAGCCAGCGGTTACGTACGATTACATGCCAACAATATGACGGTTGAGCTTCCCCCCACCCCCCCCCTTTTTTTTTCCTTTTCCATTTTTAATTGTTTTTATGCTGCCATTTCCAGTTTAAATGGGTTGCGTCTATAGCTCGGTAGATTGACCACTGTCCATTTGCAGCGACATTCAAATGTATCCAAAAGTGAGAACCAAATGCGCAAATAGAGTCAAGGCTGTTACAATGTCAATGTTAAAAGTTGATTTTTTTTGTCTTTTCGGAAACCCTCCAAACACAAAGGAAGGGAGGATGGGAAGGGAGAAAGTTCTTAGATCATCGCATGAACCTTAGATAAATCATTAGAAAGCATTTGGGGGGGGGGGGGGGGGGGGACACACAGGCCAGCACGTATTTACTGAAGCAATGTGCCTCCAAGTCTGACCCACTTGGCTGGCCGCACAACTATTAAGCTGAGGTCCTGCCAAAGGACAAATGGAGAATCTGAACTACAAAAAACAGCGAAAAAGGACGGCCCGTAGAGACTTAGAAAAAGCCACGTATTGACGCTTTAACCTGAACCAAGTTTGTCCAAGAATGAGTACAAGTTAAGCTTAAAAATGAGTTTCAGTTTCTAACCTTTGGTTTAGATTTTTTTTAAAGTTGTATAATGACAGGCTGGCAACCGCATTTTCAGTCATATGGTTGTGTGTTTGGACAAAAGGCTCAACATTTGGAAAAATCTATACAAGATGTCCCAGCTCCATGTTTAGAACCAAACCATTTCTGGGAGTGGCAGCAACACATTGAACATTGTTGGTGCAAAGTTCAGCAATGGTGCACATGGTCACTTATGTGAAAGAGTATTCGGATCATATTACTTTGGACATTTAAAGCTGGAGAGTTGACTTGACATGACAGAAAATGACTGAACTCTAACTGGACTGAAACACAAAAGAACCAAATCAAATGAATAAACAGCGACATTGCGCTCCATAATTATTGGCACCCATGGCAAAGATGTCTTCTTCAGATTTGAATGAATCCATTCTTTTTTCTAAATGATGCAAGTGCATTTTTCTAGAGGGGGGGGGGGGGGGGAATCCCACATCAAAGAATAATTCTCCATCAAATCCTGTGCCACAATTATTAGCACCCCTGATATTAATAGCTGACAATCCTTTTTTTCCAACAAAGCAGCGCCTAATCTTTTCCTATAATGTTTCAAAAGATGGGACAACACAGAAAAAAAAGAAAAAGATCTTCAACCATTCTTCTTGGTGCAATTTCTCTACATCAGCCAGCAACCTGGGTCATCTCCTCTTTAGCTAACACCACTGTACATTTTGATGACATTGAAAGGCAACATATTTTCTGGGGAATATGTAAGAACATCTTTGCAACAAGAAAGTAGAAACAAAATGACATTTTAAGTTGAGTGCCCACTGTGGTAAATGTATCGGTGCAACTACAGTGTAAACACGAACAACTTAGTCAACCAATCAAACAAACAATGCGAACAACAAAACAGATTAGCATTACATGAGCAAGAGAAACCATAGCAAGAGTAAAAGTATTTTTGTATTAAAACATCAAAGAGTTTGCGCCACAGGGAAAAACTGTCTGACCTTCATCGTATCTTTGTCTGGGCACACTTCCTGGTGCTGCACTGGGAACTCCACCGTACAGGCCTTCGCCCACAAAGACTGTGAAGAAGAGCATGAAGGACATGACCGCCATCCAGCTGCAGAGCTGAGCCACACACAGCTGCCACATCACTCTTGGGACATGGCAGTAGCTCCTGTAAATGGCGGGGGTCATGGACCAGCATGTTCTCAGCAAGCAGAGCAGAGGTCCAGACTTGAGCAGCCTTAGCTTGCACTTTAGCAGGTAGCAGCATGAGCAAGGCGCACCACACCGACCAGCTTCCACTGCACCGGCTGACGGTTCCAGCAAAGATGAGGCCCCAGGCGAGCCCCGGATGGCACCGGATGGTTCTTCGGAAACCTTCATAGTGATGAGTATGCTGGGAATGAAGATCAGGATGAGGAGAAAGAAGAGGCACTGGTCCTGGCCTCCGAGGTAAACGGAGAGCAGGCTGTGGCTCCAGTCCAGTGCAGGAAGCAAATATCCCACACAGCCTCCCAAGCTAACCATGAAGGAGAACATCGCAAAGGCTTGGTTACAGTCCTCCCCGTCTCGATACAGGTCCGATAGGAGCGCCTCCAATGGTGTGAAGCAAACTTGTCCACAAAAGTCAAGAAGGCCAACTCCAAGGATGAGGAAAGCAACCTAAAGCGTAGAAGCACATAAATAACATTAGGCTTGGACAGGTCTTTTGATTTCCCACGTCACAGTCATTTACCATTATCTGATGGTGCGTTCACACAAGCGCCATTTAGTCCGTTTTGCCCCTATGCTACAGTTTGCTTGGTCAAAAATGAACATAGCCACGGAACTTTGAAGCGGACCACATCAACTGATCCAAGATCATGGCCTCTACTAAGTTGGTTTTGGAACCTTATTTGGCGTTCTGGGGGATACGGTTCCGGACCTAGCATTAGCCTTTGTTAACTTAAAACTACATTTCTGACTATGCTACTGAAGGGGGGTCCTAACTACAGCCTGGGGACCATTTGTGGCTGCCATCCATTTTTTTAAGCGCCCCACAGCATAAATGACATTTGACACGGCCTGCAACGGTAATGCAAAAAGTGTCAGTGTTAAAAGGTTAGATCAGGGGTCGGCAACCCAAAATGTCGGAAGAGCCATATAGGACAAAAAAACAAAAAACAAATATGTCTGGAGCTGCAAAAAAATAAAAGGCTTCTATAAAACCTACAATGAAGGAAACACATGCTGGACTGTCTCAGAATTGTATATGTTATTCATTCCTTTGTTGTGTTTTCACAAACGCCCCCATAGAATTTATTTTGTGATTTTCTCGCTTGATTTTTTGTTTTGATGCATCATTTTCGCTTTTCTTAGTGTCAGTGAAGTGATCATTAATTTCCGTTTTTCGGAGGGTGTCTTTGAATGCCTCTCGAGTCGTACAAGAAGAGAGAACGCATGGAGTCGGACGCAGACGTGTCTGTCGAGACTGTTAAAAGCAGAAATAAAGTGTACATTTTTAAAAAACAAGACCACAGCTCTCCTTTTTCGGAGCTGCAACATTTACCTATATCTATTTGAGCTATATTAGCCTACTATCAAAATCTTTTTCCATTTTCAAACATTTTTTATAAAGCTCCAGGGAGCCATTAGATGTCGCTAAAGAGCCGCTCTGGAGCCGCGTGTTGCCGACCCCCGGGTTAGATGGTTTGTGATGCCTGTGAAAGCTATGACCACCAAGAGTTTATATGAAACTTGTCTTGATAAGCAAAGACGCATGGAACTATTTATGACCAAAGCAGTGAGTGACATTTCTCTACATCAGGGGTCCCCAACCTTTTTTGCCCCACCGACCGGTTTATGTCAGACAATAATTTCACGGACCGGCATTTAAGGTGTGGCGGATAAATACTACAAAACAATATGGTAAGAGCTGCATGAACACTGTGGTGTTTTAGAGAGATAATAATAAACACGAGGAGCGTCTAATCTGGCCGCAACACTCTGATCGCTATGGTAATGTTTAATGCTTTCAACATACGGTACAACGCAAATTCTAAGTGCATGAAAATGTCAACTCACCACAATGCTGAATCAGTGCGAGCCCCGAGCTTGATTTTCTGCAACCGGGCGGTTAGGAGACAATGACACCTGAAGTGTGTGCTTTATGTCGAGTCTACTTCGTAATTTTGTTTTAGTCGCCGTTGCTGCACAAAACTCCCGCCTCACACAGGTAGCATGTCGGAAATAGCAACAGTGCTATTGTGGCGATCTCAGAGTATTCAACCATAACTTGAATCCAGTTGTCTCGAACGTACTTTTAAGGCCGCCGTCATTTGCGATCTCCAGCAGTTTTTTTACTCATTTAGCAAGCTCCGACGTTTTATTTTAAGCGTAATCAGTCACGCGACGGAGAAGCGTGGTTTGTCGTGCGTCAAGAGTGACACAGACGGATGTAACGGAGAATCGGGTAATTTTTCAAAATAAAATATGTTTGGTATTCCAAAATAAATACAATGGAATTAATGTAAATTCTTATTGTGCGGCCCAGTACCGGTCCGCGGACTGGCGGTTGGGGACCCCTGCTCTACATAACACCCCAGTACAGCAAATGAGAATTTGATTTGAGGTTAGAAGCAAAAATAGTTTGCTCTGCTTTCTCTTCCATGTCGAGGTCTGATTTGTGAAGACATCACAGTATTGATCAAGAAAATACTGCTGTAAGGATTGTCCGCTTTCTCCAAATTGCTCGCGTTTTGGCTCTCAACGACTGGTGATGTGATTCAGATGCTGCGCAGAGTAGGGATGGATCCATTCTCGCGGTATCCTGAAAGATCTTAAACTACTTTATACCATGATAACCTTTCAAAGAAAGCTGAATTGTGTCAGTTTTTAAAAATAATTAAGACGTATTAAAAACACTGTACCCTGTAATTGCTTGATGGGTTGGTTTAATCGTGTTTTTTCGATTAAGAATCCCTAAAGACACCCCTACTCTATACTACCAGGCTATAGACCAGAAAAGGTCTCGTTACAGACCCGACTAACTCACCGCAGGTCCTTTGGGGTGAAAAACCAATTAGACCTCAATCTCCTCAAATTGCAAAATGAGCAAAGCAGGTCTGACTCCTAAACAACGCAACTTGTGGGTAGCGCATAAATGGCTCAGACCTCTTAGTCATCACGTGGGGATGAAGCCCATCATTTAGAAATAATTTACCCAAGACATGCACTTAAAAGTGATGACCGCTATTTACTGATGTACTGGAGCCTGATAGATGTTCACACCTGTCAGAGCGCAAACTCACAGGGATTTTGGTGGTTCCTTCTAGTTCGCTTTTACTCCTCAACTGAAGCGAAAATGATGTTAACAACACTGCCAATTTGAATGATTTAAAAATACAACAAAACAGTGCCTCTACCTAAAAAAAGGTCAAGGTCATCTTTATTGTCAAATATGCTTTATGTATGACATGCAGCATAGATGAAATTTCTTCCTCTCAATCCTCAGTGCAAACATGCTGTGCATTAAACACACACAGCTAAGACAAGATAGCAGCTGATGTAATGTAATGTGAACAGTATAGACAGTATCGACAATATAAACAATATAAACAACATAAACAATGGCACTTGTGGCTATTGCGGGTAAAGTGAGGTAGTGCATTGTGCAAACGCAGATGTCGGATGATGAGGGGAGGGTCATAGTCTGTGACAGGAGGCGTGAACGAATGGCACTTGCTGGCGTGAACGAATGGCACTCGAGTTCTAGGGTATATGGGGGACAGTCAACTCATGCCAGATTACATTCGTAAAGTCACCAACCTGGAAAGTGCGTCCTCCCCAGGCAAGGTGTGCAGCCAGGATGTCGGCATGGGGAATGATAAAAAGGGCCAATAGGACTCCCAGAGACAGCAGCCAGATGAAGGGCTTCCTTCTTCCGTAACTGCTGTTGCAGTTGTCACTGGCTGAGCCAATCAAAGGGGTGAACAGGAGGCCAAGCACTGGACCAATACCTGCGAATAAAGCACATAGAAGGATCGAGTCTAAGCGGGAAGGGAAGTCTTAGGACGCTGCTCATATAGTTTCATAAAAATGTCTCACAGAAAAATATGGCTTCACCTATACAGTCAAACCTCGGTTTTCGTCCATGATCCGTTCCAGAAGGCTGTTCGAAAACCGAAATTGTTCGAAAACCAAAACCACGCTCTTTTTAAAATAAAAATGTTTACTGAACACGTCTGCTCACAATGGAAAGCAACACGAGGAAGCATCACTTCCTCGTGTAAGGAAGGTGAGGAGTCAAATGGTGCATTCAAGTGCGCTGTTTGTTCGATAACCGAAATTTGTTTGTCATCCAAGGCATAAAAAACTCGAAATTTTTGGTCGAAAGCCGAATTGGACGAGAACCGAGACGTTCGAAAACCGAGGTTTGACTGTACCTCAAAAATACCCACATTTTTGTGCTGCTCATATCATTCATGCACTTTATACTTGTTCTGTGGTGTCTGTTTCATGTTCAAGTGCCACCATAGTGACCATACATGTACAATACAGTGGATATATAAGACAGGTACCCAGCCTTGCCCCAGTCGGTGAATGGTTGCTGGTCTGCAAAAGGAATAGACTTATATGAACCGGTGCGTGGTGGAAAAAAAAAAAAAGGTTGGGGACCACGGGTGTAGAGTACATAGAGGTTCACCACAGAGAGGGGCAGACCGGTAGTAAGGGAGACAAGTTAACTGCGGCTTGTCGTCACCTCAGTCCTGCAGCTGTGGAGGCCGATCACAACAAGTTTCACCAGCTACAGCTGTTCGCGCAGCTATTTGCTCAAAACTCACGCGCGGGCATGCGGCATGCACAGACACACAGCAAGGCAAGAAAAAAATATATATAATAATAATAATAATAAGACTGTAATAATAATAATAATAATAATAACAATACATTATTTACATGGTGTACCAAAGTGGTAGAGTCTGATACTCTTTCCATTTTCAGAAACGGAAAGCAAATTTCATTCTAATCCGAACCACATACACTACATTTTGTGCTGCATTTAACAAAATGAGACTGCAGGCATTTATATAGAGTAGTTAGTTCAGTCCTGAGAGTGCAAACCACTGAAAGAAATATTACGCGGAGCGCGGCGCAACCAACAAATGGCTATTAGATAAAGAAGAAAGCCATTTGAGAACCTGACACTAGCTCGGGGCAAAGTGGCTTTTAGCCTCCAGAGACACAATATCCATTTTCATTCAAATAACACTCAGACCCTCCATTATAATAATAGGATTGTCGAATAAGACTGAGTGCCATTCCCAAATTGCCTTGCCGCACAGCCTCTTTGCAAAGAACATCCCAATGAAATCATTTCAAGCTAATAGAGAAACTAAAGGCAGGGAACATGCAAACTATTTATGTTCTCTAAAAGACATCATTTGGGTGTTGTGGAACCCCAGCCACTATCTGTACGTCACAAGACAAAGTTTAAAATTAGCTGCTTTAAGTGAGCACCGTGTGAATGGCATTTAGGGTGACCTTAAGTTAGTTCGACACTAACATATTCCAACTGAGCTTGTGTATATTTGCTTCATCCATCCATTTTGGCTTGAACATGCAGTACCAAAAACAGTCACAAACCCCTACCAAATTCAGGATTTTAAAAAAAGAAATAAAAATCAGTCCCATTTTTTAACATACGACTTTCAAAAAAAAGTAAGATTCAACCCGATACCTATTGTCAGTTTTTTGGGAATATGGCTTCGAAGTTAGGAAAGATTTAACTTCCAGTTTTGAGTCTATATCTGTGAAACTAATCACCCAAGAGAAACCATATTTTGGAGAATGCTTTAGACCAGGGGTCTCAAACTCGCGGCCCGCGGGCCAACTGCGGCCCCCGGGACGATAATTTGCGGCCCCCGTCTTAATATTAAAGATTAATGTTTGTGCGGCCCGCAAGATTGATATGAATGACACTTGTTGTGTTCCCAATCACGGTGAGGTTACGGCTCTGGAACATCCAGTGCCTCGCTCACTCACTCATTCATTCCTCCAATCAGCTGGGCGGAGGAGAAGCCGTGAAGCCGATCACTCCGCTCGGCGCGCACAGTCCTCCGCTGCTCTCAGCATAGAACTGAATGAGGCGCTATGATCCGTGATCCAGCCTGTGTCTGTGTCTGTAATCTCCGCGAGTGAAACCTAACAGTAAGTGCGTTAACATGACACAGAAATTCGGAGAACTGCCGTAATTTGAGGAAAGTGCGCATGCGCCACAGATCGCGCGACTGAAAGTTAAAGTTCGAAGCGCTGCCAGTCTCTAGCAGCAAGAAGTAGGCAAGAGAAGCCGTGTTCAGAATATTTCATTTCAACATTCAAGTTCAGAAAGTTAAAGGTTAAAGAGCTGTACAAACATTTGAAACGGAGTTTTCTCTTCTTCAGTGTATATCTCTGTGTGAAACTGATTGATTTAATTCATCCCGTTGGAATGTTTTATCAGAAAACCAGTCTACTCTGCCTCTAGCGGCCCCCAGGTAAATTGAGTTTGAGACCCCTGCTTTAGACCGACACCAGAGATAGAGGCAGAAGTAATAGAAGTCTTTTTATCCGCAAAACTGAGAGCTCAACCACCAAATTTGCCATTTCATTTTAAAAGCCACATTTTGGGACCGCACCATACGAGATTATACTTGAACTGCACCGCTGGCATTGCATGTCTGGAGGCTATTAGTCACAGATATACACTGTAGAAAATTTGAAGGCGATGGGTTTCCAGATATTGCCGTTGAAAAAAAGGATTTTCACGGTATGATGCCAAAAACCATGTAAACTACTCTTTATTCAATGATTTTCTTATTTTCACACTTTTTTTTTTTTATGTATACCTTAAGAAGGAAAAAAAAAAAGGAGTGGAAATGCCTCGTATGTCTCATCCCCTGGCATTTTGCGCTCTTTACTGCCTTTCCATTCCTGAACACACTACCCCAACGAACAACTGATGATTTGACCAATCATGTTTTAAGACCACAATAGAAAAGAGGTGGCGAAACCTACCACTCCCAGAAACAATGAAACAATTTACATGGCAAGTAAACTTTGTGTATCAGCCAAATTTAGAGTGGATTGTCTGTTTCATTGTTAAGGCATTAAATAATTACCGTAAATAATGAGCCGCCCCGTACATTTACTCAGAGTTGTTCATATTCAGGCCTGTAGCCAAAGACAATGCAAGGCTATAAAATTGCACTCAGGACTTTGGCAATAAACAACTCCTTAATCAAAATAAACAAAGAGAAGGCAAGTGCAATTCAAGGCATTTTGAATTCAGACAAAACGTAACGCATACAGGGGCAAGAGTATGTGTGTATGTAAACTAAGGAAAGCAGAATGTGCAACCTAGTGAGGAATGATGAGAGAGGAAACTCAAGTTAAGCGTGTGCATAGCAAGGTTGTCAAAGGGGAACAATGTCCCTCAGAAGCCCACAATGTTCCTTGATAATCAAGTCAAGTCAAGTACAACTTTATTCCCAAATGATAATGACAAACCTTGGCTATTTGTCCACCTTGGACTTGAAACTTTTGTAACGCAGTGTAAAACATTACAAAAGATTCAAAAGGTTTGCTTTCTTCTTAAAGTGACAAAAATCATTTCTTTAAAGTCAAACCAAATGTGCCCTAAAAATATCCCCGGGGAGTTTGTCATGATGATTATGTGTGATTTTAAGGCCAGATGAAATGGAAACAGTGGCTGGAAAATCCCTCCATACAGAAAAAAAAGGCTAATCACAATCATTCTTGAAGGTGCATCGGTGGCATATTTTGACAGAAATATTAGCCGATTTGTCATCATTTTTTTATGTCCTGTTTTGTTGTGTTCTGAGGAATATGAAGCCTGAATCTGTTTTTTTTTTCATGATCATTAATGTCACAGCAATAACTTATCAAGAGTCCCAACACCCCTGAGTTTGGCAATAACTGGTTCTTTAATCAGGCCTAGTAAGGTTTTGATTCTTTGTCATCAGTAAAATGCAAGCAACTGGTGCCAGTTTAGCCATTAGCACCAATTTAGCACCAGAACTTCTTTGGTGGGAACCTTTAAAATAGTAATCATACTTGGGTAAGCAGATCTGTTATAAGTAACCACTTACCTAAAACCATCGTCATGTAACGCTCCTCCACACCGGCCTCCAGCAGCAGCGGTGGCACATATGTGATTCCTGCCGCCACACAGATCTCCAGGCCACAGGTAAGGGAGTTCAGCAGGACCAGACGCCACTGAGACCTCCATCCAGGCATAATTACAGGGGGACGGCTCACCTTTCCTACCCTCTGGGATGGCCACTTGCAGGGGTATTGGAGGGGGGCGGGGGGTTTAACTTTGGGGAGGCAGATGAGGCCGCCGGGGACAGGCAGCAACAAAGACACGTTGATGTCTTCGATGACCTGACGGATTCATCCTCTTTTCAGCATTCTGGATCTGAGGAGGAGAAGGATAAAACACCATCCAAATCAGCACCCAAACCACATCGTGGAGCATTCCTCTTGAAGTCACAGCTCCTGCACCAACAGTAGCTGTCAGTGACGGTTACGGTCGTTTCACAGTACATCTCTGCATTTTCCAAGATATTGTCAAAACACATGGAGACATCGGCGACAATCAAAAGGATTTGATTTTGATGGATCCTCAGAGCCCCTCACCAACAGCTTTGGGGACAGCAGGAACAACAACATCAAGCGGAGTGGAGATGAGTCAGAGTAAGCAATGCAATGTGGCAAACACACTAAAACATTTGCCAAGAGATTTCTGCCTCCCACTGCTGCTTTGCTTGTCTTTTAGAAGCGTCGAAACACTTACTAGAAGACATTTCAGAGTCTGTCCCTCTCTAATCTTTGCACAGTTAACCAATCACCATCTCAGCAACTAATAAGAGCACATTTCATGTGCTATCGACAGTCTTTCGCAACTTGACCTCAAACCAAAACAATCTTTTGAAGAGAAAAAAAAAAAGACCTGCCGTGCAATTTACACAAAGGTTCATCAACATGGCGTCTTATATACAGAGTTGGACTTTGCACGCTATCAGTGAACCGCAACATCTGTTTCCTTGGTATTTTATGCACCTTACCCATCGTCAGGAAGCAAGGCAACCGCACATTTATGTATCTTTTTCCATTACTCATGCACCGTATTTTCACCTATTTACAGATAACGTATGTCAATCTTGGGCGGCACGGTAGTCCAGTGATTAGCACGTCGACTTCACAATGCAGAGGTATCTGGTTCAATTCCAGCTCCGGCTGTGTGGAGTTTGCATGTTCTCCCGGGGCCTGCGTGGGTTTTCTCCGGGTACTCCGGTTTCATCCCACATTCCAAAAACATGGATGGCAGGTTAATGGAACACTCTCAATTGTCCCTAGGTGTGAGTGTGAGTGTGGATGGTTGGCTGGCAACCGATTCAGGGTGTCCCCCGCCTACTGCCCGAAGACAGCTGGGATAGGCTCCAGCAGCCCCCGCGACCCTAGTGAGGACAAAGCGGTTCGGAAGATGAATGAATGAATGAATGAATGTGTCAATCTTGTCAGACCTCACTCTTGACGTAGGCAGTTTAGAGAGATCAGTCTGTGCTGTAACCAGCTATATACATGACTTCAAGACTAATATAACCTAACATCAATTTAATGTGACAGAAAAACAGGACAGACAAAAAGTAGAGTCGAGACATGCATTGCCGTCATCAGTTCAAATTGTTTTTAAAGCAGACAGAACAGGAACAGTGAGAACACAGAAGCTATATTTGTATTTGGTGTGATATTTCTCCCTGAATGCTGCCCATCTGTTCCTTCCAGGGGAACAGCAATGAGGTCATCATCTCTTTTGTGGAAAATGACTGATTGCATCGCAACACAATAGAGTATATTGTTTAAAAAAAATCATTTATCTTTTTTGTGTGTAATAAATTGACCCACACCACCCAGGTTCATAGTTAGACCCAAAGCAACGTGCTTAACAACCAAGATGCTTTTGTTTGGCAATCTCCGGCGAGTGACGACATTGACAGAATGTCGAGTCGCCAGTCGACACAAAACAGTCGTGATTTTAAACAAGATGACAAATTGATGCTCCTAAAACGCAGGTTAAATTCAAGGCAGAATTCAAAGTTACTTGAAGCACTGTTGTATTTATTTTAATTCTTTAAACTTAAAATGGCACGACAACCAAATATTTTGAATGGTATTTATTTGGCCTCTAATTTTGCATGCATTTTGGAAACAAATATCTAAATTATAGACAAATCGGGAAAAAAATATCTCTTGGGATATACAATGTTGTGTAAACTCTTGATATAAATCATACTCTATATTACAAGCGTACTACAGTAAGTATGGCTTGGAACAGAGAAGGGGAAAGAAATGTTCCAGGATGACGTCGGAGACAACCACAGTTGAGACTGTGGCTGCAGGGTGGGTTCCTTGTGTTTTTGGCTCAAAATGAATGACTGCAGCATTTTGGTGCTCCTCCCTTCTAAGTTTCTGCACCCTTAATGGGCCTGAAAGATGGAATAAAGGTTCTAGAAAAGCCTCAATGTAGATAGCTTCCCAGTCGTCGTTCTGACAGATCTAGAGACCGAGCAATCCATACAAGATAGCACAATGAAGACTAGAGGCCCATAATAGCAGTTAAGCTAGTATTTACATTGTACTTATCAGTCCAATGAAAAGGTACATCGTTTGGTTACTTGGTAACCCAAGACTACCGTCTACAATTTGAATTTGTCAGTCAAATAGTAACTTGTACCGCATAAAAGAGTCATTGACATGATTTGTGTTGTTGCTACATTATAAATGCCTCAATAAGGGATTTTATTCATGGCAGCAACCCAGGTGAGTGCAATTCCTTCAGACGCAACAGATTGGCTGCTTAAATGGCATCTATACAGTTTCGTCAAGTTTGAGTTTTAATAAAAGGCAAAACGGATATTGCAATAAAGTTTATACTGACAATACAGAATATCAGAAATGTTGAGTTACTTTATTGTGTTACAGCTGGCTTATGCATTTACGTGTAGACATAGTGTCAATGTTTAGGTTAGGCTTTAGGCTCGGTTAACTTTCAGTTACAGTGTACTGTACCACTATTTATTAGTCTGTGTGTTTAAACACGAGTTAATGTTTTAATTGTTTGAGAATTTCTAGTATTTCCAGTATAATTTTATAAATCCATTTCCAGTTCAGTGTGGAGGGTTAATAAAAAACACACAAAACATTTAAAAGTAGCAATTACAACCAGCCGACAATTTTATTTGGTCCATGAGATCAGGTTGGTAATAATTCTCTTGCAACCAAAATACATCAACAATGAATCATTTTTTCATCACAACAGTTACAACTCTTGTTTTGGACTGGTTTAGCCAATCAAACTCACTGTCAGTAAGATGTGGAAATGAGAGGTAATTCTTTATTGTACACCAAATATATACGGTCAATATGCCTCCTGTTTGCTCTCCACAAAGACAGATATTTGATCAGTGGAGAAAACAAAATGAAAATATTAGCAACAAGCCTCCTCCAACTGGTGCTGTCCTTAAAATGTTAAGTTGGTCACATGCTTTGTGGTGAAAGGCATGGTCAGAGGTCACCGTGACGGATGCGAGTTTAAGATTACATGCTGGGGGCTGGGGTCAACGCTGTTGGGGCTGTCCTTCAAGTGGGCAAGCACAAATCAACTTTTTCATGGAGTTTTCATACAAGTTCCTTGTTATTATCCTGTTGATAGTAACAAGGAAAGGATTTTTGAATGAGTGTGCCAAACATCTGAAATTGTGATGCTTGCAGTTACGTACACAAAACATCTAAGTTCTTTTGTAAACAGCACATTATTGACTGTTGATGAAGGCTGCCTCGAAGAGTTATTAAACGTTTATATTTTCACATTAAAGGGTAACTCCCTGACCAGACTCTTGCTCCACCCCTCCCTAATATTTGAAAAAGGCGCTTAAATGGGACATTGCCTGGAGGACCATTAAGCTTGAGATGGGGGTAGAAGGTTGGGCATGGTCTGGCTGTGATTGACAGCAACAGTGACAAACTATGACCTAAATTATTTCTATACTACGACAAGCTATGCTGAATAAACTAACCAAATGCTATGCTAATAAATCACTATCCTGAAAATCGATATAAAGACGTTCGCAAATGCTACTATTCCAACTCCATCTCATAACGGAGGCCTGTACGAGACTGCCCCATTTATATACCCCACAGTGCAAGGGACACACAGCTGCAGCGAGACAGCACCACAGACATATAGAGTATACGAATGGACCAACAATGTCGCTTACTCGCCGTCGAGAGAAGTGAAGCCACCGGCGGCCATCTTATGTTGCCATTTGCTCAGCATGCCTAATTCAAATACATTAATTTCTCCATGGCGTTATTTTCTGTTGCGAAAACTCCACTGTTCATGGCATACGGTTGAACAATAAGTCTACGTGCACATTTCATTGGTAATAATGCAATTTAAAGTTTTCTCTTATAATCCTCATAATGGATAGATGTGTCAGCATCACGCAATCAGGACATTTGCTGCGAAATGTAAACCTACCGTATTTTCACGACAATAGGGTGCACTTTCAAGTCTTAAATTTTCTGCAAAATGCACTGGGCGACTAATAGCGCGGTGCACCTAATCTATTTACTGAGTTCCAAAATCTGTTTATGTTGCTGTACGACTTCAATGAGCGCTGCGCTTGACTGTCTGATGTTATGCAGACACGCTGTTTATATAGTGGAAAGGCGGACGTAACTGAGGACGGCATGCTAACGTTAAAGGGGGGGGGGGGGGGGGGCATGAAAGAGGACGCTAAAAGCTGAATGCCGGTACGTGGATTGGACAAAACAAATTTGGCCCCCTGAAAATGGCACTTATGAAGAGACACGCTTACGGAGCACAGTTCAAACTTCAAATGATCAGTGACGCGGATGAACATGGCAATCAAGGAGCCGCGAGAGAATTCAGGATAAACGAATCCATTCTTCACAAGTGGAGGAAACAGAAGAACGAGCTTCGCAAAGTCAAGAAGAAAAAACGGTGACCTGAGTTGGAAGACCAACTCGAGCAATAAACTCATGGCCAAAGAATAGTCGCCGGGAGAAGCGTCTCTACAGTCACCATTTGACTGAAGGCAAAAACGAGTGTAGAAGAAATGAAAATCGAACATTTTCATGGAGGTCTGTCTTGGTGCTTTTGTTTAATGACACAATGCCAACTATCCATCCGGGCAAGGACTACCAAGGCGCAACAACTTCCGGTGGCCTACAGGGAAAACCTGACCACATTCCGCTCCCATTGCCATAAAAAGATAGATGACAAAGACACCCAGGCCATCTACATAATCAACATGGACGAGGTGCCGCTCACTTTCGACATCCCGGTGAACCACACTGTCGAAAAGAAGGGGACCAGCGACACGCTCAACGGGGCACGAGAAGTCAGCTTTTACTGTTGCGCTTGTGTGCTGTAGCAATGGACAGCTTTTAAAAATCACCATAGGTGGGGTGATTTTTAAGAGGAAGAGGCTTGACGAAGAAACTCCAACCGCTGGACATCAGTGTAAACAGAATATTCAAAGTGAAGTTGAGAGCAGCATGGGAGCAATGGATGAGAGATGGCGGACAGCTTTAAAAAGACTGAACGCAAGCATCCACAACCCATTCACAAATTGTGGCGTCACTCGCCACAATTTGTGAATGGGCTAATGTATCTGTTGGCAATGATGTTCGAGCTTTCAAAAAAGCCGGCATCATTTTTGAGGGGCCACACAGCAACAAGATTGACTCTGACACTGATGAGAGGGAACTGGGCGTGTTTGATTGTGAACTTGCCCAGCCATTCATTTCAGAAGCAGAAGACTTTGATGTATTTGTGGATGAGGGTTGATCCAAATATAACGTGAGTACAGTGTTACTTACTTAAAAAAAATACTAATTCAGTTTCGCTCCTGCCAGCTTTTCAAAAACATACGCTAGCGTCCATGCATGCATGCTACCGTATTGTTTAAATTAGCGTATAATACTGTATACTGTACTTATTGTATTGTTAGCGTGTTCAAACGAGAGAAATGTGAGGAAATGTACATGGTGGGGTTTACAGCCTTAATACATATAGTATAATTGTAAAAAAAAAAATTATATATATATTAAAAACAATTTTCTTACTTCACAGTTTTAACCAATAGCGGGTTAATTTTGTTAAAACCTCTGTAGAGTGGGACTAGATAGTGGATGAAGGGTTAGGCGATAAGAGAGGATATTCAAACACAGTCAGTGTTTTCGGTGAAAAAAAATAAGTTGTCAGCAAGAGTGGCAACGCAAGATGGCTGGCCTCTAGCTTCAGGGGCAAGGGGTCTATTGATAGTCCATTCATATACGAAACCATGGTGCTGTCTCGGTGAGGCTGCGTGTCACAAGCTCACTTGTTCCCTCAATCTCTCTCTCTCCCTTTCTATCTTCCTCACTCTATCGGCAAGATGACTGCCATTGGCCGGCTTGGACAGTGAACAGCACACACACGGGAAATCCACTTCCGTGTTAGCGAGAGTTGCGAACAAGGTTATGAGACACAGCCATGTGCTGTCAAGTCGATATGCTACACATATATTGCGTTTTAGAACATTACGTAGCTATATTTACAATTTCACACTTACCAGTGGATAAGATAGCAAAGCTTGGAGCAAAAATGGCGGATTACATGCATCTGTCTTTTTCTTTTTGGGGTTGGGGGGGGGGGGGGATATATGTCATTGGAGTAATGCAAAAAGTAAAAGTAATCAATTTAGGTTACTTGAATACAATGCTACTTGGATTACATAAGTAATTTAATTTTTTTTAACAGGTCGTGTATCGAAATAGATTTTTTAAAGTCACCCCTCAAGCCACCTTAAAGCATGCACTTATCTGGTGCGGAATGCAAACTTCACCAAGTTGTGCTGATCCAATATCTGTGAGCCTGCTCACCTTTGACTGAGGCCAGCAACATTTTAGGGAGTTGTCAGTTATTCTGCTGGCCCATGCAAATAACACAACAATGCGCCGCACAGCTGAGTCGTGGAACCTATTGTGAATCAATCAGGCTGTTAACCTGGCTCCCTGCATAATGTTGCATATGAGGGTTGTTGTGAATGGAGAGGACTACTGGGAGCTGATTAAAGAGTTAATGAGTTTTCATTCAATCACGATCAGGTCCATTTACATGTGGTCAATAAAGCAGTTACGGTCGTTTATTTTTCCTCAACAGATAAATGAAGTGCATAATCTAATTGGGTTAGATCAACAATGTGAATAGTTGGTAGTTAATACTTTTCGGGTATAATGTAATTTTTAAAAAGTTTTTAATATGAGAGGGGTTTTACAGAGTATATCAATTTTTTTTGTTATATACGGATGAGTATGAGACGATCCTTTAGAAGCAAAGCAGCCATGAAATACATGTTTGAATTACAGGAGATTTTATGGAAACAGATTGTAAACCAGAATGTAATGAACTATTGTGAAAAATGATACTCATCACTCATGGGCTCAAGGAAGAAATGATACATACCGCTGTTAATGTCTGATCCTCTCCATAGAGAATCGGAGAGCAGTCCTGGCAAAGCTGTTTAGCTTCTGGCTCCACTGTCTGACTATCTTTCTTTATCCTGCTTCGGTCTACATCGACTGTTCCCTCCTCTACTGAATCACCTCCTTTTTCTCCATCCCTCCCATTAGTCACTCTTGCCTCCCTAAGCCTGCAAGGTGGGAATTGCAAAAATCCCAAAAGAACAATCATTTCTGTTTTTATTTGCAGCAAAAACGATCGTTCCCCAATGCCCAACCCTGACATTTGGTGTGCAAATACAAAACCACGCTTGCAGCTAAAGGGAAAGTGAGACACCGGAGTCACCTGTGTTTTGTGAAAAGAGCCCATGACAAAGACGTATAGTATAACAACCCCACCCAAAAGCCATACCTCACACTACTCTTTTCACTAACTTGCGTGCTCTATTAGTTTTGTAATGTGCTAGCTGACTAAGTATAATACTAAACCGCCAACCATGGCATGCGTATATCTCCTCAACTCTCTCACTACGTCCCTTTCTAGCTGAGTCTTAGATAAGGTCATGCTCCTGAATGATCACTTTTCTGTGCAAAACCTACTTAACCTTACCTAACCTATTTCCTGGTTCACCAGCACTAAGCATATTTGAGGAGACAGGTCGATATGCACATACACTAAGCATACAAAAACTCCACTCTACCCCATGCCAGTAACCATTAGCAAAGAGTAGCCCCTTCTAGAAAGGCTTGTAATTTTATAAAATGAACAAAGAAGGAAAATGTGGAGCACAGGAAACTCTGAAAGGGAGGAGGCGAGGTGGGAATAATATTGTTACAATACGATCAGCTTTAAGGAATCTCCATTAATGGAGTCAAGCGGCCGATCAATATGAAGACGGAGTGCGGGTGAGCAACTGCAGCTGGGGTGGCTTCCCTAGGATTGAAGGAATTCAGAAAATCCCACTTGAGATAAAGGTTGATCATCACCTCTTTGCCTTGCAAGGCAAACAATGGCTGATAAGTGTGAAATTTGTTACAAGGGCATACCGACAAATGTCCTTGGTTAGGAAAGACAAATTACAAAAAGCTGATTTTCTCATCACTGGAGGATTATTACCCGACCCCAAGGAGAAGTGTTTGTCTTGAACATATACTAATGTCATGGCACAGTGAACTAGGAAGAGAAAAAATTACATGTTTGCTAGTTTGGGTTATACGTACAGTGTGAAACAATTTCGAGCTGCAATAAATAAGAGATTCCAACAATAACCGAAAATGAATATTCTCATCCATCCAGATAGTGTCATTCTCAAGGCATTGAATCGCTCCCCAAACTGAACTATTCTGGATGTCTTAGATGTTTCGCATCACATCAGCGGAGTCGTCATCCGTTCATGCAAGCCTAGGAGGGAGAGCACGAGCCTGGCAAGCCATTCAATGCTCTGAGAACAGATGGACGTAACCAATTACAGGGTTAATTGATTGTTGAGGATTCTAACATTTGGCTGCAACCGACTGCTGAATCATCTTTCAGCAACTGAGTCAAATATGGCTCCACTAGTTTGTGGTCCGAAGGAGAACAAGATATCCATCCAACATCCGAAGTTGGGTCCCATCCGGACTACGGCAATATTTGTCACGGCAGCACCGCTCGATGTAACAGATGGAAACAAGAGTTATGAACATTCACGAAAGGATAGCCTCATCTCTCTTTCGTGAAATGAAGTGTTGAAATAGCCAGATTGGCACACAGGCTAGTGAAGTTAGCACAATGTGTTTCCCTCTATTATTCTACCATTTTTGTATTGGGACTGTCTCTAGTTCATGTTGACATCATATGTGTCACTAAGAACCAGTAAGACAATTTGACTTTAGTTTGTTTTCCCTTGTGTGGTGAGGTTTCTATTGTTATCCATCCATCCATCCATTTTCTGAACCGCTTAATCCTCACTAGGGTCGCGGGGGGTGCTGGAGCCTATCCCAGCCATCTTCGGGCAGTAGGCGGGGGACACCCTGAATTGGTTGCCAGCCAATCGCAGGGCACACAAAGACGAACAACCATCCACGCTCACACTCACACCTAGGGACAATTTAGAGTGTTCAATCAGCCTGCCATGCATGTTTTTTTTGGAACGTGGGAGGAAACCGGAGCACCCGGAGAAAACCCACGCAGGCCCGGGGAGAACATGCAAACTCCACACAGGGAGGCCGGAGCTGGATTCGAACCCGGTACCTCTGCACTGTGAAGCCGACGTGCTAACCACTGGACTACCGGGCCGCCTCTATTGTTATCATACTTCTGAATTTTAATTACAGGTTTTGGCTCAAACAAATGCACATTCCGCATTCCCAAAAAACAAGTTTAAATTCCATGGGTCCACAAACGTGTGTTCTCCAGAAACTGCCAAACGCAACACTACCCACAATAAGCTATGACGCACTGCTCTCTGTTTTGATTTTAAAAAAAGAAAAAAAAAACACAAGAAACCCGGTGTGGACCAGAAATAGAGCAAAAGGGCGACTTCTTAAGGCATGACAGCAAAGAGCCATTTTAAGGTGAAATGTCAACCACATTATACTAAACACCAATGACTGCATTGGAGGAATCAATCACTCATCATGTGCTTCCAAACAAACTAACCTTGAAGTAAATACGTGACGCAGATGCTTAAAAAGACAGCGAGCATACATTGCCATTCGCTTGGATCATGTTAAGTAGCAATTCTTCTAAGGTCTACAGAATGCTACAAGCGCAGGGTGTTCTTGTGCACGTCAATATAAACTGTAACATGTGGCAGGAATGATCCCATGTTACTTTGAGGATTCAACACAACAACCTGGCTAAAAAAAAAGCCATACATTATCAACAGGGCTTTGTGACTGTAAATTCTGTAATGTTGGATGATTCATTTTGCCCCTATTCTTCTTAATTTGCTAATTTCATAATTACGCTAGGAAGGACAAATACATCTGCCTACTTGATCAATATAAAAAGCGGAGTGCCAAGCTAAGCCTTCGGGGAAAACAGGAAATATCAAGCATCAATTGGACCAAACAAAAAGCGCCTGCCAGAAAACAAAAAATGCAATCAAGTGAAATCTTGCCTTCCTTCCATTTTAATTACGCACCCTGAAAGAGGCGTGTAGGACACATCACGCTGCCAAAACGGCTGCAGAAAAAAAACATCACAATAGTGCGACACTAATTTGATCGTGGCCCTGTGTGTACGCACCCCTCAGTTTTCCACACGTAAAATACTATGATTCTACAACAGTACCAGGCTTCAAAGTATCCCCATACACACTTACTGAGATCATGAGCTTGAATCCTTTCACAGTAAAAGTCATCTCACATATCAAACGTCTCCCCTCTTACATTCAATAGCATCCATTTTCAGGCCGCGACATGAAAAACACCCCTTGCAATACGCAGTGTTCACCACAGAACCACTCCTTAAAACAAGACCACAAAAAATTTTGAAACTTCCCCATTGTCCCCTTTACTGGTACTTTCCTCAAAGTTTTTAGTTGCAAAAAGAGGCACCTCTCTTTTGGATGCACTTCCACACAAACTTGTGTATCCGGCAGCAACAGGCCAGGAGAGTGATTATGCTGTGCAGTGTGCAAGCATCTGGCCGAGTCCTTGTCACTATGGAAAAATGTCTCGGGGCAAGTCAGTGTTATCCCTACTCCAGGGCCTATACTTCCTCATCTGGACCTAAACTGCGCCTGGTGCGTTCAAGCAGCGCTTCTCATTGATGTGGGGATTACAGAAAAGTGATAGGTTCATCGGCCATCTGTTCGACACCTTTCACATGAAGAGAGCTGGACCGGAGGCTGTTTTTCTTTCAATACCATGCAGCTTCTTCTACACTTGAAACATGTGGGCAGAACTAAGTGCTGTCAGTGAATGGAATTAGTGAAGGAGAGCAGGGTAGGAGTGAAGCAAAGCACATTAGTTATTACAAAAACAAGGGGGTGTTTAATATTAAAGCAATGTAGAGGGAAATGAGCGATGAAAAAAATTCTGTGAGTGTAGCATTATTTTAACTTTGAGATAGTTTGCTCCCCAACTACAGTATAATAATATGCAGTAATTCAACACCCAAAAAAATGGAACAAATCAACAAGGTATAAATAATTCTGGTCAAATAGATGGCTGCAACACATTTAAAAAATGCTGGGACGGGGACGTGTTAACCAACTGTGCTACATCACCTTTCCTTTGAAGAAAGAAAAACTTTAGCATTTGGGAATTGAAGACACTGATTGTTAAAACTCTCAAGGTAGAATTATTTCCCATTTGATGGCTAACTTCAGTTGCTCAACATTCCGGGGTATCCGTTTTTTGAGAATTGAGCAAGTTATGGCAGATCTTCAATGCACGTGCACTTGCTTTACCTTCTGTGTGTGTCACCAAGGAGTAGCATTAGCATCTCGCTTCGTTGTGCTCAGTTAAACAGTTAACAAGCTTCGATAGCTGCAAAGAGTTTCATAATGTCTGGCGATTGCTGTCTAGATTTGTCTGGACTTTTTGAGATTCAAGTTTAATAGTTTCCGTAATCTCTATAGTCCGTCTTATTTTTCGTTATTTATTCACCTATTTGCGGTGTAGCACAGCAACGTGAGATTGTGTTATGTCAGATTTCTTCTTGCTCAAGGTTACGTGGGTGCCACAAATTTTAATTGTACTCAATGAAATGAATGATTTGTTTCTCAATTTCATACTCCAGCAATATCGGTAACAAGAATGCATTTGTTCAAGGTAGAGATTAAATGAGACATTTTTCCCCATGTCTTTAATCCGTCAAGACCAGTGGTTCTTAACCTGGGTTTCATCGAATCCCAGGGGTTCGTTGAGTCGGTCTCAGGGGTACGACCGATCTTCTGCCATGGAGGGTGAGACACACAAGACTCAACATGTTAATTAGTTATGACACGCCCGTTTGGCCATCACTGGCTGCAGATGATCACATAACATTGATTTCAATGGGAAACATGGTTTCGGTTTCCGAACAATTCGGTTTCCGAACAGTCTTCTGGAACGGATTAAGTACGAAAACCGAGGTTTGACTGTGTATATATATATATATATATATATATATATATATTATTTTTTTCCCCCCACTCATCAAGGGTTCCGTGAATGTCCATTTTAACTGGTTGGGTTCGGCACCTCTAAAAAGCTTAAGAACCACTGGTCTAGACATTCAAAGTGGATGTCTCCTCACTCGCACCAATTTAACTTGGCTGCAGTCCAAGGAGAAAGCCTCAATTAATTCAAGCAAATCACACCTCCACAAAGAAAACAAGTTTTATTCAAAATGTAAAAAGTAACTCATAGAAGTAGCATTTATTTTGCTATTGGGTGTGAAAGGCTACAATTATGTGCAACGGTGAATAAATGGTCACCATGTCAAAAACGATGAAAAAGCTGAGCAACAATTTCCCAAAGGTGACATTCCTTCTTGGTGAAGTTGCTGACATTAATTCTTTGCGCATCGGCCCATTAGCGAAATATGTACGAGGTCTTTCTTTTTGGTCTAGCTGACTGTAGAGCACTATTACAGGGAGGCTGTTTGGACTTTGACCTTGCAGCCTGCAAGGAGACACCATTTGTGCTCCTCTGCTTCTCGTCAAAGAAAGATTGAGGACAAAAGAAACTGCTAAATATTCATCCCCTTGCCCATGCTGGTCGAGAGTTTGGTGGGTGGCCTCATAATATGTGCATGAGAGCAAATGTTCCAGGTGGTGTTTTGCTTTTGATTCATGGTTACTACTCCCCTTCCAGTTGAAACAAATGATCTCACAACTCGTGCAATTATTAGCTCAGGCAAAACATTTGCTTCATGAGCAATCAAATTGATCACAGTGATTTGCCCATTTAAAGAGCTTATGATAGAAGACAACAAGCAGCTTTGCGCAATTAGATCAGTTACATTTGACAGTGAGATAACTGAGAAAGCCAACATTGATTTTGTAGAACAGGGGAATGTTTTTGAGCTGAGCTCCCCTGCGGTCGTACAATATGGAATTCATCTGACACATGAGAAGAACAATATCTCTCAAGTCACACAAAAACCCTGTCATATCAAACCTGAAAGAATCAACTGTTTAACCATACGCATCATCATTTGTTGAGTAAAACAGCACAGCACAGTTGGCAAGGGTGTTGTAATGACAACAGTACTTTGACCAAAGAATTCCCTCTTCTTTATAACAAGGCTCAACTGAACGCTGCAAATGATGGAAAGACAACCGACGAGTCAACAACATTACTAGACTATCTAAACATGTTGTGCAGCATTGCGCCTTGATTCGTCATTACATTCTGGGGTGGGAGGGAAGAGTGCATTCCCACAAAAACGAGTATCTCTGGTAGGCGCTTATAAATAAAATGTATTATTATTATTATTATCTGCCGTGTGAACTAAAAAGCCATGGAAAGATCACATGCCTGTAAATGTTCATGGCTACCCGTGATGCCAGAGCAACTGCAGCAGACAAAACTTTGACCGCGACAGAGCTCATGATGGTCTCCTCCTGTACTTTAACTTCTTGCCGGTCAGACATCACATTGATGAACTTCTAAGCCGGCAACAGGAAACCCCATTTCCAATTTCATGGTGGTTTGATGAGCTCAAAAAGCCAAGGATTCCAAAGGACTCACACCTCCACCTCCTTCCACTGGAGCAAAAGCATGCATAAGTACTCAAGGATGAGCGAGTAATGAAACTCGGTATTGGATTTGGACCAATGCCAGCCATATTTCAACGTCCTGAATAGTGGCTGCCGATTACTGGCCGCCGATCTCTGAAGGCAAAGAAAATCTGATGTTGAATAAGTTGTTCTCACCACAATTCAACCATGTAATTTGGTGTTCAAAAGTGTGTTTTCATCACGACGTACACCATGGAGAAGGATTGTAAACACACACGATGGGTGAGTGCATGAGTACATGTGCCATGCTGTATGTGCGCCCATCTAATGTGTGGCTTTACCTTGTTAAAATAAACAGGCTGTTATCTCAGTAAAACAGTTAAAAGATTGTACTTTGCAAAGGAGGCTGCATGACTGATGAAACACCTCGGTGAGTACATAGTTTAGTTTTGCTGAACATTGCACAGAAGTCACAATGCAGCAAGTTAAAAAAAATCCTTCCTTTTACCTGTTCCAATAAAGCAAGAACTACTGTTCTCTGTCACACTTTTTTATACTGTAGTATGAAAATGTAATTATGGGGAACACTATATATAAAATAGATTTTGTTTTTTAAACCTAAAACGTTGACACTAATTTACATGCTCGTTGTACATCAATGTATCATCATACGTAAATTGTTTGTCATATTTTTGCTTCAAAATGAGACTGAGGGTTGAACAATATGGCCTCACATTCATATCATGGGGTAAATTGAATGCCTTTGCGATAGAAATGTAACTGTAAAAAATTTAAATGAAGGATATGATGAAATATTTAATATATTAAATAATATACTTTTAACCTTATGAGAACCCCACCCTGGCTACTTAACTGATATATTTCCGGGTTTTGGAGGTACAGTATGTACTTACTGTGTTGTTTTTCGCTACATTATTTTTCTCACTGTATACACTGAATGATGAATGCGTTAATTTGCGGTTCACAGCTGGTTGCACTCCGTTTGAACAGGATTGCAGTCAGACCTCTGTGAAATGTGAACTGTACACGGAAGCACTTTTGCTGGTGGTTGGCCACACACTATTACCGTACCTTAGTTACGTACTTAAAGAGGACCTGCACACAGGATGATACTGTTTAGCAGAGTCGCGCGAGCTAGCAAATACAGCTTTTAGCCTCTGTGCCGCATGTAGTACCCCCCCCCCCCCATATAATAATGAGACACCGGACACCAGTGTTCATTATGTGCCGGCCGTAAACAAACGCACGCCCCACCCCCTCCCCCGTGCTGCCAGGGCAAACCATTATGAAAAGAGGGGGATTTCACTCGCGCTAACAGAAGCGTCTCACCAAACACGTTTTTTATTGAACAATACAAAAACGTCTGCTCACAATGGTCACTTCCTGTGTAGCGCCGCGACATGAGGGAGCGCCGCGACACGAGGGAGCGTCGCTTCACTCCTCTCGGCTTTGCTACCTCCTCTCGGCTTTGCTACCTCGCGAAGCTACACGAGGTAGCGTTGCTACACGAGGTAGCGTTGCTACACGAGGTAGCGAAGCCGAGAGGAGTGAAGTGATGCATTCAAGTGCACTCAGTTAGTTCGAGAACCGAAATTTGTTCGTCATCCGAGGCAAAAAAAAACTCGAAATTTTAGTTCGAAAACCGAATTGTACGAGAACCGAGACGTCCGAAAACCGAGGTTTGACTGTATCAGTTTAACCTGTTTATTTTGCAATTCAATTCATTTTGAACTAATACTCGCAGAAGTCTTCATTTAATTTTGCCCTTTTAATAACTTATTACAAATGAGTCCTATATTCAGAAAGAGTGTTTTATTTGATAACTTTCTATTGTTGAGTGACTACTTGGAGTTGTCTTTCTTTAAAATTATGCCTCGTCGTTTATTTGAGATTTTATGTATCAAAAGTTCTTATGGTATTGGTTACTTGGTATCGGTAAGTACTCAAGAGTTGAGTAACTTTGTCAGAGAGAGGTATGGAACATCCCTAAAAAAATCCTGCTCTAGAGGCCCAATATGAAATGATGCTTCAGTAAAGGTTCTTCCTGGTTTTTTGAAACCATTTGCAAAGGTTTTTATTGAGAATACAGTTCCACGTGGAAAGCACAACAAGCCCTCCTCCTCACAATTTGGTTAAGAACCTAGAAGTGATTAAGACTGCTAAGACTTCAGTCTGCTTAAGTAGCTTGGTGTCCTCTACAGAGCGAGATTATC